>JAODUD010000002.1:25588084-25598709 GCA_026784285.1 Stomatorhinus walkeri
CCTGCGATGGGCTGGCCCCCTGTCCAGGGTTGTTCCCTGCCTTGTGCCCATTGCTTCCGGGTAGGCTCCGGACCCCCTGCGACCCAGTAGGATAAGCGGGTATAGATTTTGGATGGATGGATGGAGATGTTGCACAAGCACGTGGAAATGAATGTGTGCCATGATCAAAACTATAGGTGGTCCAACTAAGTATTAAAGTGTGCAACTTTTTTTTTGCCCAGGCAGTGTATATATTTTGATTTCAGTTAACTTCAGAACCTCTAGAGTGTTTGTTTATTAATCTAAATTTTTATATATCTACCTAAATGTATCACAGAAGATCTTCCTTCTCATCTTTTACATATATTACCGCTCAGTCAAATACTAGCCGAGTTACTCTGTGAAATCACACTGCAAGACTCTCATTTTTTCTAAGTGTTTCCCTATTGATTTCTAGCAGCAGAAAGTCAGTTTTATTTACTCAGTATCTCATACACAGTTTTATGGCTTCCCCTGTACTGTCTAGAATGTCTGAAGGAGATGTGGAAGGGCGATATGGGAACAAAGGGATCGGAGAGCGAGGAGGTTGCTAGTGAGCCGAAAGTGGAGAAGCATGATGCCGGAGAACTTTGACAAGACATGGGACAAGCTGACTGACAGACAGGGAAATCATACCAAGCTCCTTCTTCCATCCTAAACATCAGCCGTTTGCAGCCCTGGGGTGGCCAACCATAATCCTAACCCAGGATCCCCTGGGTTTCTCTCTCATGCCCTTGGCGTAGCCGGTAAACCTGGATATGCACTGCTAGGAGCCTATCCCAGGATCTCCTCCAAGATCCATGTCAGATGAAATGTAGATCAGACTGGTACCCTCCGAGGAGGTGTTCTGTGACCCTTCTCTGCATGACGGGCTGCCGGCTGGACATCAGGTCTGGGGGACTCTGAAGCAGAAGTGTGCATGGTGTTCCACCAACCTTCTCAAGAAGTTTTTCATGATCACCTAGTGGACAGTTTTATAAACATTTGATAATATTTTTTCTTGTGCTCATGGAATGTGTACTACTTTATATTAAAGGCAATAATGAACATTCTTTGTTTAGTTACCACATGGTGGCGCCAAATTTAAAAAGCCACGTTCACAAACGAACGAAACTGCAGCCAGGTTTCTTGTACATCGGTTCTTTATCAACTTCAAGTTTCAAGTGTATAACAAACGCTTTAGGTGACATCCTATTTTGTTTTTTATCATCCTTGAATCAAAACAGTGTTTTCTTCTGACAGATTTGTTCCCTTCAATGCTTTTGTCAAATGCAGAAATGCCAAACAACAAATTTAAATTTGTTAGGTGGCTGAGAAATAACAATGATGAAGTAATGAGGAACCCTGAAAGTAATTAACAGATAAATGTGAGCATAATGTTATTTTCCAAAAGTGTTATTTTGTGTACATGATATTCAAGTCCTCAACTGAGTCATTTTGGTTTTGTGATTTAAATGTTTTGGATGACAAAGCTTCAAAAGAGGTTTATTGAAAAAGGTTGCGGAGAGTGATGTGACTATGATATGAAAAATCAGTTTTAAAATATCCTTGGAAGACAAAACTCTCCAGTGTAGCATTTTAAAGCCCCATTAGACCATTGTCCCATCAGGACTGAAATGTTAAAATGCATGCAGCTGTCTTTGGGAAAATGTTGAATTGCTGAGTTGATACAGACCAACACTGTGATGCGTTTAATTTTTTTTGCCAAGAGAAAAGTATTGCAACTTAAATGAGCTATTTTCTCATTCCTCTGAGACGACGTGGCCCACTGTATCCCTGTAATGGTTTTGTTTTCCCATGAGAAGTTCATCGCCTCCCCTTTCATAGCACTGTGTCTCACAACTGATGTCACTGCCAATAAGAAACAGTGTAATGTTCTGTTAATACCCAAGGCTCAATATACGCTGCGATTGAATATTTTTTGGTTATTTGTTATGAATATCTTATTTAGCTTTTTATTGCATTAAAATGCATTTTATTTACTGACATTTTGCTTATGTGGTTTTCACAATGGTAAGAGCATTCTGGTCTGATTGTGAAATACACTAAAATGAATTATGCAAAGACGTCCAGTCATCTGAATTTATACTACAATAGGAAACAAAACGTATAACAATGTACAGCTGTCAGCAAAACCCTGTCAAAGTGACTATTTATCCAAAACCTGGGGTCTTACGGGTACTTGTCTAAGGTCCCATTTATATTATGCTCTGAGAGATTCAGCTGCACTATACTGTGAATAGTACCATAACGTTGATAAAGATGAGGGTAATGATTGGAAGTCTGTGATTATTCCAAATGTGTTTACAAGCTAGCAGTACAGAACTTCTATGCATTTAGAATATATATTTTTTTCAAATCTAAGTTTTGTTTTCAGTATCATATAGTGCTCTGTGCAGAAACTATGTATCATCAGTGATTAAGTATAAATCAAAAACTCAAAGTCAAGTTGAACAAGGGCATCTGCTAAATAGATGTAAAATTTGTATATTGGGTTTGTATTGGGCCATGGTGTTGTGGTAAAACCATGTTACTCCTTGTTCATCTGTCACCACAATTTGCTGTGGTGGAAATTCAGAGTAACATTCAGCATTTCTACATTGTGAAGTACAGTCCAAAGGAAGAGAATTACTGTTTCAAAATGTATTAGTAGGCTTATGGATGCAGGAGAAAAGAAAACAATGAAACGGTCACACTAAATTACCCAATTCCTGCGGCTTGTGCTGTTTTACGCTGAATTTCACAGGTTGAGAATTTAACTAATGTGGGTTTGGAAATTTGCTTTTTAGGGTGGATGGATGAGATTTACATTCAAAGAAATTTTCAAATGGGCAAATGTTTGGAAAACAAACCACAGGAGTGTAATGTCTTTGGACCGTTAACCTTCAGCATTTTTATATAAAAGTAATTTGTTAACCTCTGTGTCAAATATTGCCACTTTTCCCAACTGTGACACAAGGACCTACATCATGCTCTCAGTTACCAGCATCATGCCTGAATTTGCGTCGGCTGAAGAGTTGACATTCTGCTCTAAATGAGAATTTCACCCAACGATACTGTTTGTTGTTCCGCGCCAGATAATGTCCTCTTTTTCTAAACAATTCCATCCTCAGACGATATACCATAAAGTTCCAGTTTTGTATTGGAATTCCATGCAGAATCAAAAGTCACTTTATAAATCTTCATTATTTTCTGATCTCAATGCCAGCACACATGTTTTCCCAATAGTTTTTTGTCTTTTGATGTATCCAGCACTGAACTGTTGGCGTAGTTATGTTGCAATATTTAAATGAAATGTCCTTTTGTACCTGTTTCTGATCGTCGGAGTTGCATGAAATCTTGGTGTTATGTGAAGGCAACATACAGAGGTGATGGTGCAGTGCTTACTGGGAATCCTATTAGCCTGCCACCTACCAGCTGTCATCTATCAACCAATGAACTAAAAAGAAATGTTTGTGGGTGTGGATTCCTACAATAGGGTAGAGTGCGGATGGTTGCAACATGGGGTAGTTGCATGATGGCTTATTCTTAAAATGGGGAATGAGCTGGAGTGATGATGTTCATACTGCACACGCTCAGTTAGCCCCCTCCTCCTCCCTGGAAAAAGGCAGCCACATATGACCATTCCTTCTGCAAAAAAAAAAAAAAACTTTTCAGGGTAAAATAGTATTTTTTATGATCTAAGAGTTTAGTAAACTTTCACAGCAGTATTATTCAATTCCTGATGTCTTGATTTCAAATTAAAAACTGTAGTTCAAATTCATTGTAATAATTAACAAAAACACAAGTGTTATTTTTTACTTGCAAATGTTTTCCTTTTACTAGTCTTTGTGTCTGTATTTCTATGCCAATTTAACTTAGTGAAGAACCTGTCTGTGCACAAATAAAGTAAATAAATTGTAAAATGGTGTTAAAGAATGATTTTATTATGTATTAATGAATGTTGCAACGACCTCTGTGGGCTGTTACTGTCCCCTATAATGGGAGTATAAATTGTACTGTATATAAGTATAAATTGTACGTATATTATCATATGTACACATATTACAGCAGAGTGGGTGAGTAGCTGACATGTGGGTTTATTGTATTAAAATTTGGTCTCTCCAATGCAAACAGACTCTGAGAAATTGAAGGGAAAAAAATGCTGCAACCGCCCCCCGTCTCCCCCAGTAAACATATTTGGCCCGGTCCATTGTGTCATTAGTTCTCTTTACCTGAGCCCTCACTAGCAAACGAATTATTTAAGCGACGGAATGAATGGCTTTCGTTTTCAGAATTGAGGTTTTTGGCAGTTTAATGGCCTATAAAACCTGCAGACACGGCCGGCCATCTAAACCATGTCTGCGAACATTCGGCGTAATATATAACACGCTGTGTGAATTTAGTTTCTCACACTAAACGAACGAGCCCACCGATTTAAAGATGGATAGTTTAGTGATTCAGCCAACCTTTCCAGAATGACAGGTGTCTCAGCACCCTGCATTAGCATGAATAAATCTGCGGATAGCGTCGTGTTGCTCAGCTCCCCGCAAACCTGGCTGTTCTTTTTCTTTTTGCCTTTTGTGTGAGTGCACTTCATTTTGTCGAACACTATATCCAGGTTCGTGACTTCATGACAGTAAGCAACTGTTGTGATAAGCCAGTGTCCGCGAACATGGGTCAAGATGTTTATGGGCGTCGGCGAAAAAGGATTTCCACCGAATCCAGGGCAGGGGGCTGTGAGACACGAAAACATCCGAAGCCAATGATGCTCTGCGTAATCCTCGATTCCTTAAGGTTTCTATTTGAAATAACTTCGCTTTATTTGCCATGAAACTAAACATATTTTGCCAAAGCATTACATTTTTACCATCTATATCGTACGATTATAACTGCTTTTAGAAATACTCCACATCCAACTCTAATTCTTTTCTCGGTTCATTTTAATTTTTAAAAGATTTTGCTTTTTAATTTCCTTTCAAGACGCCTCGGAGCCCTTTCTGCACGTGAACAAACGCTAAGGGTCCTCACACACACCTGGGGACAATTCCTCAAGGGAAGTCATCAATCACCTTTTATATGCTTCTCTGGAAAGCCTTCTCATTTTTTTTCTTCCTTCTAATCGCTTGACCCATTCCCTTTCACTTAGAATAATTTCCTCCTCCGCTCTCCATCTGCGTCAATTTTAGTTCACGTGTAAGTCTTTATTTGATTGAATTTTGTTTCTGTGCTCTGGTTTTTATGTCTGTTAGTGCATTGTATGTCAGTTGTGTGAAGCAATTAAAACCAAACGAGAAAGTAACTTCCAAGCTCAAAACAATGGTGAGAAAGCTGCGATGATCCTGAAACATATATAGATTATGTGATCTTTAAATTGCCCGCCAATGGTGAAAGCTACACAGACAACGGTATCCCCACTCTGGCCTCCGGCTGATCTGCAGCAGCTCGTGCTGCTTTACGTCAGGACGGGACGCCCCCTGGCGCGCTGGACCCGGTCGAGGAGGATCCGCTGCTCAGCGATCGCGGCTAAATAACTGGCCACTTGTTGCACCCCAGATGAACGCGCTGGACACGGGCGGAGTGTGACCACGCATTGCAACGCGCATGGTTAGTGCAAAATCTCAATCCTCTCAATCTCTTTCACCCGCCAGTCTCAGCCAGACCTACACACTGCGTAACGGGAAAAGAAGAATAGACTTGAAAATTAAAACTGAAGGACAAGGCTATGACAATTTCAATTAATCCCGATTAAGATATTAGGCCTCACATTAGGGGTCTTAGGGACTACTTGAAGTCGCTTCCGGTTTGTACTAAACACGTAATGCATGGAGTACCTATTTGCAAGAATTGTGGGCAAAATGGAAAATAAAAATCACGCGATGTTGTGCTGAATATGCTTGCATAAATTCGTACGACTCCGGCGGTGTCTGCTAATTATACCGATGTTTCCTAGGCTAAATAGGTTTAAACTGTACCTCAATGCTGTCACTTGTGTGCATTTTTCTGAAGGCTTCCTGTTCTAATTTTAGTAATTTGACAAGTAATATGCGAATGTTTATACCAACACAATGGAATTAAAAATATAATTTTATATTACACCCACGCAAAGTCAGATATATAGGGAACGATTTTTTGGGGACTAAATTTAAGTTTTACAGCGAGCATCAAAAATCTTGATATTTTTACGAGTCTGGTTGAACTTGAAACAATGAAAGGTGGTGTACGTAACTAACTAACTGAAGAGAGTCGATCGATCAAAAATATTAGTTTCCTGAGTCGTTTATGATGCTTTTGTTTGAGACTTAAAACGCATGATTTAACGTTTGGCCCTCAAGCGTTTAATAAGCTCAGTGCAATCTCATTTTAAGAGGTTACTTATCCCAGTGTTTTGTTATTTTTATCACTATTTTCTGTGTTTCGTCAGTTAATGAAATTGTTTTGTTCCCAGAGAGGATTTTCCCCCGAATATGTTACTGACTTTAAAACCGGGTAAACGGTCTATTAAATGGGGGTTGGTGTAATTCAATTAAAACAATTCAAATTATAACAATTTGACAGTAACAGACATCAACCTCAATATATAAGTAAATGCTATTTGTTTCAAATAACACGTTATTTACAGTTATTTTAAAACTATCTGTAAATGATTATTTTTGAGACTGAAAAACTGGTGATTGACAATGATCACTGGCGTTTAATATTTATAATTTTTGTATTTCACGATCATTCTTGTTTATCGTCCTGTTTCTGTTGTATATATGTCATCTTTGTGGTTTTAATTGACATTTTTAACCTATCATATGTATAAATAACGTTTTTCACTTGTCTTAACCAGGACGGTATTTAATTATATAAATTAATTAAATGAATAATTTTTGCAAATTATAGGCTACTATGCATGTTGTATTCGAATATTGGTATTTTTAAAATCGCTTTAAATTTCTAAATTATGCTTCGTATTTAAGATAAATGATAATTATTTATAGCAGCACAATTTTCTTGCGCTTTTTGTACCTCGTCCAAGGCTTGTAACCTTTCACTTTCTTTTATAAATGTTGATAAGGGTAACCGTTCAGAAAACGGTTAGCTAAACGCTATAGCCTAAGTGTACGACTGGACGTATAATTAGTTAAGTTTGATGTCCGTTTTCATATACAATACGCTTTGCTTTAGACAATATGCCACGCACATGCATTTCTGTAAAAATATAAAGTATACAAAGTCAATAGAACAAATCAGTTTCCGTGTGGCAAAAAGTAATAGGGCCTAATTTATCGTCTTGCTTATCTTTGGTCAGTTTGCAATTTAGAAATATCCTTCTGTTCGATTTGGCGTTTGAGCACGATAACTAATTTTGCATCCCGTGTTTTACAATTAACAGTTGACATGTTTTTAGAAATGACGTTAGCCCAGTGACCTATGTCTAATGGTTCATTTTTGTCTTACTATTCATGTTGTTCAATTACAAATTGTAGTAATAATAGTAATCATTATTTATATATTATAGAAATTTATTATTTTATTTAGACTATCACTGAGGTTCATTTTGTTCTGTTCCCGTTTTTACTGTTGCAATAATAACTTTAACAGTCAAAACCTTTAAAATCATGGGTAGTTGTTAAATTGTATTCGCCATATTACTGACCTGGACCCGTGGAGTTTGAATGAAATATTACATCTCATTATTATTTTCGGTCGGTGCTATTACACAGCTCATACATAATATTAGCTGGAGTGTTACGAGAAAATATTATACATTTACCCTTCAGGTCTTTGTTCCAGAGCAAAGCAAATAAATATAACCAAGGTCTTGTATTTCTAAAAATATCTTTACGGCCTTTGGAGTAGGCCCAAGCTAGGTCCAAACGTGTCAATAATAATAAATGTACCATATGCGGTTACCGTATTTTTCCTTCGTTTGTAATGTCGTAACTGTTGATTGTCCAAAATAAGAAACTATAGTTGTATATTTAATTTGTACAATTTTAAAGTTTCCGTCGTTTAACGTTTTAACGTTTTGATACGTAACGGGAAAGAAACCTTTTGGTCACAACATATGATTTAAGTAATAGATATGCTACTCTGGTGTTAATATCTGTTGTTATTCTAGTCTACAGGCTTCGGCGAGCCTGACTAGGATTAGCCCGTAGAAGACGGAGGAATGAATAGATTTGTTATTATTGTATGGTGTTTTTTTGGGGCCGAATCGGATAATGTAATTTTAAATTTATAACGTGACCTCATCACACGGTAACACATTTAATATTTGTTTAAGTTTTTTTATTTATTATTTATAAATTGTATATTAATATTTATTATTAAACATAACGTGGTGAATAAGGTAGCCTATACTGTATCCCAAAGCGTAAGAAGAGCGGGCATGTCCCCCCTAATATTTAATTTGAATTAATTCATCCCAAAATAAATACACCGTTGTATTTAAATTGCGCACTTGTATCCCCGCCTCCACATTAAACTGTCAACTACGCAGCTACTTTCTCCTATTTTGACTGCAGGTTTTTACACCTGTGCTGCCGGCTTGCCGAGGCGCCTGTAGCGCCACCCTACGGCGATATGCAGATGCGATTCTGCGATCTAAATAAAATCTGTTAAAACGGGCAGCGCCGACCTATTAACGCAGGTAATTATAGGGGGGGCCTCCTTTCTGTGTCTCTCTTTTTCTTGACTTTTCCTTTTTCCCCATGCAGTGATTTGGGAGAGTGCGGACCTAGATGAAAACAGCGTTTTGCTAAAGATACGAGCAGCGATAATCCATTTTCTTCGGGCTGTCAGTGTACCTCCCTGACAGGCCACTAAAATTAGATTATTACCCCTGAAGGAAGCTGGAGGGTTGCCCGTCTGCGCGGAATAACGCGCTTGTTGCTGAGAGTAAGAGAGCTACAGGGATTGTGTACCTTACCTGTGTCTGCGGCGGGGTGGGTTTCCGAAGGGCTAAAGACCATGGGAAATGGACAGAGGTGTTGTGGCACTTGCTAATAGTCACAAACAGGTGCCTAGTTGTACCTTGTTTGTTTGTCTGCTTGTTGACCTGTTGTGTTTTAAAGGGTCAAGGCTTTATCGAGAGTATTTGATCATACAAGCTACACTATATGTAGGAAGCTTTAAGACAGTGTAATTTCATATTTTAAGTTTGATTTATAGTGCTATTAAGTTTATCGTTTGTCCAAGTACTCCTCAGTAATGTGGAAAGAGAAATGTTTTATTGCAGAGTTCCTTTGATTCCCGTGAGGTTCAGCTTATAGACCTGTTTTAAAAAAAACACGCGTTACCGTGTCAGGTTTCATTTTTCTTTCATTAGTAATAAGTAATTACAACTGTCTGTAACAGCTGCATGACATCTTGAGCAAAGTCTCTGTGGTATTGGCTGAGGAGATGGACCCCCCCCCCCCCCATTCCGCCTGGAGCAGGGGGTATAGCCCCATCCTGCCCATGACCAGGAATTTTAAAATGTGTGAGACATGCTAAATCCAATTCATCTGCTTCTAATGCTGTCCAAAGATGGGGATTTGAAGCAGCTAACTGGAACGGAGTTAGCTGACAGGTACCAGGCTGCAGTTAGCTAACCAAACACCCCCCTCCCCACAGAAAGAGAAGGATCCAGTCTGTGAGAGTGAGAGAGCGGCTTCCCACCCCTGAGGTCCTGATGAATTCAGCAGAACACATGAGACTTTGAATAGCAGACAAATTGAAGGGATTTTCAGACCAGAGTCCGGGGTCTGTTCCGGCCCCCACCGTGTGGCCCCCCCCGTCCAGACACTCTGTCCGCTCGACCCCCTGTCCGATCTTTCAATGGACCCCTCCCCCGCCCCAAGGGTTTTTTTTTCCTCTGGGCCCTCAATTCTGGAATCGATCATGGGCTGGTCCTGTGGGACCCACATGTGCTTCTGCATGGGCCATTAAAATTCTCCATTCCAAAAAACGGCTTAAATGAATCGTCCTGTCATTCTGACGGGTCTGTAGTTTTGCCGGGGGTGGGGCTGGGGGAGGGGGGGGGTTATACGTTTCAGTTGTATGTTAATTGAAATTTTATGGTCGAAGCTTTAGCCGTGCCCCAGTGTTTATTTAAGAATATTTTATCCAGAAGTGTTCCCCACATGCTCTCCTCACCCCTGATCCCAGATGACAGGCCCCGCAGCCGCCAGTAGGTTGGCATTTGGCACCCAGGAGAAGGTGTCGCTAATTCCTATGAACAGCATCCATCCGGCCAGTGCTGCTAATGGTCTATGTTTAATTAGTGTTGTAATGTGCAATATGAGGAATGGAAACGAACATGATTCCGAATCATTCATAGGTCAGGAATCTCTAACCCCCCCCCACTCCAGGAAAAAGGAGGGAGGTTCATCCCTGAATATCACTGCATACTCCCACCCCCAGCATACAAACCCCGTACATCTGCAAACGTCCTGTGAGCTGACACCCCTTTGAAATACAATATTCAATTAATCAGGTAATTGATTAGAGGGTCTTTGCGCACCCTGGGAGTGGAACCCACCAGCATGTCCCAACGCATCCGAAACTATTGGGAACTGTGCCAGTCCCTGGGGTATGTGTCAGAGTGCCCATTGCTGTGTCCCTGGTGCGATCTGTCTCCAACGGCAACGCCAAAA
>JAODUD010000002.1:25602532-25615066 GCA_026784285.1 Stomatorhinus walkeri
TTTCCGCAACCTCCTTTTTAACGCCCCCCCCCCCCTCCCCATCTCTCCTCCGCAGCGTGTGAGTGTAACGGCCACTCCTCAAAGTGCAGATTCAGCATGGAAGTGTTCCAGCAGTCTGGGCGCCGCAGCGGAGGCATCTGCCTGAAGTGCGGGCACCACACCGCTGGACGGCACTGCCAGTACTGCCAGAGCGGCTTCACCCGCGACCACAGCAAGCCGCTGAGCCACCGGAGGGCGTGCCAACGTCAGTCTGTGTCCGTGTGCCTGTCTCACACTCGCCAGGCAGTGTGGTCGCGTGCCGAGTGTGTTGGTCTTTAGGGGTGGATAGTTCAGGTCCAGAAAGTAGCAAATCCAGACCAAGATTTCATTTCAACCAATCAGTTGAGTACTCTGTGAATGTGACTCTTTATACTCAACTGGTTGGTTGAAACAAAATATTGGTCTGGATTTGTACTTTCTGAACCTTAGATGTACCCCTCTGTTAGCCTTTATGTGGCTGTACTGTGAGATTTGTTTTGCTAACCCTGTGCTGAGGTTTTGGAGCAAAATGCTCCCATAAAGATGGCAAACCCTGAACAACACCATGTATTCATCTATCCAAGAGCCAGACCTCTTATCCTAGCCATGGGGGTCCCTGGAGCCCATCCCAGACAGCACAGGACACAAGACTGTGATACACCACAGCTGGGATGCCAGTCTGTCAATGAGTCTATGCCCTATTGGTGATTTAGGAAAGGCTGTTAGCATAACTGCATGCCGTTAGCCTGCGAGGGGGAAAAAAACCTGTAGTAAAGGGGAATATGCAAAGTCCCCCTACAGAGAGCAGAGGTGGGATTTGAACCCCCAACCCTCAAAGGGGGAGACATATGGGCGACTTAGTCAACCACCCCAGCCTGTTTGGCAATGTGTCATACTCGGTACATGTAAACAAATGTGTGTCAGTGACACTAAGCGTTAAGGTTTGGGATGTTTGGTTTGGTAGTGTGGAGTCCCTGAATTACAATGTAACATATTGTATTGATGATTTAGGTTATATTGAAATTCATACATATAGAGGCTATGAAGTCACTGTAAACTTTAATCTAAACTTACTGTGTTCTGTTGCCCATGCTCTATTTATAGAAGGTGCTTGTGTTTGAGAAAGACCACTGTATTTCGTTTTATTTCTTTGCTGGGAGACGTTGCAGGAACATTCTTAAAATGTAACCTTAAACATACACGGTCAATGTTAATGTATACAGATTGTGAATACATCACCACAGAAACGTCCTTGAGATGTGTAATTGTTTTATTAAGCTATTTGACGATTTAGCTTACAATATTTACTTTTGCAGTCCGTCCCCAATAGTTTGTTTAAATATCTCTGTGACTGGAAGAGATCTTAGACCTTGTGTTGGGTTTCTGGTCAGCTTGTCTAAACTTTCACGTCAAGCTTAAACAGAAGTGATTATCAGAACAGTGAAAGTGTTCTAACATGCAAGCAGAAGATATTAGTTATAACTCTGCATTTTCTTGCTTGTAATTGCATCTCATGTTTCTCCTTTACAAATCTGTCCCATTACCCCACTGCCTGCATCTTACTGCTCCCCCTCCACTCTTTCTTTTTCCTCTTCTTTATCTCTCTTCTCATTCTCTTCATCTCTTTCCCTTCTCAGCTTGCCAGTGCCATCCAGTGGGGGCAGTGGGTCGGTGGTGTAATCAGACGTCAGGCCAGTGCCTCTGCCGTGATGGGGTGACTGGCCTGAGGTGCAACCGCTGTGCCCCAGGCTACCAGCAGGGGCACTCTCCTATTCGGCCCTGCCTCCGTAAGTGCCAGCCTAGCATGCTGTGTGTCTGTGCAGCTGTTGGTAGGGTGGGTATTGGCAGGGTGACTAATCAACACTGGGGAAGGATTATCAACCTAAATATGTCAATGCAGGTAATTTTGTCAAAAAACAGCTACAGAATTTTTATTAAATAGAAAAATTGTAAGGAGATGTTTATAAAGTTCAAACCACAAAAGCAACAATTTGCAACTAAGAAGCCAAGTATCATCGTCAGGCATTAAAGTGGGCAACTCTGCAATTTGCGAAGGTGGGGAAAACTCATAGTGGATTGAGATACATATAATTACGGGGGACTTATTCTTTCCTAGTAGATGAAGTGCCGTGTAGCTTGTGCCTTAGGATGTGACTGTGGGAGGGCAGACAGAGGCTGCTGGATAGAGGACAGGCCAGAAGCAGAGCTTGATGTGGAGAACTCTCCAGTGATAACTGCATTATGTGATGCTATCACTTGACTAAAAAAAATTAGGAAATAACCCATGTTTCTTGCATGTTACGCTCAAAAATGAATAATCATGCGAAATATACATTGCTACTGACCACGGCCCAAAATAACAGGAGGGAGTTTTGGGAACCACGCCTACTCTCTGCGCAGAAGCCCCGCGTGAGCGCAGCGGGTTGAACGGACACCACTGTTTTTTGAATGGGGCGCGCACAGCGCCTGCCGCGTTTGTTCTGAAACTGTCTTTAGCCTGTTAAGGACCATCTGAGCCTGATTAAGGTAGGGTTGGAATGAAAACATTCTGGCAGGTGGGGAGCCAGGAACAGGACTGAGAACCACTGCATTAGATCATCAAAATAGAACCCACAATGTTGTGTGTATTTATTAAAGTGGGTGCGACCATGTCTCTTTTCCTGGCCCCTGATTGGTCGATTGCAGCCATTAAGTCCAGTTGCTAATCTACAATCCCAGATCCGTGTCTTTGTCTAACCGGAACAACACAGGAACCCTTCATTATTCAGCGGGTCCCGTCCTGCGGACCAGGATGATCCTGTGCTAGCATCAGGTCCGATTGCCTTCAGCATCTATTCCAGACTCCGCTGGTGTGTAATGGTTAATCCACGTGTGTCTCCCAGCTGGATCGTCGCTCTCCTGCGCCGCGGGCCCTTGCCAGGATATGCGCCAGAGGCCCCGGCACCTGTTGGGTCCGTCAGCTTCTCTGTCAGCCACGTAGACACATCATTCTTCAAACGGAAAGACACACTGAAAGAAAACCGTGTTTGTTTTTAAACAGGCAGGTCCCAATGGGAACCCAGCATCCGCAAACAAAGCCCCCCCCGCTTAGCACATTTCAGCAGATCCCTCGCACTCATTTCAGCATGATGAACAGTTCTTATAATATCTTGAGTGATTGTGTTTACTAAATTTATAGATGATCTGAGGCCAGTGCCGCCCCCCCCCCCCCCAAATTGTGGGTGTAGACCTCCTGTACCACCAGCCCCCAGCCCACCCCAGTCAGCTGTGTGAGTGGATTGGGTATCACTGTCCCAGTTGTGTCAGGGTGGAAGAAGAGGTGCAGGGCTCTGAAAATGCCTGTGTAATATATGGGTGCCCCCCCCACCTCAAGACCTTTCATGGCTGGGGTCAGAGAACATGGAGGTAGATCTCAGAGGCCATGTAACGTTAGAAAGATGCTCCTGAGCGTGCCGCATGGGGGGGGGGGGTCACGTTACGCAGATGCTCCCACAATTCTCTGCGGACCGGTGGACAGTTTCGGATGGGGAGGGGGGCAGCTGATTAACCAGCTCGACCCTTGAGGACCACACACATGCACAGGGTAGCCCAGATGAGGCCTCCTGCCTCCAGGCATGCAGCATGCTCACAGAGGAATGTTCAAGCGGCGCACATGTTCACATTCCTGCTGTTGGCGTAGCGTGTTGCGGTTCCTGCTCCCTGCATACGCGCAGAGATAGCGGTAGCATCCTCGCTGTTAGCATATTCAGCCTGCCACCAGCATGAATTACTTAAATCCTTCTAATTTTTTTTTTCCTTTTGCATAGTTAGTAAGTTGACCTTCACGTCAGACCACCAAGCTCTTCCCGTAGCACCTGCTATCTGGGGAAACTTGAAAATGCAGAGCTTCCTTTTCATGTTGCCCGCTGGCCTCTTACCCAATCGCACGTGTGCTTGTGTCATCGATGCAGGAATCCAGGAGCTGATCCCCACGACTCCCGTCTACCAGCCCCAGTACCGCATCGGTAAGGCGAATGGCGGGATCAGTGACACAATATGCTTTGCTCTGCTCTCAGGTCCTTGTAGATAAGCAGCCAATCACAGAAATAACTGTAGCGGGTTAAAGGACAGCGAGCGCTAAACATTACATTTTTGTCAGGATATGTGTAACATCCAGAATGGATTCTACATGCTGTCACTATCATTTCTAATGTAGCTTATGTCAGGGTTCTCAACCAGGAGGCCTTGGCTGACTGGGGGGGCCACAACGAGGACTGAAGGGTGCCACACATTTTATTGCTGAGTGGTAGCAAACATTAAAATTTTACAATATATTGATATTTTTCAGCATGTTTATATCGATTTACTTTTGACTATGTTAACTTTATTAAAGTTTTTTTTTTTTTTTTACTAGAAACCAACCGTATTCCTTCCTGGTTGAAAGCGGCACAAGAGCTGCGGTGCTGATGTGGCACAGAATCCCATAATTCTCAGCTAAAAACAAGCTGCTCAGTTAGAGCGTCTCCTGGGAAGCCGGCGGAGGGGGGTGGCGAGAAATCATTGGTAGTTGGTTCATTGGGTTCTACAATATTGTTACAAATATTGTATTTTGCAATATATATTTTATTTTGTTTAGAGCCAATACCTTAAAATGAGGGTCTGTTCACTTAAGTGCATGTTTAATGGTTATCTGGCTAGAGATTTTACAGCCATTTTCCAAATAGGTGTTAGGTTTAGATTCGTTTTTTTTTTGTTCTGTTTTGAGGGGAATAAATTGTTTGTGCAGTAAAACCTTATTTGAGTCACATTCAAAAGAAATTATAGTTTGGCAGTGAAACCAAATTAAAATATGTTTATATTCGAAAACATTGGCAACCTTTGTCATCGATGCAAACGCATACAAGAGCAATATGGTAACCCGTGCGGCGCACCTCGGATAAAAAAAAAAGGTTGAGAATCACTGGCTTATGTGATTTTGTCGCCATCTTGTGGCTACTGTCAAAACACGAACGCAGGAAAAGTCTGTTCGGTGATGGGATACCGTGGTGACACTAGAAGCGGGGGAGTGAGAAGTCCGTGCAGCTGTCCAGGCTAATTTCGCAACGCACCCCCACTGTCTCGTGCCTTACAGGTGAGCAGTGCGGCTCTTACTGTCAACCGTCTCAAGTTAAAGTGAAGATGAACCTGGAGACATACTGTTTGAAAGACTATGGTGAGTGCAGACATATGCAAACACACATCAGATTAACAGTCCAGGAGTCACTCCCTCTTCTCTTCGGTGCCTTATTTCTTTGGGTTAAGTCCCCACACATACACACACGATGCTCCATCTTCATCTTCCTCCTTACGCTTTCTGACTACTACTTTTAATCAGATTCAGTCACTGTCATCTTATCATTTTGTTGCCTTTAAGAGTAAAATAGAAACATTTCCCTTTAGATTTTAACCTGCAGCCTTAATATCTACACAACAGTGTCCTTAAGCATCATGTAAAATTAAGGATTAGTTTGATTCTGAACTTCTCTGTCCTATAACCCAGTTCTGAAGGTTCAGGTCAGAGGCATGGAGCGGTCAGGGCCCTGGTGGCAGTTCTCAGTGCTGGTCCAGTCTGTGTTCCGACTGGGGACGGCCCGCATACGGCGTGGCCTTCAGGCTGTCTGGGTACCGGACCGGGACCTGGGCTGTGGCTGCCCAGCCCTCCAGGTGGGCAGAGCCTTCCTGCTGGTCGGAGCTGAAGCCAGCAGTCACAGCTGGGGACCAGAAGAGCGCCGCCTGGTGGCCGATCGCAGCACATTGGCCCTGCCTTGGAGGGAACACTGGAATCCCAAGCTGAGGGGCTTCCGGGGTCAGGACAGGAGGGGCCATTGTCCTTCCAGACCACCGAGAAAAACCACACAGCCTCCTGTGGACCACACCCCTCCCCCCCCAACGCTGTCACCGTCCGAGCAGCTGAGCCACTCTCGGAGCATGGGCACTGGGCCAGCGACACCACAGGGGGAGGAATCGGATCACGAGGCAGGGCCCTCGGCTCAGACACAGACACCCCCCCCCCGAAGCTCATACCCCAGCGAGCTCCTGACCCCTCCACACACATGCCTCCCCCACAAATCCGAAGAACGGGGGGAGAGCTGAGGTCACACTTGTAGTGAGCGTGTAGGGGAGGTGGAGGCTGCAGGGGCCGAGGATCTAGTCCCCTCTGCGTGTCTGAAGGAAACCAGTGTTGAGGAGAACATGCTGTCCACACACACACACACACACACACACAACCCTGGGGCTGTGACGCAGGCCTGGTACCCCTCACCCGTAAAACACAGAGGCCCATGTTCATACATTGGCGGCAATTAAGCTAAAAACAATAAAATCTACCTTTTTCTAAACAATGACAGACGGTCAGATAATCCTGAGGGATTTGGTAACGATTGTGTTACACCAGACGGACAAAGACCTGAAAACCCAGGAAGGTGAGGACTCTGCAGATCTGCCTTGACAAAGAAGGGAAAGTCTGCCATTTATGCATGTCAGAGCCCAAATAACACTTACTGCAGAAAGCCAATGATGTCCGAGACTGAAAATGTATCCATATGTGTTATGTTTTCCAAGTTGGAGCTGAGAATTCAAGGTTATTCATCTAGAAAAGTTAGCTGGTATGAAACAATTTTTACTAATTATTGGAATTGTTTTTGAAAATTAAATTCAGGGTACACAGATTACTCTCTTTAAAGATCTGTTAAACTATTGCCATACCTGTGGTAGGTTCTGAATAAAAAAAACTGCTTAGTCTTCTGACCCATGTTTCCCAATGTTTTTTCTGCCACAGCACATCTTCCGTAATGCAGCATTTTTCAACGCAGCTCTAACCAATAAATTTCCTTTGACAGCCATTTGACAGTCCGTCCACTGTAGGCCCTTGCAAACTCTTGGCCTTGGATTGTAGTTTGATTGGCACTCATCCGCCCAATCACAGCGCAGACCCCTGCTCCCAACAAGCCAATCAGTAGCAGGCCCAGGATTTTATAGCGCTACTTTGTTCACAGGGAGAAGGCAGAGAGTTTATGTTGGAGACATAAAAAAAATCCAGACATAAAAAACCAATTTGTCAAACTCAATATAATTTTAAATGCATCTGCGAATGTCTACCCCTGTTACACCCCCAACTGAAAATAAAAGGAAAATGTAGCCCACAGGAATGATGGTTTATCCATGGGCTACCACCCGCGCAGAGCCGCACCTGCTCCATCGATCTAGGAAGGACATGTTATTCCCAAACCGCACTGCGAGCCCCTAACAACTGATTGTTTGTTTGAGGCGACATCTCCCATCACAAGCAGACCATATATCACCCATACTGTAGCAAACGCACTGTATATCTCACACAGACAGTTTTATTACTATGGCGAATAACTCTCCGTTTATGCACGTCCAGGTTTTCCTGGCAGAAGCCGGGCGCTGATGTCATTCACGCAACACCAATAAAATGCACCATGCGCTTTTTAGAGAGTGCATATACAGTTACAGCTTTGCGCGCATACAAACACGCACACGGTAGCAGCCGACTGGGGATTAACTCTGACACGACCGGCGTAAACACCTCCCGCCAGGAGATGCCAGCTTTACTGCCTCGCCGGGGGTGATTTTTACGAGACGGGAGACTGCGAAGCCAAAGGTCAACAAGGTCCGTAGGTCCGTCCTGCTGGTGGCAACTGATGTGCGCAAACGCGGGAACGCGCTTAAAACCACTGGCGCGATCAGGGCAGGTATGAGTAGCTCGTGCGCGCGCCGAGGCAAACGCACTCAAGAGGCTTTTTTTTCCACACACTTTTTGGTTCTTGGTCACACTTAACGTCTGCGTTTTATGTACAGAAACCAGCTCTTGGTCCATGTAAGCGACAGCGCCCTTTAACCTACACAGACACAAACAGCCTCTTTTAAACGGAAAAAATAGCGCACTGAAAAATGGCCATCCTCACGTGTTTTCACACTTATCGCCCCCCCCCCCCAAAAAAATGACATTCTGCATAAAAGGCTGACACCGCTGCCATCCGACCCAGCATTCCTTGCAGCTGCGTAGTGCAGCGCAACTCGACACCCTTATCGCCCTTAATTAAGTTCTCTCTCCTTCCCCTATGCTTTACGCAATCGTCCGGTGCAATTCAAATGGGAAATTAAAAGGAAGTCATGTAAAGTTTTCAATATATAGGCTATTAACACACAGGAACTGAACTAACCTGTTGAACATGTATACCGAAATTTATGGGCCTGTATCCATATTGTAATAAAAGTTATATTCCTAATATTGTTATATGCTTGCACATGGTCCAAGTTTTATTTCATTTTACGGCTCGATGATAAAAACAGACTGCTGTTGATCCAGTTTAACTGCCATGGAGGATTTGGTTATAGTAATTGGGTTTATAAGGGAACAAGAGGGAACCACAAGAGTAAAACAGATTCTGCATTTTTCAACCGAATTTTTTTAACATGTGCACTTTCATAATGGCGGATGGTAAATCGGAGCGGTCATCAGTTTGCGGTCAGTCTGGGGTGGGAGTCCAGTGTCCACCCAGGGTTTCCTCTTCTCCAGTCGGGATCGGCGACATTCGAGATCAATTCCCACTTTCTGGGATTGTCGTTACCAAGCAGCGGGGACCGCTGATTTACGGCTGCGTTGTAATCACGTCTCCTTTGTGTCGAAGCGTCATTATCCCCCCTGCACCTGACACCGGCAGGCTACGGTCTGGGGCTACGGTCTGGGGCTCCGGAATGCTTGTAGGGAATGCCCGGGATTAGGCCATCAAACGGCCCGCCCATGGACGGTAACACTAGCCTCGCCGGCCCAGGTGGTGAGGGATCCGTGCTGTAAGCGTACACCCAGCTGCAGGGCGGTCCAAGGGGGTTGTCTGGGGTGGGGGGTCTGACTTTGAAGTGCCAGGGAGTGTTTTCGTGAACTTCATCTTGTTGAATCCGAGCCGTGACAGATCAGATTTAACACTGGCCCTCGCCACCTGATGAAAATCTATTCTCAGATTATACACCAGGTCTGCCTTTTGCTTTTCCGTCAACCTCTACCTCTCAGATGGAACTTTCCACCTCTCCTTACAACATTAGCCTTTGCACATGGTCACACACAGCATTCCTAATCTACAGAAGGCAGTTAGAAACCAGCCACCAGTGACATTTATGTTTTCGCTTTAGTTTTGAACATCTAGTTATTCTAAACAACATATCATTTTATACAGCACATTGAAATGGTTCAGAATTTTTCCAGGAGTTCCAGGGAAAGGCAGGAGGCCAAGCCCTTCATGGGTCTATCTACAGCTCACCAGGAAAGACTGATGACCTCTCGAAGTGCTACCCGGCCTCCCAGGTCACCATAGGTGGACAGAGCTTTCTCGTAAGAATTAAGCGTTTTCTCTTGACGTGTGGCAACAGTTGTGAGGGAAGATTTCTTTATGATGTGACCTCGGTGTCGTCTTCTGTGTCCAGAGGTGCTAAAGTCTGAGGGGCTGGAAGGTTTTGGCACTGAAGGTAGAAGTAAAGCACCTGCACCTAAGAGTACAGAGAGACAAACATGTTTGACCGCTTCCTGTCATAAGTGAGCTCTAGTGCTCGCCTGTGTGACGACTTCCTGTGATATGTCAACGCTGGAGCCCACCTGCACGACCACTTCCTGTGAAATGTCCACTGGAGGGCCACACTGTCCCAGAATTACTTCTGGAGGATGAACCATGCTGGGTCCAAACACTGTAGCCAAGTTCATCAGGGTCATTTTGTTGATCTCCTGCCTCTCTGCCACCCTGAGAGGAGAGGAGGAAGAGGGATGGGAATGTAATGTAAGACGATGAGGAGGGTGTTACGGAAGGTTACGCTACTGACCGTTTGAGGTGCTGCAGGAGGAAGAGGAATGTGTTGCGATTCACATCGGGGCAGGACAGTAGGATGGTCAGCATGGTGTCCAGTCTGGACCTCAAGTCTGGAATTTCTGCCAGAGAAATAAAGAAAGAACCCTTCAAGATCCCTTGAATTAGGCCCACAAATCACACGAAGAGGACATCTGGTTTTAGCCAGGGTCCAATATTATGCTCATGTCCTCATATTTGTCCTCGCAACAGCGTACACTCACCTATAACTGATACCAGGTCATGAAATGTCAGCAATATCATTAACAAGCAAAACAGATGGGACTAAATATCCATGTTGGGGAAATACTTCCAAGTTAATGAAATTTATGCATAGTAGTCTGTGCTCAACTGAACTTTCAAGAGGAGGTACCAAATCAGGTTCATACAACACTAGTGATCTAGTTAAACATCAAAAAAACGAAACATAAGAAAGAGTATGGCGACATTGCCCCCAGTAGCAACCCTCTGCAACAAACAAACGTGCAACATACTATCAAACATCAAACGATAAACCTTGTGCAGTGAAAATAACAGAAGCTCTTCCCCAAGTCTTAACGCCGACCGTTTAGGATTGTCTGTATAGTATTTTCTTCAGGTTTTCACATATTTTCTCAGAAAAAAGAATAGAATATAGAGGACAATATACATGGTTTTCAAACACCAGTGAAGGAATAAAAAGTTCTAGACATCAATGAGAGAACACAAACGTCCACGGTGGAAGACACAGTCACATGACAAAGAGGTCTTTACCTATAATTTTAAGAAGGTTATTTTCAAGAATTTGGGATAGGGAACAGGTACAAAGAGTAGACACAAAAGGCAGAACAATTGGGTTTAAAGAGACAAATTTAGTATGAATATAAACATTGCTGGTAAGTCAGTATTGCTTAACACACACACACACACTCAAATTAATTCTCCTTTGAAAGGGACTCACCCAGCGCATCAGCCAAACTCTGGAACAGCTCTGAAGGGATGACTGAGTGTGGAAGCTCCCGGAAATACAGTTTCAAGGTGCCGGACACTGTGTTCACATCCACGGTCCTGAGGCGTGACATAGCATCACGCACATCTGCAGACGAGTGCGTGGAACATTGCGTCACCTTCCATAATCAGTTTTGCTTCTTTGCATAAAACAAAGACGTCTAGTCTCTGCAGTGCTCCTGCTTTCATCCAATTTCTACACAAAATCTTGAGTCTAAATCCAGTGCATTTTAATTTCAGAAGCAGATAAATGTTACTCTAAGTGTTACTCTGTTACTCATATTATCACTGAAAAGTCCAGCCACTGCAATGCTGTTGCTGCTCATTCAGTACACGTTTGCAATATTAGCTTGGCATTCCAAAGAGTGAAAGAACATGAAGCAGTCACTTCCTCAGGGGCCACACATTCACACATCCAATGGGCGATATAGAGACAAATTAACTTAATTGCATACGTCCATTACATGGAAAGTAGGAGGAATCCAGAGTAATTGAAGGAGACCCACACACACTGCACACGCAAAGAGCTTTTTGGTAAAACTTTGGCAATCAATCCAAATATCGAATAAGCCTATTTACCATATTCTAAAGAGTTGTAGTTTTATGCTTATTGAGTTCCAAAAGTGAAAAGGAAAGAACTCTGCATCCTGGGAACATTTCTACACATATACACACAATTACAATGTAAATAATAGCATCTTTTCAGAAGGCACACCACATTCTAGAGGCTCCAGGTTGTCCTGTGGCCCTTACCAGAAAAAGTGGTTCAAAGACGGATGGGTGGACACACATTGTTATACACACACGCAAAAACATGATATTCTCACTGGTGTCGAAAGCCTTCTTCATAATCTGGATGTCGCTGGTCGCTCCAGAGATCCTGTAGATGCCCACCTCATCCAGGCCTCTACGCTCCACCTCCTCTGAGCAGGAGCGCACGATGTGTGGCACTAGCACCCTCTCATGTCTGGAAGGGGAATAACTAGGCTCAGTCATGCTCCCACTTTTTTTACAGTAAGCTGTGCATGATAAGGAAGGCAACAGTGCCACCTTCTGTCTGGCAGTGTAATGTCAGGACAAACAGCACATGCGTTTAATATTATTTGTCAATTATATTCATTATTAACTATTCATCAAGAACAAGGGCAGTTCAACATTTGTACAAGGTCCAAGAGAAACCCCCATCATGTCTCTGCTGTACTTTCATATCTATTTACAGTTATCTTCTGTTCTGCTTTTTTATTCTACATAAGTTTTGCTTTCTGCCCATTTTGCAGTTCATTGGTGTCACTGTCTGCCTTCTAGTCACAGAACTCAATTTTCATTTCTGCTGCAGAGGCAGGGATTCTCATAAAGAAGATGTAGGCACACATTCAGAGCGGCTTAGGCGACCCTAGACTTTTTTTTTCCAGGGGGTGCAAGGTGAGAGAGACCAACCAGTCATTCATTACAGGCTATGGCAAACCAAGCTATGCAGAAAAAGTAGTACATACACTCACAGTAGATTATTATTACACACTGATATAACTAACACAAGCCATCCATCATCTATACCCGCTTATCCTACTGGGTCGCGTGGGGGTCCGGAGCCTACCCGGAAGCAACGGGCATGAGGCAGGGAACAACCCTGGACAGGGGGCCAGCCCATCGCAGG
>JAODUD010000002.1:25669110-25680099 GCA_026784285.1 Stomatorhinus walkeri
GAGCAGGACTGAGAGAGTCTCTCAAGTATAGACACTAAGACACTAGACTAGACCAGACAGTAGTAGCAAAGCAGGGACGATAAGGGGAGGAGAGGGAGAAAATGCCTGATTGCAGAGATGCCCAGACATCCTCCTCATGAACCATCTCCTCCAGCTCCACCGGAGAGATACCAAGGTGTTCCTAGGCCACCCGAGAGATATAATCTCTCCAGCGTGCGCTGGGTTTGCCCCATGGGCTCCTTCCGGTTGGACATGCCTAAAGCACCTCTCCAAGGAGGTGTCCAGGACCCTCAGTTCTGTTATAGGACTAGACGAAACAATCCCTTGATTAACTGAGATTTGCGGCGCGAGGTATTATGGAATATTATTTAGCATTTCATAATGCATAAAGAATGTAATCATTAGGCCTCTATTAAAAAGCTGATGTACACTGTGTAGAGATTTAACTTGTAATCTTTAGAGAATGCTGACCAATTACTGCTGTGCACAATGTGATAAAAACAAGTATAAATGAGCACCTTTTGTTGGCTTAGAAGTCTCTGTTAGCCATTTTGTTAGCCTTAATGTAAGAATATGTACTTTATTACTGCTGCAGCTTATCACTATGTTGAAGGACACATACCTTATTAACCCTCTAGCCAGACAATCTGCTCCAACAGAAGCTGCCAAGGTTTGCTACTGAAGGAAGGGATTCGCCTGAGTTCACCAAAAATTCACGGCTGGGCATTTAAAAAACTGAGTAGAGATGGTCACGTCACCCTTATGTTCAGCCAAGGCACCAAACAGTAAAAAAGATTATTGACAAACTTATCATATAGGGGTGTGGATTACGAATGAAAACAACGATGGTGAATGGTCGAGGGAATGATGCTGCTTAAGTGGCGAGATGTCACACAATGAGAAAATATATAAAAATTGGTGTAAAACAGTAATGGACACACTTTAAATGTCCAGCTTTGGTTGTAACTTCATTGTTGCAATAAAGACTGAATTTGGATCTACATCAACGGCTTCTGACTTCTGATTTGGCGAAGAAGGAAGAACCACAACACAAACAGGATCGGAGAAGAGACCTGGGGATGCGACCACTTGGCAGAGAACTGGGGGACACCCATCTACATTAAAGAAGTGCGCCCTAAAATAGGTAATGAAAGGCTTTTATTATTGTTTAAATGAATAGGGAAAATAGAATATGGAAACGGAGATGGGGGTGTCTTGGAGGACATACGCAGGCAGGGCCTCCCGGTAAGCCTTCCCTTAACGACTGAGATCCTAGACCAGGGGTGGCGAACCTGATCCATGGAGAGCCGCTTTGGGTATGGGTCTTTGGGATGGCCTCTCAATCAGCCAATAGTAAAGCAGTGATTCTCAGCTCCCACTCTTATTGGCTGATTGAGAGGCCATCCAAAAAACCCGTAAACACAGTGGCTCTCCATGGATCAGGTTCGCCACCCCTGTCCTAGATGGATGCCTGAACCTCCTTAACTGGCTTAAAAGAAATCCGGGGTCTGCGGTGCCCACAGGAATTTAATCAAGGTTGTCCGGGTGCAAAACCAATTGTTTCAGTATTATCATTTTCTGTTCATTGAAACACAGCATCATTAAGTTCAACTTTCCTGATTCCTTGGTCAACAATTTGTCAGTCCTTTAATGTGTAAACCACAGGAAGATACGTTCAAGAAATCAACAAAACAAGACAAATTCGGCACACACGGGGCGGGGGGGCGGGGGGGGGGACAGGGGTGAACGAACTTCTAGCCGCGGATATGATAGGCAACAGCGGTACCTACTGGGCAAGTGGAATTATTATCTGCGATTTCATAAAAGAACATAAGGGGTCAGTACAATCACACTTAATAATCTGTTTTTCCATTTGCTGCTTTACATTTATGAATAAATCCCTTCTAATGGCCAAGATCGATTACACATTTTCACTTTCATGAAGAAATACGCCCAATAAGACAGTGACCTGCGCAAAATATAGGCCTACACCCGCTCTTAAACAATGAAGTGTTCACCACAAACCACTTTTTAAATTTTCTATTCAAATTATATCCATAATTTCCACACTATTAAATCACTACATTAAAAATGTATTTTAAATTACTATTTTTTTTTATTTTTTTGGTTTGCGTAATGGCCTGTTGTTTCACGAAAATAACTACACGAGGTCTCCACAACCAAACTGTGTAGTCAACAGCCTTTTCATTTACTTCCTTAATTCTATATTTTCATTACTCATGAGGAAAAAATAGTCGCGCTTTATAAAAACTTGGGTATGACTTCTACTCTTATTGCCACTATGTCACTCTAATATTGCCATGGGCGATGGCAATGTGCAGTTGAAACGGTTTCTTTTGTATAAACAGTCCGAATGAAAGCCACATGCTTTATCATTGGCTGATTCTACGTGAGGAAACACGCCTGCAGCCGAAAGAACGAAATTCAGTGAAAATGTACGTTAAACTGGTTCCGGACTGTCAGTAGCCTAAGAGGCCTGTCATCTCTAGGAGACAACTGGGGAATTTCTCTTGTGCCCAGGGGGGTCCTGGGGG
Source organism: Stomatorhinus walkeri (assembly GCA_026784285.1). Lineage (NCBI taxonomy): Eukaryota > Metazoa > Chordata > Actinopteri > Osteoglossiformes > Mormyridae > Stomatorhinus > Stomatorhinus walkeri. Next base: position 25,671,666 of record JAODUD010000002.1, read on the forward strand.
ATGACATCATGGGGTAATTTTGTCCCATGTGCGGGAATTATGTGTGGTGGGTTTGGGCATTAATGTTTATAATGTGACTCATATCATTGTGCTCAAAGTTATTAGTTCATGCTACAGACACATCAGAACCTACATGCTTTGAAACAATTCAAAACTGCAAATGTGTAGCACAATGCTATATATACAAGGCTTATACTATTCAAAATTTGCATCCAATTAAAATTGAAATAAAAGTAATTCATAACAATTCTTTTAGCTGCATGCTCAAATGGCTAAAGTTTAGGAACTGCCTGTCACTAATTTCTATACTTTGTGGCCCGACAGACAAATAAAGTAAAAAGTACCTTTCACCTCTAAAGCTCTATATTTTAAGCACAGATAGTTATGATGAATCATTACAGATCAGCAAAAGGCAATGCTTTAACAGTTCGTTTGGGATTAGAATATTGTAACATAGAAGTTAGCATGGTGGCTTTTAGTCAAACATAATTTCAATTAAGGTACTGTAACCTTGTGCCGTGAACAAGAAAACCATCAAAGGAATTAAATATATAAATAATCATCCAGGTAATCCCATCTTTCTTAGAAATGTAATGCAGAAACATAAATTTCATTCATATAAAAAAATATACTTATTAGCTGAGACTTTAATTTTAGAAAGTTTTTATAACTATGCATTCAAGGTCTATACGGCCTAAAAACGAAACCCACAATTTGTTACACTATTTAATATGGTTGTTTAAAATATACATGTGATTGCGTGTATATATTAATATCTAAACAAAAATGTATTGTAACCACTTATTACGTAACTACAATACATATATTAAACAGATAATACTATTCAGATACACCGGGTGATTTTTAATATTGAAGAGTAATCCAGTAACAAACTTAATGGGTCTGCTCTTTTTGCATATTGTACTTCAGTAAGATATTAGACCCTGTAGGTGACGTCAGTTTTTTTTAAGGCGGGTGTTGTCAGTCATTCCGATTGAGCAGTGTTAACAGCAGAGAGGAAGCTCTCAGCACAGTGTTTAACAAGAAGAAGAAAGACGTGTAGGGAGAGAACGCATCGAGGAGTAATGATTATATAAATGACCTAAGCCTATTCTTTTTAAACAGCGATCAAAGAACCTCGGAACAGTACAAGAGTATTACGATGTAAGACGATTTTTGTGGACATCTTGTGGAAATTAAGTATGTAAAATTTGAAATGCGAAGGCATTTGAAACTACAGGGTACTTGAAACTACAGCAAAGTGTCATCATGGAGAAAAATACGACAAATGACACAATCAATTATTATCCTGATATACGTGTGTATGCATCAGGCGTGTGTTTTATAATCATGGCTTTTTTCAACGTCATAATAAACTGGACTATAATGCGCGAGGAGCGACTCCGGGGGCACGCGCGCTTCGTCCTCATCTTTCACCTTTTATTTTCGGCGCTCGTTTATTTTGCGGTATGCTCTGCTTTCTACCTGCAGATCTACCTTCAGTTAGAAACCTCTGCCGCTGCCTGCAAGACCGTTATAACAATTCTTGTCTCCAGCGCTTCCAACATCCTTCTCACCCTTACCGCCATGGCTCTGGACCGCTACTACGCCGTATGTTTCCCGCTGAAATACAGTTCCACATGCTCCTGGCAGTGGCCGTGGCTCACCGGACTGCTGACTTGGGGTTTGGCGCTGATCATCCCCCTGAGTCTTTTCTTTAAGTTAGACGATGCCACATATGCTCGTTGCGACAGAGAGCATCTAAGGAAAGGCGAGATTCACAAAATACTTTTAATAACTGCTTGCTTAGCTGTGATCATCTTCAGCTATATCAGGACTTTTCAAGAGAGCCGACGACTGGGAGTGCTGAACCGGCGCAACAGCGTCGCCTGCAAAACTATCGCCCTGCACGGCACGCAGCTCGCCGTCTATCTACTCCCAAACTTTGTGAACTTCTTGTTGCACAGCCTGGAGAGGAACAAGTACCTGGAACGCCAGGACAAAGAGTTGTATGGAGTGGTCATCTTCGCCTTCTGTAGCCTGGCACAGTGCATCGCCCCCATTGTCTATGGGTTACGCAACGATGAGCTGCTGGAAGACATGCATCGGCGATTCCCTCAGCTGTGGTGCAACTTAAAGAGCCTCGTGGAGTGGACCGTGCGGACCACGCGGGTCAGGGTGCAGTCCCAAGCTAGGTAAGTTGTCCAACACAGGCGAGCGCATGGGCATAAATTGTGAGGGGGGGATGTAATCCCCCCAATAATCATGACCAGCCAATACAACCCCATGAACCCCCTTAAATGGGGGGCACCTTAACCCCCCCAATGCTCAACCCAAGGCTGTGGCCTTGGGTCAGAGTACAGTGGTTAAGAAAAATGTAAGTTAGGTGAACAAACACTTTAAAGTTTTAAGGAAACAAAAATTTTGAAATTAAATAAACAACGTGTGTAAGTTGTTAAGTTTATGATAATTGATTCCACATTCTCAGTAAAAAAGGGTAGGAATTTGTAACTTTGCTTGTTACTGGGGCTGTACAGTGACAAGGGACTGGCAATTGTACCCTTAGCTGTAGGTGACTGTATCTTTTAAGGTACAGAAATGGACTTTTAGTAGGCTACCATTGGAGGTACATTATTGTTGTTTGTACCTCAGGGATGAGGGTATAGCCCCAGAGACAAGCAAAGGTTCAAATTTTTACTCTCTTTTCTCGCTTTATGCTTTTTGAATAAAAACAAAGTTCGAAAGTGTCTAGGAAAAACCAGATTATCATTCTGCATCATTGTATTTCTAGTTCCTTGTCACTTGCTATTTTCAGAAATTATGAAAATTTCGTTTATGACTCTGGTACATTCTCCAGAAGCACCACCTTTATCCAATTTTCACCTGAGCATCCGGCGTGCTTGTCAAGCAGCAGCATGAAATGCTAGCAAACCTTTGATCACAGGTGGCTTGATGCATATAGACACAATAGCTGTGTAAATAACCCACAGGTAACTTAAATAAGACCAGGAAGCACTAGAAAAGACCTTTCCTGGCAAAACATGTATCAGAAGGCAGTGGCATCGTGTTGGGTCCACAGAGATGGTCATGGCAGCCAGCGCAAACATTAGGAATTTGTAAACATTACCGGGCTCGATTTTGTTTCAGGGAAAAGGCCATCGTTGCGGAGACTCTCATCTCAGTACCGCCTCCTGCGACACCAGTATGACTGGAAAGATGCGCATGAGGAAATGGGGGAAACAAATCACAATGTGAACATGTGCCAGGATGGCGGGATGTACGGCAGAGCGTACGGATCCTTACCGCCGGGCGAACACGTGTCCCAAGCTGAGGAGACCGATGTCAGCCCTGGGGACCCACTGTCCCGGGCAAGATGACCCAGCCAGAAAACAGAGACCAGACACTGGATCAGTTCCTGGAGTTTTCTCTACGTTCGAATCCATGGGGAGATATGCTGCGTGGAAGGGCCTCTCCTTGGAGGGATAGCTGGATGTAGCCAGTTTTTGGATGACAGCTAAACTCAAAGTGGAAATATGTGAAATGTTATGTATTATTCCCAGGTCAACCTGAGATCTTTCTTACATTTATGGACAACTACACACTTAAGTCTGTATATGTTGGAATACATTCATTCCTATGAATATCACTGTGTCATATTTATGCAGTATTTTTAGTATTTAGTATTACAATAAAATGTCTCATAAATTAGTTATACATCATTTTGTCTTTTTAAGCTTGAGAATCAGACTTTAAACCCACAAAATGACTCTGTACAGCTTTACAGCTTAACTGTGTAAATGCAAGAGTGGAAAGTAACCAGTAATTTCAGATCCTCAGTCATATTTGGTTTAAATATGGTCATTTATGACAGGTATATTTAAAAGATATAGTGGCTGCTATTTCAGGTAATTACAGAAAGAAGTGCTTATATAATGACAATAAAAAAACACTCAGATTGCTTACTGGGGATTCATACTAATGGTGGCAGGTCACCTGATTTACGATAATCGAAAATGTTTCATTTTGCTTGGTTTCTGAGATGATCTGTGGATGTTTTCACACGACCGGATTTACCTTTTCATATCAGGCATCGCATCTCCAGGAACTACACAAGCACCCTTTTTCAGATGACACACGTGTTTCCGCTGTCAGCCAAAATGCCCGCTCCAATAGCCGAGCGCCCTTAAACACAGTTCGAGTGGATCAGACTATGTGCGAGTGAGGTGGAGTGCCCCATCTGAAATTATTCTGGAATATTCTCTGCTTCACGAAACACTAAATGAAAAAAAGGCCATTGAGAAAAAATAATAATAATGATGATTAGTATTAAGGATGCATGTTTTCACAGAAATAACCATTTTTATTGGTCATAAAAGCTGCCCAAGGGTTTTTTCTGGTGTATAGGACAGACAGCAGAGGCTGAATTTTGCTGAATCGGGAGCAGTAAAACCCCTAAGATTGTCGCAGGCAGCCAGCCTGCACCAGGGCGGCTGTGGCTTATCCTCGGATGGACAGCATTTTATAAACAAGCACAAGAAGTTAAGGAAATGCAACAGAAAACAAGAAGTTTGTCTGGGTAACATGCAGGAGGAGAGATGAGAAATGAAACCTCACAAAACTAGTGACATGTTCAAGTTAGTTCAAACTAAATGTGATCCTGGAGGTTCTGGGCTGCGATGTAACTGTGCGCCATCAGACGTTGTGAAATCCAGACACTCTACACCAGACAGCAGGGACTCCTCTGTGACATACAGAAGTTCCAAAGGCAGAATCTGCCCCTGTCACTTCCTACCTAGAACAATCAACATTGGAAGAACATTATAGGGCTTCCCGGCTGGGCACAGTATGTCCCATATTGTGACATTGACACAGAAGTATCTCTGAAATTCCCTTAATGTGAGGTGGACTGAGACTACAACCTATGTTCTTTAATTTGAGATGAGCATTGAAGGCACTTCATGCCAGTTGATGCTAGCAGTGCAGATAAGATGCTTTCGTGTTCTCACATAAGTGGCACGCACTGTACTTGCACCATTGTGTGGGAAGTTGCCAACATCTCAGAACAAGGGCGTCCAAAAATTCACGTGAACCTGGCATTCTCTGAACAACAATTGCATTGATTTCAGTTTGATTGTAACAGTGTGTATATTGCATGTATTAAAAGTTTCAAATGTTGGGTGCCCAGATGGCTGTTCGTTTTTTTGTGATGTGCACCTGCTACATTGTGCTACATTTGACCTTCAAATTGTTGACGATAAAAATATATATTTCGTTTATTTTTTCAGAAATGAAAAGTGAGAAACAGGAAAATAGGGGAATGGGAAAAACTATGGTATTTCTGGAGAGATAACTGCCCATTGTTGAATGAGGCAGATCTTTTGAAATACGGTACATTTCATTTGTTCTCTGCAGTTAAAAGATATTCATATTCCACCAAACACAAACGCAGCAAAAAAAAAAAAAAGTCCAGAAATCTTTGGATGGGCCTTAGTCAGATGGGGGATTTGCTGGCTGCTGTGAATTTATCTAGAAACAGCCTCACCTCCTGACAGCTGACTTTGTTTTTTGCTGCGCGCTCTTTGGACACATCAAGCGAGAGGGAAATTCTGAGGACTGCAGAAAGAACCACAGTCCCACACTTCCTGCTTCAGCAGCAGTGAACACAGCCGAGCTCAGTGTACTTTGCAGCGGAAGGAAGAATTAATGCCGCGTACTGTGCCAGTAATAGCTACAACAGTCACGCGGAAGGGGGATTGCAAACAGCACAGGAAAAAAAAGAAACGAAAGCCACATATTCAGTAGCCGTCATTTCATTAACGCCACACTATTAAATGCTTTGTTGGCTACATGCAAAAATTTCAGAGCTCTACTGGCGCCTCTGCCCCATTCACAGAGTAACAATGATTACAAATGCCTACACATAATATCACGGTTAGACCTTTATTTCTGAACACTGTCAATGGCAAAAGAACCCAAATAAATGTGCCTTTGAAAAAGGTAGGGAAATGGAAACAGACCACGAAAGGTCAAAACGGGGTAGGGAGGATCAGGCAGAAACACCGGGCACGGGACACTGGGGAGCACATGCAGGTAGTAACATCAATAATTGAGCTGAGGCGCTCAAGACAGGGAGGCACTTTATACATCACTGACGAGGGAACAGACAAGAGGCAGCTGGGGTGATCCACACAAGGGCTGTAACAAAAGGCAGGATTAAACAAGTAACTGGTGTGGCTCGTTAGAGCCACACGAGGGAGAGAACGAGGGGGAAGGGATGCAGGGCATGACAAAAATTATGTGATAAACACACTTGGGGGGTTACAACTAGAGGCCCCTGGGGAGCCTTTCATTTTCATTTGTGTAGTGAGCACACAGGAAGAATGCCATATTTAAACAGCTTTGTTTACTGTCAGATGGCTCATGTGGCATAAGTGACAAGTCAGCTGATAACACCCACACATTAAATCCAGTCTATTTGTGTATAGTTATAACCGAAAGCAATATAGGGTCTTTCCCCCTGCAACTAAATTGGTACCCTAACCAGAGTCAACAAGTAAAATTGAACAGTGAAGTTAGTACTAAAAGCCTAGTTTTAACCGGTTTTATTCAATAACTAATAAAGTATATGGTTACCAATATGCTGTAATATTAGAGGGGGTGGTATCCCTGTAATTGGAAGGTTGCCAGTTCAAATTTCAGAGTGATGTCACCATCAAGCCCTTGAAGGTCCTAAATCCCAACTGTCAAGGGTTCCCAACTTGGACAATTTGGGCCAGTGTGTGGCTCAGTGGGCTGAGCCTGTGTGCTTGTAATCAGAAGGTCGCTAGTTTAAACCCAGCCTCAGCGCGTCTACAGGTCAGGAAATGCCCTGCTGAGTCTTATAGATCCGACTGGAATGTATAGGCAGCAGGGCCTTGGCGTCCTCTGTGATCTTCTAAAGTGCCAAAGAAAAGGAAGAATGAGATGGAGGAGAGTTGTAAGTTTAGAAAGAGGAAGGGAACCGATCCCTAGGAAAGAATGAAGACAGAAGTTGATGGGAACGAACACACTTTTAACACACTCTTCTGTCCAAAATAACATACAAGTGAAGAAAATATCACACTGCAAGCGTACTTCCTATCATGGAGTCGGCTGGGCTGAGCTTCTAAAGGGAGCCCAGGTACGAGTATAAGCAGCAATGGGAGAAGGAGCCACACAACTACTAACAAAGCCAGAGGCTAGAAAAACTAACATTCAATCAGCAGAATTCACATTAAGAAACATTAAGATCATGGAGTGGTGAAGGAATATGGCAGCTGCAGGAGAGATGGGGGAAGTGGGATGGAGGAACGACAAAGCAAGGGGTCTAGAGCAGGAAAAGACAAAGAAAGCATAAAGCAAAGCATGTAAAACATTTTATTATGCCCCCCACCCCCAGTCAGACCACTTGGCTGAGGTTAGATCAGTGTTTCTCAAACCAGTTCGGACCAGGTTCAGAAACACTGGGTTGGATGACTTTGGGAAGAAAAATAAAATCAGAACAAGAGCAATCTATCAGCAACGCTGCTTGGGCCCCTAAGAAAAGTAGAATGGTCACATGGTGCTCCTGTCACAGAGTGGGGGCCTCCCCCCCACACAGCGTCATGTGCTACCAGCTGAAAGTCAGGGATCGAGACACACCAAGTGACAAGCACAGACAGGCGTCCATAAAAAGACGGTCTCTATCTGGCAGGGAAAAACAGAGGGACGGAAGTGTAGGTTGGCAAACGAGTGCAGAGAGTGTGGGAAAGTGCAGGCGTACGAGTCAGATGGCGTGTCGGCGCGAGCCGCACCTGTACGGGACGCCGGGTACATTATGTACCAACTGACAGCGCAGTCAGACGCCATCTTCAGCGGTGGCTGCAACGGCTGGTTTCACTTCCATCTGCAGACCAGCAGCAGTGCCTACAGTCACACAGAGCACCAGGGCCAGAGTCAGAAGCAACTGAATTCACCTAATATCTCACCGTCGACATAAAAAGCAAAGCTAATCACTAAGACAACACTTAGTCCCCAAACACAACATCAACAAATAAATAACAATTGGCACATATCAAATACAAAAACAATTTGATGGCTGGCAGCAGAATTCAATGCCAGCCCTCATATCTGCTCACAGAACCTACTTTTATTTGTTTGCTAGCAAAATATTGTCACTGAAAGTCTTTGATATTAGCTGATTAAACGCTGTCACGCTTTCTCCAGCTGTGAGATAAAGATAGACTCAATCTATATGAGATAATACTGCAAACAGAACTTCACTTAAGAACATAAGAACTATACAAACGAGAGGAGGCCATTCGGCCCATCAAGCTCGCTTGGGAAGAGCTCAATAACTAAGAGTTGTTAAAATCTTATCTAGCTCTGATTTAAAGGAATCCACGGATTCTGCTTGCACTACGTTATCAGGAAGACT
>JAODUD010000002.1:25690447-25705597 GCA_026784285.1 Stomatorhinus walkeri
TTAGTGAGACAGGTTCAAACATGCAGAAAGACAGGCAGACAGTTAGTGAGACAGGTTCAAACATGCAGACAGACAGGGTGACAGTGAAAGAGGTTCAAACATGCAGACAGACAGGCAGGCGGCAACAGTATGGTGAAACTGAGTGCTCATGGTCTTAGTGAGGACCCCCTTCATGAGGGCTCAGCATTGCTGGCAAACCAATGGGCTGTTCAGGACCTTCAAGGTCACCTTAAAACTGCTCCTATGTCACCCAACACATGTTGTGGCAGAACACAACAGCCATCAGCCTCTCCGCTGGATCGGTGCGGTCATAAGTTAGGAGTCCAGGCAGGATGGGGAACTTAACTGACCAGAAATTGACAGCAGTGTTTTCAACCGAACCACAACACCATTACACATGTTTTTAAAATTTGTCAGGTTACACAGCTGTTACTGATGTGCTTTTAAAATGTGTAAACTGTTACTGATATTCATGGAGTCATGGTAACTGGTCATATAAGCACGAATAAAAAACCATCATTCCCCATCCGTTGTGTGGAAGGTGTTCCACCACGGTAAAAGATCACAAAGCCTGGAAGGGGACACATGAAAAAAATGTCTTCATGGTGCATCGTTTGGGGACTAATATTATTAATGTAGCAGTACAAAGAATAGCTCTATCTAGGTCCATCAGAACACCCTGCTTCCACTTCCTCTTCCCCTGTCATTTCACACAACCAATATCTTGTCCACGATGAAGGCGAGAGCTACAAAAATTCAAAATTTTGAAACTAACGTACACATGAAGATACAATGTGTGCTCTACTATGCCACCTGGCGGACGCTGAGAGAACGCACAATATTTATGGGGGCGATATTACAGGGACTACATGGTGAAAGTGTGTGTGCCTCTGTGTGTACGTGTGCGCGCATGTGTGCACCTGTTTGACAAAATGATACAGAGAGATGCAATAAAACAGCACAAAACAGACTACAAGCAATATTTTAACAGAGAGAAGCTATATAGATCAATTCTGTTTTTTTCATTTCTTTTTATGAAGTAATAATCATCGTTCCCTCAAAAATAGGTGTTGAAACATCAATTTGTTTAGACACAACAAAGCCAAATTAAATCTGTAATCCTACCTAAGTTAACTTATATTTTAAGGAACCATACTGTGACCTTCCATTACTACTCATTTCACTAAGCAATAAATATATACAGGTATTCCCCATTTAACATCCGCATTACGTGCTGTACAACGGGATCTTATATGATTTGGATGTTGATCGAATATTACTACAGTCACTTAGAAAGGTTAGGCTACTTTGGGCTGCTGTAGTGTAAGATGCCTTTAATTACTGTATAAAGTAGTCTAGATACATTGCATATAGTGTTGTATTTAAAACCTTATTATGGTTTATTAAAGCACAATATATGGAAACATTTAGCACAGTACAGCCTTTTATAAAACACAAAACCCTTCCCGTGCATGGTAAACAAACATGTAGTAGCATGTCACTTTTAAGAACTTTGGTCCTCGAAGATTTTTTTCATAAAATAAAACATGCATTATTTTGTCTGAAGCCTAAACACATGCTAAACCTTTTTTTAATTTATGGAAATTCACAATAATTATATAAAATTCAGTAGTTTACGCATACGTAGGCAATTAACATAAAAATTTGTAACAATTATAACAAGTATAATTTTAACTAGAGTTACCAATGTATAAGGTTATCCGGAGTTCATTGAAGTACTGTAACATTATACGTCAGGCAGCACTGTACAGTACAGTGTCTTTGTTGACTGACAATACTGCCTACAGCCTGCCCACTCTCTACATACCGCCTACCCATGCAAGGATATATCGGCTGCATCCTTGCCAAACAACACCAATCCCAAGATTCATTTGGCCCCAAGTCCGTTCTTGGGAGGCAAGTTAGTAAGACCGGGTTTTACCAAGAGCGCGGCTGTGCCCAGATTCAGGAGCTACATCCTTTGAAGGATGTGATGTATAGCTGCAGCCTTTGCAAGTAGTGTCCTTCAAAGGTCAAACAGAAAGCGTTATCAAATGGAACAGTCTGGCCAGCAGATAACTTCCTACTTGCATCACCAGCTGATCCTGCCTTTACCCATGCGCTGCTCCTATCGCCCAGCCGGGACACACCCACTTTACCTCCGAGCAATGAATCTGGGGATATGCTGGGCTGTGAAGGATCCATCTGGTGGATTCTACGCTACTTGGCAAAAGAAGGACGCGTTTCTTTTGGATGGAGCCCTTGAAGGAACCAGCATTGTCACGCTGCTATGATGCATTTGGTCCTTGAATACAGTCTTTGAAGGATGCAGCCTCTGAATTAGGACACACTCCACAAGTATGATCTTCACGTTCTTGGTATTGAGACACACCCCTGCCGTTCCCATCCATACCCTTGCCTCAAGAAGCACCATTCCTATCATGTAGCTGGGACACACCCCCTTTACTGCCCATGTCTTGGATAACATGCATGTCTGGGAAGGCACCATCAATGCTGAACAATATATACAAGCTTCGGAGCAACATATGCTGCCATCCAGACATCATCATTTTCAGAGAAAGACTTGTATATTTCAGCAAGACAATGCCGAACCACATTCAGCACTTATTACAACAGCAAGGCTCCGTAGAACAGTGCAGGTCTCCCTACAGTTTAGAGCTGTCACCCATTGAAAACATTTACAGTAGCACACCATGAAATGAAAAACGAGAAATGCTATATCAGGCAATATTTCACTTTCAGAACAGCAACTGGTCTCTCCAGTTCCCAAACGTTTACAGGTTGAAGAGGTGATACAACAGAATGGTAAATATGCTGTCCTGACTTTTCTGAAACGTGTTGATGGCATCATATTGAAGCATATTTGTCATAAAACAATGAAATGTCTCAGTTTCAACCTTTGATATGTTGTCTTTGTTCTATTTTCAGTTACATTTGGGGTAATATTGCACTTTGTTTATGTTTACATTTTACACGCATCTCAACCTTTTTGCAAACAGGGTTCTACCTCCATGCAGTCAGTCATGGGATAGACTGGGCAGAGAAGGGTCCATCAGGTTGTAGTCAAATTTACCCAAATATATACATACACAATGCTATTTTTTTAACTCCTCGTTTGGTATGCGAAGGTTTCAGTTACTTTGTACACATTTGTGGAGGTCATCCTAGCCACCCTGCCGGTCCTGAGGCCTGTGCATCATTGCTGTCAATTAGGATAACTGAAACCCTCTAATTATAACAAGACTTCTGCGCGCTGTGAAGTATATTCGTTTATGCATAATCACAACTGAAGCAATCACAGCAATAGTAACAATCCAAGCAAGCAGAGTTTTTTTTCATAATGATGCAATAGTAGATATTCCCTTAATTCAGTAATGAATGCAAACTGATGCTTGAATGGATCTGCGCTTTGCTTGTACACAAGCAGCAACTGCCAGCTGACAGAGAATGGGATGCTGTTCAGCAACGTGACTCAATATTACCACACAATCTTGCAACTGTTTCTGATATTTCGGAGCCAATAGTGGTTTCTGGTGGGATTTTCTGGCGTCTTTCAGGTAAAAGGTCTTTGAGGGAAAGCTGGAGTTAAGCCCTACAAAAAAGGCTGCTCCTGGCAAGAATAACTAATTCTAAATTAGTTAAATCTTTAATGGAGCCCTAATTTGAAAAATATATTGTTATAAACTGTATTGTGTCATCCCATACCTCTTTTTGAAAATATATCAATGAAACTTCCGTTGTGCTGCGAGCAAATTTGCAGAGCTGTTTTCAGAATCTGAAGTGTTTTCTAAATTCGCAGCAGGTTGACACTTATTGGCCACCGTACTTCTACACTTTGCTTCAGATCAAATCCTAAAGGCAAAAGAGAAAGATGCATTTTACTAAACACAAGGAGAGGAAAATGGTGCTAAGACAAAACAGAAATAACTACACATCCGCTACAGGGTAATAATAGAATCAGTGCCAGTGGTCAAGAGGATGATTTTAAAAGCAATGGCAGGTAAATTATACCAAGGACTAGCTAATCTGAGCCAAAAACTTGATTGCCTTTTCCAGGAAGCTGAGACTGGGTTGTCGTTGAACATCAATACAATGACCAAAGAGATGCCTGTAAAGAATCAGTGCAATGAGTCGATGATAACAAAACAGAAGACATGCAACGGCTATCTCAGTTCCCTTTCAAAAGCCGGCAGCCCATATATGCAAAACTAAGAAGGTTAAGGACCTTAAAAGGTTCTGCACAGAAGGATAGTCCAAGACAACTCCAAATGTGTTCAGTGGTCCAAGATGGGGTGTGCCAAGTGTTATAAACAAGTGTACCAAAAAAGGTAATTAAATATATCATTAATCATTTGGAATATATGCCTGTTGGTTTCACTGTTGGTTTCATGTTGGATATCAGTAATGGTATTGTTTTATACAGTTTTTTTTACTTATTTTGTAATTGCTTAATTTAAACTTTGGGAATACAAAAAAAAATGCTATTGGTGCAATCTTCTGAACAAAATATTCACCTTCAATTCGCCTTTTTGTGGAGTATAGATACACCAGCATAAATCGGTACTGAGCTCAGCTGATAGAAAAGACACAAAGCTATTAAAAGCTGTAAAAGGTCCTGTTATTACTCTCTAAGAAAAGCTTGGAGCAAATCCACAGATCTTCCCTCGGAAAACATGCAGACGCCCCCACCTGCTCTCCAAGGGACGGCAGCGGCCCACAGGCTGCTCGCCGAATGCGTCATGGCCACTCCGATGATGGAAAGCAGGACTCCTGAGTTGCTCTTTAAATATTTCTCGACAAATGACCCCTGAGGGCAAAACTTACACTTATGACTTGCGCTTAACTCATTGACCAGCTGGAAGTAACAGAGAACAAAGAGATGGACCTTGGGGATGCGAAGCTCTAACATCGAGGGTCAGATCTCCTTCCAATCGATGCCCCAGACGGCCCATTTATTTTCCGTCTGAGGCCACTAAACAGCAGCACGACGGTGTCAGGCCTGCAGTGCTGTGAAGCTGGCAGGAGATTCCAGCATTTTAAAGCAGATGTGCTTCAGCCAAGCATGAATATCTGTGAAGACCATCAAAACCAAGGATCTCGTTCCACTGAGGGCCATGTGAATGCAGGCATCTCTTTTTATGACCCAGCCAAAGCTCGACTGACTATGTCCAATGGCTGCTGCCGCTTAGTTACGTATGAAAAGAATATATGTTTACTTAAAGGGACCAGTTGGGCCAGGAAATAGATAGAAATGAAGCTCATATGCACTGTCAGAAAAAAAGTGTACCAGTTTGTACCTTTGCTTGTCACTGGGGCTGTACCCTGTAGGTAATTGTACCTTTTAAGATGGACTCTGAGGGACATTTTGTACTATTTGGGGTAAATTAATGTTGTTTGTACCCTGGGGATGTTCCTCTGAGTCCATTTCTGTATCTTAAATTAAACTAAAAGGTACATTTACCTACAGCAGACCCTTGAGGGTACAGTCCCAGTGGCAAGCAAAGGTACTATTGTAAAATTGGTATTCATTTTTCTGGCCGTGTGGTACGTATAACTTTGGTATCTCTTAAAATAGTTAAAATCTGTCCTCAGTTGACTGGATGAGGAAGAGGAGGAGGACACTGACCAGACTGAGTGATGTCTTTTTAGAAATGACCAGCTGTGTAGTCTGATGCTACCCAGGAGCGGTAGACTGACAGGAGTGGTAGACTGACAGGAGAGGTAGACTGACAGGAGAGGTACGATCCCATGGGTATGAGAGTCGGAAATGTAAACAGAAAAAGAACAGGACAGAGAAGAAAGTAAAGCTGTCCATCCTGCAGCTTGTACAAACATGTATGATCTCCTAAGACCAGTGAGGAGCGTTTGGTTTGGAGCAGACTAAACTTTACAGACATGCCTGTACCTCAGCACAGAGGAGATCTCTGCCAGTACAACAGGGATGCTGGTCTTGAAAATGACATTTAAAACAGTGTTGTTCTTCGAAGATTTATACATAATGCATATCACCCTGCTGCTGTTATTCTGTGGTCTTCCTGTAAGGAGCACCTCACCTACACAATATTTGATCATGCGATATTTCAAAAGACTGTTTTCCTGGAATGTGGTGGCCATCACCATGTCCCGCTCTGGTTTTTGCCAGTTTACACTTACTAAGGATCTGTGGATCGATGCTGAAATATAAGCTGTGTCTGATTTCAGGGGCCACATCCTTTGAAGGACACGATATATGTAGCTCCTTCAGTCTTGCTGTAGGCCACTTGGCAGCCTCCCTGACTATCATTTGGGGATAATCAGTTTTGATTGATGGCAGGTGTGCATCCAAAAAGACTGATTGCTGCAGTTAATCAAAATTGCTTAAACAAGGTATTAGTTTAAGGATGTGCACACTTATGCAACCAGCTTATTTTCCATTTTTTATTTCCCCTAACAGATTTGTTTGTTTTTCAATTGGATTTTACAGGTTATGAGTCACATTAAAGGTGGGGCAGGGTTAGAAAATATTTATCGTGGTCTCATTTTTTTGCATCACAAAAACCTGACATTTTAACAGGGGTGCGTGCACTTTTTATATCCTCTGTATTTTGTCGGCAGTGCTCTGTCTTTTGGTCCAAATCACAGCAACACCACCAACTTATTTCACAAACACTGTTGGGACATAGAAGCTTCTATCTGCCTATAGTGGATTTTTGGTATTTTTTTTGTTTCATAAATATCGTAAGTGAGGCAATATTTATTGCAGTGATTCCGCACCCTCCAATATTGTTCACCCCTATTACCATTCAATGAACACAAAAGGCTTAAGAATAGCGGTATCGTCAATACCAACAATAGTGGTACTGGATCAAATGTAACAGAAATGACAAGCCATCTTTCCGCCCAGCTCCACAAGCCTAGCGACGTCAAACAGAAACTAAACGGCAATGTCTGCGCATGTGCCGTTTACTTGAATTATGGGAATCGTAGTTTCGTACGTGGTTAAAACATTTCAAAACAGTTTAAAACTGTTCAAAACACTTCTTTCTTTGAAATCCTGCACCGAACAGTTGAATAAGCCAGATTCAAAACAACAACAGATGCTCAGAGTAATTTTAAATGTTTATGGAAAAGAAAAATGAAAATGATGTAAGGATTCCGTGTCAAACAAGGTAAGAAAAATTACACCAAAGTCAAATTAGTAAAAATTTATTTCAAATATTGAAAATGGCGATAAAGACAAAGTTGCCATAAATCATTGTGTTATACTTCGCAACACACACTTCCAAAGTACTCTTCCAATGAAAGCACCCATGAAACAATCATGTAACACATGAAACGGAAGGGATCCTTTGGAAATCTAATAGGTTCGTCGTTATTTTTTTATACTTCATCTAAAATCAAAAGTACCTTTTTTGGTATGTCCCACGTACCGTGGACCGTTGTCTTCCATTGTTCATTTAAATTACACCGAAAGCTGTGCATATCTATCATCAGTATCTGTGCTAATTCAACGTTAAAACTCAGGTGCGGTTTATCTTTAAAGGCTTAAAAATGGGATATTTACACACAATATTCAGGCTTTTAAAAAATCGCGATCAGTAACAAAAGGGACGGTAAATATTACTGCATTAAATGAAATTAAAATTCACATTTATTTTTTAATTGTTTTGGCTCGGCGGTATTCAAAACAAATATTCGTATACAGTACTGCGATTGCCTGAAAAAGGATAAATACAACCATTTCTACCCGTTTCACTTCGCTTTCTTGGGCTTGGTTACACCACAGCTGTGACGGAAATGCATTTTTACTTTTCACTGAATACATGTAGCCTTTTAAAGACTTTTCACCATATGAAAAATATAACATGAATGACCACGTCTTTGCGGGAAGTTTTTTTTTTGAGGGGGGGCTGAAATGCTATTTAGTACCTGCCACAAAACACCAGAGGGTAACCAAAAAAAAAGTCATTCTTGAGGACTTAATCAGCAATATATCTGTCTATTCAATATTCTAGCATTTTCATTGCTGTTGGGGGGAATGGGGGGCAGAGTGATGTATTTGTATTTCTTCTGTTTCAGGCACAGTCCAACCACGACGGACATGGGGACATCCAGACACCCACAGCAGAGGTGCAAAAATAGATCAGAGATGGCTTCCATGAGACGTGGTTCAGAAGATGGTCGTTCTGACAAGAAGCCTACAGTGATCTGTGAGTCAACTTCAATTGCTTCCGGCTTTGTGGATGAACCCCGAGTTAGACTACTGGGTCCCCTGCTCTGTCAACCACCCTACACAGACACAGACAAACACACAGACACACACACACACCATTACATCACATCCACAAAGAACTCGCTGGGGTTTCCCATGGCCAGGTGGAAGGACTGCCGGGAGGCTGTGAGCTCAGGGGGCACGGAGCCCAGGTCGCGGGTGGGAGGGGCCCCGGGCGGCCCCCCCGGGGTCGTGGAGGGCATCAGGACCTGGCCCGGAGGACCAGCAGGGTGTTGGGAGTGAGGGGGCCCAACTGCAGGCAAGGGGTGCTGTGGCACCATCATGACCATCATGGGGTTGTAGGGGAGGGGGATGCCGGGCGGGTAGGGCATGTGCGGGGGTGGGGCGCGGGGGAGCGAGCGCTGGCTCAGGTGGCTGTGCTCGCTGGGAGTGGCCGAGCCATGGTCACGCCTCAGGCTGCTGCGGGTGGAGTACTCCGATTCGCTGCCGCTGCCGGAGCGCGAGTCTGCCCCGCCTCCCGGCGATTTATCCTCCCGGGTGCCTCCCCCTGAGCCGCCTCCTTTACCCCGCCGCCTGTCGCCCTCGCTCCGCGTCGAGCCGCTGCTCCGGCTTCCTACCATGAAGAGAAAGGCACATGAGCTCAGCTTTCTGGAAGGAGGAGATGCACCTATAGATGACACTGCCGGCCAAGCTAGTAGCAAGCAGGACAGCACACAGAAGCAGGTCGCGGGATGACATTGGTTTGGAACCCAGCCCGCACCCCTCACCTTCACTGTGCTGGCTTCCTGCACTCCCAGGTCCATAGCTGTAGCTGGACAGCTCGTGGTAGGCCGGAGGCTGGCTGGAGTAGGAGTGGGGGTATTGGTATGGGAAGGAGTGAAGCAGGGGCCAGGGTGTGGCCCCCGGCAGGGGCAGGGGGGTCAAGGTGTCCTGATCCGATGCCCCACTGGAGCCGTCGTTATCATTCAGGGTGAGATTTGCCATGTCTAGAGGGGGGGGACATGTTTGGTGAGATAGAAGACACTAGAACAGTGCACAAAATTTCCTATTTTTTAAAATCCTAAATATTGCTTAATTCAGGAATTCTAAAACTACATTATCCCTGTTTCTGCCCCAAGCTAGATTCTCTGTGACCCTGTACAGGACCCGTTAGAAGATGGATGGATGAAAGAATGGATATTAAAGGAATATCTCCCTCCCCCCCCCCATGGCACTGAACCACACTCTCGCTCTCATGAGGGCTTCCTCATTGACACACTAGAAACATCACAAGTGTACCTTAGAAATATGATTTCACCATGAAAATTTCTGTCAATTACTGACTTGAATTCACTGAACCATGCGTTTTTGTGGGAGGAAATGAGTATCTAGAGGAAACCCTCACAATGCAGGAAAAACAACAGCCAGAGCCAGGAGCACGAGTAGAAACCACAACCCTAGAGGTGTGAAGCCACGGTGCCACCCAGAAACCCTCACTGTTTCTCATTATCCTAACCCCGCCCTTCCAAACCACATTTGGCCACTCACAATTCTCTCAGTGGCATAGCACCACCCAGAAACCCTCACTGTTTCTCATTATCCTAACCCCGCCCTTCCAAACCATATTTGGCCACTCACAATTCTCTCAGTGGCATAGCACCACCCAGAAACCCTCACTGTTTCTCATTATCCTAACGCCACCCTTCCAAACCATATTTGGCCACTCACAGTTCTCACAGTCGCTCAGGTCCCCAAATATGTAGTAGCATTGCTCAGAGAAGGTGATCTTGTTGACGGTGTGGCGGATGAAGCCAGCCTTTAGCAGGTTGCTGGCATACTTGCGTGCCTCACGCCGGTCCTGGAAGCCCTCCACGTGGTGGTACAGCCACTCGACCACGTCCGAGCCTGGGGACAGCGAGAGGAGAAGACGAGATGGAAATTAAATGATGAAATAATATTACACGTGAACCGAAATACACAGACTGGCTTTCAGGTAATACATCATATTCTGACTTTCTTTGCACTGTTAAAGTTTCTCATCTGTTATTTATTGTTACTGTTTGCAAATGTCCAAATGCCTCTTTACAGTCTAAATTTGTTTTTTCATCTACAGTAAACCTGCAATTTCCTTTGGGATTAATAATATAATGATCTGCATATCTATCCATCTTTCCTTGGCTTTTACATTTTATTTATTTAGCGGACACTTTAATCAAAGTGATGTGCCACTCAGAAAGCAGGCTCAGACAGCCCCGAGAGCAACTAGGGGTTAAGGGCTTTGCTCAGTGGAATCACTCTGACGACCCTGGGATTTGAACCCGGCGACCAGAACACAGGAAGAGCACCCCGACCCACTGGGCCACACAGCGCCCCGGATCGTCCGACTCTGACAGCCAATCTGCTCGGGTTCACCGACAGCCCGCCGGCTCCCTCACCCAGGAAGGCGTTGGGGATGGTGATCTTCAGCCACATGCGGTCCCTGACCTCCAGGCCGGACTCAGGAGAAGCCATCGCCTTGGCCACCGACGCCATGTCCGAGTGCAGGGACAGGTTGAAGTCAGTAAAGCCTGGGGGGTGCGGTTGGTAGACATGGGGGGGGTTACACTCCACCTCAAGGGGTACTTTGGATGTAAAGGGCTGGGGGAGGTGGAGGGGACTCGCACAGGCAACAAGCATGAGGCACGACATCACACACAGACTCACGTTCAGTCTCGGTGATGGAGGAGCCAGAGGTGACGGAGCTGAGGGCGGAGCTAGCAGGGTAGGTGGGGTAGGTCCCGGTCAGAGCTACCGAGTGACTGACCCAGGCGGCCGGGTCGATGGGCCGGATCGGCTCGTCTGGATGGAGGCAGACAGCAACGTTGTCAGAGAGAACTGAGACGGCGAACACGAACGTGGGGGGGGGGGGTAGTGGGACTCACTGCGCGGGAGCGTGAAGTAGCCCTGGGGGGAGGGATCCCAGCATTTGGCCACCGTGAGGATGATGGGCCTGGGAGAAGGACAGAGACCAGAACGGGGCATTTATGAGGTTACAGGGGCAGGCGTCACCCATGAGCGGGCGTGTGCGAGCGTGCGAGACTCACCCCGGCTTGTGCACGATCTCCCTCAGGACCCTGACCGCATCGTCGTTACTCATGTTCTCGAAGTTGATGTCGTTGACCTTGATGGAGACGTCGTCTTATCAAGGTGGGTTTGTTACATACATAGCTCAGGCATATGAACATTAAGCACTCCTCAAAGCCTTTAGCGCCCCCTGTCTGTCACGCTGGTACCTGCAGCAGCATGTCCCCCGGTTCGATGCGCCCGTCGGCCGCCACAGCTCCTCCCTTCATGATGGAGCCGATGTAGATGCCACCGTCCCCCCGCTCGTTGCTCTGGCCCACGATGCTGATGCCCAGGAAGTTGTATTTTTCTGTTCGTATGGAAAAAAAAGCCCAGAGTTAAATGTGCAGGAAGCCTCTCGGCGGGTTGGTCGTCGCTGAAGCTTATTGAATACTAATGGGCTGTCTGTCAGAGAACACCGCTCAACCCAATTATAATTAAAACAAATATTTGATAACTGTATTTTAAATCAAGAGGTGGGTAGAGAAAGGAAAATAAAACAAAAAAACAACTAACCAAGGTTGGGTGGGGGAGGATGGATATATTATGAGGAAAGGGAGCAGAGGTTACAGTAGACATAGCTCACCCATGTTGAGGGTGACAGTGATGATGTTGAGGGACATGGTGGAGTCTGTCACACTGCTGAACGAGGAGGCCTGGAGGGCGGGACATAAGGGTTACACCCCGCACTTCAGCCAGTCACTGCCTCTCGCCATAAATCGCCACTCCCACGTGCCACTTATGCTTCCATTAATAAAACGGGCAAACCCAGCCTGTCACCCAATGCCCTGCTTCCATCCTGAAGCTGCAGCCAGCTGCGCCCACTAAGCCCCTCGCTACTGTCGTGTTGACAGGTGCAGTACCCTCTCCAGTCTCGGGGGGCGCTGTTTCCTACGACGGCGATGGCGCTTCAGGAGTCGGGAGGCCGTGCTCTGCTCTGTAGTGCTGCTGAACCTGAGGGCGACAGTAAACCTTTCTGATCTTTCTAATAGCAATCATTAGATGTTACCTAAATACCACTGCTGATTAACAATCATCTCATTAAGCTCAGATTGCTGCACAAAGATCACCCGGACGCCACCCCCCCCCCACAGCGACCATAATCCCGCCTCCGCCAGCGTCTCACCTGCTCATGGTGTCGTCATCTTCCGAGTCGCAGAAGCTGGTGGCGTCCAGCTCACTGCTCATGAGTGTGCTGGCACTCTCGTAGCCCGCTAGGTGGCGCTCCAGGCGGCTCTGTCCATTCATCCTCGGTCCTGGGGGGGGGGGGGCGGCAAATGACATGAGTATAAATGGATCTTAGGGCAGGTTGGAGCTGCCATACATCTGCCAATTCCTAGAAAGAGGAGGATCCGGTCACTGTTCTCGCGCATGTCAGCCAGGAGTTAGACCTGAATGCTGTATCAAGTCAGAGCCCCCCCTCACCGTGTGGGTCCTGGGCCTCCCTGTGCCGCGGCCGTTGCCTACGGCAGGAAACCAGCGACTCCGTGTCCGTGCGGTCATCCAGGGTGTCCACGCTGGGTGGGGCGTTGGGGCTGCAAGTGGGGGGGGGGTTTCACAGTTCACTCTGGGGAGGCAGAAATAATACACAAACTCCTCCCCCCCCCCACACACACACCTCAGACTATAAAGTTACTTTGTTTGATATTACAAGAGCAGATATCCACCATTGCCTGTCCACAGGGCTGGCCAGGTCAGTGCCTGACAGAAATGTCTATCACCACACAGTTTTGCAAAAGAAAAAAAAACAGTGACTTACAATATTTAGAATTACATTTTATCTGCCTATGCAGCTACACGTCTTAGCGATGACGAAAAAGCTCTAAAACACTCCTTTTCTGGGAAGAAACACTCCAGTCTTCCCAGATCATTAGTTTCTATTGCATCTGTCACCCTGAACATCTGCCTTAGTCAGCACAGAAATATATTCCAGAAATGAGCAATTACTGTACATTTAAGGTCCTGATTAAACAAATGTACAGCCTCTTGTATATGAAAATATAAGGTGTCATTATGTAAACTTATCAATCGGTGTGCATGCGGCTCCCAGTTACACGAAGCCAGGTGGGTAAGGAGGGGCATCCCTTACTGGAAAGACGGGGGCCTGGAGTCCCCGATGCCACTGACCCTCTCAGCAGGTGGAGGGGGCAACGGTGGGGGTGGCGGAGATGGAGGGGGTCGCACCTCCGTTGGCGGAGCTGGGGCAGCGGCAGGGGGTTCTGGGTTGGGACCGTCTGAGGACACCAGCTGCATTGGGGAGTGGGGGGGGGGGGGCACAGAGATACAGACAGGGTGGTGGGGGAATGCAGGGTCACACATGTATGAGTACCGCAGGATGAAGTGAAGTTCCAGAACAATCTGCCGTGTTCATACCAACAGGGTGCTTCCCAGGGTCATGGAACAATGGCACACAAATCACTACTGGCTATTAGAGAGATGATAAATAAAGGCAGGGACCGTCAAACACGCGCAGAACGCCTTTAATCCGGAACCTTCTACGCAGGATAGGTCACCAACTCCACCCACCACAGTAATTGACCTCACTGTCTTTTAAGTGCACTTTTTCTTTCTTTTTTAAAAAAAAAAAAGGTAGAGACGCTGGCAAATAAGTTGTAATATAAAAACACGACCATAAATCACCTTTAACAATAACCCCTGACCCACATGTTAACCTGGCTGTCTTTTGTCACATGTCATACAAACCGCGGTGTCAGGTTTCCTTCCCACAATTCCACTGACCAGCCCCCGTCCCTCCCTCCCTGCCCTTTGTTTACGGAGTCCAATGTCGTTCTTTATGTAGAGCGGAGCACAACGGTAACCTGTCAGAGCCTATCAGGGGCCGCAAGCTGGAAGCAGGATTTAGCTGAGAATCTGCCTCACTACAGAGCGAGCAACATCGATGCGAGGGCCGTTTGGATTCACTCAGAGGCACCGCTGCACTAAAAGGGTCTTTCCTGCATAACTAAGCCTGCCTATATTTCTCAACCTCTTTGACAGCTGTTTTTTTCACCTTACAAAGGTTTCTTTCCATTTTCCAGCTACGTTATATCATTTTCAGATTTCAGTTTCAGTGTCTAGACAAAGGATTTTGGGGGAAAAGTGTCTGCATTTAATCTTTGGGTCAATAGGCTTTTTATTTAAGTAAATGATATATCCATACCAAAACATTACAAAACAAAAACCTTTATAACCAACAACCCTACAATCAGGGCCCCCCTCTAGCCCCCCCCAGCATTCACCCGCCCCCCCCCAACACTTGGCTCACAGAGTGAATATAGCCGCAGATGTCCTTTAGAAATGACCCAAAAGCCTTAAACATAATGTGCACTTGATACACCAGGTGTATAACACAAATATTTTCTTGCTTGGCCAGATAATTTGTCAGATTTATGGTACCCCAGTTTAAATGGACTTTATCTTCATTCTCTTACTTTCAGCCCAGACTACCTTAAATTTGACAAGATATCTGACTCAGCATAGTGATACAGACCCCCAGCTGTGAGATTCTAGTTGGAAAAATCTAACAGTAAGTGATGCTTTAACTTTTAAAACTGGTGACTCTCCCTGCCGGCACCTGGAGGAGGGGCTCCCCCCTTTGAGTCTGGTCCCTCCCAAGGTTTCTTCCTTCTAAGGAGTTTTTCCTTGCCACTGTCACCTATGGCTTTGTGTGGGGATGCTGTAAAGCATTTTGAGATGATGTAATGATGTGATAATGCGCTATACAAAAATAAATTTGTTTGTTGCTTGTTTAGCCTCAGGACCCATTAAGTCACAACCAAAGGGGGGGTCACACCACGAATCCACCAGAATCTCTGTACAGAAAATAGCGAATGGCA
>JAODUD010000002.1:25746893-25759720 GCA_026784285.1 Stomatorhinus walkeri
CCCCCCCCCCCCCCCCCAGCCAGCCTTTAAGTGGCGGTGACGCATGGTGGCCAGGTACCCATTTAAGACACCCTGCGGTGCAGCACGGTCTCTGCGCTCGAGACGAACCGACAGCACGAGTGAAAATCGGCCTGGGGGGGGGTGCCGCTCCACTGGGCCACAGTGTGCTCCTCCAGTGCGTAACTCCAGAACAGTCTTTGTACTTCAGCCCCTGCAGGCCCACCCCTGACCCCCTGACCCATCCCACCCCCGGCTACATCACAGCACCGAACACAGACGATTACCAGCCTCTTAAATTCTCCTTCACCCATTTTCCTACCACTGGGGGACGAAAGGGGGGTACAAACGGAGAGAAATAACAGCTGTGAGCGTGTGAGCGCATGACTGTGGGTGAGAGACCCCTCCCCCGCCACCCCACGCCTACAAAAACATACCTTAGTGTGCCTGTTTGTCTCCCACCTGCTTTGACAGACAAGGGCGATAAAAAAATACATGCACTGCAGTCTTTGGGGGGGGGGGACATTACCGGCCACAGTTACACACACCGGGTTCAGCTGTGCGGCTCTGGAAGTTTCAATCCACCAGCTTTGCCATCTACACACGCACCACTGTTAACCCCCCCTACCCACCACCACCACCACTGCGGGACAGTCGGGGAATCCCACCCACTTGGGGTAGCAACCTGGCATTAACTTGTCAAAAAGCCTAACCAGTTCAGTTTACCTTTCAACAGTTTAACCTTAGTTTAGGTTTGAATTGTTTCAGCTTTGGAGATTACATATTTTAAAGCTCTCGTAGATAAAATAATCACAAAATGACAGTGTTTATAATTTGTTCACTCAATGAATATATCTACCTCTGCGAACACATTAAAAGGCGTCTGTGAATGGTTATTTACTCAATTACTCAACACATCAAAGTACTAGATGAAATGCAATAACTAAGCAGTGCTACTGCGTATCATTCGTCAACTGTGATGATCCTTAGCGTCAAAGCAGAGGTTTCATTTGGCTTGGAATTATTTGGCTGATGCATGAGCGCCTCCTACAGACCTGGCGGAATGGTGCACAGAACTGGTTAATAACCGTGAGAGATGCCTGCCGTGTGGAAGGTGATATTTTACAGAAAGCAACTGGCACAGCAGGGAGGAGAGAATTATGGGAGACCACTCTGCAGCCGTTTAAGTTACTCAAAAGAACTTTTGTGTATAGAGAGGAATTTTTGCTGGAACGATTCAGTAGCTCACTCAAGGGGACAACAGCTGGAGCCCTCCTGGGCCTTTAACCAGTTAGAATTCTGTGTCTTTAACACCAACATGCCTTCTGTCTGGGGCTGACGAAGAACCTGCAACCATCGAGGAATTCAATGAGGCTTCCGGTTCACACGATAACCAGCCAGCGCTGTTTTTCTTGGTACAACAGGGTCCAGGGCCCCTCAGTCTTTGCAAAGTAAAAGCCGTCGCTAAGCAACCATACAATCTTACAAGCAGGTGATGTCTAGAATGAAACGCTCTCACGACAGGGCCCACCAAGTCACATGGATTTCCCGTGGTACACGGCAGGTCACGCCCCCGAGCGCACACACGCGGGTCTGCATCGACGCGTCCGGAAAGGTCCCCGCTTCGCCAACCTGGCCCACATACGCTGGCAGTTCAGCCTGGCACGTGGAATTAATTACCGTCACGTGAAGGCTACTGCCTGCAAATTCCTAATCCCAGTGTGGAGCCAGCATCACTGCATGTCATCTTCAGAAAGTACCATCATGCAGCTTGTGATCCGACGGCCTGGGGGACTGCAGGAACCAGCATCGACCTTGGAAGTTCTTTTACTTTTTACTGTTACTGGTGAGTTTCTCAGTTGCAGAGACACAGACAGTGAACCCATTCAGTGTCTGTAAAACAAGCTTCTGCAGCCTGCCCCCCCCCTCTCACACACTCACACACAACCTGTGTCACATAAGGGATTTAATGCCTTCGTTAAATCCGGTAGATCTACAGACCCATCTCTTTCACACCCCCAAAAACATTTTAAAAAACAGTTGCCCCCCCCCCATTTGTACAGCCCAAATATGCTGCTTAATGCTCCCCCCACACATTGCCCTTCCTGGCTGACAGCTTTTTACGCACTGTGGGTGACATGGCTCCATGGTGAGGCACCCAGGCTGATCCAAGAGGCTGTCTTACTACAGATGAACAGAAGCACCCGATTAGCAGTCCAGACACATGGCAGGAAGCAGCGATAGGCTGGCCGAGTTAAACTCCGCCCCAAACCCCGCCCCACTGAAAAATGTCATAAACAACATTTGACCAATGGGCAGACGATACAACTAACAACCAAGCTTCTGAATGAGCATGGAATTGTGGATGGCAGTGTGGATTTGAGAAGTCCATCTTTATGTGTCAGACCCCCCCGAATGAGAAATGCTGTAGTAGAGAAGCCGACGTCATGAAAACTCAAAAATAAAACAAGTGCCAACTGATCCTCTGCCCTGGATGCCTGTCTGTATCTTCACATTTTAAGCTCCAGGTGGACAGCCAGTCTAAATCCAACACAAAGCCAAGTGACAATGAATGAAGGGCAAAACCGATCGTTAAAAAACATCCCTGAGGCCAACCTACCCTGTTAAGGCCAAAAATGTACAAGGAAAAAAAGAAAAATAAGGAGAGCTTAGCAGGCAGACATGGCGAAGATGTATCAAAACATTTGGCCAGCCAGCCAGTCTGCAGCCGCTTATTTCGCTCACTTAGCAGATAGTTTTATGGCTGGCAACTGCGAGACCCCCTACGCAGACGCCCCCTCCCTATACTCATGCACCTCTGTCACTCAAAATTTTAACTTTAACACCAAAATATTCCCTGGATTCTCCCATCAGCAACTGGACACTACTGGGGGCATTTTCCCCGACAATAACAGATGTGCAATACTTTCCTCAAATTATAAAAGGGAACTCTATCATCCAGCAAGGCAGAAATAGTCTATATAAAGCGTAAAATTTCCTTCAAATGCAAAGAAACTCTGCTTTGTTTCTGTTTGCCTGTGGAGTGAGGAGAGCAGTAATGATTTCTTTAGGATTTTCATTTTTTTAAGCCCGTCCTGCAGACACGGGGGTTTTCTTTTTCTTTTTTTAAACACATGAAACCGCGAGTCTATATTTAGAGCCTAGTTTCTAATCAGATCTTTATGCAACATGGGATCTGGTCCTGGTACCTTGAACCTGAGTCTAAGTTTGCCAAAGGTTGCCTCATGGTTTGTGTTCCGACCGATGTGATCAGCATCAGGCGTCACGACCACCCGATTAACAACAAACAACAACAAAATACCTTCATTATAAAAAACCTGAAGATGAATTAAGACACTTTGGCACTTTCTGCCTCATGTTTGTGTACATTTCAGGTTTAGGTTACTGCAAGACATAAACAGTGCATTGACCAAGACCGCACGATTATAGGTCATGTTAAAAAAAATATATATATATACATAACAAGCGTGCAATACAGCTCGGATTCATCTAAAAAACCACCGCGATCCAATACACGTTCGCACAGAATTACTGCCGCTTTTCAGGTGCACGGAGCGCTTTCTCTCTTTCAATGTCCTTAACAAAACGAAAAGATTAGGGGGGAAAGGAGGGTATGCGGGCAATTATCAATCACACAGCAGGCGACGGCTTTAGCGCATTTTTTAAATGAGGGGGGCCAGGGAGGGGATGTTTTCCAGGACGCAGTGCGAGTACTAGGCGCCGCGATCCAATAACAAGACGCCACTTGTTTTAAACTGTTTCCCCGGCTCTTCTGCACGAGTCCCCCCGCCTTCCCCGGCGGTGTCGCAACCGCGTTAGTCCAGATCGCAGCCGTGTGCGCCGTCAGATAAAGTACCTGCAATGTGGCGACCGGGATAAGGTCGTCCTGCAAAGTGACCACGAGTAGTAGCAAAAAAAGCCAAACGATCATCCATGCATGCAGGCACGACGCATCTCCATTCCTTCTGGATGTCCGAGTTTGATCATCCTCCCACCCTGTCAACAACGTGTTTGCAACAGCAGACATGCATGGGTAGTGAATAGCTTAAGTATAAAAATCTTGTAATTATAAAGAGAGCGAGAGATTTGAGAAGGGGAAGAAAAACTCAATTGTAGTATTTGGCAAAATAAATATGCTATTATGAGAAACACTGATGCCACGCCAGCGGGACAACAGCGATCAGACCACCCCATGCGTCTCGCCTTTGAGCAGCCGGGTCGATTTTAAATAAAGCCGCCCCCACCACCCCAGAGTCCGATCTGGAGATGGTGGGAAGGGGGTGCATGACACACACGGGCCGTTCACAGGGTCCGACTACCGAACGTAGTTTTTAAGCCTAAAAACGGCCGAGAGGACGGGCGAGCGACCTACACACTTACTTTTGCACTGGAGGTCCAGCATGGCCTGGAACCACTCGCCCTGGTCCGACTCGCTCTCCGCAGCGACGGCGAAGCTCTCTGCCCGTGTGTAGAGCACGATCATGTACTTGTTCTTGGCGTCGGCCCGCTTGTTGATGTTGAAGCACGTCTCCAGGCTGACGGAGCGCTTCGGGACGGGCGCCTTGGCGCGGAACTTCTTCTCGCTCTCGTAATACTCGAGCCGGGCCGGGCCGCGCTCCGAGGCCGCTCGCAGGACGAAGTAGCGCCGGTGCATGGATTTCTGCTTGCGAAGGTAGCCGCTTCTCCGCACGTCATCGGGGCTCTGCTGCTCCGGCGCCTGGTTCTCCATTGCTCCGCACTTTCCCCTTGTTTTTTCCCACCCCTGAACTTTGACTAAAGCTAGTTTTATGAGTCCATTGAACTACCCTGCAATATTTTTATTTATTCATCTTGCCTCCCCCCTCCCTGCACTACCTCTCGTCATCACATGCATTTAGGGAGAGAGGCTCAACGTCTGCGCTCTAAAAATGCATATTTTTTAGTGCAGTTTTCCCGTTGGATTTTGCTCGCTCCGCGAACCCCAGCCCGGCTGCCCGCGTCGGCATCCACACGCCGCGCATCCGCAAGGAACACGCCCGCCGCTGTTATTTGGCAGCTTTTAGCACTTTAATCCCGTTTACTGTACCACACTGTACAGACTATGCCGTCCGCGGGGCCCCCACCCCCTTTCCCCCCATCACATCGTGCTACTGCGAAGGGTTGTCAGTCAATGCGCGTCCGTGAATGCGAAACAGCCGGAGAGCGGAGGCACATTAAGTCCTGCCCTTGTGCGGGCGTCGTATTTCAGTCCAACCGAGTCCGTCTTCGGGGCCGCGCACAGTAAGTTACAAAATGCAAGTTAGTTAAACAGAACCAACCCACCGGTTACCGAATATTTGGAGGGAGGGGGGAGTGCTGACACGTGTAATACTTTTGCTGATAACCTTGGACAAGCCTTTATCTGCGTTGCATTCAACGCGGCCACATGGACGCATTTTTTCATACACTGGTGTAAATGAAACACACTCGTTGCTTTTCAAGTTTTCATTCAAAGAATGAACATGTCTACATTTTTTGCTAAAAAATATCATCGAATTGTAGATCAGCAAATAAATACAGATAAACGTCAATATGCTTTATACTTTCGTCTATTTCATGAAAAAAACAAAGATTTGTTCACTAATTTGTCCCTAAGTATATAATTGATTATAAACAATATACTATAGTATTTCTTATCCGTGTGGTAGAAATGTTTTTTTTTTTTTTTGCTATATCGTTATTTTGATCAATTTTGTGTGACTTTACGACGTCTGCCGGTCATTTATCGCTACTACATATATTCTGTTTGCAGCAGTAGATGAGAAGTGAAAGAGGGATGATACTTTTTAATTATCACTTCTCTTATATGCCGGACAGTAATCAACGTGTTTCATTGATGACTCTGAACAAAACACACTGCGCGGTACAAAAACCAAGAAGAAAATACTTAATAACGCCTTTAACTAAGCGACAATGTGTTCATAGGGCCGAAGAGGTGCACACAAGCTGCAAGTTCAGAAATAATTAGTAGTAACAAAATCCCATTGGGAAATACATCGCTTTATTTTCAGGAAAACTGAAACCGATGGCATAATAGGGGCGAGGTTTTTGATAACAAAGCGAGTCAAAGACCCATTCTAAATACAGCCAGGCTCACGTAACAGAAGTTGAATGACTTTTCATGTTTTAACATCACCTTCCTGCTCCAATGAGCTGCTTGACTAGACGCTGGATAGTAGATACACCTAAAATTTCCAAGAACCCCCCCCCCCTCCCCCCAAAAGAAAAAAAACACATGCCATATCAATCTTAAAGGATATCCTAATATACCCAAGTATTTATAATTTATGGTTATACATCATCCATAATTTCCATATAGGCTTTTTTTCTGAAGTCACCAGGGGAAAAATAATAGTTTGGTCCTCTACAACATGTTAATCATTTTAAAATTATTGTTCCACTTTACATTCAATAGCATTTGAATAGTTTAGATACATGCAGATTGAAACTGTACATATGCATTTAAAAACTAAAATACAAAAGCTTCATACATATAATACATGGGAAAGCTGTTCTTAATGAGTAGCTGTCGTGCAATATTGGCGGAATTTCTATATCTTTATTGGTAAAAATAGTCTTCACATCAGAAATATACTCAGTCATCTGCTTTTATCTTCATCTACATGGTTTCGTGTTTCCTTAAAATTCCACATCTAAAATACTGAAAAGCAAGCGGTAGTCTGTTACAATGTGGTACAAATGTGTGTGAAGCTGATGAAAAGGGGTAACACAGGTCATTAATGGCAGTAAGCCTGAGGTTTTGGGGTGTGGTGGACTTTGGTCAGGTAGTGCCGCTGATGTCTGCCCTCTACTTGTTTGTGGGGGTACTGCAGCTGACCGCTACCCATGCTAAAGCGCTTGGAAAGTGCTATAAAACCAGTGACTCTTCTCCTCATACCCAAACCCGTTTGCTGTGACCTGATGTGTGGCTTGGCTGGGTGTGGAATCAGATGAAAGGGTTCCGTGAGGCCGCTTTACGTGGATATACACTCCCCTGAGAGAAGGAGAGAGAGGGAGAGAGAGATGACAGTTTGTCAGTGCTTGTATAAATCTCCTCATAAATAATGGCTACATAATACATTAGCATGCAAGCAAGTGTGTGGGGGGAGGGGTGCAGTTACTCACGGTGAAAGGGTTGACAGATACAGGACGGGCAGGTCTTGGGCAGGATTCTGGGGCGGGAACAGAGGCAAGACCTATATGGACAAACATAGGTATACACAAGAGTAAGGACACACTATTAGGTAAGGGTGTTCCAGCCCATTTGGCTCGGTCACCGCGCCCATTCGGAGCCACACACGCTGGCACAGCCCCGGCCTGCTCACTGGAGAATCAAGGATCGGTACCCTGACTGGTGAGCCCCGTCACACAGCTGTCAGTGTTCATGAGGTGCTCAGGGGTTAGGAGTGCCAGTGGGTCAAACGGCTTACGCGCCGCAGAAGTCACTGCATCGTGGTAAAAATATCTCCTGCCATAGCATGTAACCGGCATGTCTGCCATACGCACAGTTCCTATGGAAACTACGCAACGTGATACAATAGGCGCCGATGTCGGGCGGTCATGCGATCCTCGGGGTGGCACCAGGCGTACCGTTGGCCTCCTGAGTGTTCGTCGACTGCGGGGCAAACACGTTTCGGCCGCTGGTGGCGGGGAAGCTCGCTGACTGGGGGAAGACTGACGGCGCCCCGCGAACAGAGTCACCTGTTGGGGGAAAAAAAAAAAAGAAAAATCAGCAGAATTCTTGACCACGGGAACACATGCTGGCACACGCACACACACACAAAAATACACACACAGTCACAGCACCATGTTTACCTGCCAGCGTGGTGCTGAAAGGGTTACTGGGAGATAAGGAGGCCTGAGGGCCAGTGGAGGTCGAGAATGGGGTCGGAAAACCTAGAGATAAAGATCTCACATAAGAAGCCGCAACACCAGTAGAATCACCGTGACGGATATATGAATAACATGATTATTATGCATCAGATTAAAACTGCAGCTATTTTACATGCAACCAAATGCAAAGGAAGGATGACAGAATGCAGCAAATGTGCTGCAAGGGGACTTACTTGAGAACACATGCGGACTGGAGACTGGATCCGTTATACCAGGCGAGCTGGTAAACAGAGAGGGAACAGCAGTCAGTGTATAGTCACAGTGAAGCATTTAGGTTTAAGTCGGCAACAGATTATATAGATTCTGCTTTGTTACCTAGCTGGAGTAGAACTCGAAGACAACCTGTTGCCAAACAGCGTGCTGCCCTGCGTAAATCCACCAGAGGGCGCTGCTGGAATATGCAGGAGGGTCAAAAGTGCAGCACTTTCAAGTCTAAAAAAGTCATCATGTATTCGGTTTCATGTGGGCTTAAAAGCAGGCATGGATTTATTTTTTTAATAATTTGAACATGTTCTCACCTCATGTTGTCGGGTACTTTAACCTGTTCAATTATTTTAAAAATTTCAACACAATGGGCTTCAAAAACGGCAGGCCTGTCTCGATATTCTTAACTAAATAAATTCACAAAGCTTATTTAATTTCCACAAAAATTAGCAGTGTCCTGCCCAGTGAGATCTTGGTTTTGGAATAAGGTCAATAAGAAATTAGAAAAGATCTTTGGCTGTATTCTCACTACAGATCCATCATCATGGCATTGACACATTACTTTCTGACATACATCTTCCAAAGGTCATTATTTATAGGTGTAAAAAGAATTTTGCTTAAATGGCCCAAAAACACCCCCCCCCCCCTCAGTATGAGGAAATCTTTTTAAAAAAACCTCCCAAATGAAAGACTGCAAGCTTCACCAAGAGGAGAATCCTTCAGACATATTTGGTTGTTTTTCTTTCCATGTGACTCTGACACAAAGGAACTCTGGAGTGAGACCAGGCAGGTCTTACATGGTAAGAGTGCTACAAAGTGCTGTCTGCAGAAGGAAACAGCAGCACAGCCTTAACTGTGTGCTGTCAGAGGGTGGGAAGGCTGGTTCTGATCTGTTTATATCATCATCATCATCATCACGATCCCACCACTTTTCCTGATGAGGGTTGCAGTATGTTTTCCTTGCCGTCCATTTCGTTTTCTTTTAATGTATCCCTTTTCTTCATATTTTGGTTCTTTCTGCTTGACTTATCTCTGTATTTTATTTATTTACTTGTTTGTGAATTTATTTATAGTCTGTTTTTGTTCTGTTGTGGGGCGTGTGTGTATCGTTAAAGCCAATAAGCATTTAATAATGAAGAAAGCTGAGCTCACGACAATGCTTGATAGCTCTCGCTAGCTATAAATAAGCGGTTTTAAAAACACCCTGTATGACATTCCTGATGCGACTCCCTCTCCATCTCTGGTTATTTGATGACATGAGTGCAGGGTCTTACCTGTCACAGGTGAGCTGGACTCAGAGAAGACGCTGTCCAGCTGGGACAGAGCAGCGTACCGGTCCTGTGAAACCGGGACTGCCAGAGACGGATTGAGTCCCATGTGCTGACTTAGGCCCCCAGAGTCAATGCTGAGTGATTTTGGAATGGCTTTGAAAGGGATGGAGCCCACGGACGAGGATGTTGATCGACCTGAGCCAATCACAGACAGGCAGCTGGGCATTATCCAATCACAAGCAAGTGCAGTATCATAAACAAAATCATTCTCTCTCCTAAAATGTTACTACTTTGTGCATTAGGAGTGTAAATCTATTAATGATATCGCCTTTCACATTTTAATCATTTTCATATTTGAAAACATTGTTAAGCAACATGTTACTCTTTGATCTTATCAATGCTTAGTAACATTACAGTGTTTTGCCACGAAGAAACTCCATGCTATTTTCTTGCCCCCTTTAATGTTTCGCTTCCCTGTGACCTGGAACTCTTCTGATCTAAAGCTTTGAAGTGTAGCGCAGAAAAGGCAAAGAGCCACTGATATCACAGGCCCGGGGGGAACCAGGGGTACCACTACAGATTGTGGGCTCCCAACCCAGACCAATCCAATTATGTTCTACATTTTTTGGGCCCCTGTCAATCATCCTAGCTCTGCCCCTCCCCCTTTTATGGTAACCCTGGACAGAAAGACAGGTGTGCATGTACACACACACAGGCAAACGCAGACAAAAGTGCACACACACACATACATACATACAGGCAAAAATGCACACTCACAATTAAACATATACACATATATAGGCAAACGCAGACAAAAGTGCACAATCATGCACGCATAGACATATATACAAACAGAAAGACAAAAGGACACACAATAGAAGATAAAAACAGGTACTGAGATACACAGACTTGTCTTTGTGGGCCTCCTGAAATCCCCCCCCCCCCACCATTTTCATCTAGCCATTAAAGCCCCTAACAGATCTCAAAGCCAACTTCCCCTCCAGAACCTTCAGCAGAATTGCCACCTCTGCATCACTTGACGCATGATGCTGAAAGTAAAAATAAGCAGCCTAAGCAGAGCGACTCAATGCTTTCACTTTGTCTGGGACTCTTCCAGGGTGGGGGGGAGCGACGTGGCCCACCC
Organism: Stomatorhinus walkeri; assembly: GCA_026784285.1. Classification (NCBI taxonomy): domain Eukaryota; kingdom Metazoa; phylum Chordata; class Actinopteri; order Osteoglossiformes; family Mormyridae; genus Stomatorhinus; species Stomatorhinus walkeri. Next base: position 25,757,442 of record JAODUD010000002.1, read on the forward strand.
CCTACCCCTGACCCTGAAAGCGCGGTACATGCATCAGTGACCTCGCCTACGTCAGGAGCCCAAACAGGTGGTCATGACCCATTACCACTGCCCCCTCCCGCAAAATCAGAAGAAAAGAACTTTCCAGAGTGCAGGAGTGTCAGCATGCCTTCTGATAACAATCAGTGTATCTGCCATGCTGACGTAATGTAATGGCTGACTATAATGGCTGACTTGGCAGCGTGTGCTATGTGTTGCGTGAAAAGCGCATTGGTTGGTGTTCTGTGCATCTTACCTAAGGTGAAACTGTTTTTAAAAGTGCTACTTGCTGGGGGGGGGGGGTGAAAGATTGGGTTCATACAGGGAAAAGGTGGAGAGAGAGAAGAAAAGAAGTGCCACAGTGAGCAAAAAGACCGTGATGTATATTATAGATTTACATGTTTTTTGATTAGATTCACCTGGTTTACCTGAGGGGCGTGGCAGGGCAGGGAAGGAGGGGCCGTGGCTCTGGGGGGCCATTCCAGGTAAGATGGTGCTGGGACGCTGCCTTTCAATCCCACACAGTATGGTATCTGAAAGGCATGCAAGACTGACATCAAGCATGCAAGACTGACCAACGGCCTCCAAACCTTTCTCCCGAGATCGCTCTCATATTCAAAAAATGTTTTATTTTTAAATATAAAATGCCACAGGGCCCCTTCTTTCTACAGACCAAAATGATAATGTTTTCCCATATTTGGAAAATGGGGCATAATTTTTATCTTTGTTAAAGCAACGTTGTGAAAAATACCTCCCAAAAATGTGCCAGAGGTTGATGGATGGTGACTTGGCAGCGGTCCCGACACACGGCTAAATGGGGACTTTGCCGACGGGGAACGCACCTTTCACAGAAGGGTCTCGGAGACTCTGGGAGCGAGACGGGCGGGCAGTGAAGACGTCCGTGCGCAGGTCCGCGGGTGATGGCCCGGGGGCTTTGTCCCAGGACGCCAAGTGGGACTGGGACTACAGAGCAACACAGGACTTATAAATTCAGCTTCAGTTTTGTGGCTTCAGAATGGTTGTTAACGTGTTTTATGGATAGATTTTCATTAACTGAAGCTCATAGGCATACTCTGGCGGAATGTCCGGATAAGCATTGTATGCCTCTATGATGTCATCGGCTTCTATGATTAATCCACTTGGCTTTTTTCCAAGCCAGGAAAACTCAGTGCTCAAACTTTCCCTTCTGGTTTCCTGATTCACTGTGTCCTCTCACATGATACCTCTGTCACTCTCCCTCTTTCATAATCTGGCAAAGGTTCCCCCTCCCTCTTCACTTTCCCAGCCGTACCACTGGGGGAAAAAAAAAAAAAAAACAAAAAAAAATGCCTCTCCGGCCTCTGTTTAAAATCTGTTATTTCCCCTCTGCGCTCCCCGTCCCACTGCCCCCGAGGGGAGGGGACTGGCAAACATGGACGCCTCTCACCAGCGTGCGCGTGGGTGGCCCTGAGGACAGCTGGCCCGGGGCTCGGGGGTGGGGTGGTGACAGACCCTGCCCGCCAGGACTGAATGGACCCTCTGCCTCTCTCCAGTTCTTGTTCTTAGAAAAATGCCTGAAGCAGCAGGGGAAGGGGGGATATTATCATTACTTTGTTGTATGCTAAATAGTATTATTATTATCATCATCATCATCATCATCATAATCATTATAATTATTATTCTGTTATGCACAACAGTGCAGGAGAGGGTTTTATATTGGGGGGGGTCAATAGTGTAGCAGAGCATCTGAGATTGCAGGGAGAAAAATTTATAATTTAAATACAATGGTCTGTTTATTGGGGGGGGGGGTAAATAAGTCAAATTAAATACAGGGGAGGGGGGACGTCTTCATTGGTCCTCACACCCCTGATTTTTGGGGTGGGGTGACTGACTCCAAATTAAATATTGGAGGTACAGGCCCCCACCTCTCCTGGATCCCATGTCTCTGACTATGCGTCACAGTTCCCTGTGATAACTCCATTGATGTTACTATTTTTGCCCATATATTACTATTGACATTACTATGAAAACCCACCTCAGAATGAGGAAAAGTGAGACTGAAAGGGGGTGCGTGTTAAGGGGGTGCGTGTTCCTCCTACTCACCACTTCTTTTTCTCGTACTTGTCTTGAAGGAATTCCTTCAGCCTCTGAGCATCGTGGGTGTCGAAGCAGCCGTCCGTCTTGGGGTCATAAGCGCATAGCCAGGTCCGCTTGCCCACCTAGATGACACATGGCAGATCCCAATCAGCGCACTGCCTCACGGGGGGGGGGACGGGGGGGGG
>JAODUD010000002.1:25759820-25773955 GCA_026784285.1 Stomatorhinus walkeri
GGGACGCGTTCGGCCATCCCGTGATCCGTGCTGGTTTATGGCTGGAGCATCATTAGCGAAACAGACAGTTAATCATCAGTAACCACCAAAGTAAAGATTAGAAACGTCTAAGTTGAGGGGGGTGACGGTCTTTGGCCACAGTGCCATCGAATGGTCACTGGTTTGAGCCGAAACGCAAAAAAATCCTCCAGGAGTGAGGGACAAACAGCTCAATCCAGTACTCAGACCCTAAGTTTCACTCTTAACTGTATGTATTAATATTACCTGTCAAAAGAGAACAGGATTGGGATACACAAAAACTCAAGGATTCCAAAGTATCTATACCCATGCAAATAACGGAGCGCTTCATTTTACACATATGAAATTCACTGGAGAACTCTGTATGTACCCTAGCCAACATAGCAATGAGACCACGCCTATTCATAAATGCAGTCATACTGGGAAGCCAAAATTACACAAAATTACACAATTATCTCGGAGAGCCACAACAGCTCAGCTTTCAACTTCACCAGAAACACTAGCGTCCCCCTTCATTTCTGACGATTACAGGCTGTCCTCTTCGCAGAGTTACGCTTCTCTCTTTTCACATTTTATCGGCTTAGGTTACATTGCCCAGCACACCCATGAAAGGCGTGCGCTTATTAATTACCAGCGTCAATGGAAAATTAATCACCTCACCAGCCAAGTGTCCCCAGCAGTATATGAAAAGCAAATACGGCAGATAACAGTGATTAAATGACAAATTAAAATACTGGCTGTGCAGCAGCATTTTTCTGGGAATAATGGCAGTGTAAGGTTGTATTTTAATACCCTGCTGAAGCGCATAAATATGATACAGACATACATACACAATAGAGTGGACAGGAGTAGGCGTGTCTTAGGATGCCCCTCCGCGGCATTCCTCTAAATCGTCACTCAACTCGTCTGTCTGGCAATGTGGGTAGGAGACACGCCTTATTAAAGGTCGCCAGAGGTTGGGCCGTGTGTCCGCTCCCAATTTGGAGTGGCAATCGAGCTGCAACCGGCTCTGAGGAATCACCGATTCTCACAAACGCACGAAGGGGTGACCCCATTTCTGACACTTATGAAAGTGACTTTCATCCATGAACTTCAAAGCAATCTCGCCGTTAACTGAGCGGGGGAGGCTTGGTGGACGTAGACGACAAGTCACACTGAAGAGAGACTGAGGGCTACCAGCTTGAAGTAGGAGTGTCCTTCGGTGCCAACACCAACAGCTTCTACCTCTTTTCTGTGGACAGTATTTGCCTGCCACTCACCTCATTGCCATGGTTTTGCAAAAACTCCACTTCCTGTTGGGTGAAGGTTGTCATGGAGATGGACTTGACTCTGTGGGGAGGATTGAGGCCTCTCCTAACATGAAACAACAATAATAACATAAATGTAAATATAGAAATGCAAACATCATAAATAATCCAAAATATGACAACAATTTAGTAGCTAACTATTCAACATTTGTGTAATAACATAAAAAATAAAAATCAGCACATGATTTGACCAGTAGTGGTCAATAACTGCCGATGTGACAATGGACATAAAAGAATAACGAACTCCAACATGCAAATGGCGTTTTTGAGCCTGAGAAGTGGTGTTAAACGAAAACAATAATTAGGCAAACTTAAACGCTTAGAATTGAGTATCAGTGAGATCGGTGAGTAGATTAAATGTTTCTAAATATCTAATTAAATTAATGCAATGAAATGTTATAGTCATAAATAACCCAAGTAAGTATTTCGAAGGGGATCTCGCTCTGAAACATGCATTCATGTAAGAGGGCTATATGATGTCAAACCTGGAACCATGACGAAATGAAACGTAACATTATCGCCACGCCTGAAAATAATAGAGTAGTGATTATCTATGGCGAAGAATTTTTTTTTTTAAAAAAACGTCAGAGGTATTTTCGTGTTTTCTTTTAACGTTAGCTTCAGAAATAGCGCACAAACAGAAATGTTAATAAAAAATAATATATAATAATAATAATTTATATCTTTATAATTAAACACGTCAGGTTAACGTATAGCATACTCACAGAATTCCGGAGCACGACGTGCACACAAAACAGCCTACAGTGATATCAATGTAAGTCACCCCGGGCTGGCCGCATTCGAAGCAGTGCTTGTTGACTCCGGACTGGGCGAGCTCCCGCACTTTCCGGGCGCATATCTCTTGGTTGTCCCGATGTTTTCGGTTCGACATACTGGCCTGCGCCTTGCTCGCTCCGCTCCCCTCGGTTTGGCGTAGACGAGAAGCACTATTGGAGCGCGGTCTTGTATCCCTCCAATCCCACCGTCTTCTCTCGCAGAGTAATACTGTATGTAACTCACGCCCGCATTATAAAAACGGTTATGCGGCTTGCGTCCCTTCGGCTTGATACCTGTATTTCATGTGCCTGCTTCAGGTCAAGATCCTGCTCACGCGAGTCCAGTTTTACTATGTCATGATTTATGGATTAATTGCTGCGGTATTCGAGCAACGGAGAAGGCGGCTTCTTGCAATCAGTTGCGCTCACTATGGCTTTCCCTGCTCTAGTCCGACACGCATAAACACACAAGCACGCACATGCACACACCCCTTCTTGCGTATGGCTGTCGGGTTTGGTCTGTCATTCCGTGAAACTCGGCAATCTGGCGTGGTGACAGAATTGGAAGCACGAGACAGGCGAGACCTAGTGAGCTAACTCTCTAGTGAAATGTGGGGGGAGAAAAATCATTTAAAATTCAAACCAGTAGAATAAATCAGCAATGCACTCTGCTCAGAGCTGCCAGACGTGTCCTGTGTATTAATGAAGTGTTTAGATTCGAGTCTTTTCGCGGTCTTATTTAGCACGATAATCTTAATGTAAGTCAACGTGAGTTTTCTGCGCCGTCGGTAGATCGCACGCCCATTGCATGACGTACAAACAAAAAAATGTTGTCTACCCTACTGTTTATTAACTCCTTACTTTGAGACACTATTTCTTGAGTTACCAACGAACCATTAGCCGTTTAGGGAAGGGAAATGCTTTTTAAAATCTTATTAAGTCTAATATTCTGTTCATATTATTAGTTTCTTATGAGTTTTGCATAAGGTTTTCCGACGGAATGAAATTCGTCTTTAAATGCCTCTCTGCGTAGAATCCCGAGAAAACTACTATACCATTACAATTTATTCTATGTAAAGCTTAATCCAGTGTCTCATTAGAAGGTAAGTAATTAATCCGGCACCTGTTAAACTAGGACGAGAGCTATATACGCATTTTCCATACCAGATCTGAAAAATTGCTTGTGTGATGGCACCGTGTGGACACACGAGGGAGCCACTAGCCTCACAGAATAGTGACAGCCTCGACTCCTTATATAGATATCCGTGTGCTTCATTTCTAATTAATGAAATTGTTCATCTTCATCCAACTCGTGAAATTTCTTCTCTGCTTCTATAATGAAAGGCGTCTTGTACGTGAAGTTCGACTGCATCTCTGTGTATACTTGACATTACCGTAGTGTATGTGATTGGCCAAATCGCGTCCGTGAAAGCGTGCGGCTGTGGTAGAGAAAGAGGGAGCGATTTACGAATGCGGCGCAACCGTTAAAGTAATGGTACCAAATTCGCACACATCACAGCAGGCCAGTCCCAGCGAACAGGCTGTAGTTAGGCAGTTGCCAAATAATCCCAGGGAGGAGCTGGCCGCGTGACTCAACGACTGAATGCCTATTTAGTAATGTTTTCCAAAGAAGTTCCATAGTTTGGCTTGATTTAGTTTATCTGTGAGTCTCACTTATTTGCTGCTTACATGCTGTAAATAGGCTATATTACATGGGTGGTTGGGTATTAATAGAACAACACAGTATTAAGGGCTGAGTCTGTCACACCTGCAGACAACAGCAGACACTGTTTGTGTGTGTGGCACGTGTGTGCATTTGGAGTCTGCATAATCTCTAGTTACATCTTGTGGTCCAAAAACCTGCAGATTAATTGGTGTCTGTAAATGTCCTGTAGTTTGTGAATGTACCCATGTGCCATGTACCCATGTGCCCTGTGCCCAGGCAGTTCCCCCACATTGTGTTCTATGCTGCCTGGGATTGGCTTCAGGAATGCATTGGGGGGGGGGGCTAGGCAAAAAAAAACTATATGGAGCCCCCCAATTACACAGCCTGCTCCACATTGTAAAATTTATTACCATTATTTCAGCCTAAAGTCTAAATTAATAATATGAATAAAGAGAATTTAATAAACTTGATTCCTTTATTTTCACTTTACTGTGAAAAACACAAGCACGCAAATAAAGCAGATTTGTTGTTGTGATGTATTACATAATTGGCCCTTCTCTAGGGGCTGCAGGCCATCGCCTCCTCAGGACCCTGATCAGCAGACACTGTAAGATGGGTGAATATCACAGCTTTATCAGCTAAATCCTTCTCCAGGCTCTTGTACAGACACCTGATTAACGACAAAGCCACACTTGACCTGGGTGAATCTGGATTTTCATTCTATTTACCACATCTCCCAGTTCTGTTATTGAGAAAACGTGACCTTTTATTCTGGAAAAAAGGTGAGAAAATCACATATAGACCCACATCAGTACATTCATACTCAGGGCCACCGATGTTCATAACTGAAATATTTCACCCAGTGTCCATAAAAGGTCTTCCAGTCACTACATCAGTAACTTGATGTGTGTCTTTTTAACTAGCTAGGCGTACAAACTAGTGAATGGTTTACAGTTAGAAATTATGAGTTATCCAACGAGTGTTTCTTTGTAAGTAAAATGTACTATAATTGTATATCATCGAGCTCTGTTGTCAGGATGACTAATAGGTGTTACATCAACACGTGATCTCAACGACCATAGTAATTAGTCCATGGAGGGGATCAGTGGGTTAAACCAAAACAATCTGTCAGCTTTCAAAATTCTATACATCCATCTGCCAAACAGTGATTCTGAACATGGTGCTGCAGCAGAGTATCTCAAGCAAACACCTTGGATGGGATATGCCAGCCACAGGGTCCACACAATCACTATGCACTCAGACCCAGGAGGCTGGGGTCGCCGCTCTGTAGTTATTAGGTAACATTCAACCAGCTCTTAAAATGTTTTCTAGTTTGAAACTGAAAAGGTAAAAGGCCCATGTTCAAAACAGTTTCGGCCTGCTAGTATTTTTAATCTAAGGCGCATTAAACGATCAGCTGGATAAAAGTTGGATAAAAGAACCGACAAGCCAGGCGCTGGTTGAAAGGTGCGAACTTCCACCGATCAGATGGGTTAGATCCTGCCTATAGGGACGCTGGACGATCGAGTATATAGGCATGACTTTCAACAGGCTGGTATAATTAATAGTGGGTGTGCGGCTTTGTAGCCTATTATAATCGATTATTAATATCCTGAACGGATAAACTAGGGGGAAATGACGACGCATATAACAAAATAGTTTAAATCTTTAAAGGAATATGCAGAGTTAACCCCGTATGATGCAACACATACGCATGTTCATTGTCTCGTAACAAACTTCTTTGCTTTAGTTTCGTAAAGCAATGCATTTCTTTTAATGATTAGTTGAATTGACAACGCTGTTTCTACGCCTCATCGTAGATCGACAAGTAAAACACGGTTGTACACACCCGGAAACAGTGTGCGGAGGAGGGTGGAAGGAGGTGAGCCAAGGGGAGGAAGGAAGAAAAATTTGTTTTACTGACAACTTTGCCCCCAGAGACGCATCAAGGGACATGCTTATTTTCAATGTTACTCGTCTTCGTTTCTGCGTAACTTTATACATTTAATTAGAATACATGCCTCTTTGGACCCGGACTGTTCGTAAAGCGCAGCGACTCTTTGCGCCGGTTTTTCTTGTTGAGGAATTAAACGACAGCAAATACATAAGGACTTGGGCGATTGAAAAAGCCATTGTGAGCCATCAGTGTCAGATCATGAAGTGTGCTGAAATCTGCTAGTTGTATTTTGTTAGTAAGGTAAATCGGAAGTTTTTCTCCGTAGTCGATACCACTATTTTTTTCGAAGTTAATCAATACTTTCAAATATAACTTTAAGTAAATGCATAATACCACTTTCACTCGGTACTGTTCGGATATAGTTACATTGATCGATATCTTTTTCTTTTGGTAAAAGCACTGTACGAACAAAGCATCATAAATATGTAAAATACAGATATTTTCTGAGAAGTGTTCCTCCCACTGTGAATCAGAAAAAAGTGTAATACGTACGGGATATATGCAACCGCCGCCTGCAATTATTTTGAAGTATTTTATATGCTATTGTTAACACTATAATTTTTATAATTAGTGACAGTTCAGCTCAAGAATGACCGTCAAACTGGATTTTGAGGAATGCCTTAAGGACTCCCCCCGGTTCAGGTAGGTAATTGCCTTGAAATTTATTTGTAAATTACTTTTTTGCGATTTTTTCCCGGTTTTGCTACTTTTTGCCTAGTGTAGGCAGGTGTTTTTTGCAAGTTTCTCGTACAATGCGTGTTTGTCACCGGCATAAAGAAGGACTGTGATGTAACATTTATTTAATCTACTCTAATGTGAAAGCAAAACTTTTTTATATTCGGGGAAAATAGTGACAGTTGTGGATGACGGTTTGATCACGGAAGCGATAAGTATATGGTGGATGGCATGGCGTTTAACACTGTATGCATGTTTTACGTAATAACCGTTCATTAAATATCAGGTTACTTAAAACGCAGGTTTGAATGGATAGAAGACGCGTGCAGACAGTATTACTCTGCTGCGCTCAAATGGCTCTTCTATCCCTTCATAATTTCATCCTGTTGAGTTACTCGTGGAGCTGAACATCTTCATTGTAACCGGAAACATGTTTCGGAGCCCATGCACTGTAATTAAGCTTAGGTACATAGGGTGGCAGGGTGGGGGAGGGGGTTGTGTAAGGCATAATGCACATCTAACCTTAGCGTACACTCTCTGAAGGTAAAAGGGGACAAAGCGTCTTTCACTTTTGCAAGACCGATTCAAAACCTTTAACAAATGGTATTGGGGGTCGTTTCATTCTGCACAGTTCTCATTTTAAAAAATAGTCTGCGAACTGAAATCGGTTTTAGTTAATTAGCTTTTTTCGGGGTCCTCTGTGAAGTCGGTGCAGCTTTGAGTGTGGCTCCATTTAGACACACAGCTGGAAGGCAGTTGGCAACAGATGGGAACGTTCTCTCTCTCTCTCTCTCTTTCTCCCCACCCTTCCCCTTCTCTGTATTTTATCTCGTTTATTCTTATAGGTGATATTCACCATCAGGGTAGGAATGCTTTGCATGGGGGTAGGGGGTGCAGCTCCTGGGACAGGGTATTCAAAACTAAATACAGGCCAAAGACCCAAGAAAGGAATAAAGTGATGCCTCAGCGGATCAGGCCCAGGCCAGAGGATGGGGCGCTGCTTGAAATTGCTGCCTCTGGTTGCTAGGTTACGAGTGGAGGAGAGGAGGTGGGGGGGGGGGTTGACAGGGGAACAGGAAGTGAGGGCGTGCAATACCGAGGCGATAAACAGGAGGCAGGAAGTGTCTTTTGGGGGTGGATTGTTGCAGAAGTGCAATGACTCTCTCTGCTCCTGTCTCTTTTGTGTTCGGAGGCTTTCTGTCCGGCCCAACCTGTATGCACAGTTACAGTCAGCGAGGGGGGGGGGGGGGTGGTTCTCCGAGGAGTCCCTGGATGCCCCCTCAGAGTTGGATAGGCAAGCCAGCCTCTCTCCTCCTCTCCTCTCAGGCCAAAGCTTGGATGGCCCACGTAGGGCTGCCTTGCACGCTAACTTAAGTCCATTTGAATTAGACCCCCCCCCCTTCTCCCCGCCACAATTTGACCTGCAACCATGCTGTGGCCAAGACAAAGTCGTCTCCTTCTGTCCTGCCGGCCTTCATCGGCTCTGTCACTCAGACTCTCTCTTTCTCGCTCTGGCTCTGTTTCGCTCCTCAGAACATACCGGAAACCGCACACTTGCATGCTAAGAAGCTCATGAGAGAGAGAGAGACAGACAAACAGGCAAGCTGACTCACTCACTGAGACACACTCTGACTTCCCATCAACTGACCCCTCAACAGGCACATGCCAATCAGATGCAGGACGAAAGCCAAATCCAAAAAAAAACCTTCAAGGCGCATAGTAATGTCACACCCCTTCCTCATTTCCCCCTCTACTAGACTGTCACCACTCCATGCTGCCGGACTGCTCTTAATGGTATGCTTTCGGGTAATTGAATTGGTGTCTTACTGGGTTCATGCTTTGTTAGAAGTGGTCGTGTAGCTCCTTCTCCCATTACTGTACCTGGGCTCCCTTTGGAATCTTAGCCTAGCTGCACTTACGCCCAACCAGCTTCTTGACAGCACATGTGCTCCTAATGTGCCACTTGCCAAACTTGCACTTTCCTTCGGGCAAAAGCATCTGCTAAATGAAAGTAAATGTTTCACCCAGTGACCCTTGTTGCTGAAATTGAGGGTGAACAGGAAGGGCCCTGAATACTTTATTGCAAACCAGACCTAAACAGAATCAGATTTTCAGGCATTTTTCTTTAAGAAAAAAAATGCAGACCACACTGATGTTAAGGCTTTGGAAAAATTCTCAAGACAGCGACCATTAACGTATGTCGGTTTTTTTCTCAAAAGATGTTGCATGCAGATAAATTATGCTTAACTGGGGAAAGAGTTGCACTGCGTTTATTGCAATCACACATGAAAAGCTTTGCATGCATCTGGTGAGTTTTGCAAAACAGTTGCAGGTTTATTAATTAACAATAAAGTCTGTTTGTCTGGGAAAAGTTTCTTTTTTGATGGAAAAAATTGAGTATTCCATTGTTTCCTTAATAGAAGCTTGATTCCAAAAAACTTTGATTTATGAAAAGCAGAATCTAGTGCAGATGTGTCACACTTTTAGATTTGTCATGCTGTGTGAGATATCCCCGCCTGGCTCATGCCGCCACCGGCTAAAAAGGGGGCCATCAGTGTCACTCACCCTAGGCAAGCATCACCGCCTGCAGCTTGATGAGAGGGCTTCCCCTCAGAAGACAGTGCCACTTGCAGTCACCTATGTCACCTGATGGGTTGACCAGCAGTGCAGGATGTGCAGATGTGTGGAAACATCTTATATCTTTTACTAGAAATCTTGCTATTTAATTATTTACCAGTTTATATAACAATCAATTTATGTTATATATACACAGTTTTGTCTGACCCCTATCACCGTACTAATATTCAACTTTGGAAAAAATTGAGACAACAGCACAGCGATGGCACCACATGGAAGAGAAAAGTCACAAGATCTGAGAAAGACAATAATTTCTTTACACAAGCAAGGTGAAGGCTACAAGAAGATCAGCGAAGCTGTACTGCTCAGTTAAAATATTGTAGCAAAAATGATTAGAAAATGTAAGAACGATGGAACTGCAACGGTCTCACAGAGACGTCCAGGCCGTCCACAGAAGATAGAACCATGACAGGAGCGTCTTCTGATGAGAAGGGGTGAAGAAAATCGCTATGCGAGTTCACTGCAGTTCGCTAAAGAAGGTGAAAGCCAAACTGGGGCGACTGATTCCCGTGACACAATATGATGTACACCGCAGAGGAATGGCATGCATGGGTGTCGTCCACGAAGGAAGCCTCTCCTAAAGTCCACACACAGAAAGCCCATCTAGAACTTGCCTGGACCCATCCTGAAAAAGGCTAATGGGACTCTATACTCTGGAGTGACGAGACCAAGATAAATGCTTCTTGAACTGATGGCTTCAAAACTATATGGCGTCGCAAAGGTGAGGAGTAGAAAGAAGAATGCATGGTGCCTACAGTGAAACATGGTAGCAACAGGGTCCTTATGCGGGGGCTGCATGAGTGCTGCTGGTGTCAGAGAGCTGCATTTCATTGATGCTGTCATGAATTCACAGATGTACTGCTCTATGTTGAAAGAGAAGATGCTACCATCACTCCATGCCCTTGGTCATCATGCACTCTTCTGACATGAAAATGATCCAAAACACACAGCTAAGGCCACTGTTGCATTTCTGAAGAAGAAGAGAGTGAAAGTGATTCAGTGGCCAAGTATGTCTCCTGATCTGAACCCAACTGGACGTCTATGGGGAATTCTGAAGAGCGTCACTCTCCATCCAGCATCCAGGCTCTACAAGAGGTTATTCTTGAAGACTGGAAAAAGATAGATGTTGCAATTAGCCGCCAACTTGTTCATTCCATGCCTAGAAGACTTTGTGCTGACTTTAAAGATCATGGGGGTCATACAAAATACTAGATTACTGGTATTACTGGTAATTTTTGTTATGGGGTATATTCATTTTTGCATCACCTGATTTGAGTAAAACTGAGGATTTTGTAATATTATTAACCTTACTTTCATGTTCATTAGTTAAGGAAATGTTCTATAAAACTCTTCTTGTAAAATTTTTATAAATTCTTCTTGTGTTCATTGAGATTTTGATTAAAATCTTACTTCTGAAAGGGGGTGTACTCATTTATGCTGAGCACTGTATACATAGATAATTGTTTTTTTTTTTGGAAACTGCAGTCTGGCTCTTCCCTGCGTCTCATTGATGACGGGCCTCTTCCTTGCTTTATAGGGCTTCAGTCTTGCTTCTAGGACCCGGTTATGAGTTGTTCTAGCAGTGTACTTCACACCATGGGCTTCGTTAGGTCCAGTCACTTAGGGCAATAGCCGGAGTATTTTTGCCCTGATGCCAGTCTTCCTACAAAACCAAAAACCGTCAATCCCTGGGTAAACTTGACATAAGGCCTGATCTTTTCGGTGGCTTGAAACTCCCTGCTTCACACCTGCACTTATTGTTCCCCACTGAAGGACACTTGAGGTTAGTGCAGGACGGAATACCAGTTCATACCGAAATCCGTTTTTTATTATTGTTATGATATGAATTTTTCTTATACCTCAATACCGGTTTAAATAGCCTACACGACGTTCAGAAAGTGGTGCAGCTGGAAACTGTTTTCACCGCTAAAAATGTACCACAAAAGATAAGAAAGAGAAGATATAGCTAATGCTGAAGTTGAAAATAATGAGACGCTTACTGTCAAAAAATCAATTCTCAGATACTAATCGATACTAAAAATTAGTATCTGATTAAATACTCATTTTTATTATTATTGATACCAACAGTGCAGTTTTCACCTCATTTGGCAGACTTCACACAGCAGTTACTACAGCATAAGTGTGCATACACACACGCACACACTAGCGCAGCCTCTCCCCTCCTCTCAATAGCCACTGAACGCATTTGCACTGGTTAACACACACACACATGCCAAGGTGGCCGAACATGGCACATGCTGCAGTTGAAAGCACTTCGCAAGCTGCTTTAGTTAAAAAAAAAAAAAAAAAAAACACAAAATTGTCGTTTGGGAGTACAGACGCTCCTCTACTTACAAACTTTCAGACATACGAATCAAGAGGACTGCAAGTCCAAATTGTGTTCATTGGGCTCCCGTTTCCTTTCCGCAACATGAATTATTTTCTGTGCCCCAATTCCGCATAGTACGACTTCTGGCCACTACTCCTGCCGTACAGCAGTGTAGCGTGCGTACTCCCAGCCTCCTAGTACTTTGTACTTGTGTATACCCTTAAAATGACGTTGAATTACAACTTATGAACATTTCAAGATACGGACGGCTGTTCGGAACGTATTTCATTTGTAAGTAGAGGAGTATCTGTATTTTATACGAGCATGGAAAGGCTAAGGATGTCGATGAGCCTCTGTAAACGGTGCTACAAAGTTATGTGGACAAAATCAAGTAGCACGTCAAACTTGGCGAAGCATCTTAAAGACTAACATCCAAGTCTTTATGAGAAATTTTGCGAGGTGACTAAAGCTTGAATTCCAGCGACACTGAACTATTGAACACTTATCAAAAATGTTAACTTGGCCGGCATACACCTTAACATTAGGCATTTATCTATAAGCAGTTAGCCAACAAACACGTTAGCCATATGTTATCGTTAAGGTAGCGGATAGGTGCAGTGGTTAATAATAAAATAAAATAGTCAATGTGGGAACAATGCAAAAATGTAAAACAAAAATGTGTCCTGTAAAATCCTGTAAAATGTGGTAAACACCCAGTCTTACTTAAAAAAAAAAATACCATTGTATACCGTGAAACCGATATAACTTTGAAAAATATCGTGATATAAATTTTTGGTCATAACGCCCAGCTCTACTTGAGGTCATCGTCTGATTCATGAGAAACTACCAAATAAGCTGACAGTCATCTCTGCCATTAGAAAGTCGCTTCTGCCCTCTACCTGGCTGGTTTCTGGTCATTGCCAGTGTCTCCTGCTTCACATTGTTCTTGTACTGCTGTCTTAAGAATTTTGCCACTCAGTGTAGCCATCTGCCAGCAGAATCAGGACTAAACCAGGATTTAAAAATGCAGATTTGTTTAGAAATATAGAGTGGTCCCTTAATTTTTTTCCACAGATGTATATTGCCAATCCAGTTCTGACAAGGCACTAAACTTTCAGCTGCCTGCCTACCTGTGTTTAAGTAGTGACGCTTCCCGATGTCACCATGTGTTTATCTCCCACAGAGCCGCCATCGAGGGGGTCGAGGGAGACATCAGCGAGTTGGAGACTCGATTAGAGAAGGTGGGAACAAGAATCATTCTGTTACCACCAAAAGCGAGCAATTTTCACACAACGCCAAGCCACACAAGGATTGTTTATTGTAATTTTTGTTTTTCATTTTTAAGGATTTCTGTGTTCCCTGCTCAGATTGCCTTTAAGTGCTTCACTGCATGATTGTATCAAATGTAGCCATATCACCGAAGTGTTTACAGCAACAGAGACCCTGTGTGTGCACAGGAAGGGGAGGTAGTAGCCCTATTGTCCTGAAACCTTTACACATCCTCTTCCTCTGAAGCTTCTGTTTGAAGAGAAGAGATGTGTGATTAGTTCTGGTATGATTTGTGGAGGAACTGGATCAAATTACCTGAAATAAAAGAGGAATTGCCTTCTTAGAATGTCTGAGTGTGATTCTCCGTCACGTGGCTGCCGGTTTTCCATCCTCTTTTCATTTTGATTTTCAAAGCAGTTAGACACATATTTACCTTTCACAGGACAGTTAGCTCGGCACCATTGCATTTACAACACACCAGTCATAATTTGTTGGTTGTGTTTGTAGTGACAAGGCACATTTAGCTTTTTAATCGGTTAGCGTGCATGTCTTCCTGTCTTGAATTGCCCACCTGATTTTCATCTCCCCTTCTGCGCTCCTGGACATTCCTTTCCGCGGGCCTGGCACCGCGTGTTCTGTCTCCATGGCGACGCTCGGCCTACCCTGCAACTTGTCGTTTTGCTGGCATCGCCGTTTCTGGGTGCGTCCTCACCTGTCCTGTGTCCCTCAGCTGGTGAAGCAGTGTCACTCCATGCTGGAAGCCGGAAGGGCATACTGCCAGAGCAGCCGGGGCTTCATCGCGGGCCTGGCGGAGCTGGGCCTGCAGTTCTCCGGGGACAGTATGATTGCGGTGAGACTCGGGGGGGGGGGAAGGCTATCTCACTGATCTTGGAGACATGACGGTAGGGGCCGACCCCGAGAAAAGACGAGGGGCTGATGCAGAGGGAATGTGGATGTGTGTGGATCCTCCGGGACGACTGGGGATGGTGTCGATCTTGGTGAAGATGGTTCATCAACCTTCCCTCCCTCTCCTCAGGACTGTCTGAATAAATTCTCCAACAAGCTGTCCATTATCCTGGAGGCGCAGTCGGTAAGAGATGCTCTCCTGCTGTCACCTCCATCCTCCTATCTGTGTCCTGGCTGCCCCCACTTTCTTGTCCCCAATCACGCTGACACAGTGTGACAGATCACTACCCTCTTCCCTCCCTAACCCTGACTCCACTCTCCGTCACCAACGTCGCGTTCCCTCGTTCGGTCTAAGTAAGTCTGACATGATGGTAACTGCAGTTACCGTCAGTATTAAATGCTTACTTTGGCGCTAGCAACAGCATTCGCTAGAGTTTGGTAAGAATTAGCAATAAAATGTTTCCCTTGTAATGACGCAAAATATCACTGATGTTTATCGATGTTGTTTTCTCTTGTATGTGGACGAGATAAGTTACTACCCAGGAGTAGAGGGGGCTGCATCTCTTATCTTGGCCCCCAAATGTTTCTCAGGGGG
>JAODUD010000002.1:25789317-25818862 GCA_026784285.1 Stomatorhinus walkeri
TTTAAAAAGAACACGATGGCACGACTGAGGATACGTGACCTAAAACTGCCACTCAGAAAAAACTGACCCCATTTCTCTGTGTCTCCCACAGGCTCCGGATCGCCAAGATGAATAAGGAGATGCGGGAGATGGACGGCGCCTTTGGCCAATCAGGTCAACCGGGGGGGCGTGACTACTCTGGTGGAGGGGGTGGGGCTGGGACGGGGCAGCCAAAGAAGGGCTTCCAGGCTCTGAGGAACCAGCTGAGTGGCTGGGCACTGGGGGGGTCCGAGCGAGTCGGCGAGACCTAGGGTGCGTCTGTCCAGTAGGGTGTGGTGGTCTGTACCGTAAGCCAGGACCAGACTGGCACATGGAAACCCTCCGTCAGGTTTTTCACGGAAATGCAAAAACTCCACCCGGCCAGCCAGTTAACGAGGTTCCTTGGCCGGGGATCCCGTGAAACACGGAAATGGGGAGCGACCCCAGCGAGGACACGTGGCAGGGACTTACCTTGTGGCCCCCCCGTCTCAGGACCCCATGCAACACAGGAACTGCACCCCCAGAGGATAAGCAGGGAAACAGCAGCAGCTGCATCAAGTCAGATCTGAGCCCTTCTGTACTGGGAGCTGATGTGATGCTGATGTGTATGGCGGTGTGTGGTTTCCGAGCACCTCTCTCGACCCGCCCCCGCTGGCCCCTGTTCCATGACCTTGTTTTAATTGTCTCTTGTGGTAAATGTAGAAAGTGCAAACAGCACCCTTTTAGGCCCAGTGAAACCCGGTGTATCGGAAAAAGGAAGATTAGAATGCTCTTAGTTATGCTCATTCTTTTTTTTGGTTATCTTTGGGTATTTTGCTTAGTATAGCTATATATGGCCTATTTTTTGTCAGTCATGGCATTGAAAAATAGCTATACCTTATGCGCAGAGCGCTTTGTAAAGCCTTTGCTAGAACAGCTTGCAGCCTTAGTGCCAGGTGCCCCCTAGAGGCTGAGCTGTGCAATGTCATCTGACACTATTTTATAATCTGGCTCTGATCTCACAACCCCAGAGCTTCCCCTCTGCAGTTTCTCGTTGCTTCTGGCTGGAGCCAGTCCAGGTCCTGTTCAGGCAGATTACCCCCCCACCCCCCACCCCGAGTGCCCGCCATCGCCATGCTAACAGCCGCGCATTCGCCGCCACTGACCTCTCTTCCTTGAAGCCTGGCTCCCTCGTCTCCATGGCTCCAGCCCCCCATGTTGCCATGCCGCTCACTGGCATCTGTCTGTCTGTCTGTCTGTGTCTGTCTCTGGGTCCGACGAGACGCCCCGTCCGTCTCCGCTGCTTGTGCCATCTCTCTCGTGTCCCGCCACGCCGTTCCCTACCCCGTGGAACAGGTAACCCGCCCGCTAGCCCTGAGCCGCGCCCCAGTCGCAGCCCCTTCCCGGCTGCCGGATCCACTCCAGGTTTTTCCCTCCCCCAGTGGGACTAAGGCCTGCTCTCAGGGGGCTAAATCCGCCAAATCCACTGTGTTTTTGAGGCCAGATTTGGGGGTGGAGAAGAAGGGGACCTGGAGTGAATCACAGATGCATGCCAAGGGTGTGTGTGTGTCTGTGTGTGTGTGTGTCTGTGTGTGTGTGTCTGTGTGTGTGTGTGCGTCTGCTACCATGCATGTATGCTGCTCCCTAGGTGTGAACCAAGCTGTCTGCAAGCCAGAGACAGAGGGATATCTAGTGACTGTCATAGTTCTAGTCTGCTGTAGCCATGTTGTGCCAAAAGACTGCATGCTCCAAAAAACTGGTTTAAGGGTTGGGACAAAAAATCCAGATCACGGGAGTGGTGATATTTTTTCCTTTCCTAAATTACATTTATATTTTTAACTCTGCATGAGATAATCAACTGTAATATACAGGAGAGAGCTACATCTTTGTCCTTTGTCATTGTTTTGATGTCTCTATCATCATCAAAATCCGTGCTCTTGTCTTCTGCAGGGGATGAAACATATCAGGATATCTTCAGGGACTTTTCCCAAATGGCGTCCAATAACCCGGAGAAGCTGAAGCGGAGAAGTACTGACATTAAGGCTCCCTGACCACCAGGTGTCACTGTTACTTCACTGTCTCTCACACACGCACCACAAACATACAGCACACTGCCTTTCTCACGGCTAGACTCCAGTGCACTGGATTGTGCGCTGACACAGTAACAGTGCTGCACGTCACACGCTCACCATCCCCATACATTGCAGGAATGTTTCTCTAATGTTTTTAAATACTTTTGTATTTATGTCACTAAAGTAACAGAAATGTCATGCTGAGTTTTGTTAGATTACAAACCATTTTTATAGTTTTCATTTGTTTATTTCTCATTTGCTGTACATTAGCAGATATTGAAATATGGTACTGGGCTCTATTGCAATTTAAACTTGAAAGCTTGATATGTAATAGGGTTCAAACTTCACAGCTTTGTTATACCAATCAACTTTACTCTTGTTAGGTTAACCTCAGTTTGATCATAGTAACCACAAATTAATATTTATTTTTGCTTGTGTTGGAAATCTGTTGCGTTTGTTTACAGAAAGGCCAGATATGGGGGGGGGGGCGACTGTGTCGCTCAGATTCACGAAACGGATTTAATGGTGCGTCACTTGGTTACATGCCGCGGGGTCATATGAGCACATGCTGGTCAGAGGGCTGGTCTGTGCTGACATGAGTGAGGAGAGAGTTTTCCTGCTGAGCCCAGTGCTTTCCAGCAGACTCAGAACCGCCGTTTCTGTCTGGCAGAACCGTCTGCTGCTGTTGTTTTGGTACCTAAACATTACAAGGCAGAGGCACAGTGATGGAGGGAAGATGACGGGGGGGAGGAATCACAGTGATATTATCAGTCCCAGACAGACAGGCGCCTTCGCAGAACGGTCGTGTTGTCCTCTTAAGAGTCGCTGGTACAGCAGAAATGTCACATGCGTATCCGTGGGAGACCGTCCTGTCGAGGTGGCCCTGATATGCTTTGAAACAATCAGCACAATCTACCTTTAACATGAAAAATAATGTGTACCATGTATTTTGTTTGTATTTGTATGCTGAACATTTTTCATTGTCATTTATAGAAGCCATGTCAAGCTGAGTCTTATTAATAAAATGTTCGGAATGACACAGCCCAGTCTGATGCATCTTTTTTAAGTTTCAATGATGACTCACAAATCAGCACCGCCAACGATGCCAGCTTTGACCCCCCTACCACACATACACCCACGCGCATGCACACACACATACAGATTCTCTCATAGGAGTTCATTGTCAAAACTGTTTGTCCGCATTTTTGCTCCCTCCGAGCTCCCTGTCAGACAGTCTGCATTTTTGCTCCCTCCGAGCTCCCTGTCAGACAGTCCGCATTTTTGCAAAAATATGGGCTGTCTGACTGGGGGCTTGGAGGGAGCAAAAACGTGGACTAGCTGGGAGTCCCCAAGGGCCGGATTGGGGAACACTGCTGTAAGAAGTGAGGAAAGGATACAAAACTGTTTGACCAGTCAGAAGCATGATAAGTAAATCATGGTAAAAGATGGTGAAACTAAACCATTAGTGTAGCATCAAAGCAACAACAGTCTCACGTCTTACTGGTTTTTAGCTATTCAGAAGCAAAGAAAAAACACCGCATGTACAAACATGCAGAAAATGGCAACAATGTGGAGATGCTGGATTTTTATTGCATAAGACTTTAAGATGGTGATCAGTAAGGCAGGACAGCAAAAAGCCTGCAATAAGAAAAAGGTGAAAAACAGTAGGAAACTTACAAAATGAAGAGTGGTGAGAAAAGGCAGCTGAGGTTTAGACTGATGGATGGTAGCTGTTATAATAGTCAAACTGAGCACTGCTTCCTGGGGCATGAGGGACCACAGGAAGCCATTTCTGCAGATCAGCTTGGAGGAGATCATCTACAGACAGGTCTCAAGGTCATGGGGATGCCCTGTGTTCTGTCAGGCAGTATCCAGAGTCCTGTCTGCCTACCTGTCTGCCTGCCTGCCTATCTGTCTCTCTGCCTACTGATCACAGCTCAGACAACGTCCTTATAAATATTTTCACCTAACTGAAAAAACGCATCAGAATTCCTGTAGTTCAGCGACTGCTTGAGCTTCAGCTCCCGTTTGAATAGCCGTTCACTGGACCCTGGCTGGCTGCTGACAAACGGCAAGGTCAGGAAGGTCACAGACACGCAGCTGCATGGCAGTGAACGCCTGGACATGATTTTCTGATACAGAAGATACATGCTTCAGTAAACGGGAAGCGCTCTAACATTCTCTGTTCCTCTGACACTCGAGGACGTCTTCAGAGAAATGATCGCATCTGTAGCAGCTGATTAGGGATGGGAAGCACATGCTATCATGTGACCTTGTGAAAATATAGGGAAGAGACGGATTCCAGGCCTACAATTGCTTTGGCCATGACAGTTCAATCTTTAAATAAAAGTAAGAACAGAAAACAGGCTCCGTCCCAGTCAGTGAGGACTTCAAAGGGAACATGTCTATGGGAGGAGGTGCATTCCCAGTCACATTAAAGATCCCTTCCTCGTTTTCTTTCCCCATGGATGAAACTACTCAGTTTTAACCAGAAGCTGTTTTGGAGGTAACTGAAATAACAAACCTTCATCTGTTGGTTTACTGAAAGATTTTTTTGGTACTAAAAGATCATCTTTGAGACACGTCAGTCAGCATCGCTGTCCTGAGTGGGCGGGGCAAGGGCTGGCTCCTCCCATCTCAGGTGTTCCTAAGCAGCGTAGTCAGCATTTGGCATCTTCCTTTAAAGAAGACGTCATCACGGATGTGAGATCTAGACCCGGGTCCGTCAGGGGGACCTCAGAATGTGGCTCTGAGATGGGAGGAGGTCCCGAGTAATAAGGTTTACTGGTCGGGTCTGGGGGGGTCCCAGTGTGCTCCAGCAGTCCAGACTCAAGGCTTTGGTCCTGTTTTTGATGCTTGGGCTCTGGGCAGGAGAAGTAGCTCGGCAGAGCAGCCAGCACCAGAGTCCCGGTGAGGAGGAAGCCTCCTGCCAGCAAGAAGGAGGCTGTATAGCTGCCGGTTTTGTCCTTCAGCCAACCTGGGACAGAAGAGACATATGTCACACAACAGGAAGACAAGCCTCTTCTGTGGCTAAATAAGCCTGGATAAATAAATGTGTCTTATTTTATAAAGAAAAGACAAAGAGAAGTAAACTGAAGTGAGGTACACAGTAAAGCCCAGCTGATTGGTCACCCCAGATGGAGGCTGACCAATCCTACTAGGGAAGGACTGTGGCCTATCCGTCGGGGCTGAGGAACACAGTGAAGCCCAGTTGATTGGACACCTCAAAAGGAGGCTGACCAATCCTGTGGTGGCAGCACCGTGACCCACCTGAGAGTGGCGGCCCGAGGAGCCCACCCACGCTCTCGATGAGCTGCAGCAGCCCCAGGGCACCCAGGATGCGGCCCACACCCACAATCTCCGGCACAACCGAGAAGACGAGGGGTGTCATAGCGCCAGCGCAGAAGCCGTAGGCCAGGCTGATGAGGAGCAGGCCGGGGTAGGAGCCCCCGGAGGAACAGAGCGGCAGCAGCAGCATGAGGAGACCCGTGAGGCCCGCCCACAGCGACAGCAGGTGGGGCAGCCGCATGTAGCCCATGTCGGACGTCCAGCCTGATGCCACGCGGCCCACCAGGTCCGACACGCCCGTGGCCGAGATGACGAAGGCGGCCTGATACTCGGAGAAGCCCGCGTGCCGGCAGTGCGCCACCAGGTGGACGTAAGGCACGAAGTAGCCAGCGTTGAAGAGCGTCACAGCCAGCGCATACGTCAAGAAGGTCTTCTGGAGGAGCAGCGACAGCTCCAGGTAGGCATAGACCCGGGAGCAGAATGAGGGGCGCGAGGAGGCCACCGCTGGGACATCGTTATCGGGAGTCTGGGGGGGTCAGCAGAACCACGTCTGATCACGTCAGAAACACTCAGTTAAACACTGGCATACTCCTACATTACTATAAAGCTGTTAAAAATAAACATAGTAGGTGTTATGAAAGGTAGATTAATCAATTCTGCTAAATAGCTACATTGTAACCTAAGACCAGGGGTGTATATGTGGGTGGGGGCACAAGGGCCCTATAGCAAGCTCCTGAAGTGTCCCATCCCCTGTCACTCACCAATTCAACAGATATCATTGGTTAATAAGAATGAATTACAGCCCATTTTCTACCCCCTTCCTTAAAAAAAAAAATCTTAATTACCCTGTGCCTAATCCACATATTTATGAAAAGGCAAGTCACACTAGCACACAGAAAGGACCTTAAGCACCATGTATGGATCAGGCTGTGACGTAGGACCCCAGTGACCCTGACTCGGTGACTGGAAGATGGCAGATGGACTTGGCAGGACTTAGATGGAGGAAGATGACACATGTAGGTCTTCAGCTGAGCCCAGTCTGACATTCGAAAGCTAATTTGCGCATTTGAAATACGTCGCGGCACATTGGCCACGTGAGGCGCGCTGGTTCTCGCGCCACCGGTACCTGTGCTATGGCCTCAGCGCGGCGCAGGGGCCGAAGCAGGGCCCCGCAGGCTATGAGGTTCAGACTGAGCCCTCCCAGGATGAGCAGGGCCCCCCGCCAGGCGTAGACCTCCACCAGCAGCTGGAAGAGGGGTGAGAAGGTGAAGGAGGAGAGCCCCACGCCAGTGAAGCCCAGGGCCATGGCCAAGGAACGCCGGCAGGAGAAATACGCCATGACGCAGCCCACGATGGGGGTGAAGACCAGTGCCCAGCCAGCGCCTGGCAGGGGAAAGGATCCCGTAAGACAGGGTTTCCCAATCTGGTCCTCGGAGACCCACAGACAGCCCGCATTTTTGCTCCCACCCATCTTCCTGTCAGAGTCTGCATTTTTGCTCCCTCAGAGCTCCCTGTCAGACAGTCTGCATTTTTGCTCCCTCAGAGCTCCCTGTCAGACAGTCTGCATTTTTGCTCCCACCCATCTCCCTGTCAGACAGTCTGCATTTTTGCTCCCACCCATCTCCCTGTCAGACAGTCTGCATTTTTGCTCCCACCCATCTCCCTGTCAGACAGTCTGCATTTTTGCAAAATCTTCACAGGAGGACAACAGGGGGCCCGGGCCGAGTGTGTTTACGTCTCACCGGAAATGAGGCCCATGGTCAGATAGAGGTGGGTGAGAGATGTGGCTTGCGATGCCAGAATCAAGCCCAGGGAGGCCAGCAGGCCGCCCAGCATCACCACAGGTCGGGCCTCGTAGGCGTTACACAGCGCTGTGCCCACTGGACCTGCCCAAGGGGAGACGTCGCCCATCACTGAAGGGCGGGACTGCAGGCAGCATTGCAGCTACACAGACAGATATAACAGGCGGCTGGGAAGTAAGTTCAAAATGCCTAGTTTGGGTATTTAATAAAGTACCGGCAAAATCATATCTTGGTAGTCAGTGTAATTAAATGAGCCTAAGGCCTGGAGCCTCTGTTATAATAATAAATCATAATAATAAAAATAACAACATTCATTTATAAAGTGCTTTTCAAAACCCACAGATGCAATGTCCCACCTTCAGCACCATCGTAATGTCTCCCAATTGGTTCTTTTTAACAATGTCCTGCCTTCGACAGCATCTTAGTCTCTCCCCATTGGCTTTTTCCAACAATGTCCCACCTTCACCACTACTTATCCTCCCCTCCATTGGCTCTCTTCAATGTCATGTTTTCACCACCCCTCAGCTAATTTCTTACCCATAACAACTCTGATCTTCGCCCTCGCTCTTCGTGAACTTTCCCCTAGACACACCTCCTCGTCACTCCTCCTCATTCATACACCCCCCGTCTGTTCTCCTCTCTCCGCCACTCACTCATCATCTGCTGCGTGGCCACCCCAATGGAGGTGATCCAGGACACGGCCTGTGCGCTCTCCTCGAAGTGCCGCACGAACTCCACGAAGAAGATGCCCAGGCTGCGGATGAGGCCGAAAACCAGAGCTGAGGCCAGAAACAGCGCCCCCACCACCACCCAGCCCCATCCTCCGTCGGGGGCGACCGCCGGCTCCCGGGGAGGCAGTCTGGCCATGAACCCTGAAGAAAGAAACGAGGTTATGGACGAGAAGGTGGCTGGGAGTGACAGGATGGAGACGAGAGCACGCTGCAATCAGTTACTCTTATTATTATTATTATTATTACTATTATTATTTATTATTATTCAGTTCTCCAAGTTAAAAGCATGTTAAATATGACAGACAGCCCCCCCAAAGAAACCTGAGAAGTGAAACCCTACAAAGACATTTCCCTGTAATGCACGTTTTGACCACAAACATGGCGGCGAATGCCCGCGGTCGGCCCATTCGAACTGAACAGAAAAAATGAAACTCTGAATGCAGATTCCTTGCAAAATACTACATTTGCTGAAGGCATCACGAAGGACTGAGAAGACACTGGTGTGGTTACTCTCACACTCAGATCACGTTGCAGTCTAATTAGCTGTAACCTTTTTATTTTCACGGTTACATGGTTCAGCTAGAGCTCATTGGTAAGCCACAAAGGGTACATTTTGCATAAGTCTAAATGTCTTTTTATTTTACGAAATTTGGTATTAAAACAACAAAGGCTTAGAGTAACGAGACATTGTTTTATACTGAAATACATATATATGCATGTACTACTTACATTTACATTTACAGCATTTGGCAGACGCTCTTAGCCAGAGCGACCTACATAAGTGCTTTAAGACATAAGTGATTTCCTCCCGATACTAGCTACTACTTGATAACAAAAAAACTGTTTTGGAGTGAAAATGACTAATACAGAATTTTACTTCGGGATGAATAAAGTCTATAAATTCTTCATTGTTTATCAATAACAGCAGAGCATTAACTTTCAACAGCATAAACAGCATTTACAGAAAAAAACCCATCATTTTGACAAGCCAGTACTGACAACACATTGACACCTGAATGAGTCACATGGGAATGTTATGGTGGGACTATGTCCTCTAAGGCAGTGTCTCCAGGCACGGTGCAGCCTGGCCAGACTGCTGCACGACACACACCACAGGCAAATTCTAAAGCATTATGGCATCACATGTCAATGGATTGGCTGCCTATTATCTGGTTATGCCATGCAAAATTTGGCCATTCCGTTACAAACCTCGCTGGGATTCTTTGCTTTTGCATTTCCGGATTATTGCCGGAGCGTTGACTGTATTTTGGTGATTTAACACAAAAAAAGCATCTGTCCTACTTATGTCGATTCTTTATTGATCTCCATGGGGAATTTTTCTTTTCATCCACCCATTTTGCTCTCAGTAGATCAAAGCAAACTGAGCCGTGAAGGGCAGCCACCCATAGCAGCCCCCAGGTAACTGGGGGCTAAGGGCTTTGCTCAAGGGCCCACAGAGGTGCTGAGGCTGGGTTTAAACTGGCGACCTTCCCATCACAGCCACACACTGCCTGATGATTACTCGCAGCAGGACTAATAGCATCGCTTATCGTCCAAATACATCCAGATCCATCTTAAATACAGTAAAAGGCACAATCCTGTGCAACCATTTACATCAAATGACAAAAAATCATCGAATATTTCAGTAAACAAGTTTAATTAGAAAACATGGCAGGATATTCGCAGCTCATTATGTCTATATATGATAGTGGAAATACAGGCATGAAATCCTGCATCCATGTGCACTGCAGAGGGATGCACAACTAAGCGAACGCAGAAGTAGGCGGCTGAGCGGATGCATGCTCAGTTGTCTGTGTGAAGCTTAACAACACAAAATCCAACAGTCACTGTTAGATTCCACTGATGTTTTTATTTAATGTTTGTCATAAGACAATGCGAATAATTCCTCTGACCGCAGTGTTCTATCCGTACTGAAAAGACATTTTCATGCCTCAAAAGTGGAATGTACACCACTCAGGTGACTCACAGCTGAAATGATGGCGGACCGCAGGCAAAATAATTCAGAGAAAACATCTATTTCACATAACCAGCATCCTAACAACCAGTGCAAAGAAACTCTGAAGCACATATTAGCTCATTACAGAGCACGCAAAGAAAGGGAAATTACAGACACAAATCCACATGAACCACATCATTGTATTATAGGGGAAAACCAGAGAGCCCATAATGGCCCAAAACCAGAATGAAATCCCCTAACAATGTGTCGATCGAAACTGAAATATTCATTCTTTCAGTCTGAAAGACTCGATTCTCAAAATCGAAACAAATGTTAAAATATTGAATTTTGTATCTGAAAATTGAATTGTTTAGACCAGGGGTGGGCAATCTTATCCGCAAAGGGCCGGTGTGTATGAGGGTTTTTGGGGTAACCTTTAGGTCAGCTGTTCAAACCCAGGTGTGAGGACTCTTCAGCCAATCAGTCCTCTAATTAGTGACCTAATTAGAGGGTTGCAGTGAAAACCTGCACACACACCAGCCCTTTGCGGATGCCCACCCCTGGTTTAGACACTTGGGGATAAAAAAAAAAACAATCAATCTGCCTGCACAACCCTGTCCCAGTCGACAAGCTTCATAATCAGTAAAATTAGTGGCATCACCCACCCCGACCCACACGAAATACAAGACTCAACACTACTCACCAAGGCATCCAACCACCATTGAGCTGAACAAGTTAAACCTCTGCATCTGACAACAGGCTGATCCATAAGCATTGTTAAATGTACACTAGTATGCCAAAGCATTTTCTTTTGGGTAGCTATGTGTTTGAATTGCTCACATTACGACGCATAATTTCCTCCGAGATTAATAAAGTCCTCTGGTTCCGATATCCAAGTCGTAACACCTAATACATACAGTAATGTACATGTGATGGACAGCTACAGTTTCGAGATACACACAAAATGACTTGGGTGCAGTGGTCCGGGTCTCAAACGCAGACGCAATTCGACACATGCCTGTGCTTTAGAAACAAAACTTTACAGCATGGAAGCTGAGGGGCTTCGGAGATCTTAGAAAAATCAAGGTTCAGAGTCTGCATGCATGATCTTCCTCTCTCTGCAGCTAAACGAGTCTTTCAAGGATTTATTTCTGATCTGTGTTCACTATGGTAGGGAAACAGATACAGAAAATTAAGTTTTTCAGCCAAGCTCAAAGGCTCCATTCTCTATGAGAATTTGCAGCCGTAAATTCATAAAGGGGGTGTCTCACTGGGTAAAAGTACAGGAATATCTGGCGAAGAAAAGATCAACTAGCATCGGGGTAAACATTCTCAGCCATCATGAACAAAAGAACATGCCATTGGTGAACCTAAGACGTGAGATGAGTGAAACCTCCATGTGGGTGCCACACCGACTCGGGGTTTAGATAACGATGAAAGAGAAAAGTCCTGTAATCATCACTCAAAAATACATTGGTATTACTTTGGGTAAGTAAAGTTTGAATATTGTAAGGCCTGTTGGGACAAGTTCAAATTGACTGATAACACATCATAGGGTGGGCGTGATTCATCACTCAGCGGACATAATTAGCTATGTCAATAAACCCTCGACCTTGATAGCTGATGAAAAGGATCATGCGTGTCAGAGGTGGATGTTAATGTTTGGAAGCCCAGTGACTCACCTCCCAGATTAATCTTTATAAAGCAAGTATGTAAACACTTGGGCTACGTCCAAACCGCTACATTTCCATCTAAAAATGAAGTTCACAAACAAAAATGATCTCCATCCAAACAGGCACTTTCACGTCATTTCTAAAAGTATTTCCATGCACCCTGAAAGGAGTGAAAATGCACGTGATGTAGCTATTAGCCTACACTGGTCATGCGCAAATCAACAAAATGACTGGCAAATTAGTTCCTTCTTATGAAAATATGCAACAGTCACACAGTGTAACGTGCTATTTAGCTGTACGAGGGTCATCAACAGACAAAGCGTCACCTAAAGCTCCTCCATATCCGCCATGTTAGAATACTGTTTACGTCCTTGTAGGGTGACCAGGTGACCAATCAGACTGTGGCTGTATCCGAATTCAGGGGCTGCATCCTTCTATGGCTGCATTTGAAGAGAGAATTCCTCACAGCGGCGCAACAAGGCTGTCCCATTTCTAAAGCTCCTTCAAATGCGGTTTAGAAATTTCTGTTTCACTTTCAAAAAAAACGCAGGCAACTAGGTCAATGGACACAGCCCCTGAATTTGGACACAGCCGTTGCAACTAGCGGGATCAAATCAGGGAAGGGCCTCACGATGGCATCTAATCCCTCCTCCATACTAGAAAGTTGAAAAGCTTATGGCTGTGAGAGCGCTTACAAAAGTCTGTGTTTTTGGGGGCTGACAACTCAGAGGGATTGTGGATGAAGGGCAAAAATGTAGACCAATGTCTGCATTTTTAAACTAAAACTCAGCAGTGTGGACATATCCTTAGCCATCATCCCAGTCAAGACAGTCTTCATAAACAAATAATTCTGGTAAATGGTAAGCAAATATTACCCCCCTAAGAAAAACTCTCCTTAAAATGCTATATTTGTTGAAGACTATTTAAATTAAGTCATTCTTCTGATTTACAGGTGATTGCAGACTGATCCCTCCCACTTTAAAGTTGCCATTAAGCATATAATCCAGTTCTTGGATTTATAGAGACATTAAACCAAGCAGAGACAGGCCAATGAGTCTGTGATTTTAGTGCACATTTAAGAAAACATTATCAGGGTATCTATCACTTTGTCTTTGCATAAACATATCAGATGCAATCCACAAAACTGATATCCACAAAAATGTTGTAACTTCCAGAAAATATTCTGTCATCTTTCTGCCATGATTATACGAGATGGGACAAATGGTCACCTTTAATATATGCATAACATTTGTATAAAGGGGAAAATACTACACTGAGCAGGTCAAAATTACATTTTAATTTGGTAGTCCTTCACCTATAACAGGTCACCATCGATACTATGTTTGCACAAATAAAAGTAACAGCCTGTTAAATCCTTTGGGCTGGTAAATAAAAGAAGGCAAATGACAGATTTTTTTTCCCAGATTCTGATTCGCTAATTCAGAAAATGATTTCATATATTGCAATGAATACCTCGGTGAATATTCGAAAGATTTAAGTAAAAGTGACTTCGACCACCGCGCAATTTGATATGTAGTGCACTGGATTAAGTGCACTACATATACAACAGGGCCACTCAAGGGCGTAGGTTTCAGCATTAGTGGGCACCAGATCAACCCCGAACCCCCCGAACCCCCCGTCCCCCTAAACACGGTGCTCCCACGATGTTAATAATGATGCAGCTGTCGCTCACCGAGCTCATACGGCACAATTAAGTGGATGGAGAAAAGTTCAAAAATATTAAAGAGGGGTTTTCCCCGGCCACTGTTTTTAAAGGCGCAAAATGATCGCATCAGAGCAGAAATACAGAACTAAAACTCGCAACAGTCGCAACCTGACGTTTACATGCTCGAAGAAATATGGGGTTAACTTGTAGCGCATAACCGATTAATCTGTTTTACTGACACGAGAAAATAGTTATACATTATACATAACGTGAAACGGGTGTTTAATCACAAAAGAAAGTATAATATCACAACATCATTTTGGACGGGGTTGAGGATATTGAATTTCACATATTCCTAAACATGCACAGATTGCACAACTGGATATTTCAAACTGATTTTAAAATGATTCGCATTAAGACTGTAACAATGGAAGGCCAATATACCAACGTTATTTTTTAGAATATAATGATGACATCGTTAAAAATCAGTCATACACGGCCACACAACTATGTCACTATGCAAAGTCGATCACCACAAGTATGAAAATTAACTTGTAATTCAGATTAAGATGTACAATGCTCCTTATAAGTATATCGGTGCCCAACGACAGATATGTATGAAGGGATGTACGGACGCAGCTGTTATCGCATGTACAACCAGCACAGCCATCGTCAATAGCAAATACGGAATTATAAATGCGGAATTGCTTTTATTTTTCCGACCTTGTGTGGCGACCCGGTCTGTGCTTCTAGATCAAGGCGCGCAAGAGCAACAGATAAAAAGCAGAGGAGGTCCTGAAATCCGTAGCATGTGTGCGGTTATTTACAATTGAACTCTGAACCCCACCGGGGATTCAGCCGGATCCCCGGCCAGCTGCGACGCGCCCTTTATTATGGCGCCGCCTCTTTTCACCCCTTCGCCCAATCAGATCAAGTGGATGCGCACGAGCGAATCAGTGGCCGCTCAACCTGCAACCAAGCGGCCGACCGGCCGTGTGGCTGGAATTTAATGTTCATAGCAGAGGTGCGTATAGATATCAGTGTCATCACGAAGTCTCAACGGGTGACTGTGACATAAGCGAAAACTGCTTAACACACCAAAGCTCAGCTTTCATATTTTACGTTGATGGAGGGCCGATTAAATAAATGTTACTACCGAAACAAGTAAAGTAATAAAGGAATAAAAGGCAATTGTTTGCAGGCAAGTAGAAATAAAATACCTTCATATGCTTATAAATTAAAGTGACATTACATATTTAAACGCCTGCGACCCACGTGTATGGAACAGGAAAGATGGACCTACCGAAATAAGACACAAGATCAGCTGGGTGGGGGATCACATGACCTGCAACATGGCGAAGACCGAAGACTGAATGAATGGTCTTGTTCGGTGTGCGTGTGTGTATATATATATATATATACTAGTTCAAATATTAGCTTCAAGAAACATTAGAGTGGAATAACGTGTTTTAATGTATTATTCGCCACATTATAATCTACCTATAGGTATTTTAACTGCAGTGAATGACAACTAATTTTGAATGTGGTTCTTTAAAGAACCATCCAAGATATCGCTTGGTACACCGTGTCAGTTTAATAAACACGACAATCTTAGCTTAGCTTTATAGAAATTGTTTGTTTATAATAATATGTTTATTTAGAGAATAATTTTACAATGCAAACTTCCACCACAAGGTTACACAAACACATTAATGCTAATCATATATATAGAAAGAGAGAGAGAGAGAGAGAATGCAAAGCAGATTAGCAGATTTTAAAAAAAAGACTGTGGAATTTTCCAGGTCCTTCTCCGAATCTTCTTTTTGCTGTTTAGTGCCGCATGCGCATGTAAGACACGCAAATTACTGATCGGCAATCAACAACTGGATGTTTGTGTGCTTAATTTAGTCCATAAGCACAATTTGTGTAATTTCTATCGTTGATATTAAAGTCATCACGCGAATATTGGCGTTGTGTCTGTGTCAACTTTCTGTTTGGCACAAACTACTATTTTTATCACATACTTTGCATTTAGTTCTCTCTGTTGCATATTTTGCATCTTGTATTCATTCTGTCCGTGTTTTTGCCCTTAACAAAGGCGTAGGGACAGGACACAAGGCAGGCGATTGCCTGATGCCCCTGAGGGCAGTGGATTACATAGTACATTGAAACGACAAAACTGCTTTATTTGTGTATTCTGTTTTTCATAATAAAGTGAAAATAAAGGAATTGGGTTTATTAAATTCTGTTTGTTGATATTATAAATTTAGACTTCATGCTAAAATAATTGTCATAAACTTTACCGTGTCAGGCAGGGTGTGTTGCAGAGCCCCATGGATTTTTTGCCTAGGCCCCCAAGCGTGTCTAGAATCACCTCTGAGTGTTAGCTGTCCATTGTCATCATGCCTTCAACAGCAGCAAGTTGTGAGAATTGGCGTTGTTTGTGGTGCAGACTTGCAGTTAAGATTACGATTCCAATCACAGCTATTTGTAGCCCGAAGTTTTCATAATTGCAGTGTTATGAGGGAATTGCATAGAAATACACTGCAAATTTCTTAAGCTTTAGAAACTCTTTATAAACCTGGAAATGCCTAATGTCTTAGTATTTTATATGTATAAATATCAGCATTCATATGGCATGTCATATGACACATTGGGTAGCATCTTGTCCCTATACCCCCTTTCCTCTGGAGGGTCAAATCTCACCCCTACTCTGTATGTGGGAAAGGAGTTCATCATTTTGGTCAATATCCCCCCCCCCGAGACAGTCCATGTTTTTGCACTCTCCCTCACTCAAACCAAATTATGACTAGACTATGGTTACACCCCTTTGACCCTTGAGGACAGGGCTGGGAAATACTACTCCAAGTATTCTCTTCATATTCTCATCATTGAATTAGATCTAAATATGATTGTTGGCATGAGAACAGAAGCCAGAACATGGAACAAAACAGGCTGGAGAGCCTGTATCTTCATTAAAAAGTGCTGACAGATTCTGAAGGAGGAAATAATTCCTGTTTTGAATTAAAGTAAGGATGTTACTGAAAATAGCTGATTTCATTCTGAGACTCTCTGACAATGGGAGAGGTCATTGGGCTCCGTGCCTTTACTGCAGGAAGCAGAACCTGAGCATGAACCCAGCCTGACCATGGACAGGCGCCTTGATTGTTCCTGTTTTTACCACCACTAACAAAATGAAACAAGATCATCAACCAAGCAGTTATTTCATTTGAGTTGGAAATTAAGGGGGGATTTTTTTGAGCCCTCGGGTTTGCAAAATGGTCCCTTTCACATTTGTGGGCATTTAGCAGCGCGGCTCCAGTGCAGCTGGACACTCGTAGCACACCTTGGCGTGTTCAGCTTCTGCTGCAGGTGAAGTCCGACTTTGCTCATTCATAGAGTGAATGAGGGGTGTTACGTCTCGGGTCAGGTGCAACAAAAAGTGGAGTGAGACCACTATTTTAGTAATTGTGGTGGGTTTATTACTAGTGGGAACCACTTCAGGAGCCGACAAGGTCAAAATAACAAACAAAACACCTCTAATTGGAACCAAAAGAGATACCACTTACCTAACTCAAATAATACAAAACAAAAGTACACAAAGCTAGTCTATCTCCCTGACTAACTCCAAAACAGTGAGAAAACTTAATCAAAGCAAAATGGCATCAAGCTCCCTACTTCCCTAGCTACCCACAGTGAACCTCAATGGGTGCAGATATGTACAGATATTTACAGAACAAAATCCAGAGCAACCAAATCCAAAGAAAAAGGCAGAAATCAATGGTCAAACAGCAAAAGGGGTCAAGCACAATAAATCATCAATCATACAGCAAGCAACAAACAAAGTACAATGCAACTGGCCTTCTGTTTTTGGCCTGGACAGGCCTTATAAAGGAAGTGACTCATAGGGCATAGGAGGGAACCCGGCCTATCAAAATAGAGGGGAAGGTGATGCAACCATGGGCGGGGCCAGGAACAGAATGACACCCCCCACCCCCCCCACAGAACACCCGCCCCTATAGGGAGTAACTTGTCCCTGGGGGTCGTAGCAGGGGACATGTTTGTCTGCAGCCTCTGGGTTAGTTTCTTCCTGGCGCGATTTGTACTGAAGGCTCTTCAGGTTAAGCATTTCTCAGTGTCTTTAACCATCATGCTAGTACCGATCTTAAGGCATTATTACAGCTGTAATACAAGTACATTTTATTTCTGTACTATGTAAAAATTTGTTATGCATCCTTGTGGTCAGGAGGTTGAAGCACAATTGGGCCATTAATCGGGTGACTTACAGTTAATGGTCTGACTTCAAACTCTATAGAGATGAGAACTCAGCACAGAAATCAAATGGAGAACTAGATTCTGACCTGTTCTTCTCTCCTGCTGACACACACACACTGCTCACATACACCACAGACCATGCTTGGATGGCTGACTTTAGTGCAGGTCATTTATTTCAGCCCGCAGTACACCAGTTTTGTCTTTCTCCAGCAAAATAACAATGTAGCCAATTAATTATTTACAATTTATTTATTTAGCAGGCATTATCATCTAAGACCATGGAGAGCTAAGAAAGCAAGTCCTTTGAGCAATTGGGATAAATGGCCCAATGACAAATTCACTGTTAACCATGGAAATTAAACCAGTGACCTTTCAATTTCAGGTACAGAATCCTACCTCACTGAGCCACACAGCATCACTAAAAAGTACTTCCTCATGTATTGCATTTCTCATCCACTGGGTCTTTCAGAAGGCTATTTTGTCACTGACCCTTAAACTGATATCTAAACAGGGACTTGAATCTTATGCCCTGATATTAAAAGCCTTATGCTTTACCAACTGAGCACCACCTTACAGACCTCCCTGTAATTTCTTTACAAGTTCCTGTGTAATTAGCAGCTCTTTTTACACAGCGTGTCTTTTTGCTGGCATGCTGAGACAGCGCATTCCAGATGTAACTGAAAGGGGTGAGCCTCAGATTAGCATGTAGCAGCATAGCACCAAAGCTCAGGTCAGAGGTGGCCTCTACCACTGAGCTGCTGGAGAGGGGGGCGTATCCTATCTGGCACTCTGAAAGAGCACAAATAGAACAGGACAGGCTACCTCATAGCCCAGGGACATGAATTCATTTTACTCCCCATAGTAGTAACCTTACATATTTGACCCACAGCAGGACCTCACCACTACCTGGCTAGTTGGCTGATACTTCTGTATCCAGTCAATGTCGACATTTAATCATTCATCTGACTAATCTGCCTCCGCTTTGCTCTAATACTGTGTCCTTATTTCTCTCTCTCTTTCTCTCATTCCTTCTTTCCACTGGCATTTCACACATTTACCTCATCCAGACACATGACTTCCGCATTTGGTGATTTGCCCGTGTTTTCAGCGCCAGTATGCCCTCCACACTGCTGCTTCATATCACCAGCTCTGGCCGCATGTATTGGCAGGTGACATGGTTGGTTTGCCAACACCTGGGGCCTGCAGTGTTTGCTTTTGCATACAGATACTTTGTACTATGGCCTTGTGCAGACCAGTGATCATCACAATTATCGGGATGAGATTAGTGAAAGAACAGAATGTTCTAAAAATGGCCCTGGTGGGTGTAAGGGGACAGAGCCATTACTGGAAAGTTCCACAAAGTCTACTCTTTGATGCAAGGCCCCCAAGAGGCTCATAATGCAGGTTCACGGTGATTAAGCTCAGTGGCAGCATCATGGCATTTCTGCGTGACTCCAGCAGGGGGCAGTAGGGGTCAGCAGGACTTTGCAGCAGACCATGGTGTTGGTGACACCACAGTGCTGGTGCTGCCTCTTGTGGGGAAAGTGGCGGCCACACTGCATACACTGCGGGGAGACACTGGCGACTGAGCGCAGATCGGGGTCCACCCTCTCAGTTTGAGTGACAGGTAGCATGATTGGCTGGACTCACGCCATATGGCTTCTCACCCGTGCAAAGGCGTATGTAGCTCTTCAGCATGACCAGGTGGTGGAAATGCATCCCATAAATCTGATGGGGTGCAGAACATGCTCCTGCAGGTGAGCCAACTATCGTCACCAGAGACACTCCTTCACTCCTGTCACTCAGCTGTGAGTGTGGCACCACCTGCCTAACCGGCTCCCCCACCTGGATAAATCTGGTACCACAGATAACACAGCAGCAGGGCTTCTCGCTGGAGTGAGTCATCAGGTTGACGGAATGATTAAACCGCCAGATAAGCTGCAGCAGGTAAGACTGCTTTTTTAAAATAGAAATTTAAAATATATGCATTACAGTATCTACACACTAAATCAGAATAAACAGGTCTCTGCTTCAAGGTATTTATTGTGAAGTATGAAATTTTATCTTCATGCAGCGATGATAGGAAAATGACTCACATTTTTATTTAAAAAAAACTGAAGTAGATGTTTCCTCAGAAGATGTCACCCTGGCCATACCAAGCAGAACCCCTCCCCAGTTTCTCCCCTCTTTGGGATCAAAGACACCATCTCAGGGGGAGAGAAACGCTTGGGTAACAGCTCAGGCCATTTTGCAGTGCAAAACTTGGGCTTCAGGGCTGAAACTAAGAGTGTTCTTATGGAAGAGTAGGTAAAACTACCAACAAAGTAGACAATGAACTGTGGCCATTGCAGAAAATTCCAAAAAAAGACATGCCTGGTACTCACAGTGTGCTCCCAGCATGCTTTGCCACATATGGCTCAGCCTAACAAAAAAGAGAAAAACAACAAGAGAATATATCGTTTTGTGTACCAGGTGGCATTCTTCAGCGTTCTTTTGGTGTTCCTTGAGGTATGCCGGTTTGTGTCTCTAGATTGTAAACAATTTGCCTAGATTACAGCTGACTGCTACCCTGTACTGCGTTGGCGCAATTTGTGAAACAGGAAGCAGCATAGACACTGAAAAACAGACATCTGCTTGGTTATACCAGTAAAGCACCATCTTATAGAAGGAGGGAGCAAAAACGTGGACTGTCTGCGGGTCCCCATGGACCGGGTTGGGAAACATTGCCTTATAGGGCAGGTATGAGCTTGGTTATTGGGAGCAGGCTGCCTTACAGTAACATAGAGTGTGATCTGTTAAGCCAGACTGTGCCTCACGCAAGGATCCACAGGCTGATTAAGTCGGGGCCTGTGAACCACAGCGTGGCTCTGGTGAACACGGTGTCACTTACCGCCCTTACAGCATCAACTGTATATCAGTTCTGTCTTCTAAGGCAGACCATTTCATAGGAATAAAAAATGTATATTTGAAGGAGCGCATTGGACCGTCTGCCAGTGTGGGCAAGGATGTGGCTCTGAAACTTGAATTTCAGTCATCAGCCTGGAATGATGGATTTTTCCCATCACACCCTCTGCACAAAGGTAATCAAATGGTGTCACATGCAGATTCCATATATTTTCACAGTGCACCTGAAGGTGCAGTCCAAGAGTTGCAGTTTTTGGTCTATTCCATTGGCAAATGGTTTGCTTGATACCGCCAGACACTATTCTATATTTTTGTATCCTGTATGCAGACTTATTTTCATGCTAGGTTCTCCGATGAGAGATATTTGACCACTAATTTTATGCTGCCTCTGAGTCAGCCAACCTAATGAGTAATTTATAGCGTTTGTGATTACAAATACCAGGTTTCTTTTCCCGTGTTTGTGTTACTGTTTTTCCCATAACTATCTTGCTCTTGTTTGCAGCCATGCGCTGGAAGCTGAGCCTAGCAGAATTTGTGTCTGTGCTGGCTCCTTGACAGCTATACACTTGCGCTGTACGATCTACCTCGCTTGCATGTTGATTTGGACAGATGAGTCTGCTAAATGCATGGTGATGTGTGACTCTATCCCTGTGATCAGAAGGTCATCTGTTCAAGTCCTACAGATGAGAGAGTGATTTCACTGCTGGAACCTTGAGCAAAGCCCTTTCACCCCCAGTTACTACTGGCTGACCCTGCTTTCTCTAAATGTATGTCACTGAAGATAAAGGAGTCTGCCATGTAAGTCAATAAATGTAAATGTTCCTGGGGGGGGGTCAAAGGTTTAGACCTGTCTGTGTTCCAGAATCTCACATCAGCTGGCTGGTGTGATATTTTCAATTTGACAGAAGTCTGCACACACATGTACATGCAGTTACATGTATGCAAGAGTTTTATTGCGTTGTAAATAATCTGCAATGTTTGCATACTACCCAAAAGTTTTGATGTAGCTAATTTTAGATTTATAATGGAATAATACAGATTTGCTGTAAGATTTCTAGCGTGAGTGTGAGAGTCTGAAAGCATGCAGCCCTGGTGTTCCTTCTTTGATTTTGGCGCCAAATGGTCAGATGTGTCAAAAAGCTGAGTAGATTTGGGGAACTTCCAGGAAAGGTGGGAGGAGGAAAAGGGTAGTCTGGTTTTAGTGGGGGGAAGGGGAAGCATCATGATTGAACACCTCTGCAGTGGCTACAGACGTTCGCCACAGACGTCCACCCACTCCATCTCGGTGCCCCGCGGTGGAGAAACTCCACATTTCCATTGCCGCTACTCCGCCAAAGTGAAAATGACTCACTGCTTCTGCCGTCAAGGTTTCGGCAACATCCCAGAAAACAAAAGACCACCTAGTGGGAGAAAAGAGATGTCGGTGGTGAAAAGAGAAATTGTGAACACCCCCGGGAGTGCTGATACCGTCAGCAAAAACACATTTCGATTATTTGTACAAACAATTGTGGTGGGATGGAGTGCTGGTGACCAGGATTTGTCAGCTGAATAATTACACCTATCCTTCGCATCCAGTGATTGGTCTATTCTGGGGTGTTATGTTATTTCTCCTACCTATAGTTATCTGGCAACAGCCTCACAAGATTTGACAAGATTTTTCTCTCCCCATCCTGCCTGTCTGGCTTTTATTCCATTCTCCGCCAAATTGTTGATCGTTTTATCAAAAATGACTTGCAGCCTTCGCAGTGTTAGCACATCACCCTACCTATTGAGCTGAGACACTTGGTTTGGTTATTTAGTTCAGTGTAAAGGACAGAGGGACCTCAGGAAGTGACTGTGAACCCAGTAAAACTCAACACAGGCAGATGGTCCCCGGAGGCTCTGAAGCACGTATCAGTAAGGCCACAACGTCAGTGCAAATGAACACAGGGAGCAGTATTATAGAATCAAACAATGTATGAAATAATAGTACAATTATTAAAAGTAGCATTATTTATAGATAGCACTTGTTTACTTATGCCATTTATTTTTTGACTCTGCCCACTTTGCTCTACCATGGCTCATAAGAAATAAAAATAAATCATTTACTGAACCCTAGTGGATAAATGCTTGGTCTGATAGACCTGCGATGGCGGCCAGCTGCGATGGCGGCCTGCTGCGATGGCGGCCTGCTGCGATGGCGGCCTGCAGTTCCAGGAGCACCTCTGCCTGCAAGCAGCAGCCATGCTTCCAAGAAGACCTGCATGCTCTGTTTCCCAGAAGCAGAAAGGCAGTCAGAGGCAGTCCAATACCCAGCTGGGGGTTGGGAGTGGAGGGTAATCCCTGGTTACTGAACAGCCCGTTTATTTGGCCCTGCAATCTCCCCCGTCTAGGTACATATGTCAGCCTCCGATAAGAAACTCAGTATCACCAACATGGCTTATCACAGTTTGTCCAGTGCATTTCCTGGCTTATTATCATTCACCTTTCACACAATCTGTTACTTTTACAAATCAGCCCAGATAAATGAGAATAGGTCTCACACCTCCAAGGTTAAGATTTGATTTGACTCCTATCCTACATCCTACTCCACTGGCACAGTTTTCCAGTGTTATATGTGTTCCCTGCAGTTCCTTTGGGTTCCTTGACATTTCGAAAATGCTAATTCTCTGTGAGTATATGCCCTGTAATGGACTATCATTGCTTCATGCAATCCTGTACTGGATAAACAGTTATGAAAGATGGATGGATGTACCTAAATAAATATTTCCCATATATTAAAAAATAATATTTGAAAAATAAGCTGCTGCACATATTTATAGAAAAATGTTGCATGTAATTTTTAGTGAGACAATCCTATTAAAAGATAATATTCCACATAAACTCTACACACGTCAGATGAAAAATGGTTTGTGCCGATATTTTAAACACTGCGCCAGCGCGGCATCCATATTTGCCCAGAAATCCATCGAATCATCCTTCGGTTCATTCCTCCATCCGTCCATCCATCACACCGCCAGCGGCCAGTGTGGGTGAGACACACGCGGCCTCCCACGGCACGCGACCGCCTACGTCACGCGCCAGGAATGCGATGACGAGAGCGCGGGCCTGTGGAAAAAGGCAGAATCCCCGAGAAAAAAAATGAGAGGGTAGGGAAAACACTGGCGGAAAAAAGGGAAGCCCGACAAACTGCGAAAAGTTTGTTTTGAGAGTTTAGTGCCGGCCGGGAGCGAAACCAGGGAAGGATTGACAAGTGGAATTCGCACGTCTGGCGGGGCGCAACAAGTGCTGGAGGATTGTGCGAGATACTCAATCGTAAATGTGGCGGCAAGCAGGAGATTTACGGGCAAAACTGAGTAAACATAGTCAACAAGTATTCATCATTTTGGGGCTTAATTTCTCGGTCTATATAATTGGAAAAACGGATGTCAAACAGCTAAACTTGGTTATCCAGACTGGCGTGCTTAAATCAAGTCGTAGTGTTGCATGTCAGGCTGTGCAAGGCTGGTTCCTTACTTCCCAAGTTAGTGTTAGAGAACAGTTAACCTGATCTGATATCGATCACTGCTACATGCTCTAGCTACATTACCGGCGTGTTTCTTTTTGCAGATGAGAAACGTGAACACAAGGAGACTGTAGCGAAAAGGGGCACTTCAGCATTTAAAAGGTACAGAAAGAGTGTTGCGACTGTAGCTGAACTTTCTAGATTGTTTATTTCTTATCTGCAACGACTCATCTCCCCGGTGCGTCAGTTATGTTGTCGGTGCTGCTATGGAGTGATGCAACTATCCACTTTTGAGTTAATTGCTGACTTTGCATGATCCCGTCCTGTTTTGTACAGGCTAGCAAGCCTATGAAGCGCCCGCAGGAGTCACTCTTGACCAAGTTGCCTCCCGCTAAATCGTAATGTCCGGCGTCCGTCAGCCATCGTTGCGTCAGTCGCTTTGATAACCCGGGGCGTGGATGCCTCAGATCGGCCGTCTCCCAACGCCTTTAGGCTCGGCCGGCTCTGCGATCACTTCCCGGGCCCGCCGATCCACGGATTCGCGTATATGCACTTAGTCCGTTTGAGACTGAAGTTTGCACGGTGTGGGGCATCTGCAAGTGCTGCGCCTCCACCGACACCCCCGATCGTCCGACTGTCTCCGTCAATAATTGGCACGAATGCCAAATCAGCCTAAATTTAAAAGGTGGCGAACGGTTAACCTTGACATGATTTTTAGTCTTTGCGGCATATGAATATAACGGCACAGCTATGACTCTTATTTAAGATCCTGTGGTTTTATTGCATGCAGAAACGAGATGGAGAAAATGAAAACGATATTCTCAAAACTGATCAGGTTAGCTATGAAACTAATATTAATGTTTACACCATTACTTGCTCCGAGCAGCTGAGCCTAAAATTAAAACGTTGTTTTTTCCGTGCAGTAGTGCTGCACACAGGGAGTCTCGATGCTATGATTTGGAATGGTGGACGTCACCAAATGTTTGCCTAGAGAGCTGTGTAGGAGAACGTTACAAGGTTTCGTGTTTTGGTTATGGACATCACTGTTAGGGACAGCATGAATTTCTAAAACCCTTGCTGTCGTGTGTAAGGGAGGTGTAGTGTCTGTTGTATGTCATCTTGTGTGTATACTTGTTCACAGACATGCGCTTGTCTGACTGTAGGATGGAGCGGAAGACGGGTTTGTCCGACTGCTAGAATTCTCCTGGTCTGTCAGAACAACTCCCCCACCCATATCCCGATTATAAACATGTAGGCGTGTGGTGCCGGGGCCGTCAGACCAGTAGGAAGGGTGCTTTTGATGCATCACTGGGCCAGTCCATAGCAATACTGCCATCAGACCAAGCACTATGGGACTGTCCTTGGGTTACCAGGTAAGAGTAGGGGGGGGGGTAATTTTCAAACTGACCTCAATGATGGATGGTACATTCCATGTTCCTGAGCAGAACACCCATTGGCTGGAAAATGTAGGCAAGGAGGGACATTTAAGAGAACTCAGGATTGGATGGAGTCATTGCAGGCCTGGAGACTTCTAGGTTAGATACTGTCTCATGGAGGGTTAATGTTTTCGGAGTGTCTTTGTGAGGTTGGCTGGGGGAGGGGGTCAGCTTTGGCTGCTGAGGCACATCCCAAGGTTGGCCTTCAGCAGGTAT
Organism: Stomatorhinus walkeri; assembly: GCA_026784285.1. Taxonomy (NCBI): domain Eukaryota; kingdom Metazoa; phylum Chordata; class Actinopteri; order Osteoglossiformes; family Mormyridae; genus Stomatorhinus; species Stomatorhinus walkeri. The sequence goes on from JAODUD010000002.1 coordinate 25,814,819, forward strand.
CCTAACGTCAGCTGACGAACTTCACTGAATTCCTGCCCGGCAGAATTCAGAGATGTCTGGTCCGACCTGGCTGCCACCCAAGACCATGGGAAGTCCGGAGCGACCCGGCCCTCACGTGTCGCAGGCTGGCTCAGGCTTTTACAGACCCCTTCAGAAGGTAGCCGGGGAAAGCCGGCCCAGGTTCGGAGCCTACGACCAGAACGGCAGCGCCGGTGGGATGGGCGCCAGGTTCATGGCTGCAGGACCCTCAGGTAGGACCTGGGTGATGTGGTGTGTCAGGCAGCCTTCGTATCTCCATTCAGCTGGAATTAAACACACTTACTGAGACCCTTAAACACATGATTCGAATCACTTCATCTTATGTTATACGTCATACTTTAAGCCCAGTGATGGGTTGGCGCAATCCTAGGTCATTCCCTGCTTTATGCCCGTACCCTCTGGGACAGGCTCTAGATCCGGTGACGCTGCATAGGACGAGTGGAAATAGATAATGGATGGATGAATGAATGAATGAACTTCGATGTATAATAGAACATCTGTACTTCAGACACAGTGTGTTAATATATTTGCTTACACTGAAGCATCCATGTGTCTGTGTTCCCAGGAGGGGTCACGACATTCCCTGAGGATTCTGGGTCACCCGGCTTCCGCCCACTCTCACCCAAGTCCAGCGACCGCTATTACGGCTCCAAAGAGGACCGCTCCCCCTGGAATCCGCACGTGGGCCCGTACAGCTCACAGGTTTGCACCTTACAAAGTGTCTTACTTGGACCCACTGCAAGGTTCTTTTTCCAGAAGGGTCTGAAAGTCAGAAAACACCTGAATAAAAGCAGCACCAAGAAGCAAACCAAAATCATTTGATAAAAAAGCCATGTGAGGTGTTGTGTGTAATGAAAAATTGGCTGGAGAACGGAATCGTGGTCATGGCAGGAGATAAGGAACACCGGCGCTGGAGGCCCTGTACGCATGCTGGACTTTCGCTGTAGATGCTGTCGATGACCAGCTGCCCAGGTCTGATGTTTGATCACATAGTCCTGAGCAGGTTTGAGAAGACCAGTCACAACTTGGGGACGTAATTTTTCCCAATACATGCTCATAGAGCCTTCTTCGGAGAAGAAAGAACCACGCGCAGTACAGAACATCCCTGAGGAACAAGGCAGCATTTGTCAGGTGAACAGAGAAGGTCAACTCCGAAAAAGGGGCTCGGAACAGCTAACGGTTCATCCTCTGCTGTGATAGGAGAGGGGCATCTGCTGGCCACCTGGCGTACAAAATAAACGTGTGCTTTGGACCCGATTTGCAGTCAGGACCTTTAGCTGTAGGCATGCAGACGAGCTAGGCTTTAGTCGAGACTTAAATATGGCATCCGTTTGAATTGGGGGAAGGTACGTCATCCTGTGATCCAGGAACTTCCTGCCGCTGTTGACTGTTCTGCGGCACAGCCATGTAATGGGTGCCTGGTGAGCAGGTAGGGGAAGCCGATTGCAGAGACTGTCAGATGGGCTTTGAGGTATTCAGGAAAGGGAGAAGGTAGCAGGAGTGATGATCTTGTCTAGAGATAACGGAGGTGTGGATCGGTTATTCTGCATCATTTATAGATGGTTTTTCTCTGACACGTACATGTAAGCATTGCGGTTACGACCTCAGAACCTTTCACTCTCCTGAGTGGCCTCCAGCCGAACTGGTTAATGGTGTGACAGATGAGATGTGAATCCAGGAATTGCCTGTCTGCTGATGTCAGCACAAAATCAGCCTGTCAGGGAAGGGGAGCGATTGCTGCAGTGAGAGGAGAGGAGAGGAGTGAGTGATTCATTGCATGATGAGTGCTGTTCGGCGCCGGAGAGCTTCCTGAAGACGCAGTGACAGATTGTAGGCTGTGCTGGGTTATAAAAATGGGGGGGCGGCTTAGCGAGTAATGATCTCTGGGGTGTAAAATTGGAAGGTGTAAGGGGCGGTGTGGCTGCTCCAGGCTCGCCGGCTCGAATCCCGCCCCCCAGTTCGCTGTCTGTGCAGTTCTCACTGCATTGCCGAGGTCTCTCTTTAAGTCTGCAGCCCAAAAACATGGTGAGACGTTCTGAGTGTCCACTGCCTGTTTTGCTACGCTCCTTTGCAAAGCTACATCATCAGGTAGTCAAATATGGGTTGAAGGATTTTCGCTTACCGTTGCAGAACCGAGGTCCAGACAAGCCCGGAGGACACCTCACCAACATCGATGCAGAGATCGACTCGTTGACCTGCATGCTGGCAGACCTGGACAGCCGCCCCCAGAACTCAAGAACACAGGTGAGCAGTTAAGGTCCAGTTAGGTGCGTCCCCACCTTGTGTCCAGTCACAGAGGCAAGGAAATCATGGATGTGAATTATTTGAATTTTGCAGCTTCAACTCGTATTTCAGAAAGAATAGCAACCAGTGAAACCAGAGGGCAGTTTTCTCCTTGTCTTTTTTCCTTGTATTTATGTATCTGTGATTCTATCAGTAGCAGTAAGTTGATTGTCTGGTAGTCCATAATATAGGTTTTTGCCAGCTTTATTATGTTTGAATGATGTGTTTTTCTTCATTTATATAAAGCTCATGAATTTTTATGTTATGTTTATCTATCTTAGTATAGTTTAGGAAATGAGAATGAAATTGGCCCCTAACATGGGTGTGTTGCCACTCTGAACACATGTCTAGCTGCTGATCTCTATGAATAGCTTGTGGGTTTTGGTATTTTTCTTCTGCATGTATATTGTCATGTGATCCAGGCACTCGACACGCCTGGCATGTGAGTCCTTTCCCTGCCTGCGTCTCCTGTTTGACCCATTTTGGGGCACTGCCATGCCTGTGATCGGAAGGTTGCTGGTTCAAATGTTGGGCTCCTAACTGAGGCCCTTAACCCCCAGTCACTCCAGGGACTGGCTCACCCTGCTTCCTAAAACAAAGGACAGTAAAAATGATTGGTTAATAAATTAAATGTTTCAGGTCTATGACAACGTGCCTTACGCTAAGCACCTTCCGGCGGAGCGATACATGCCTATGGCCCAGACTGGCACGCCCCCCCTGGGCCGGTCCTCCGTGGGATATGGCCCATATTCCCCCTCCTCATACCACCTGGGGTCTCCCTATGCCGGTGAAGCCCCGGTCACTGGCTCCCAGCAGGAGTACCCCTACTCCCCCCCACCGAGGCAGTACCCCCAGCCCGTGCCGGCCTCCTACAGCACTGCCTCCACCCCCATGGGCCCCCGCTTTAGCGTGCAGGTCAGGACAGCGCAGCCGGTGACCTACTCGCAGCCGGGCCAGCACGCCGAGCAGGCCTATGCCCCCCCTCCGCCTCGGCCACAGGACACCCCACACTCCTACCCTGAAGCTACCCCAGGACAGACGCCTTGGTACCCCATCTCGGCCCGGGAACAGGAGGCCGGGGGTGTCTACAAAGGGGGTTCTGTTGGTACAGGGCCCCGGTCCAGCCAGGGATCCCTGCCAAAGAGGAGCGCTGATGCACAGCCACCGACCCCCAGCCATGGCCCCACCTACCCCACTGGCAAGGTGAGGTTCCACGCACCACCTACAGTCAGGTCAAATCAGCTATGAACATTTTCATGCAATATAGAGCTATAGTCCAGACAGCTTTTACCTCCAACCACTAGGGGGCTGTACCGAGGCCAGAAGAGGAGCTGGAGAGATTGACTAAGAAACTGGTGTATGACATGAATCACCCCCACACTGAGGAGTACTTTGGTAAGCCCTACATGAGCCTACTGGTTGCTAACAGAAGATTAAATAGCATGGGTTCAGGTTTGTGGTGGGGTCGATGACACGCCTGCATCCTCTTGGGGTCACATTCAGGACGCTGTGCACGCTGCGGCAACAACGTGCTGGGTGATGGCAGCGGTTGTGTGGCCATGGAGCAAGTCTTCCATGTCGACTGCTTCACCTGCATCACGTGCCACACACGCCTGCGCGGACAGCCCTTCTACGCGCTGGACAAGAAGAGCTACTGCGAAAGCTGCTATATCGTGAGTCCCCCACCCCTTCGTGGTTTTCCCACAGTGGCATGCTTTTTGG
>JAODUD010000002.1:25819347-25845914 GCA_026784285.1 Stomatorhinus walkeri
TTTCTGCAGCCTCCTGCATGCAGAAATTAGATGGCTGGGTTGCTGGGGTTCCTGTTGAGCTGCCATGGCTCCCGCCCGCTCCCAGATCTTCCTGCCTTCCTTCCCAACAGGCCACCCTGGAGAAATGTGCCACGTGCTCCCAGCCCATCCTGGACCGCATGCTGCGCGCCATGGGCAAGGCGTACCACCCACGCTGCTTCACCTGCGTGGTGTGCGGCCGCTGCCTGGACGGCGTCCCCTTCACTGTGGACGCCACGTCGCAGATCCACTGCATCGAGGACTTCCACAGGTTAGGAGCAGGGCTGGGGCCAGGAGGTGGTGCTGGGTTGCATGTGATGTAGCCCTTCAGTGCTTCCATGTACGCGCGTCCGCTTTCCGGCCCGCTGCAGGAAGTTCGCCCCACGGTGCTCAGTGTGTGGTCAGGCCATCATGCCAGAGCCGGGCCAGGAGGAGACTGTGAGGATCGTAGCTCTGGACCGTAGTTTCCACGTCAACTGCTACATGTGTGAGGTGAGCGGTGTGTGCGTGAGCCCCCCACCCCCCCCCCCGTGGGCTTCAGGCTTCGTCCTGGGACCTACAGAATAGGGTCTGACTCAGTTAATGATGGTGTCCCCAGCTGTCTGGCAGCCTTAATGCCGTCTCAACAAGAGTGGGCGTGTGTCAAAAAAAACATCCTGTGGAACTTTATTTTTAAACCCACAAGGCAACCAGAGTTACATGTGGCTGAGCAACAAGGGCATGGTTTAACTTTTACACGCTCCCACAATAATAATGTTCCTATGAGAAGTCACCTAACATGTGCCTTTGGGGGGTCAATTTGACCCCAGGGTAGATGTGAGATTTAAATTCTGTAATATGTGTTTGTCAGGAGGCGCCTGAATTACATCAGATTTTATATAATATCTTTATATAATCATTCTTTATTATCATTGCACAGGATAATTCACTACATAATAATGTGATAGTACTAGTATACACTTCATTATGGGTATTGATAGTGTTACCAAGCCAGACAACTTCCTGATTTGACTAGAAACAGGATAAAGAAAGCACGGGACAGTGGCTTTTGGCTGATACCCCCCCCCCCTCCCCCCCAGGAATGCGGTCTGCTCCTGTCGTCGGAGGGGGAGGGGCGCGGCTGCTACCCGCTGGACGGTCACATCTTGTGCAAGAGCTGCAGCGCCCGCCGGATCCAGGACCTGTCTGCCAAAATCTCCACCGACTGCTAGCGCTGCCCTAACACCCCCTGTTTGCATCCTATTTCATTTCTGCTGAGGAACCATCCTGCCCAGGAGAAGACAGCGCCCCCAGCTGACCAAGATGTTAGTTTAACTGGGCTACAGAGACTTGCATGGGCACCAGACCATCTCAGTCATAGTGAGGCCAGCTATTCCACAAAATCCTGGTCGTCACCTCCGGCTGCCTCGGAGTGGCCCTTCTGGAGGGGACAAGCCTGCTGCCCGTCTTAATGGCTACCCAGTCAATTGCTGCATGGTTTTGTGTTTCCTGTCTTGTTCCTCTGCACTGTTTTAATCTGCAGCCTGCAGGAGGCACTGAAATTTATGAGTAAGATTCATTTCACATACAAATTTATTGTCCCACTAAGCAGCTGCTTCATAGATATTTAGTGTCCGTACAGGTAGAAGACCACAGCTAATATTTTGAGCAACGTAATAGATCTAAGTTATACCATGGAAAGGATTTGCATGAAGGAGCAAAAAGTTCCTGTGCTGTATGTTGAGAGGTGTCCAGCCTTTAGACGTAAAGTGTGCATCCTGTCACTAGCCCCGGTCATGTGATTGTAAAGGTAGCCCCAGTGGCTTATGGGATATGGCACTGTCTGCTGTTGGAATAAAGTCACAGAAACACCTTAAGGGTGGTGCCCTGCTAATAATGGACAATGTCCTCTGAGCCCAACACTATTTTTTTTTTTTTCTTCCTTTTTTCCCCGTCCATATGAGTCATATGGCTTTTTTGTTCTGAATTTGGGATGAATCCCTCTCCTGGAGTGTAAAATGTTTTTTTTTAATCAGAACTTTTCAGTGGAATCTAGTGGGCGAGGAGCACTTGCTGACATGGAACTTATTGAGCACTAAGAACGTACTTGGAACAACTTAGTGTAACAGATAATTGTTTTCTGCATTTAGAAGTGTAGAATATGAAGATTTTCTATTAATTGCTCAGTCATGTTAATGTGTGATTTTTTTTTTCCAGTTTTATAAGTCGCATAGAGCTGGAAGAGGTTTCATTTTTTTTGGTTGACTGTTGCTGCATTTTGGATATTTTTTTTATTGTTTAATCCTTGGGCAGAAGAGAGAGGTATACAAAAATCTGTACTTTGGAGTTGCCTTTTCTGGAATGGAGAGATACAATTGTTTCTTCGAATGGTGTGAAAGACCCTGCCGACGTGAAAATGTTAAGACTGGAAGCTCAGGGAAGACTTTAGAACCTTCTTTGCCCTGGATTATCTCACATTGATCGCCTCCATCGAGATCTCATTTTTGTTTGTAATTAATTGCATTTTTTTCATTAGGGACATTATTTTGAGCTATGTGTTTTACTTTTAGTGGAGTTAATTTTGTTAGGTTTTTCCAGTACTGTGGTATATTTTTCTGCTCCCGCACTGACTCTGTGTTGTGCACCAGCAACGCCCTACCTTTCATTGGGGAGTGTAGAGTAGCATCTGACGGTGCAGGACAGTCCACGGGTCTTGAGGCGTGCCTGTTCTCCATCATCTACCAGAAAGTGCCGCTCTCACCCATAGATTGTGTCTCGTGGGCATGTTGCTCTCTACAGGGCTGAGGGCGTGTGCTTGTTCCCACATGAAGGACCTTAACCATAGCTGCAGGCTGTTTGAGGCGATTGTCTTTAGCTTAAGTCGATTGTAGGAAGCTCCTAATAAAGCCATTCATTTTTATGCAGTGTCTTCAGTTCCTTTTCTGGATTCCTCATTTCCTTGAGTACTCCCTCGCTTTCCAGAAAGAACCGCACCTTTACATGCTTTGCTGTCTTTCAGCATGATGATGCCACCATGGATTAGATGGTGCTCCTGGTTTTGAAGCAGATTTTAAACTGTAAAGTTTTCATTGTACAGTAGCTACCGGAAGTTAGTGACGGTCATTCTTTGCAATTAGTTGTGTAAGATTAGTCGCTCTTTCTTCTATGACTCGCATCCAGCTCGGATGCATTTTTCCTTTTATCTTTTTTTTAGAGAAGGGGAACTGACCTAAAGATGCCATCAGCTATAGATCAATAAAAAGCAGCTATTTAAATGGAAGAAGACTGACCACAAAGGTGAATAGAAAGATCTCTGCACCAATGAAGTTGGGCAAAGCTTGTTGTGTATTAAAACATGCCGTTTACAATAGCTTATACATCTCTAACAGGTAACATACCAGACTCAAATGGGTCATGAAATAACTGACACACGGATTACATCGCAAAGTAGATTAACATGAGGTGTATGTCTTCCAGAAGAAGTTCCGGCAGCCAGCCTTGCGCTCTCGCTGAGACAGCGGCAACTGACGTACTGCTTTCTGCCGAAACTCCAGGTCCTTCATCCCAGGCATGACCTCGTTATCCACCTGAGTCATTACACTGGATAAAATTTCCAGCAACAGCATGTGGGATAAATCCTAAAAATGGACACGGGTAAAATAAAATGCAAAACAACTAATCAGACACTGGATCACATTGGTTTTCAGGGCTGGCAGATTTATAGAAGACAATGTTAACAGTGAAGTAAACCTAGAAAGGTATTTTATGTATATCAATATTTATATAAACCTATTAAAAGTTCTTCTACTAGGTTACAAGTAGACTCTGAATACCTAAGCTTGGGATAAAGCGTGTTGCATTTTCAAAATTTAAGCTGGTGTGCTACAGCATTCAGTAGGAAATTAGGAATCACATTCAAAGAGAGCCTAATGACTGCAATATAATTAAAAATCCTCATATGCTAAATACATAATATACAGATTTTCTACATCACAGAACTTCCAATAGCGCTCAACAAAATACCTGATGGACAATCAGTAACTCTATATGCACTCATGTATATAAAAGAACCCTGCAAATTTTTACATAAAATCAGGCTGGATCTAAAGTGCCATTCTGTACGTATCGCACGACAGCACCAGTACTAGGTCAACCTTCTGTTACATTCAGCTATATAACAGAACTATGGTTGGAGAATAATGGATGGACACACTAACACAGGCAACTTACAAAGCTGCCATTGATAATGTGGATGATCATTCAGAAGGCTCTGGATTTCCTAGGACTAACTCAGTTGTCGCTCATATCGTTCGGAAAGCCCCCTCACCTGACTGTCTTCAGTGACTTCTGCTTGTGACGTATCGTCCAGGGCGTCTCTCTGTGGGGCCCCGTTGACCATGGGCGGTAGGACCGATGCAAAGAGACTCACAAGCAGCACCTGTAGCTGAAAGCGCCACATCTTGTCCCTGTGGTGACCTGGGTATCTGATACGGTGAAAGTGGTCAAAAGATACAGCGACCTCCTCAACATTGGGTTTGGCTTCACGCAGCCAGTTCTTTCGCTATATATATACCCCTCATACTGGCGAATGAGCAGACCTGATTGGTTGTGAGGGATTGCGGGGGTGGGATGAGTGTGAAAAGTGATGATGAGGATGGGGATCTGCCATCAGGAAAAAGCCAGTGATGTCATGATGACTGACTTTGATTTTGAGAGGAAATAATACGGAACCATGAGAATGGGGTCCTGGGAGCTGTGGCAGTGCCCATCACCTGCCCGAATAAACAGAGATGCTATTCATTTAAATTTAAGGTACTCTTGTAACTGTACATAGACAGTGGATGAACTCTACGTCCATAACAATTAAGGCCTTCTGTGTGCTGGTAAGTCGCATGTGTCAATGTGAGATCGTCACCACTGTTAGTTGCTCGTGACAAGAAGTGACTCAAATGTTAATTGGCCTGCCTACCCAGTTCCTGAGCTTCAACACCCCCACCCCCCACAAATTAAAGTGTCCCACTTAAAGGGCAGAATCTGAATGGAATTTAATATGACATCATCAATGTAATGTATTTATATTGTAGGTATGTGTGGAATGTTTTTCAAATTACCGTTCTAAGACTTGCTCAAAAATAAAAAAATGCCAAGAAGATACAGTATAAGGAAAACTTTCCAGGTATAATGAAAAGTCTTTTATTGAATAATTGGCTAATTATTTTCTCATTCTTGTGAGATTCCAGTGATTCTAGTAAATTAATAATAGAAGGTTTTGATTGGCCTGCCTACAGAGATTGAGAAGCTCTGCCAGATTATCTGGGAAACTTGATTTGGTTCTGTCAGGGATGTCATGGAAATTTTGGTGCCAAAGAAAGCAAACCAATCATAATTTTGTAGAGCCCTTGTTTCTCAGGGGACCTCGGAATCATCTTAACTGCCCCCCCCCTCCTTTTTTACAGCACCACTGGGTTCTGTTGCCAAATTTCCAAGGATGGTACAGTAAATTTGTTGCTCTACCTCGACAGAAAACCCTGGAGCCTACTCTTAGAAAAGGTTGCTGCAAAAGTGACGTGTTTTTATATGGCTGAAACATGTTGGATTCATTACAAAGAACCTTCTAGTTCCATTTGGTTATACCTGCACTGATGGCAACTGTTGTCATCAACAGCACCAAAGACAGGGAGACACCAACCAAGAGCTGGCCAGGTGACCTTTTCCTGTGCTTCTACTCTCCTCTCCCACTGCGAACACACTGCTTGTTCTGATAATTCATCCCGGCAAACAGCTCCTGGCGCTCATTAACATTTTGACTGAAGAAAAGGCTGTCAGTGCCAGTGGCTGCACGCTGGGATGATAAATACACCCGTGTGAGTTACTTCCCACTGCCTCCTTAGCTTCTACCTGCCCTTTATGGACTCTGGTAAAGGTCAGGCCATTTAGAAAGAAGAGTGCTTCTGGTCTGCATCATACCACAATCTTATTTATTAATTTATATTTGCAAGTATATAAATATTAAAACTATTTGAAATTATTGTTCAGAGTTCTCTGGAATGCTTTTGGGGAAAACATCATTGAAAGCACTGTCTCCATTTGAATTTCGTCCACTTCAGTTTTGTTTTAATTACGTGAGAGTACATTAAAAGTATTATTTTGAATGCTCATAGGCTGTTTGTGTGGGGACGAAAACGTGTTTGCTTATTCCACCTTCATATGCAAATAGAAAAGGGACAATGAGCGATGAATTTGGAGCCGCTAGGACCTAGGAGAAACCCCTTCACTGGTTTCTCAGGGAAGAAAATCGTAGAGTAACAGCTGTGGTTTCGCCAACATATAGCTTTACAAAGTCAGGGTCCATAACATTTGGAAATTATATTTCCAGGTTCAGAAATAGCATAAGCCTAAATGAAAATCACAAAAGTAAAAATATTATGCCAGTTTACATATTTTGATACTTTAACTAAATACATGAAAACTACTCGCACCAGGAAAACATATTGACCGCACATGATTTACCAGGAAAGATTGCCAGCATACTTTCAGTAGCGCTTGTTAGAAAGCCTACATCAGCATTTACCCACTAACCCTATTCTAAGTACAGTTATTTCTAGCCCGGGAAAAAATACATGCCGGTGAAAGAAAGTCATTCCAGTGCATAGGACCAACGAACTGAAAATGCTCGGTCAACTATAACATATCCCAGAGTTGGACCAAAGGTATTAAGGATTGCGTGGCAGGATACTTTAATTTTCTGTATAAATAGAGATCAAACATTTAATTTTTATTTACAGAATTCTGACAGTAAATTAATACCAAGGGAAAACTATGTCTAGATTGAGGATGGTTAAATTGAAGACTACTGTTACCCAGTAAATCAAACTAGTCGGCCAACAAGATTGTAAACAGGAAAGGGGAAGTTCAGCGGTTTTTGGGGCAAAAAAGAGAGAGATCGTTATAAGTTAAGATCACTAAAACTTGCATGGGGCAAAGACGAATTATGCGAGTTGGGAGAAGTATCCATTCAGAGGGCCTTTGCGTGCCGTCACACAGAGTGCGGTTAACAAAATGACCAAATTCGGCTATTATCTGATTCCGTGCGGCTTCTGTTGATAAGTTGCTCGGCTGCTGAGCACGTAGCGTCGCTTTGCCCGGCGTGTGCCATTGCATAGCATGCATGTAGCCGACTCCCGAAGTCCAGGTCCTTAGAAGTGTCGCGGATCTCCTGTTTACTGATAGCTGCCCTGGGATAACGCGCGGTGTTGCGGCGGTATCATGCGACGACATGGCCCTTGACAGAACGACCAGTACCGGGATAAAGAAGAAGGGGGACAGCAAGGTGGCCATGTCGACACGCAGCCATACGACTGCGGGGTCACCGCTGAATTGCGAAGTGTCGCTTTCTTTTCAGGACGAGCTGGCGGCGACCATACACGGCGCCTTCGAAGTGGCCGTGGAGATCGCCGTTTTGGAGATCACCAAGCTGGTCGGCCAGGCGCTCGGAGATGTGCGCGATCAGATGCACGAAACCCTGCGGGAGAACAAGACGCTGAAGATGCGCTTGCAGACGGCCGAGCAGCAACTGGACGCCTTGCGGTGCAGTTTGGGGGACGAGAGTAAAGCGCGGCTGGTGACGGCCACTCAAGAGCAGAAGCCCCACATCTCCAGCAAAGCGAAGGCAGCCAAGTCCGGCAAGCCGAATGCAGACAAAATAAAAGTTGCAACCGCGAAGGCTGCTGCCGACTCGATGGACGAGACGCTACGGGAACCGTACGGCCTGGTGGCTGCAGACACCGAGTCTTTCAGTGAGATCCGTGAGGATGGGCGGGTATGCGCTCAACTTCTGGACCAGGAGTTACGAGACCCAGTAGCGAATCAGGTCCAGGGCGATCTCTCAGGTACGGTGCTATTGCCTTTCATTAACCGATAATTTGGGGGCAAAGTTTTTTTTAAAATTATTTTGCGTAATGAAGGCCGTAATTATATTTGGAGGGAACCCCCACCCCAGTATTCAGATATACTCACAATGCACCCCCCCCATATATGTCATTATTACGTCCTTGATTCCCCCCCCCCGCCCAATGCTGACTCCATGGTTACGGCCATTGATAAGCTCGGCACCTCTCTAGGACTGTTTTTCCTATCTTCCCTTTACACACAGTTAATCTACCTATCTGTTTGCATTCATAAAATGTCAAAATGATTTGCTGAAAGACTACATACTGCCCGGCTCTTGATCGTTAAACTGTTTCATGTCTCTGGTCAGCTACCAAGGGGAATGGTTTAAGCGAGGAGCCTGCAGACCACGTGGTGGCAGTGAAGCTGGACGGGGAGAACACGGACGGCGATGCGGCCAGACTGAACTCATCCTCTTCCTCGTCTCTCTTTGTTGCCATGGATATTTGTGAAATCAAGCAGGTCAAGGTGAAGGAGGAGAAGTCAGACCCGGGCAATGCCCCCGAGTTTGAGTCTGGCTCAGACGAAGTGACAGGGGATAAGTTTGAACCTGACACCCTCTCCCTGGTGCAGTCCAGGCTGCTGGAGGATTGGAGGCCTGAGCCCCTGGAGCTGGGCCCGGGCTGTGGAGCGGAGCACTTTGCTCCCTGCACCAGCCGCTCCCTGGGTGAGTCTGCTGGGGCACCTCTGGGGACAGTCCTGCGTCTCCCTGTCACGGTGGGTTGCGAATTCTCATGCACAGGTTCTAGTCCTATTGAACACTTTAAGCTGAGCTCCGTCAACAAAAGTGTATTTGTATTGAGGCAGAGTGTAAGTAATGAGCATCACAGACTAGGTATCTTTGGTTGTGCAAACCGCACATACAGACACACACATACACACACAGCCATGGGCAGATATAGACCTACTGCGCTGCCCCATTCTTCTGTAAATGAAATTCTGCACCAGGCAAGCTGTTGGCACATGGAATGTAGATGTAGTGTGTTTGTGAATATATTCCCTAAGATTGGTTGATTTGTGTGTTTTTTTTAGTTAACCGGTTCCCATTTGGTACTTTCCTACTCACCCACCCCTCCATAGGTGAACCTCCTGTCTCAAACCCAGAGCCTGCAGCCCCCGACAGCTTTTTCCCCCCTCCCTTCTCGAACCCCTACCAGCCCGCGGATGCAGCGGCAGTGCCCGTCCCCCAGGAGCATTACGGCATGCAGGTGGGCAGTGCTCACCAGACTCACGTCTGCAGGATCTGTGGCGAAGCATTCCACCTGCCAGGGGAGCTGCGGCGGCACCACAGCCAGCGGCATAGCAAGGCGACGGCCAGGAGGGGACGCCGGCAGGCCTTTCCGCCAGGCCGCAGCCCCTACCGCTGCTCCCAGTGTGGCCGTGACTTCAACCGCATGGAGAACCTGAAGACCCACCTGCGCATCCACACCGGCGAGCGGCCCTACGCTTGCACTGTGTGCGGTGTGCGGTTTCGCCACTCAGGGGCGCTCACGAGGCACTTCCGCATCCATACCGGCGAGAAGCCCTACGTTTGTAGTCAGTGTGGGAAGACCTTCCGCAACTGTGGGGGGCTGCGCTTCCACCAGCGCTCGCACACGCGGGAGGGACATGGCTCAGTCAACTGAGGGGGTGGGCCTGGCTGAGAGAGGAGAAGAAAACAGGCATATGGGATTGCCAGAGCCACAGTCCTGTTGGGTTGAGCTCCAAATGCTTCTCAGACATTTGATACTGGAAAATAAAACTCAACAATTTGACTGTAGGCCACAACATGGCTGTACGACTGGAATGTCATTTAGCACCAGTGAAATTGGCCTCTTGATATCCGACTAGATTTTGAAACATTCTGCAGATTTTAGGTTTTTTTTTTCCCTATTTCGGAAATTAGAGGCTTAGAGGTAATTTAGAGGCAGCTGGACCTGCTGCAGGTATTCCAGCTGAGAGCTTGAGTAGGCCTGGTGGTGATTTTTCAAATTAAATGATGATGTGATGTTACTGCTGTGATAAAGCCCACAGAACTAGGCATGTCAGTGTTCTGTCAGGTGTGTTTAGGAAGGTCTTCTAAATGTATATTAGACTTAAGATTTTATTCTTTTATACATTTTTACACACACATGGATGTTTCCCCGTATTCCTTTCCAGAATTCAGAGTTTCCTGAAAATAAAAAAAAAGTCTGTGGATATTCCCTTGTGTTTTATAAAGCATGACCACTCTAACATTGAAACTGAAAATGTGTAATAATACATTTTAGATTTTCTGGTTTGCCTTGCAGTTTAAAATGAACAGCTGTACTCTAATTTGGTGAATTTTAAGGAAAAAAGAGAGAGCTGTAGTTTGGAGCATTAGTTCTGGCTAATTTTGTTGTAGGGATTTCAGTTTCCTGTGGTATGTATTATTACCATCATAACGCCCAAGCCTAGACTAACAGTTGTTAAACTGTTTGTAAGTTTACCCATTTCACTACTCTGCTTTTATGTATTTGTTGCAAAACAACTACCCTATCCTGGTTTGGTAAAATATCATCCACAGCTAAACGTAGTATGAACACAAGCTTCCGCGTGCATGACCATCTGCAGCCAAAAAGCGCATGTGGAAAAGTTAAGTATGCACTACCCTTTAATCTTGGTCTTCCATTTAGAGAAATATCAAGAACACATCTACGCCTTTATCTATCACATATCAAGCTGCAGCTTTCTGAATGCTGCCATTATGCTGAAGAATCACACTTGAGCTTGATATGATCATGTGATACATGTAGCATAATGGATAATCAGCAGTACTGCTAGCTGTGTAGAAGGTCTAACCAGACAGTCACCTTTCTAAAACTGAAACACTGTGCAAGTTAATACACACAGACACATTCATGTTAATGTAATCTTTTTACTTTACATTTGATATATGTAAAAAAAACAACAGTACACTAGCACATCATAAGGTGTACGTGTTTAAATTCCCACAAAGTTAATCTTGCAGATACGGAATTGTTTCTAGACGGCTTCAATCCCCTTTCCCTAAGACTGGATGGGTTTGACATGCGTATGTGGTGATCACTGGGCTTTGTGCTTCTCCCACTGCTCTGGTGTTAGTGTCTTCTGCTCAAAGGCATGAATGTCCTTCAGCTCTTCAGAGAGGCAGCTGTTCACCATCCTAAATGACGAGAAAGACCAAAGCAATCATGCCAATGAGCCCTTCAACCAGTCAGCACCCCTGAGATCCCACACCTTTGTTGTGTCATTACTCTGCACTCTCTTCAAGTTAATTTTTTCTAACGTTTTTTCTCATTATTTACATTCACATATACCTTGAGATGCAGATCTCACAGTGCCTAATCATGCCTTCTGAATAACTGTATTCGCTTTACTTTTTTCTTAGTCATCTCTGCACTGACTATTCTGTTTATCCCTGTTTGTCTCCTTACCTTTGTCTCTGCAAAAGTGTTTTGCCCTCAAACTCTGGTGACACCACTAGTACCTTGAAGCTGGTAGCACATCTGTTCGCAGATGTATCTTCCACTTCCTGTTAGACAAGATAATTGTATAATCTGGCACTGTGCATAAATAATGCCAGATAATTTTAGTATCAATGACATATTTACCAAGGCTGCAACAAATATTCGTTAATATATAAACACAGAAAAAATGCAATTTTAGAGCAAATGGCTGACAGTTATATGCCACGAATTGTGCAAAAAAAGCATGACAATAGCACTTGAAGCGTACATATTCCGAGCATTGGAGATTTTCATGAATTGACTTGAATTAGCTTGACAGCTTGAAATAAGTTTAAGTAATCGGGATATTTAGCGAAATAACAGTACCTAATATTCAGTGATAATGGTGTTTTCCAACCTATGATGGAACCCATGTACACATTGCGAAACGACAATTAGTCGTTTACATTAACTTTTTTGTTTAATACAATTATTCATTATCTAGCACTGCATAGCCACATCCATAAAATATACAGTAGCAGACATGTTTCAATTACGTATATACTTATGCATACATTTTTAAATGATGGAACTGACTGCGTTTTAATCTAAACACATATTTTACCAGATATTTCAAACTCAGTTTCGTTACATTCAATGGACACCATATTTTGACCACATCACTTCAGTCAGTCAGAAAATTTAGGCTTTCAGTATATAGCTTATTCAGTAAACACACATACCACATGCACTGCTCCAACGCCCGTTGTCAGTTTGTCGTGAATGTGATCTGCTGTTATTGCCATGCTTTAAAGAAGAAATCGTGTATTACTATTAAAATATCCTCTGATATAATAGCAAAGACAATATCACACATCAATCTACTCGCCGGTTGAGAGAGATCCAGAAAGAATCATCAACTGGCGACTTCTAAGACGGGTCTTAAACAGTATTGACCAATAGTAACCCACGATGTTCAAAACAGAGCGTCGCGTTCTCAATGGCCTCAAAGTAGAATAGGGCGGGGCCAGGAGGGTTTCACACCAACCAAAATAAGGCTTCTTTGTTTGGGTCCTCTACTTCTGAATCTGTCTATTTTTGAGCGCCTGAATAAAATTTCTGGATGGATTTTTTTTAAATAGAATATTTCGTATTATTATTTATTTATTTGCGAATATATAAAGTGAAAATAATACTTTTTATATATGAAAAACATATACTTATATTTTCTTTGAGAAAACATGTTAACTACTTTATAATCAGGCAATGGAAGAAACAGACAAGCCCACAGAATGTATTTCGAATGGATCAGTTGGGTGCACTGTTAAAATGTTTAGTTAGCGAATTCATTTTGACCTAATAGTTGGTGTATATGCAGGTTTGTACTGATTTAAATGCGTCTGTTGTGCAACTTTATTAATATATAAATGATTATTTCAAAGTACGAGTATAATCCATGGGTCATAACCTCAGATGAAATATTGTCGTTGGTCGTACTGCAAAGCAGTAATAGAATATCGGTATCATGCAGGGTTGCCAAGTTTGGACAGTTGGCTAGCTTGAGATTTTCAATCGAGTCAAGTCTGCGCACGGATTTACATGCGTGTAGGAATTATTTTACCTTGTAAATAGTCTGTAGGGTTTGCAAACTACTCCATCGCTTTTAATGCAGCTAATATCAGATTTTTAATGGAATAATATAGATTTGACGTAAGATTTCTTGCGTGAATCTGAAAGCATGAGTGTCATGCTAGATAAACGCAAGTTGGCAGCCCTGAGTAAGATACGTACATAACTTACATATTTATGTTCCGTTCACGTTTATATACATCATAGTAGCACAATTTATGAGCAAATTTATTGACTGATGTCAATTATTATTTAAAAGGTATCCGGATATTTCAAAATAGTGGTGACCTGATTCACATGGGTGGTGTTTTACTATTTATTGATCTGATGATTAGTGTCGTTATTCTGATACACGTATTTGACAGTGGAACGTTTATCAGATCTAATCGAGTTTACTAGAATACTTTAATAAAGGCATAACTTTAAATATATAACATTCTTCATTTGCATCTATTAGTGCCCTGAGATGGTGGTGGAAGTGGAGAGCTTCTTCGGGGTGTACATGCTGTATTGTACAAACCCGAAGTTTAAGGGTCGCATCTACATCGGATTCACCGTGAACCCAGAGCGTCGGATCGGGCAGCACAACGCCGGGCGACACAAGGGAGGAGCCAAGAGGACGAGCGGCCGCGGGCCGTGGTGAGGAGCGAAGCAGCGTCTCCCGCTGAGCAGGAGGCCGGCTGTATTCTACATGGATTCCTCTGTGCTAGAAGGATGGCTTTGTGGAGCCAAGGAACCAGCTTTGATGATGTCTTTGATTTTATTGATTGTATTAAGTACCTCAGAAGAATTTAAATATTGATAAAACATCTTTTACCCATTGTTATTTTTCTCCACAATGCCTGTGATCTCTGAAATATGGTTTCTAAGGGTGATGTTTTTTTCTGTGACTTTGTGCAGGGAGATGATACTCATCATTCATGGCTTTCCTTCGGACATTGCAGCTTTGAGGGTAGGTGTTCCTTTCACACGTTTCACCGGGTTTTAACTTGCAGTTTGGTGGGACTGAACTGTGAAAACCTGTTCACTCAAAGTTCCTCCCTATTGTTGAAAATCCACTGTCTCTCCGTCTCACTGTCCAGTTGTTGTGTTGAGTTCTATATCAGCTATAGTCTGCTTCCCTCTGGTTTCAGTTTGAATGGGCGTGGCAGCACCCACAATCCTCCCGGCGCCTTTCCCACGTGGGCTGCCGATCACGCCGCGAGTCTAGCCTCCAGTTCCACTGGCGCGTGCTGTCCCACATGCTCCAGGTGGCGCCGTGGAACCGCCTGCCCCTCACAGCACGCTGGCTGCGCCAGGAGTACCGACTGGATTTTGAGCCCGGGCTCCAGCCTCCACTCCATGTGCCCGTGGTCTTTGGCAGTGTGCGTGCCAAGAAGCAGCAGCCAGCCGCGCCAACAGAGCAGGAGCGGGGGGAGGAGGGGCCAGGAGGGAGGTGCCACCTCTGTCTGGACGTGGTTAAGGTGAGTAAGGAGCGGAGCCTTTGTCTAGGCTAAGAAAAACCTGCCCGACTGGATGCACAAGATCAGCATATATACATCAGTCTGCTGAAAGGATCTAATGATGCAAATTACTGAGTGAGGTTTTTTTACTTTTGTACTCTTCCTTATGTGACTGTAGAACTAAAATCTCATATTGCCCTTGCCTAAGGTTTCCTGCTAGGCCTTTACACCCGAAACCGTCCTCTAATGTAAACCGACACGCGCATCTAATGAAAAAACACATGCTGCATTTATTTTAATTACTGGGAGACACTTTTGGATTCAGTGTAATTTTAAACTAAATTGCGTAAATATAATGTATTCCCGTTTGCTTTTTCTTACCCCGCTGAACATTTCTCATTTTCAGGCTGCAGACAGGGTGTCCTGTTTCCATCCTTCTTGTGAGATGGTTGCTCACGTCATCTGTTTAGCGAGGCGCTTTCTGAAGTCTGAACCTTCCCATCTACTTCCTGTGGAGGGTGAATGCCCAGGCTGCCACCGTTCTATGCTGTGGGGCAATCTGATTCGCCACAAGACCGGCTGCTATGGTGACCTGGAAGAAATCGCATTGTCGGCAACATCTCAGGTGAGTGTTCATTGCGTGACGGGGTCTCGAAAGCTTTCTTATGGGTATCCTCAAGGGATCTTTGTGTTGTATTTTCTTTTAATTCCCTTGAGGTTGAAAGATGTGGATTTGATTTGGATGAAGTGACGAAATTCACACCACAGGCTCGTCGACAAGTATTTTTGCACAACATAGACATTAGCTGGACAGTGCATGAGACTGTTTCAGAAGGTGCAGCTCCATTCTCTGTCCTCTCATTCGCTCATT
Source organism: Stomatorhinus walkeri (assembly GCA_026784285.1). Taxonomy (NCBI): domain Eukaryota; kingdom Metazoa; phylum Chordata; class Actinopteri; order Osteoglossiformes; family Mormyridae; genus Stomatorhinus; species Stomatorhinus walkeri. The sequence continues at coordinate 25,834,662 of JAODUD010000002.1, forward strand.
TTCCTTGTGGTTTACAGGAACATTGGACAGATGACCTGCAGGTTTGATCGGTGACCTGCCAGAATCCACCTGCCGACTAGTAGCTCTGCCTAGCTTACACTCAGAATCCACGTCACCATCCCAGAGTGTTCATCATTTCTGTCATTCAGGGCATTCAGAGAGACACCGTGGTGCAGAACGTGGTGCCCACATGAGGAAGCTAAGGGTATTACCCACCTCGAACCTGTGGAAGAAGGAATGATCATTTTCAGATTAGTATCTCATTTTCAAGTAATTTTCCTCAAATGAGGATGGTGTGTAGCTCAGCAGTTTATGGACTCTGTCTGAGATGGGAAGGACACTGGTTCAGTTCCCAGGGTTGGCAGAGTGATGTCACCGTTTGGATCCTGACCAAGGCCCTTAACCTGAATTCCTCCAGGGACTGGCTGGTCCTGCTTTCTCAGATGTGCTTCACTTCACATAGAAGCAGCTGCTAAACAAATAAGATACAAATTATTTGGATTTTTTTTAAACCATAACAGCTGCTGTTCGAGTTAAATGTGGAGGTGCATTTTTCAGTGGAAATAGTTTTTTTCTTAAAAAAAAGGAAGAAAAAACATTTTAACAAGGTTTTAAATTAACAGAATAAATTAAATGGCCAATGCCAGTTTTTATTTAAAGTGGACTTGTGTTATATTGTAAATAAAAGCTCCGTATTGCAGATTAATATATATTAGCTGAAATGTCAGCTAGTTAAGTAATCAGTGTTTCTGGGCTGTGGTGTGTCTCTCATCATACTTTATAGAGAGGTGCTGGGTCATCTCCACTGGCAGCTGGAATATTCAGTGTGTGGCTCAGTGGGGTAGGTGTCTGTGCCTGTTTTTGGAAGGTTGCTGGTTCAAATCCCAGGGTCAGCAGGGTGATTTCACGATTGGGCCCTTGCTCCAGGGATTACCTGACCATTCTTTCTCAGTTGTACATTGCTTTACGTAAAAGCTAAATAAATGTCAAGGAAAAAAATTATATATTTGACACACACACATACACAAAGAATGTACTTATGGGCTACGGACCACCAGTGCACACCCTGACTTACTCTGGGGAGTGGGGCTCCATTTAAGCAGCACTTTGCTGTGTGTACTGACTGGTTCCGGGTGTCTTTTGAATCCGTAGCCCATCAATATATGAACATTTATCAATTAGCACAAATGCTGCTCCTGGGCTATGTGACCTTACCTTGATTTACCAGTGAACAAAAAGCTCCCACAAACTAAGTATGAATCTGTGAGACATTGGGGTGGGAAAATGCTCTTATGATGAACTTTTACACACTTCTGTATTCCTTCTGTATGCCTCCTGCTGCCGTAGCGTCCAAAACAAGGTCACTATGAACCAAACTCGGAATTCTCCAGTTCCCTAATGGAGCAAGAGATGCCTGAAAAAGCCAGGACTGTCCTGCTCTTGCCAAGGAGACCAAAGCCCAGGGCACAGCCATTACAGAGAATAAATGCATTTATTACATTCTCTTTGCATAAGATGTTGACATTGAAAACAATGCAAAAAATTCAGATCACAGTTTTGTACTTCTGTAAAATGCACCCCCTCCCCCCGAATGAGAAACAATTCCCTGAGGCTGGTGATAAATCAGGGTTCCTTCTGGATGATTGAGAGTATTTGTCATACTCGCATATAACCGAGTGAGGCTGACTGAATGAGCATTCCAAACTCATGGAAAGACTCCGGACTCGACTTGGACTTGAGGGCAAGCACTCTTGACTTGGACCTGACTTAGACCTTATGACTCGAGAAGACTTGAGGATATAGTCCTCTTCTGGGCACCATAATGTTAATTTTAGTATTTCAGTGTACATTAATTCCTTGTCTGCATTTTCAACTGGCTGAATGCAAGATCTCTAGAGAGTTTGTTGGAAAGATGCATCATTCTCTGCATAGACATGGATGGAAAAACTGTGTGAAGACAACCTTGAGTGGAACACTTTCTTTTAACTTATCTGTCTGCGAACAATGTATCCTGTGACGTACTGTGGTGGGTTTTTACTGCAGCAAGTTTTAATCACTAAAGGTTAAAAAAAACTGACATAGGTAAGGATTCACGATTTGACTTGGACTCGAGTCACAAATTTGATGACTTGCGACTCGACAGCAAAAAATGATGGAAATAATTTGACTCGACTTGGACTTGAGGGCAAATGTCTCCAGATTTGACTCAGACTGCAATGTTTTGATTCGAAACTTGACGTTCCTTGACTTGTTCCCATCCCTGGAACCTAGATGGTGCTTTTCACAATGTTATCTCTGCCTCTTTTTTCAATAAAAGGTCACTTTTCTGATATGGGGAAAAGAGGCAATTAAACCCTTACAATGGGTGGGATTATGATTGTGTAACAGACTAGGAACCTGTACTGTGGTTAGAGCAGGAAGTGACAGAGCTACTCTGCCAACTCTGTCGTATATTGCTAAAATCCCACATTGGCATTAAAGGAAAAGCTGGGAGATGGCAGATATAGCATTTTATTAGTTAAGAATAAAGCAGTATATTTTGCTGTATCACAGTATGCTGTTACTAAATGTTAACATTTTGATGCTGGTCTCATTATGTAAGAAGTCATTGGTGTTACTCATGCACCCTTATTATAATCGAGTTAGTTAATTATGTACCATAATAACTGATCACATTATACTTATGTGGTGTTAGTGGTTGGTCAAATCGTTAAAGTAGATTAGTTAGAGTATGTGACGGTTACATGAGGAGGTATTAGGTAACTACATAGCAAGATTAAGACTGTAAACGATGCCCATGACATGGCTGAGATGGTCCAGTGACATTGTCTTTCTTGGATTGACATCCCACCGTGTGCAGGCACGCTCAGATGATGCACAAATCCACCTTTTCCATGAGCGCTGTCCTGGTTCAGCCTGATGTCCACCTGACGTTCTTCATTACTGCTGAGTCTGGGGCACGTTGACGGTGATCAATGGCTGAAATGAGCATGACAACCAGAAACAAATAATGTACAGTGTGAGTGAAGGACTTCTCTATGTCATTTCATTTTCAAGCCTTTACAGTACAGCCCTGTATCCAGTCTGAAAGCTTAGCTCCTTTGTTCCTGTTAGGTCTATATTAAACAATAAAATTAATAAAAAATAAAAGCCAAAAACAACGTCCTCCCTTAATTTTGCAACATGATCAATGAGCTTTACAATGGACCCCTGAGTCTGTTAGTCTCGAAGAACATTTACTCTGGGTTACCATGTTCTACCTATATACCAAAGCATAAGCAGAAATGTGATGTGCATCATCATAGATGAATCGCAGTTGTGTGAACTGTCTACAAAATGAGTTACTTTAATCCCTTTTATCCATGTTCTTCACAGCAAAAATAGACTTTGCAGCATCATGTTTTAGTTACATGAAATTTTGTAATATATATGCAAATTATAGAGCACTAACGTGAAGACTGACACATATGCTCTATGTTGCATGTTTGCTTAGGCACCTCTACTTCCTCATCCTCACCATTTTTGATTTGGGGCAGCAGCAGTCCACTACCTTGCAGCAGTAGGCGGCCAAAGTGGCGCTGATGGCCACGAGAGTTGTGCTCACCAGGAAGCTGTTTGTGTTGAAGTGGTCGTAGGCATCCTTGGCACAGGAGGGAGGCATAACATGAACAGCGAATGACGCGTACTCTTTCATAGCGTGCTGGACACACCTCGCGCTTCTGACCAATCATCTCCCCTCTTGTTAACACCCCAGCTGTTAATGGCAGATTCAGTCACCCGGCCCCTACGACACCCACGGTGAACCACGGAGGGTAAACCAGTAAAGAGCTCAGCTCACACTCATCATCCGACAAGCCTTGGTAACGCTTGAGTTGACATGGTAATACTCGTGCATCCAGCAAAATTGTGGTCCCACGGCCATTGTCATCTTGCCGGCGCAGATGAACATGTTGCTGATGGACGCCAAACATGCCAGCACCTGCAGGCCCAGGCAGGCCTTCACCTATGTGGAGAGGAACGCGTAGAGATAAGAAGCCACACCATACATCTTCTTCAAATGTGACCATCTGCATGCTTGTTCCCAGTATATAAAAACACCACCCTCCACTTACAGGAAGTGCATTTTTAAGGACTTACTGTGGGCAGATGGAGATTCTTGGCTGCGATGGCCGTTCCCCCAGCTATCATGACCTACAGCATGGAGTGTTTGTTTAAAGTTAATAAACTGAAGCACTCTGATTTCTCGAGTTAGTTCTTTTCCTGTCCGGTAGAATTTTGATTGAAATCCAAAAAAAAAATTCTGTCAACATTTTTCGCTCTCTATCTTTGTAAACACAAACTCCATGGGGGAGCATAAATCAGATGTGGTGCTGCTTCTACATTGTACTAAAGATTTTGAGTCTTCAATTCCGATATTCACGTTGAATTGTGTGAGTGTGTGTGTGTCAAAGCATTGACTTGCAGAAAAAAAACTAAGGACTGTAAGGAAAGAGAAATAATATTGAAAAAGTAATAAATATAATCTTTAATAAATACAAAAAATAAATCTAAAGCAATGTTTCACATTTTAATAATAATCGTTGTAATGATCATTTTTGGTAAAATGCCCTTACGGAGCAGACCAGCAAGAACTCAATACTGCACGCTCCCTTAGAAACCATGCAGATACGTACGAAAACAGAGCCAACGATAACTGCGTAGTCTGAATGCTGCAGGTTGATGTCAAAATTAAGGGTGATGATAGACAGGCTTATCTGAAACAAGCTGAATAGGATCTCGGAGATCTAATGGGGAAGAAAGGAATAAACACCAGCATGGGAAATTAATAATTATACAAGAAATACAGTTGCAGGTAAATTCTGTAGGCAATGCACGCGGCCGCCTTGGGCACCTCTTTCCGAGGGGTGCTAACTTAGCCCGTCCGGGACTAAGTGAAATTGTCCGGCTTGACTCCTCTGCGCGACCAACGCAAAACAGCTACAGAATGTGGGGCACCCATCTCTGAGGGGGGGCACCTACATGCCAGCCAAATAGCCAAATTCGCTTTGTGGTGTGGCTGGTTTGTTCCGATATCGGTGACCTAAGATAACCGTAAGTAAATTGGTGACGAGAAGACAACCGACTTTTTCAAAATGAAGGAGCAGAAGCTATCAGAGCTCAATATTGCAGAAGGACAATGAAGGACAGAGACATGTTAAAGTGAGAGGTGTGTTCGGTAAGTTTTATCACCTCTAGATAATGGATACGTGACGTAAGCATATAGACCTGGGGTCTCCGTCCTTATTTACAGTGAGAGCAACTTCTCCAAAAAAGATAATCTGGGTAGCTACATGTTTGATACTAGATTAGGCCTGTATGAACTGCGGGTGGGAGGGGGACTTATGAAATATAGGTCTGTGCAAGATACTGTACATACATATGTGCTACTATGACTACTAGTACTACTACTACCAATAATAATAATAATATTTGTTATTCGTTGGCACACTGCAGCCTACCCTGCGCTAGGCTGTTAGCTTCCTAGCATAGACTCACTGCTCATCAACGAAAGGCTCACTTTTCATTACTGAAGTGGGTTACGCTGCTATCTAGACCCCATAGACTTAAGCACCTGTTTATTATGAGCTATATGAGGCTTATAATTATAATTATTTGTAGGCCTTATTATTTAATTAATGATTTATCCACATAAAAATGTTACCTATTCTATTATGCCTATTTAGTTTTAAATTTTACAAAATGAAACAATCAGCAGTCTGTATTTCTAGGACCAACCCTACTTGCTACACGGTTATTCTAAAAGTTCACGTAATTTGTAGCCTACTGTATAAAAATCCATTCATTTGTACAGCGGTTTTCCAGATGACAACCACAGATCGACTGCGTTAAAATACTCACTAGGAAAAAAAGTCACATTTAGATAATTTATTATAACGTAATTTTCAGACCAGTGGTCAAAAAGCGACCAATTTACTAGTTAATCCCTGAAAATACCTTTTTGTTTGAGAAACCTAGCCTAGAGATCAAATGTGAACACAATGTTCCGCTTGCCGTTGCGTAATTGTTAATGTGAACTCAAAATTCTATTTGCCAACATTTCAGTTCACGCTGAGGATGGAGATGTATTGAAAATGAGCTGATCCGGCAAATCAGGCCACTGTTTACTGAAAATTAAGTAAATGGAGTAAAATACCAATTAAATGTTGATTAAACATTAATTAGTAAAAGCACAGAAATGCACAAACCCCGAGAGCTTTGGGCTCGGACTCCAAGTACTTATGAATTTGATGAGGGTCCTTTTGGAAGGTGACGACCACAAGTGGTCCCTCCTCTGGGACGCTGGCTTGGGGTTGATCGGTGGCGGATAAGCGGTCCAACTTTATTTGTTCGTTTGTTTGGACAAAAAGAAGAAAAAAAAGTCATAGGCCATGACAAATCACTGTACCGACAAAGCGTTATATATCACGCAAAACAAACGGTTACAATCCAGGAAACAAAAAATATTTACAGTTTACAAAATTACGATATATACTGAATTATGCTGGAAAAAATGCGTTCAAAGTATCAATATTGACATTATAGTGTTTACAGACCTCATCCATGGTGTACAAATGTCGAAAGACCTGAAATAATGAAACAGTAAAAGTATTTTACTGCTAATTCTGTGCAGCTTATTTGATTGCTGGCCATTGTGAAAGACATAACGGTTTCTACATTCGCTTTAACTTTGTGACAGATCCTTTGTACTAAAACAATTAAGATCCATGAATCCGAAATGTTGGATTGAATTTGATTACCTTCTCCAAGTGAAAGATCCCAAACAAAATAGAATATCCGATTATTAGGAGCTAAGACGTGCACCGTTTCTTCCCCAACCCAAAAAAAAAACAACGCAGAGGCGCCCCGGTTACCAACGCCCTTTAAGCCCGTTTGCACTTTTTCTCCGAGTCAATCCATTTCCGCTTACCGGGAATCTGACTCCAAAAATGTGCAGATCCTGTCGCAACCCACGCATTCTACGTGACCGTCGCTCTAATAAACAGCTACGCAATTCGCGTAGAGTAACTGAACACTATGTTTTAAACATTTAAAAAGATTCGATAAAAAGAATATGGAATTGCAACAGCATAAAACCAACCAGGCAAAGATACGCATCGCTCTCCGCCTGCGTTAAGCTGTATAGTCTTGATATGGTTAGATATTTTGGAATTAAAAACCAGTTTCTATGAAAGTGTCGCATGTTGCTATCAGTTTAGTCTTTAGAGTTTATACAAACCTGAAAATATAAAATGTAATTTCTGCATTAGTTCATTGCAGACTAGCCTGCTGAGATGTTTTCTGAGGTCACGTTATAGCCATGTTGCACTCAGGGTACAAACCTTTCCATATGGTGGTAAAACTATACAGTCTTATAGTCTATTTTAGCAGAAAGAACCATGTTAAGCTGTAATCATCTGTAGCTTAAGGATAGCTGGAGGAGAGATAAACCAACAGAAGACTAGTTTGTTCAGATTTTTAATTGTGCACACCGATTAAAACAATGATGTAACATTTCCAAGCAAGTATGAGATTGATCATTATGTCTGTAAGGAATTATATTTTTCCATAGCTATAAGTAACAAACAAATGACTTCATTAGTATTAAAATTTAGAAAAAAAACTTCCCTTTAGTCCTCTCCTCTCTCCATCTGGAGTTAGTTGGCACTGGGCCCTTGGTTTCCATAGCCTTCCCTGAAGCACTGACCCACAGAAATTCAGCTGACAATAACTGCCTGGTTTATATCAAATAAGACATGCATCAAATAGGACAGCATCAGCTGAAAGATGCTAGCATGATATGATTTGAGTCATATTTCAGCTCTTTCTGAGGAACACTTTCCATAGGATGCAGAATTCACTCCCATGGAACTTTCCGAGTTACATTTCTGTTAGCAACAGTGTCACGCTTGGAACTGCAGGTGAACATAGATCCAATCCTCATACCTTCCCCCTGGTTTTTGGTGCTGGATTAGTAACAACATGAAACACCAAAGCTTTGAGGCTGGCCCAGCCCACATGTCAGTCATGCAGTTCACCCATCAGTTCTCAACATATCGGTTATTTCTCATCCTTTGTAATTCACTCTATGAATTAATCAATTGGGTAGTAAGAAGGAGAACTGGGTTGGAAAAACACTGGAGAAATAAGACAAAATAAGCAAGCCAGCAAATCGTAATATAAAAATATGCATATAAATGACCCAGTACAGGAAAGCAGAGTTTTCATTACATGAATTTCCCCGTTATGTGCGAGCAGAGCAACACTGAAGCCAGAAGTGACGGTGTGCAAAATTGTAGAAAGATTTAAGTGGCACCGAATGCACGTCTACTAAGGGTGCTTTGCACCTGCCCTCAGATTCATGTCAGAGTTCAGGTCATACACAGCATTTGCTAGCCTGTCTCAAGTAAGAGCACAGCCTATGAGACATTCTGGAAGGCCAGCGTTTTCTAAACCAGTGACACGTGTGGATGCCACAGTCCTGGCAGTGGAGGTAACCACATCTTGTTCAGCAGTGACAGGGTGGATGCTTTGGTTGTACTGTGTATCCAAAGGACTGAAAGCAAAGTATGGTAGAGAGGGCCAATGGAGGGGGCTGGAGAAGGTTCCCTGAGACAAACATCACCGTCAACCCCTCCACCACCACCTGTCTATATGGGAGTTACTCAATAATACAAAAAATGAGAGAACTGCTCTCATACAACACATGAAGGAACATTTACCGCAACACCCTTGGTAACTATGTAAACGAAATTGTAGCAGACAAGATGCACAGACAGAAAGGGGCTTTATATATAAGCAGCAAAAAAAAAAAAACATTCTGATCAGTGGCAGCAGAAGGATAAGAGGTGGGAGTTGGGATGAGAGCATCCATCTGATCGGGCTCACAGGGCCTCAGCGCCCCCCATTAAAGAGCCTGATACCCATCCGTCCTCCTCTTCCTGCCGATCAGGTACACCACAATGACAATGACGATGAGGATGATGAGGACAATGGCCACAACTATGGCGACGGTGTAGTCTGGCTTGTCAGCGGGACAGTTGTCAGCTGCAGGAAGGGGCAGAGATGGCGTCAGGGGCGAGATGCAAGGCGCGCAGACCATGCATTTGTAGCACAGCTCCAGTTCAGCCAATGCGAACTCAGCCAATGATACCTTACTGCAACTCAGCTCAGAGCGAATCTTAAGCTGGATTCAACAGGATCGCAGTGTCGGCTGGCTTTCACTCATGGTGGTCTGTCGAATTCTTAGTCAAGCTTAATTTGAACTATGAGGACAATTTTAGATGAGCGTTTGCTTGGATTTAAGAATTAAGAATAATTTTCAAAATATGGCCAATCTTAATATTAAATGAGCTATCCAAGCATCACTCATACAAACTCGCTTTTAAAATGTTAGTGGCTATGAGAATTACCTTCAATGACAATCACAATAAAACCCCAGTAAGCAATGGGGCAAACACTTACGTAAACCAAAGTCTCCGTTGGTGAAGTTGAAGGCCTGCAACCTCAGGCTGGTCATCTCCAGAAAGTAGCCAGAGCCCATGAACAGTGTCATATTCTTACAGGAGTAGGAGCGCCCAATGGCAGCAGAGAGGAGATGCAGCGATTGATTGCTGACTGTATTTTGGGTGGGACCTGCAATGACAGGGTAAAACCGTACAAATTTTCCTCTAGTTACCCAAACCATTCTGCACTATATGCAGATCAATAATCAAATGTCCACAAAGCAAAACACCACCTGGAATAAATTGTTGGAATAAAGTTCATAAAACGAAAGTATTTCACGTCCAGTAAATTGCACTTCAGTGATAGTGCCGTACAAATGGATGAACGAGTGTTTTTAATATTAGAAAACGTATTTTATTTTTATTGCTTATTTTGTTTTTGAAGAGGAGTTGTATTTAATGATCATTAGATTTGCATTTGACTTACCGGAGGGCAAGATGGGGTAGTTCACATCGAAAGCGACCTTGGTGACGTAGACTGACTTCTCGGTGGAGTTCTGAGACACATAAGACAGAGCATTCAGAAGCAGGCGAATGGCAGATGTAACGCTGATGATCAGGCCGAGGGGGTGACCGTGCGAGATCTGCTGTAACCAAACGCTGTTTCTCCCACCATTTAATTACCTTAAGCCAAACAGCTCTGTGGATAATGTCAAGACAAGGAGAGTAATGTGATAAAAGTTGGATTTACAGTGTGTGGTTAAATGATTCACAATAATTCTGGTTTGCCCACAATTTCCAGAAGTTTATACAGCCCCAGTGATAAGCAAATGTACCATTTTTTCTGAGAATGTAGATATTTCATAGATTCAATGCAGAACAAGGTAAGATATCTAGAAAGCCCCCATTTCAAAGTGAGACTTCTGGACATTTCAGACTGGCTAAAGTCCATGCCTGTAAACCACCGGCTGCAAATATTAAAAACTGCAACTTAAAAATAAAGTTCCCTTTTCATTAAATCTGCCCTTCCACACTTTCCCAAAAGCTGTGCTTTAAACGCCTAGGCATGGCAGCCCTTCCTTTCACAGCCAGACGATCCACATGCCTCATATAAACAACACAGAGCAGGTCTCCTGCCAGCCAGCATCGAATTGCCCCTGGTCATCGGAGAGCTCTTACCTTCTGGAACAGCAAGGTCAGTGTTCCCTCTGGGAATGACAGGGTGAAGTTTGAAGTGGTGTCTGTACACTCTCCAACGGGAACTGTCTTGTTAGGCTGGATGATAAAGTTGCCCTGGATGGGGAAGGGGGGTGGTCAGTACACACTCACCACAGACAGACAGACAGACAGACACAGCATCTGCTTAATACTACTGGCTGCTCACTAGAGCATAAAACCACATTTTAAGAAGTAGGGCTATACAGAAGATAAGAAAGTCATTTACTTTTAAGCATGTTCATTTATATAGAAAACTCCCAGTCTCCTGCAGAGCATCCTGGTCTGTATGTCAGTGAATCGGCTGTCATACCATTTCGCTGGGTTTGGAGCTGCTCTGCAGCTTGATCTGTATCGCCATAGCCGCCTTCCCGCACATAACGGTATCGTTCTTGACGACGTAGTTTCCAACTGTCAGGTTGGTGGGGGGGGTGGGAGCTGGTGGTGTTGGGGCATGAGTGGTGGTCGTGTTGGGTGCGTGAGTGGTGGTCGTGTTGGGTGCGTGAGTGGTGGTCGTGTTGGGTGCGTGAGTGGTGGTCGTGTTGGGTGCGTGAGT
>JAODUD010000002.1:25853473-25867594 GCA_026784285.1 Stomatorhinus walkeri
CCTGGGTCAGAGCTCCCGTACACAAACACAACTTTTGAGAACTGGAGATGATCAGAGTAATGAGTTGTATTCCGCAGAAGAAGGTAGGTTGGACCACTTTTAGTATTAATTTTATTGTCATGGTAAATTATCTTTAACAGAGCTTTTAAGTGGTATATGTGTATGGTGTATGTCATATTCGGTTCATTTAGGTGAGGGAGTACATTACAAATACGCAGCTGTCAAGGAGACAACTTGGTATAGGTGCAGCTAGCCTGAGCTACCAGTTAATGACATATTTTCTGTCAACAGCTTACGAAAGGAAAGAAACATTAACATTTAGGCTATCGATTATTTGATTACCCTTGGATTAAAGATTAATAATCAGCTCCTCATAGTTATTTACAGAAAATAGTCATCGTTCATTCCTTAAATGGTTTTCTCCGAATATGCAGCGAATATCATTCTCGGCGGTTTTTAGCCTTTCGGGACCGTGGATAAAGTGTTGAACAAAAGAAAAAGTGTGTAATCGTCCTGTTTTAAACCAAAGGATTGAAAGCCGAAGTAGATTAGTAAAACAATTAATGGCTTCGTAACGGATTAATCAATTATTCCAAAATAGTTTTCCTATACATCAGACCTCCTCTAGAAGACCTAGTCCCCCTCTGACTTTGTAGGCTCCAAAGTATAATTTTATTAATGAAATAATCATTAGCTACTACATTAGCTAACCCTAATGCTTTATAACAAGTTGCTCTACATCAGAAATCCTCCAAAGGATCTACTCCCCATCTCCTTTTGTCACTTTAAAACAGAAGTGTACTAAAAGTTATTGGGTCAGAATTTAGAAAGAGCATACACCTCCATAATGACGTGCTCATGGAGATTCATCTAATTCAAATGATGCTCAGGGAGTGTGACACTAAATTCTTTAAAATGCCAGGCTTTCTCCGGCACTTTCAAGTGGACCCATTTGCTGTGCATATGTACACTGAGACTGGAGTTAGCGTTTTAGTGCTACACCTGAGAAAAAATACTGATGTGACACTGTATCTGGATGCAACAGGTTCTGTAGTCTGTACGATTCTGAACCAAGGCAAATGAGTACTGTACTATTCACTCACCTTGGAATGGGTAGGGATGCACCGCCTCTACCTGTGTGTGAAATGCTCACCAATGAGCACACAGATCCCCCAATCACATTTTGGTTAATGCAATTCTGCTGGCATCCGTTTCCGAATAGTGCTGGAGGAGGTGAAGGTACTAGTGGCAGAAGAGAAGACTATGACAGCCAAAGATAGTAAGTACTTATGTCTAGGGATCATAAAAGTGCTTTTTGACAGCTTCCTTGGCATTTCCCCCCCTGTGGAGTGGGTTACTGCTGGGTGATTTGAAGAGGTGTGCATCAGATGACTCTCAGTGCGGTCTACAGTGAAAGATAAAATGAGGGAAACAAATTGCCATGTGGAGAAGTGGCTTGGCATTGTCATTGTCCCCCAGAGGATTTCTGATGTAGAGCAACTTAGTTTCAGGAGCAGACTAAGCCGTTAATAAGCGAATGCCTATTTTGCACCCAAAAAAAAATCTTATAATTAGCAGAAGAAACTTGCTTTTTAGGATCATAGTGAGCCGCTCATAACCAAATGGTTCTTTTGCACCAAAAACAATCATTTAAAATTAGGAGAAACTTATCGCTGATAAAATCTGATGGGGACTTGGTCCTCGAGAGGATGTTTTATGCAGCGCAACTTGTTTTGGCGCAATAGAATAAACCATTCGGAAGCTGCTGATTATGTTTCATTAAGAAACATAAAAATTATTGAAAATTAAGAGTAAGCCTTCTACATACCAGGTAACTTAATTTGACTATTTGTGTTACACTGCAATGAACCGTTAAAAGGTTTTTTTTTTTTTTTTTATAGAATTTCATATCCCCCATTGATAATTACAGACAAGTAATTTGGAGACGGTCCCTAATCTCGTGTTCGGGAGTAGACTTTCCATATAGATAAATGCATTTTCTGAATATTGCAACATATTTTCTGACAGCAGTGAAGAGGGAGCTCATTCTGTTAAATGTCAGTAAACAAAATGTACAAGTATTTCTGCTTTGGCACTCGCACGAAAACGGCCAATGAAGTTCAAAATCCGAATATCCCAGGTACAAGTAACATCAGAGCAAGCATTTATATATAGTGCAATACAAAGCATTTCAAACATAATAAGAACCTAATAAGACTATTCAATGAAACGACAAAGTACAGACCAGCAAAGGAACGAAGAGTGGTTAGTAGAGTTGTTCAATATTCAGGCTAGTTTTACCTAAATTCAGTGGTTCAATAGTGATATTTAAAAGGCAGGTTGTGTTTGTACAGTGGGTGAAATTGTGTTTTCCATGATCTCAGAACATGTAAATTAGTGTATCATGGTTTTAACCCTGCAAAGATGGGTTTTAAAGCCTAATCTTGATCATGTACACAATCATATTGCATATTTTCTATCTGTCTCCTAACCTCTTACTCTGGTCAGGCTACTGAGCTGTTGTTATAGGACAGATCGTATAATGTATACTTTATTGGAGGGGGCTATAAATCGATTGTTGCTGCTGTACTCTCATTAGGTTACACTGGAACAAAACAGAGAACTGCAGGTCTCCACCAGCAGGAGGCGACAGAGACCCCCAGATTTCAGTCTGAGAAAAGTTCACCGGCAGCCAGCCATGTGAGTGAGCTCAGCTTGATCCAGGTGCTGGATGATGGGGTCATTAAAGTGGAAGATGAGTCTTGTTGTGAGCCGGATCTGGTCAAGACGGCCTCGGACCAGGCCCTGCAACTCGTCCTGCCTCCTCCCATGGCTGCCGATACTCAGTCCACAGAGCATCCTGAGCCAGCAGAAGCTCGGCCGGTTCTGCACGTGCTCCCCCAGAGCCCGGACAAGGTGCATCTCTGCAGCGTGTGCGGACGTGGCTTCCGCCGCTTCTACAACCTAAAGACGCACCAGCGCATTCACACGGGCGAGCGGCCCTACCCCTGCCGCTATTGCGAGAAGCGCTTTCGCCACCTGGACAGTCTGCAGAAGCACCAGCGCATCCACACGGGCGAGAGACCTTACCGCTGTGTGCAGTGTGGCTGCTGCTTCCGCGAGCTGGGCCACCTCAAGAAGCACCGGCTGACCCACGCGAATGTGCCACCTGTTCCGCCTGACCCAGCCCACAACTTGCATGACCCCGCCCATGGCCTACATGACCCCACCCACTTCCCACCTTATCCCATCCATGCCCCACCTCCTGTCTCTAGTGGCCACATCTGGCCACATGTAGCTCCTCAGCCCCCCAACTTGATTTAACCTTTACAGAAGGCGTGAGGGGAGGTGTCAGGGGAGTCCAGATCTGCTGGTCTTAGAACACATACCATAGCATTAAGGATTGTTAGCTAGAAGAGCCAGTTGATGAGACTATTATTTCAAGCAAAATGATACACTGGAAACATCTAGGTCTCTGGACCTCTGTGGCCCGACTTGGGAACATAATGCAATTCTTTATATTCCCGTTAGGTCTTCTGTTTTTTGGAGGGGGACGTCACCTCCCTCGACTCCTCATTTCATGGTGCATGACATCAGTCAGTCAGCAGGGACTACCTAAGACGTTTTTTTGTCAGCTGAGGAGCGGCCTCAGGCAGCTGACAAAAATGCTTTTTTGAATTGCTGTTGCAGAGTAGGAAGTGTATACAATTGGCCTGTTATCTGGATGAATAATTTGTACTAAAAATTCTGCAAGACATTTATTTTAGATATTCATAGAGCTTATAGGATGCTAACAGATTTATCCATGGAAATGGAAGTTCAAGCTGTGAAAGAAAAAAAGAAACACACTCATATGCTTGCAAAGCTAAGAAAGGGGGAGATTGTGAATTTTTTCTCAACATGCCCAGCAAAATTCACCCTGCCAAAAGGAAAAAGGATGACATTTTCGATCAGGAAACTGTAAGAGAGTATCATTCAAGGCCTCTCAACTAAGATCAATCAGAAATCGGATCGAAGTGAATGTATGGTCAAGGATAATTCTGCTAATATCGTCTGTCTTTGTGACACTGAACTCCATTCACAGCAACGGTGTAGCGCTCCAAGAAGAGGGTGAAAATCTGAAGAAGACGAATGCAAAAATGAAAATTAAGATAGATGACTTGGAAGTGAAAATAAGTCGTAGATGGTGTCTTTGTGTGTGTGACCTTTCTGAGTTCAGTGAAAGTGAGGATGAGAGGGGTGTGAAAAAAACTGTTCCTGATATGGAGTGGGGTGAGCTGGAAGTGCCTGATGTGGCCCATTGCCTTGGCAGGAAGAAGATAGCAAGAAAAAAATGAGTAGTGATTAGGGTTGAGGTTTGTTTTCTGGTCAGTTAGAAAATTAATATGGAAGGGTGCTAAGGTATGTGAATAGCTGAACACCCAGGGGCCTTACTTTAAGGAGGATCTGACTTGGTTTGACAAGCAGCTCAGATACGACTGTGGCCACTGGCAGAAAAGGCATGGAGAGAGAGTAAAAAGGCCTTTTTCATCGTGGCACGTGCTTTCGTAGATGGGATGTGTCCCGATTGCTGTGCAGGGTGTCGACTGCGAGAGGCAAACAGAAGGCAGAACAGCAGGCAGGCAGAGAGTCGGGGAAATCACGGGGTTTAATCGTCCAACGCAGGGTAAACACAGGAGCAGCAGGTAAACGCCACAAGACACCACAATGACACATCTGGGGAGATGGACTCAGTCGCGGGCTAAATACGTGAGACATCATGGACTGATACACAACAGGCGAAGACAATCAGGCACGAATCGACAACAGGTGGTTTCCATCAGGATTGAACACGGGGTAACAAGGGGGGCGTGGCACACACATGACAGGATGGAACTTGTACAAGCAAATACACAATTATCCTGCTTTGGTCAGTGAAAAGATAGGAGCCAGAGAATTTGTCAAATGCAAGTGATGTGAATTTTCTTGTGATAAACCTTCAGCTTTCCAGGTAATTTCTGCTTGTTGAATAGTTTGTTGCATTATATAGGCTATTGTGATGTCAATTTCTATTCTTTCCATTCATGCCAGGGGTAGTCATAATCTGCTTAAGAGGAAAACTTTATTCTTGTGGTGTTGGGCAGTCTGTTGGCCTTGGACCCCCAGAGATTTTATTCCTTAATTGGGAGTTTTTGGTTCCTGTCTGGGGGGGGCACGGTGGTGCAGTCGTTAGCACTGTTGCCTCACACTTTTGCCACCTGGGTTCAAGTCTCTGCCATGTGTTCCGTGTGTAGAGTTGGTCACCTTGGGGTGGCTGTTGTGAAAAGCGCTCTGTTAAAAAATTGAATTGAATTGAAATAAAAGCCTTTTAAGTAGCTGTTTTACTTAAATCATAGCAAGTGGCTGAAATACTCCAAGTCTACTTATTTCTGTGTGGATGCAATAGCCTCCTTTTAGTGCGTATTGGAAAGGAGAAGGCATTGGTGAGGTTAGCCAATCATATGAGAGAACAGCAAAATGGTGCAATCAGACCTCGGTCTTCAAAGTGACAGAGAACCAGAAGAGGAGGAAACAAGGCCCCCCCCTCATCTGAGAGATGCCCTGGACACAAGCCCACAGCCCCCTTGCACTGGGAGCAGCACTTTTCCTACAGTGGATCTTGGAAGGATCTCATTGTGTCCGACATATTTCCTCAACAGTCTTACTCACTAGGTGGCAGCAGAGAACTAAACTGAAATTGTCTTAGCGGGACACTAATCAGCAAAACACTGCGCACACATTTTCAATCCCTGGTCCGCATGGTGCAAACAAGAGTTCTCACTCAAATTCAGGACCATTGTGGAAAGAAACACAGAAAAACAGGGAAATTCAGTCGAGGCAAATTTTAATGCACAGCAGATGTGCTCCACAATGTTGTTAAAAAAGCAACAATTATATAATGCATTTGAAGAATTTATAAAGAACCCACCCTATACAGAAGTATTACTTCTAACCTAAAATCATTTACTATTAATATATGAGGTTTAGACTCCCTACATGTCCCTGTGTGTCCCGCTCCTGTCTCTGTTTGACCATCACAGCCTACTTGCAGTATACATCGTACTTCAGCTTGGAGCCCAGCTTGGTCGCAGCCAGGTGCTTCTCAAAAGCAGCGTCCATCTCCTGGCTCTGGTCCACAGTGAAGTGGTTCTTCCAGTCTCCCACCTCACCTGAAAGGCAGGAAGGATGCAGAAAGCTTGTGGGATTGTACCAGACCCGCTATTGAAAATATTCGTCCCTAAGAGAGGCTGACAATCATCTTGCTTTCTCAGCAGATTCTGGAGGTATAAGCATTCCACCCTGGAGCAAAGCATTTTACAATAAAAAAAAACAGCTGTCTTATGTGGCTGAGTGGATTAGGATGCTGTACCTCTGATTGGAGGGGCATAGGTTCAGATCCCAGGCTCAGAAGAGTGATGTCACAGCTGGGCCCTTAAGCAAGGCCCTTAACCCACAACTGAGCCAGCTTTCTCAAAAAAAATATGAATGTCACTTTGGATAAAAGCATCCATTATATAAATAAAATGTAAATTTGATGTGTCTACCCTGAAAAACAACATTTTATGTGATATATATATATATATATATTACAGAAGGCACGTGACTATTGGCATAAAGTACTGTGATAAGCATGTGTTTGACTGAAGGAGAACCTTAGACACTCCAATGAAGATGTATGTGGCTGGGAAGTGGCAGAAATGAGCAGAGAACGGCTGAGTTGGCCCTGACCCACCTTTCCTGAATATAACGTTGGTTATTTGTCCAAACGTGCTCTTGGAGCTCTCCTTCATTGTGTCGAAACTGCTTGCCATGGCAATGTTCTGGACCTGCTCCTCAGTCAAGCTGTAGCCATAGAACTGGGCGATCTGCTCTATCCCTTGGCACAGGTTCTGAACAGTAGTGGGAATCCCGATACAAATGAAGATGGGCATATCATGTGACCCCATCACACATAAAGAACATTCCAGAAACAGGATTAAACTGTTACAGCACAACTAAAAATATTATACAGTATCTCATGATTGAGTTTAGGCCTCCCAGTTCCACACCTCAGGAGGTGTTACACCAGTATGATTTTTCAGTCTTACCCTTGCAGATCTGAGATCTGGGGTATGTCTGAGAGGTTTACAAGGCTGACGCTGTTGTTGTGTTGTCAGAATAAGCTGGTATGTCTTTCCATACCCTGGAGGTCCCTATTAACATCTATTAAGACCTGGAACGTGTGGTTCTTCGGGGTCAGGAAGACCCACATAAATTACCTGCTTCATGTCCTCAAAGGTGACAACCAAAACGTTGGGGTCGTCGATATGCTCCTCCCATGCTAGGGTGCAGTCAAAGTAAGAACCCCAAGGTACTGCAAGGAGGGAATGGAGACTAACGTAAATACATATGAGGCTTTGTAGGGTATGTCCAATATTAGGCTTTACGGAAGACATAGTTAATAAATGATACATTTATGTACTTGACTGAACATTTTAGAGAATGGCAATCATGAAAAGCAGAATTTGCATGCATATACCTAAAGGTCTTGTTCCTCCACAAAAACACTCAACCGTGAAATGGCACACTACAGTAAAGAGAGATCATATTGCTGTCCCCTGAGATTTTATCAGTAGATATTAGTCTATGCTTCCTTGCTTGATATCAAGTACAAGCAAGGCTACAGTGCAGGGATAAAGCATCTTCCGGACCCAAGGAAAGCTCTGCTGGCAGAGGATTCTGGTCTGCGGGTAAGAGAGAGTGAAGCAGTGCTGCGTTGCAAAAAAGTTATATGCTTAAAAGTTAAGCAAGGCCATTTTTAAAAATTCCCTGTGTGATTCTGGGAATTCCACTGAATCAGGAGAGGCTGGGTATCTGTCTGACACATTAAAACACAGATAGCAGTGGTTTTTATCACTCTTCACCCTCACTGTCCGCTACATAGTCACCTCACTAATGTTGAGGAGATGCTGAAGCAGCATGTTCTGCTAACCAGCTATCTAGCTACCATCTTCTGACTCGACACTCGTGCTGGTTGTTGAAATGTGGAGGGGGGACAAAGTGAATTTTTCAATTGGAAATGAAACAGAAAACACAAACAACAACCCCCCCCAACACACAAAACTTTACTCCAGAACATTACGTACATTTTCCATGAAATTACATTAATTGGTAGGTGATACATATTTCAATAAATTAATATATATATATAGATATATTAAGAGACACTTCTTTCCTGAGGTGCCTGTGGGCATTTGTGGGCGAGAGTACCTTCTCCTTGTATGAAGTCTGAGTAGAACTTGTCCCAGGACTCAGGGGTTGGCAGCACTGGGTTGTTGTTGGTGAAATGAAAGTAGGAGACGGCTGTATCTTTAGGGTTCCGGAACATAACCACGATCTACAGAGAGGCGGCGTCACAGACAGCTCAGTCCACCCTGTCATTGTTCATGAGTAGACATTAAAAATGAGCATAGCATAGCCCTTTATCGTGGAATGGTTCGCCAGGTCATTTTCCGGATGCCGAATTGGTCTCAGTCTTTAAATCTCGACTTTGACCTCGTTGACCTTGGCGCACCACGGGTTCCTTGCTCCTCTCTTGGGAGTTTTTGGTTCCTCTCCTCTGTTATCATCTGGCTTTCTTTCATTCATTTTTTAGTCTTCCCTTTTCCCAGTTTACTCATATTAAGACGCCATGGGGCGACTGTTCTGAAAGGCACTTTATAAAAATAAACTGAAGTGAATTGAATTTTGGCTAAGAACTTACACATGACCACACTTCAGTGGCTGCTTAAAGTTTCAGAAAAACCCATTTATGTTAGAATAAGTGCTGGTCATTGTCTGTTGGTTAACCTTGAAATGGGATCAGTATTAAAGTGATTATAACCAGGCTGCTTTTAACAAGCCTTAGCCATTACGTAGCATGGAAGTCAGAATTCTAACCTATGCACGAAGTAAGTCAGCTTGGCTTCTGGAAAGACATGATTAACAGATGTGTGTAGTGAGCACGAACCTTGGTTTTCTTGGTGAAAAAAGAAGAGGGCATGTTCTGGGGTCGCAAGTGTGTCCCAAGGATTCTGGGAGATGGTAAGTCAGCCAGCATCTGCAGCGCAAACACAGTCAAAGGAGGTCACATGGCCTGCGCCCAGTTGCCATAGCAAATTGGCCTTGTAACACAAACTCCGTCCTGAGGGTCAGGTTTGAGAGGCATAGAGCCATGTAATACGCATAAGTGACTTCATGCTCTCAAACAGAATACTGCTCTGTAAAAGAGGCGGGTAACCGCAGGTCTGAAATGTAACAAGGCTCCTCCCGGTGTTGTGACAGCCAAAAAAATACAGGCGCTACTCAAAAATCTTTCAGCACAGTGTGGATAGAATGAGCATATGAAATATTTAAAGCACACAGAGTGCATTGTGGGTATTTGTAACCCAGAATAGTTCTTGAGGGCAAAACCATGGAAATAATGTTTGCTGGGTTATGACAGCACTGGTGTCCAGCTATGTTGAACATAAAGGACAGGCCTCTGGTCAGCCTCTAGTGTGAGCTGAAGTAAATGCTTGGACACACCATGTCCTCTCAGTCCAGGTGAACAGTAGAGAACATAAGGAGATGCATGTTCCTTTCATATGCTTGACTTTGTCAGATTCTAGACATTGCGGCAGCACTTCTGCTATCATTCCTAAAACTTATATTCTCAATACTTTTGCCCACAATCAAACTAACAGCCTTATTAGCTGCCTCAACAACCATTCAATGACATATTTATCATAAGCAAGACTTCTCAAGGCTTCTCCTGAGCCAATGCAAGGTAGTTATATATGTAATAAGGCCTCAGAAACATATGCCTATTTCTCATGTCCCTCAGGTTCATGCTAAGGTTACAGGGCTTAGTACCTTTTGCTTAGCTGGGTCGAGAAACTCAATCAGTGGGTGCATCTTTATCTGATTTTCTGTTCCTTTGACAGCAGCTACAATCTTCTTCAGAACCCCAAGCATCCAGTTGAAGCCTGAGAAGGAAGGAACTATTTTTTGTACAGGCCGAGGAGAGCTTTTACTTTTTTACTTTTTCCAGTTATCTTGTGGTCACTCGACAGCTCTTCAGTAATTATGTAACATCTGTTGTTTACGTTTAGATTTATGGTACTATTTCCATGAGGGAAAAAATTGTCATATGTACATAAATGTGACGTAGGCCTATAGTGCACGGATAGCTTCAATAACACCAGAATATCTGCATCAACTCAGTCGGTTAGAGGCATTGATGAAGGTTTCTCACAGTTTCATATTATTATGATTAGCAGTAGTTAAGTAATCATATTTTAATCCTACTACTATATATATGAATTTAAATGTCATATGTGAGTCTCTTAAACTGCCATAGCAGTCATTTTTAATATAAAATTACATTTACCACATTTGGGGAAGGCCGCCAGCATGATGTCGTCAGTTCTGGCTTCCATATTCACAAGGGCCTTCAAATTCTCCTCTGGGCTCCTGAGGATGGGATACAGAATCCCATTGTACCTGAAGACCTTGTCCTCATTCTTCATCGCATGAGCTTTTTCCAGGTTGGTATCTAACCGGATCTGGCTGCTCATGTTATAGTTCTGGAGTAGTCAGAGGCTTTCTGGTCTGATCGCAGGGTCGGGATCTGCTTCTGTGGCCAGAGTGTGTCTCCTGTGTGAAATTTGCATGAGATCTTTGAGTTTCCTGGTTCCTGTCTTACTGAATAGAAGAACTGGTTTCCCCATCTCTGCTGGAGAGTGAGACGAACGCCCCCCTATCCGCTTCAGCTGCCTGCCCTCTACTAGCGCAAGTGGGTGGGAATTTGCTGCAGGACAGCCTGCTGCTTCAGAAAAGTGCCATGAATACGAATAGGCTAAACTGTAAGGAACTCGGGTCCTGGCCAGTCAGAATGAACATGCTAGTCCACACACCTTTATTCTAACTTTATTCTAACATTTGCTCACACTCTTGGAAGTTTTGGAACATTCACAATGATCCATAAGATGTTTTTGAAATCCAAAAGCAATACTTTCCCCCCAAGAAACATAGAAGTGAAAACAAACTTGCCGTCCACGACTTTGTCCTCTGTATTACTCTTGCAGGTGTTGTGTAACCAGTTCCATGAGGCAGCATTACTCGCATCATTCCTGTGATATCTGGCATGATGGCAGGGGGCAGCATGTGGCTCAGTGGGCTAAGCCAGTCTGCTTGTAATCACAAGGTCACCTGTTCAAACCCAGCCTCAGCCTGTCTGTGGGTCCTTGAGCAAGGCCCTTAACTCCCAGCTCCCTGGGCACCGCTACAGGTGGCTGCCCCTTGTGGACAGCTTGCTCTACAAAGAGTAAGTTGAGGGAGGCATAAAAATTATTTCCCCACGGGGATAAATAAAGGATTGATTATTATTATGATGTGTCATTTTGCTCTGCCCTGAAGTCAGCAGAGACTCTCTCTCGCTACAAAGCTAAAAGCAGGGCGCCGCGACCGCAGCAACATTTTTTTTCTGAGAGTTATAGCTGACAAGATGAAAATGTATGGATGTTAATTGGTTCACGTAAGTTTGGTACAACTGGTCTTTCTATAGATGCAACAGTAGGTTAAGGGACTGAATGACTGAAGCAAACTAAAAGGACGTTTTATAACCTCTTGAAGTCTCACAAGAAGTCATTATACCTCTGGTGTTATCACTTGGCAACTTATTCTTGGAATTTTATTGGTTTGCCATTTATTTCAACAACAATAAAGTAATTGAATGATGCAGTAATATAGCCTTGCAGTCACAGACTGTCATATGCAGAAAAAATAGGTATATTAAATGTTTCTTTTTAGTGAAATCATTTGTCGGAATAGTCAATATACACTAACTAAATAAGTAAATAAAGACCAGGATATGTTGCAATTTCCTGTAAACTCTATTTTACACTTAGATTCCACTGATTCAATTTTGCGTTATATATTTGTTTTATTTTTGAATACTTGCATACTGTATCAGAACACAAATAACTTTGGTTTTGTTTAAGTTACCAAGAACTCCAGCACAGCAAACATACAATCAGTTCACGATTACTTAAAATCTGGTGGCGCTCATGCTTCGTGAACTAGAAAAACCACCCGATTGAAACTAATCATGAACTGATGGCATATTTGCCATTACAGGTGCCCGCACACCCAGATACCTCAAAGAATTGTGTGACATTCAGAATAGAGTAGCTCTGTCCCTACAGTGCATGGATGGCAGTACTGCTGTAAATAACCAGCCCTCCATTGGGAATGAAGATGTCAGAGCCACAGCTGAGAGGAACTTCACACGGGCCTGTTTGGTTGTGACTCAGCAGACAGTGACAGCGAGAGCCGTTGAAAGGATGCGCACAACCAAGTGATCACTACTGAAGTAAGATTTATTTAAATAGGAACAGTGCATATTAATGAACATTTAAAATCAAATGTAAAGTACCAGATTTAGCCCCCAGGCTAATCTTCGTCTGTTGTCCTGTGGCGGTGCTGATGTACTTCCGTGAGTCCCGGGGTCTTGCTGGAAGCTGAACGAGGCAAAGTATCTGACTCTTGCATCACTGGCCAGATCACTCTTGTGTATCCCGCTACTTCAACTCCCTCGGAGCGTCTCTTCTCAGCAGCTGGAAACATCGCCCCCAAAACGAGAGCCAGCCTCACTCCAGAGCACATAGATATGCTAATGTTCTTGTACTGCAGTTTAAAGTGTTTGTAAACTTTCCTTAATTGTAATTTTGAACTGAAAGACGTTCTTTCTATTTACATTTGAAGCCGTATTTAAACTTTTGGACTTCCAGACCTAGCAAGATTTGAAATAGGATGGACTATTTGTTTGTTTGTTTTTTTTACTTTTATATCACTTTAAACAAAGTTATTATTTGCAGAGTTGAACCTTCCACAACTTGCAAGGCAGGTTAACAGCCCTCATGCTGGGGCAGAGGCTGCTATGTGAGTTAAGCTACTTATTTTTACATTTTTTCATTTAAAAGACTACTTGCACTTTAATTAGTATTATTTAATTAACACCTTAATTTTATTGTGATCGCATGTATTAATGTCATACATACATTTGATTAAGCTATCAAGCTTAAGTTTGAAATTCATATGATTTGAGAGCTTATGGCAGAGGCAGAGTCTGAACAACAAGGTGACATTCAGACCTGAGCAAGGGAAGTAAAACATGCACTGGAGCGCAGAACAGGAGCAGTGCCCGCTGGAAGCAGAGATGGAGGGCGTGTCAAATAATCGTTGACTAATCGACTAATCAGGGGGGAAAAAAAAACTGCCAAAATAATCTTTAATTACAGCCCTAGTGGCCACATCATCACAAACCCACATTTGTTTGCTGTTTCCTGGTTTCTGCTTTCAGATTTTAGTGTACCCTACCAGAGCTGAATTAGTATTCACTGGAATAATCAGCTAAATAAAATCTGGAAATGAAATTAAAGGCTTATAACCAGCTGCTTTACTTAAAAAAATCATAGCAAGTGTTGGGCCCCTGAGCAGGGCCCCTAACCCCCAATTGCTCAGTGGACTGACTGACCCTGCTTGTTGAATTATATATTACTTAAAATCATCTTCTAATTAAACAAATGTAAATGTACTGGACGTTGAACCAACAAGGGTAAAGTTTCCCAACTTTTTCTCCTAGCTCCAAACACCCATAAAATGTGGGCTGTCTGGGGCTCCACGCAGACTGGGTTTGGAAACCAGGTTGCTGATGAAATCCATGCTAAGTAGTAGCTAGCAGGAACTATGATCAGCTCTGTCTCCACATGATAAATCTGCCCATGCGGCTCCTGATCTGCTCTCATCCACACTACAGCACCAATTCTCACTCTAACTTATTGATCTGGTCAGTTATGTAGTTGAGGGGGTTGTTAATCAGTTTCAGCTGTTTTGGTGTTAATGAAATTAACAACAGGTGCGCTAGAGGGGCAACAATGTGACGACCCCCAAAACAGGAATGGTTTAACAGGTGGGGGCCACTGACATTTTTGCCTCATTACTTTTTCTGACTTTTTTTCATTAATTTTGCATTTGGCTACAGTCAGTGTCACTACTGGTAGCATGAGGCGATACCTGGACCCTACAGAGGTTGCACAGGTA
>JAODUD010000002.1:25877197-25887735 GCA_026784285.1 Stomatorhinus walkeri
CACCCCACGGATGAAAGAAACAGCCAGTCAGCAGAAAAATAAATAAATAAATAAAAGAAAGAGGAAAAAAAAAAAAAGAAAGAAAAAAATATATAAATGCAGATAAATAAATTATACATCAAACAGTTTTGACCTTCTCATTCTGGTTTCACCCACTGGACTCCCTCTCTGCGCAGGAGAGCTGAAGAATCCCAGTGAGTCCATCCCTAAAGGGACCATCATCGCGGTGCTCTACACCTTCTTCATCTACCTGCTCCTTTTTGTGCTCATCAGCTCCACCTGTGACAGGTCTGTGCAAGTGCATCCTGGAAGCCCCCATATATAAATAATGTTGGATGATAAAAATCGATCAATGATGTGGCACCCAGATGGTAACATTGTGACACTGATGGTGATCATACCTTTTTAATGATGAAAATGTTCGAACTCTTTTCTGTTATTAAAGTAGAAAAGTGTGTGTGACAAGTTGGACATTTAAATATTCAGTATTTGTTTCCATTACTGCCTACTCCTAAATAAAAGAAAATTTAGGATATGTAATGACTTATTTTGCATGCATACATTTCCCGCAACCTGTTCATATTCATACCTTAAATTACCTTTTCAAGCATGTAAGTTTCCAAACCTGTTTCAGACATAAGCATTACCAAACACATGACTGTCAGTAAGTGCAGCGCTGACCACCAGGGGGTGCTCTCAATGTTCCTGTGTTCGAACAGGGTTCTCTTGATTCAGGACTATGGCTTCTTCCAGCGGATCAACATCTGGCCGCCCTTCGTTACCATTGGCGTCTACTGCACCTCCCTGTCAGCCGCCATGAGTTCCCTCATTGGGGCGTCTCGCATCTTGCATGCCCTCGCTCGGGACCAGTTATTTGGTGAGAGGCGGCCTCACCTGCAAAGGGGTGTGGCTTAATAACTGCCACCTCGCTGCTGGCATGAGCTTAGCCCAGGTCTTATGCTATTGGGTGGTTCTGATGCGTACCGTACTCCTTCCATCCTCAGGGCTGCCCCTGGCTCCAGCCACCATCACCTCCACTTCGGGGAATCCTTGGATGTCGGTGGTGTACACCTGGGCCCTTGTACAGGTGAGCTGGGTGGTGGTTCTGCTTCACGTGGGACCCAGTTAGAGTGGCTGGATGGGTGGTGCAGTGATGTACAAATGCCACAATCTCTGTCTTCTGGTGGTGGAAGGTGTAGTAACTCTGGTTTCTTCGGACAGCTTGTTTTTGGGTCTGTATCTCAGCCCAATGCTCATTACAATGAGTGTAATGTTGCATTGAATTTTGCCATTGCACAAAGTATAAGTACTCAGACAACAATGTGCACTTTAGAAAAGTGCAAAATAGTGCAAGACCATGACACAGGAGTCATCAGTTATGACGTGAACCAAGGAAATGCATTATTATGGATGGGATTACTTTAACCTAATCTCATTAGCAAGGATCAGAACGTAGTGTATATGTAGTTTGTAAACTGATTCAACTGGCTGAATCAGACCTGATGACATAATTTCCACAATCCCGTCCGGATGTCAACATCAAAGTTAGTATGTTTAAATGGAAATGATGGCAGAAGAAGTTGTAGGTTTAGGTTGTCATGTGGAAAACTCAGTACCCATTCAAGCTCCATTTTTAGTGAATAAGTGCTGTTTTCACTTTACGAAATAGAGGTATGCCTTTATAGATATGACCTCATTACCAAGAGGACAATTCGAATGGACTACTGTTACTGAAATTGGTCTGTATTCACTAAAATACCAAAGGTAATTGGCTCCTGAACATTTCCTGGGCAGGACTATACAAGTAAAGAAATTGATAGATTAAAATTGCAGACTTTGTCTAATTGCTTCAGTTTCATTACGACTCCAGGTCAAACTAATCTTGTCGGAATTGGAGGTTGACCTTGTACTTGGAAGTTTCCTGGTATGCAGTGGTTCCACCTTGCCGCTCTCCTCCTCCCCGCATTGTAGTGCGTGGTCTTTGCTGGGCAGCTGAACTCCATCACCAGCCTGGTCACCGTGTTCTACCTGCTGGCCTACGCCGCAGTGGACCTGGCTTGTCTGGCCTTGGAGTGGGCGTCTGCTCCCAACTTCAGGTAACCAGTCAGGGGCTTTGCCGCAGTCCTCCATCTTGTTCGCTCATGAGAGCCTGCACCTCCCTCTTCTTTACCTCAATTCATGCTCTGTTGGCCTGTCTCTGTGAAACTGAGCTGAGTAGCCAGGCTGAAACCTTACATGTAGTTTGCTTCTCGATTAAATCAGTCGGGGCTTCTGCGTTGCTCCTTCTTCCCCGTCTTCCTCCTGACCTCTCACTTTCTCTGTCTCTTCCTCCCCCTCCCGCTCAGGCCTACCTTCCAGCTCTTCTCCTGGCACACCTGCCTGCTCGGCATCATGGGATGTGTGGTGATGATGTTTGTGATCAACCCTGTCTACTCCTCAGCCAGCATCGCCCTTCTGCTGCTGCTGCTCGTCTTCATCCACTACAGAGCCCCCACCAGCAGCTGGGGTTACATCAGCCAGGCGCTCATCTTCCACCAGGTAGGCCGTGACTGGGCCACACGGTTTGACCTACTTAAACACACTCCCATATGATTACTAGCCAGGCTATAACACAAAGGCAACGCCTACTTTTCTGTAAGGGGCACGTAGCTGTGTCCACTACTGTAACGGGACTGAACACCTCTGATATTCTACCTGACTAGACATACACTTGTTCTCGAAGCTGTTGAGACCTGAACCAATCCTACCCAAAACCTAGAATCAGGGGCAGCCCTAGACATAAGTGACCTAAGAGGCTATTGGCCACCAGGGGGCCCCCATCACATCAGCCTGTGAAAATGGAAAGGAAGATGTCAAATGACATCTAGGCTAATCGAATTTTGGCCCCAAAAAAGGCTGACTGACCCTGTTGTTGGATTACAGGAAGCATGCTTTTCAATACACATTTTGCAAAAACGTCTCAAGAATGACGCTAGAATTCCCCCCCCCCCGTCTCCACTGCTCTGCTTGGGTCCTCTCCCCTCCAACCTGGCTGTTCTCCAGGTGCGTAAGTACCTACTGATGCTGGATGTGCGGAAGGACCACGTGAAGTTCTGGAGGCCACAGGTGCTGCTGATGGTGGCCAACCCACGCTCATCCTGCCAGCTCATCACGTTTGTGAACCAGCTGAAGAAGGGTGGCCTGTTTGTGCTGGGCCACGTCCAGCTGGGAGACCTGGGTGAGGAAGAAGGGCCGAGGTGGGAGGACGGGCTGCCCAGGCAGTAGGGCTGAGGATTCGCGGAGCTGACATGTCAGTGTTACTCATGTTGGGCTGTATTGCTGAGAAGCGGAGGTAATGTGCCAGAAGACTAGCCAACGGAAAATGGAAAAGTGATGGATGTTCGTGGAATGGAGATCTCCTTGTGGATCGATGGATGGATGGATACATAGGTATAGGTAGACAGACATTATACAGTATTTTGCAAAAGTTTGAGGGTGCTTTTCCATTGCACCAGGTACTGTACTTTTAGTACTCCAAGGGGTTGGTCCACGGGCATAAAATCTGGTACTGGCGCCAAATTTATAGCCATCCAGCTAGATATCCGTAACTTTTAGGAGAATAGAAAAATTTCTGGGAATATACACTCCCTACCCGGATAAATAGCTTTAAGCATTTCGTATGACTTTGGCATGATACTGTATCTATCTATGTTGTCAGTGTTCAATACTGTTGGCTAGGGAGAGAATAGAATGGAGGAGGTGCAGGGGGAGCTGTAGCGGTTATATAGTGTGACGGCAGCAGGATGAAGAGATCGCCAGGAGCACTTCCTACAGCACCATAGGGGAATAAGTCATCTGTATTCTCATACGAAGAGCTGAGATGACAAAATATAATTATGAAGTGAATGTAGGGTCATGCAGTTAAATATCATCCTTGAACTCGGTATCAGATATCTAACCCTGTTTTGTGTTTTCCCCCTCCCTCTCCGAACAGACACTCTGCCGTCAGACCCAATCCAGCCCCAGTATAACTTCTGGCTGAGTCTGGTTGACAAGCTGGGGGTGAAGGCCTTTGTGGACCTGACTCTGTCTGTGTCCGTCCGGCAAGGAACACAGCACCTGCTCAGGATCACGGGACTGGGTGGGTCCTTCTAACCCTTACTGTCCTCTGATTGGCTGACTCTCTTCACCCTTTCTTGCTTTGTGATTGGGTGGATCTTCCGTCCGTCTCCACCTCTATTTTATGGATGTCTGCATGTTGGTTCACCATGGAATGCATGTAGCATAATATTCTTCGATAAGTAAACCCAATAGGACGAATAATGCAATGGACTGCTTTCACTTACAAGTCGTCCATTTTTCCCTGTCTCCCACAAAATGGTAATGCTGTCGTTCTGTCTACCCTGTTGGCTTTCAGGGGGCATGAAGCCCAACACGCTTGTCCTGGGTTTCTATGACAACTGCGTGCCGGACGATTACTTCCTGCAGGACCCAGCTTTCTGTGAAGGGGTTGCGGGACCCGGCAACAGCAGGGGGGACAACTTTGGGGTGGACCTGCCATCCCTCCAAGCCCACTTCCCCCCTGTCCGCAGTTCGGAGTCTCCCCGCTGGCTGTCCCCGGAGGAGTATGTGGGCATCATCTCCGACGCCATCAAGATGGGGAAGAATGTGTGCCTGGGTCGCTGCTTCTTCCAGCTGGAGGGAGGCCGGACCGGGGCATCGCCGACTGCCTCTGGGGCAGAGAGGACCATCGACGTGTGGCCCCTGAACCTGCTGAGGCCCGAGAACAGCGGCTATGTGGACGTCTGCAGCCTCTTTCTGCTCCAGATGGCCTGCGTGCTCAACATGGCCAGCGGGTGGCGCCGTGCGCGGCTCCGCATCTTCCTGTGCGTGGAGGCGGAGTCAGGTGACCAGGGCTGGATGGCCAAGGAGGAGACCCTGCGCGACTTGCTGGGAAAGCTGCGCATCCGCGCTTCCATCAAGATCGTGGGCTGGGACGCCGTGGTGAGGCAGTACAGGCCGGGTGGAGGTGCTGGGGGTGAGCGGCGGGCCGGGACTCCCGGGGGGGGCGACGTGGGCGAAGGGGAGCTGGGGGGCTGGGCCAGGCAGGCCCCAGGTGTCTCTGAGGAATACCTGTCAAGTGTGAATGCTTTGGTGATGGAGCACAGTGCACAGGCTGCCGTCCGCTTCCTGTACTTGCCCCGCCCACCGGCTGGGTCCAACCAATCGCAGAAGTACCTTTCTCAGCTGGAGGTCATAACCAATGGTCTGGGCCCAACCCTTTTAATCCATGGTCTTACTCCTGTTACATGTACTGAGCTCTGAGAAGATGGGTTCTTTTTCGTTTTCATGTCCTTTGCCAATGTAGTTTCTTTCTCCGTCTTTCTGTCTACCTGAATCTATGCGAACTAATAACTTTTTCTATCCAGATCTTTCGATTCTGTGTTTGGAAAGGGATGACTATTGTTAGATCTTTGCCGGTTCGAGCCCTTTGGATTTATTCACAGTTACATTGGCTCTCTTTTGTCAACCAGACTGGTTGTGTTCTTGCAGTGGAGGTCTGTTTTTGCCCCAGGGAGCCAATGAAAATTCCCAGGCTCTGTTTTTTGTGACTAAATGCTGAGAATGAGGCATTTAATCAAACTCGTCATAAAACTAGCGGTCGTTTTCTTTTGCAGTACCATAGAAAAAATAGCATTTCAACTATTTCAAGTACGATTTCAAAATTGTAAGACCCTGCACAAAACACCTTAGCCGTTATTATGTAAACAATAGAAAATGGCACAAAATAACATTTAAGTAATTTGGTTTGTGCATCTGTATGTCTGCTAAAAACCAGTTGTGTCTCAATGTTGTGTTGACATTGCGGATATCCACCCACGCCTTTAATAGAGGTGCCCTTGTTGTTCCTGAAAGACACCGATGGCGTTACCAGCTAATCCCAGAATGCATCAGTCTTCCCTGTAAAACAAGCAAGGCGGGGAGTAATTTCAAGTATCTGGTTAGCGTCACGGATACGTGTTCTCCACAACTGCTATTTTTACAAATAAACTATTTCCCCAAACATACTTAAGAACCAATTAAGCTTTTTCTCCTACATGAAGTATTTTTTTCTAGAAAGCAATTCCGTTTTAATCAAGTCTTCCCCTCATAAACATTTAAATAGTTCAAGACTGTAGGTGCCAAGCTGCCTGCAACGTCATGCTTTCGAGTTCGGAATCGCACAAACGCTGTAGTCACCTGATCTCCCGTCTCCACCCACCGCATTAGAAAATTACCATTATTAAACTATTTACCTGTTTTTCCGATTCCAACTTTTTGTGCACAAATGAAAAAAACCCAGAATGTGTAGGCAATATATACATACATTCCGCATCAAAGTGGTGCCTGTGGAAACCAGGGAAGATTCTCAGGGTTGAGGGAAGGCAATTTATTTTGTTGGGGACCAACCAGACCTTTTATCAGGCTTTTACTTGCTTATAACCAGTAACTATTAGGGGTTTACTTTCCAAAAAAAATCGCTAGCACATTTAAAACGTTACGATTTAACCAGCCTGGGCAAGCTTACCCAAAGCCTCCGCGTTCATCTGAATGATTCATTGCTGACTTGTACATAATGTATAAGTAATATCTAACGAACTTAACCCCTCCTGCCTGCTAACAGTTCTATGATAGGAAGATTGTAGGCTACTGTTAACTTATTTTATTACATTTTAATAATGTTTAAGACCAAGTTTTTATTTCATGTTTTATATATTAATGGAGAACGTTTAAGATAAGGATGACGACGTGAACGTAGGACTAAATAAAATGTTCATGTTTTTATGCGAATTGAAGATTTTGATTTATGATTTTTATCAACCATATGTACTCTTAAGTGCTGGTTGTATTCGCTCTTGTTACTGCCTTGTTAACGCTGTTCTTGAGTAGGAAACTGAACTGTCAAATTCAGCCGCTTCTTTCTTTTTCCTTCAATGAAATGCTGCTAGATCCCCACACTTGTATCAAGAATCAGCCCTGTGTATCATTAGCGGATGTGTATAAATAAATGCCGCACACACTTATCAGCTGGTCCAGATTTGGTCATGAATTTTAGCCCCTGGTTTAATGTAGATCCCACGTCAGTTGAGTGTTTCTTGCTCAGTGTCGTACTCCTCATTAGTTACAGGCCTACTCGTTTTTTTCGGTTCACGTGGAAGGTCCGCCATACTTCTCCGTTTTCAATGATCTTCGTCCCAAGTCAGACGGTGCAAGTGGCCCCGCATTTTAACCTTTATATTAACGAACACGCAGTGGGTACAGTGTTCAGCTTTATTTGTCATTCAATTGCAGCAATATATTTTGAAATATTTTACCGAGGAGAATTGATGCGGACGATCTGTTATACATTTTCATCTTTGCTGCATAATTTAGCTTAAACATAGTTATGCATAACTCTCCTGACTAAGCTCACCGTAACCAAAGCCTCACTGTAATATACATAATTTGTTACAGCTAACATAGCCTTTCTTCGGTGAATGTTCAATGTATACTGGCAATAAAGTGCGAAACACAGTTATTTTTAAATCATCGTTAATCTTAAGTGCGTGATTTTTATCACAGTATAAAGAAAAACATTTGCAGCGTCCAGTCGGAGTGGCTGCTTAGTATATGTATCATTCTCTGTTACAATTTCTTTCTCTCTAATGCACAGACCTGCACGCATGAGTCCCGTAGCCTTGGCCTATGGGCAGTGCACTACCAAGGTCTCCAGAACCATGTGGTCGCATTCCGTGTCTTGCTGGTTGGGCTGAATACATGCCGGCATCTGTGCCGATCGCTTACCACCTGTGCGCTTTCGGCCGTTTCAAAGGCAAGCAGGTGAAGTGGCTGAGAAGCGGAATCGGCGACAGGAGGAGATAATATCTGTCCATGGATGGGTATGGATGGTTGGGTATCCAGCGGGGAAGGGTCACAGTCGGATAGGAAAGAAAAGCCGTGGACGGACGGGGCATGGTAAGAAAATGGAGCAAACTGCGGAGTCAGTGCGCCGTGTGCGTGAGCCGCAGTCTGATCCGAAATTCGATGGAGCAAAGCGGCCCTGACAGCGCCCCGGACCCCTTCCCTGGCGCGGAGAAACCGGCTGGCTTCGTTTGCGCAATCTGCGTAACCAACGCAGGAGCGGCTCACGCGCGTCGCGGAGTCAGCAGGATCTGAAAATATGTTAAATAAAATATATA
The DNA here is from genome assembly GCA_026784285.1 of Stomatorhinus walkeri. Classification (NCBI taxonomy): domain Eukaryota; kingdom Metazoa; phylum Chordata; class Actinopteri; order Osteoglossiformes; family Mormyridae; genus Stomatorhinus; species Stomatorhinus walkeri. The sequence goes on from JAODUD010000002.1 coordinate 25,885,396, forward strand.
CAACTCACCTACGACTGAATCGGGAAGTATGGTAAAACGGACAGACCCACATGGATTGTTACGTCCATTTGATTTAATGACTTTTGTAAGTAACTATATTAATTTGTAACTTGCGTGTTTTTGTTTGCTCAATCCGTTACGCTGCTCACCTGGCGCCTGTGTTAAGGCTTTCAGGTACCGAACCGTTAGTTCAAGGACGTCCGCTTTCTCCATCTTCGACCTGCAGCAAGACTTTAAGGAACAACCCCGCGCAATTAAAAACTCTGAGACCGACGCGGGCACAACAAGCTTCTCATTTAATGGACATTAAAACTTTTATGGTCGCAAAATTAGCAATTTTAACTTGTACTTTTATTACCATGTACCATTTATTGCGCATGCGCCGTATTACAGTCAACGATTATACTAATGCTAATGACTCTCATAAACGGGATAAGTAACATAACGCCCTCTTTTGCGATGCCTGACCTTTGCGGTGTGTGATCGCAGCAGCAATGCCCGGAGCTCGCCGAGGGATCCGTTGATTCGTGCCCTCCGGCGCCTCTCCATCTGCGGCTTTGACACCTGAGCGACAGCGACAGCGCCGTTAAAACACGCTTTGGTCTGGGGGCTGAAAACCTGCTGCGCGATCTGATGGCCGACGTACCTGGCGATGAATCTTCTCCTTTGGGGAATCGCGTAGCTTCATTATAAGCACTACAGTGCCCAGCGCAAATTAATGTAATTTAGGACCAGTAGGCCTATTTACTGCCAGGGTATATATATAAGCAATTAATCTCAAACAACTGAAAGAATTCGCATATATGCTTGTGTGTTTGAGGTATTTGTTTTATATCTGAAATAAAACTACGAATGACAATTTTATCGCATCTATTTAAGGATGCTTCTTTTTCTGTGTCGTGTCGGTAGCGGTGTTTGCCTGTTAAAGTGGGTTAGGCTAAGGTCGGTTCATTTATATAGGTTGGAATCACTCGGGCCAATGGAGGGGCGGGGGGCTCCTTTAAGTGCAAAACAATGCAGTCACAAGGGGGTTAAAAGAAGAGTAAAATGGGAGAAAGGAACGATAACAAAGCCGGGTTGTAAGTAGTAATGTAGGGTTACAGCGGTGGGTCTGTGGGTGGCAGGACCGAGGCCCCCAGGGAACATTCTGCCAGTGTGTTTGGGAAGCAGGGAGATCCAGGGGCAGGAGGGGCTGTATAATTCATGAATTTGAAGTGCCATCCCCCCTCCCTATTTAGGGATTAGGAAGCAGTCAGAAAGAATGGCTAAGTGCCAGTCAGCTGTGATTGACACATGAGCTGGACAGTCCACATTCCTGCACAGTGATCTCCGAGTATTGGCTCCAAAAATACCTAGATTGGCCTTCAGTTTATTTGTTCAGAGCATTAATATAGGATTGTTGGCCTCTAAAAATATAGTGATTGTGCAAATATTTTAATATGTAACAAAATACATATGAAAATGTCAAACTGGTTTTAAAAAAATGACTAAGAACAGAACAATTGTATATTATATGGTGACTAGTAATTACTAAGAGTAAAAATACCTGACGCTAATTTTTAAGCCTGAGCTGTGAATTTGAGAGTTTTCTGAGGTATGGACATCTGGTAAATACCATGCTGTGAATTTCTCTATTTTTGCATATTCATAACGATTGTTTTTGAGCTTCATAGTAGTAAAAAAAGGCATGCTGTGCTGTTTGTTGAGTTGTTGCAGTCAACTTCGCATGGCTGGAAAGGTTCTGTTTAAGCTCTGCTTAGACTCATTATGGCTGGCAGCAATGAAGCCTGGGTGTGTCTGGTTTAATTTAACCCATCATCATTTAAATTTGGTACAGTAGTTGATTGAGTGACCATGTGGGCAATTACTTTTTCGCATGGAGAACTTTTGAAATACTCATTTAAAAACCATGTATTGTGTTTACTCGGGTTTCTTTTGTGTTACGCTAAGTTTGTTTGAAGATCAGAAACAAGCAAAACTAGAGGAAATCAGGACGCAGACATGCTTTTTCACTGCTCTGTGTGTAAGGGGTGTGTGTGCTGCAGCGCCTGGCGCTGGATGCTTGCTGGATGCCTAAAAACATACCTAACGTGTTCATTACGACAGCAGCACCTCTTCCTTTAATATACACACTCATCCTTTTCTTGCTCATCCTTTCTCCCTCTTTCGTTTGCACTTTCTCTCTCCTGTTTCTCCACCCCCCCCCCCCACGCCCCCATGTCTTAGTGTTTTTGTGATGATAGTTTGTCCGGCCTCGATGGCTGGCTACTGGCTAAGTGACGGTTTTCGATATGTACAGCTGGGGGGGGGGGGGGTGCAATGGGAATATTGATTGCAAAT
>JAODUD010000002.1:25891403-25904774 GCA_026784285.1 Stomatorhinus walkeri
TCATAGTTAGCATTAGCATTTTCCCTATAGAAATGAATGAGCGGTCCCCATAAGGATATGTTTACCCTACATAAATGTGCGTGTGTGTGTGTGTGTGTGTGCGCGTGAAAATGTGTTAACAAGTAAGACACCATAGGAATGTTCCAACAAAAACAATTGATTTTTTTTTCCAACTGATTTCCTTTAAAATATTTATTTGTTAAATTAGTATTTATCTGATTGTCAATTTGGACTTACTTTAGCCAATGGGAAGAGAAATGTGTGTGTTTGAGCAGATCATACTCAAGAACAACAGAGAAGAAATCTGTGAAATCAATATATGTTTCTATAATTTATTAACAACAATATTAATGTTCTGACAATTTTTATGCTTTATGTGAATTGTAAAATCCATCATTTGCTCTCAGGGTTTAGTAATGTTTGCCAAAAATCATGTGCTAAGTGTTACCTATGTTGCTGCTGTTTATTATATGGTGAAAAGCTGAACATTTGCCTGAAAGTGAATTGCAGCGACTGTCATTAGTCAAAGTATTTTATGCTACCAGGCATGACAGTGAGGTGATGGAGCGGCTGTCAGGGGAAAATAGGGAAATGGTGAGGAGACAAGGGGAAGCTGACGGAGAAGCTGAGGATTCACTGGGAGATTAAATTCCCGTTTGACGGACAGCATCCACCTTTCAAATCCGCTCTCTCCCACACTCTGACTCTCATCAGAGACAGTGCCCCCCCCCTGCTTTCTCTGTCTCTTCTTAACTCCCCCAATGGCACTTCAGAGTTTAAGAGGCAGATTGTTTCTAGAAAAAAAATCCTAAAAGTGTCCCACTGATTTGCATAGTCTTACAGACTCCAGTGAAACTAATACGTTTTGTCATTACTGTGTGTGCACTTAACTGCCAGCTTTTACGCAGAAATGAAATAAGGTCCAATTTGTCCACTTTGCAAGTTTTCATTCTTTTATCTATTATTAAAAGTCATTAAATAATCTCATTATACAGAATAATACACATGATTCCTAACCCTGGTGCTGAAATTCAGTGTACCTGAGTTCTTAAGTACTAGGATGTTAATTTCAACCAATAAGCTAATTTAACCAATTTATCATTTCTTGGGACTGAGGTCAGACTTTCAAAAAGTGCTTGAATGCACTCTTTCCTACTAAAAATAGCAAAGTATGTGGTAAAGTGAGATTAAGTGTATTTTTCTAGAATTTCCCTTTTTCTAACTTGCCTGGCTAACACATTCATTTTTTAAAACTCATATGTTGTTGGGGCAGTTTTAGAAAGTGTGTATTACAGGGGTGTTTTGCGCCACAGAGTCTGTAAATATCTGGAAACCTCGTGCAGAGTCCCCGTAGCTGATGCAGGATTAATAGTGGCTGAAATGGATGCTTTAGACGGGTGTTCACAGCATTTTGTTCTCTTCAGCTCCCCGTCAATGAAGATCGAATGATCAGGAAAACGTCAGAGACTTTGAATTCTCATTCTTAAGGCTGTGAGGGTGTATTTTGTGCCCTTTCAACATTTACCTATGTGGAGATTACGAAAGCACTGTAAAATGTTTTTGTAAGTGATACGTTAAAATGAAAAATTTCTAGGCACAAAATGGTAATGTAGTACTGAAACTAAGGGCATAATTATGTGAACCATATTCAGTTGTTTGCTAATCGGTCTTTGGCGCTGATCCAATCGGATGAAGGATTAGGGAAAGTACCCTTTTCATCAGTGTAATTAGTATTCGGCAGGCAATATAACATTTTAAACTGTTTATTTACTAAGCAACCACATGTGTCCTGCACGCATACAAATACATTTCTTATAATCTATACACAATCTGTGGATGAATTTTGTAGGTCTAGTCTTTTAAAACGACTGAAAATGTTTTGAGCATTACCCAACATATGGCGATATTAAAGGAATTTTGAAAGAATTCGGCAACATATTTACAGTACGTAATATATGTAATATGTTATATACATGTAACACAGGATGAGATTTATTAATGGAAAACTAATTTCAGAAAAGAACCCTTTAAGTATTATGTAACGGAAAAATCTATATACTTTGCGGTTTCCGTAAACCGGCCTGTGGGTCGTTGCCGCATACGCGTTTCTTCTTGTTAGGTTTGTTCTAGGGTGCTTTCCGTCCTCACACTTTTGCACGTAGTGACAGTGGCTGCGTAATGAATGGTTTGTCAGTTGTAGAACTGGACTCGAGATTTTTAAATCAAACTTTTAATGAACTTTTTTCTCGCACGACATAAATGTTCCATGAATTAAATCGATATAATTAGGTGACTGTTCTAGAAAAATCGGTTTGGCCGTGTATACAACTTGTGAACATTTAAGGAAGACGTCTGAAAATGAGTCAATTTGACGAGTAAGTTCTCCAGCCAGCTGGGTGCCTTCCGTGACTGAGGGAAGATTAGATCCAGATCGAACTCGCCTTAGCTGAGCCTACTTCGATATATGGTTTTTGCTATAGGATTGTGCACATGATACTTAGAGCGCGCCCAGGCAACGGCATCTTTTTTACAGTGAAAATGATCTGCAAGATTACCTGGAATAAAAAGTAAATGGTATAGAAAATGTTGTACAATCTGACTGTGAAATGCATGATTTGCTTCAAGGTATTGCAGTTTGGATGGTGAGGACAATGGAAACCACGAACACTCGGTAGTCAACAGACACGAAGTAACGGAGGCTGACCGCACTTCAGTCAACAGTAACGTCCCGAGGAAGGTAAGTGTGTTTGTCTGATCAGGCGTAGATTTTTGTTATAGCATTTATTATAGCATTACGATGTGATGAATCCTGTTGTCTGCAGACGGTCACGCCTGGAGTGGGGGAGCACCGTCTTCAGTACAACTACACCTTCTGGTTCTCACGCCGCACGCAGAGTCGCCCCGCAATCACGCAGAGCTACGAGGATAATATCCGGCAGATCGGAACCGTGGCCTCCGTCAGTAGCATGGAGAAGAAAGGGGGGGAGGGATCTAATGTAGAGATGGGGAATACTGTCTATGTAAAAAAAATGTTCATGTGATCTGTTCCAGGTGGAGCAGTTCTGGAAACTGTACAGTCATTTGGTCCGGCCTGGTGATCTGACAGGTCACAGTGACTTCCACCTTTTTAAGGAGGGCATCAAGCCCATGTGGGAGGTGAGGAGGCACCCTGACTCACTTGATCAGTACAAGCTTCCAGTGGCTGCCCCAGAGCCTCTGTTTGGGGTCTGCCAAGCTGCAGGACGTTACCGCTGTCCTGTGAGTGGTGGCTCAGTTTGCTGGTGCGACCACCAGCTTGTTGATGAGCGGTGGCAACACGAGTAGTGGGCATTTCTGTATCACTGATGTGGGCTGCTCAGTGTGCTGTTCATTTTTTTTATCTTCTAAGAGAACTTACACATAGATCAATACATGAGATGTGAAGTGAGGTAGCTAAGCAACCAAGTCCGCTCTGTGAAGTTATAATCGTATCAACTGGTTGAAGGTTATAATTTCAGTAACAATTAATAGCACAGTTTAAGGGGGCAGCATGTAGCTCAGTGGGCTAAGCCTGTGATCAGAGGGTCAGGGGTTCAAACAGGCTGCAGCAGGTGGCTGCCCTTCACAGCCAATGTACTCTTGCCTACAAAGAGCAAGCTGGAGGAGGCATAAAGAGATTTTCCCCACAGGGATCAATAAAGTATCAATTATTATTACAGTGATCCCCTGCCTATCGCGGAAGTTGCGTTCCAGACCCATCAGCGATTAATGAAAATCCTTGATATAGAAAGACCATATAAATAAACTTTTTCTTAATAGTTTAAGCCTTAAAATACCCCTCCCACATGCTTTAAACACATGTAAACTTATTAAACACACTTTGTAAAGACACATGATATGTGGATGTCGGCCTAATGCTTAGGGAAGTGTGCTTGTTATTGAAAGGTTGCTGGTTCAAATCCCCAACCAGCAAGGTACCACCCCCAAGCACTGCTCCCCGGGGGCTAAATAATAGCTTCCCACTGCAATGTCACACATGGGTTAAATGTAGAGGACACATTTTGTTGTGCGCTGTGGTGTGTCAACAATGACAGTAATTTTCATTTCATGGAGGATGATGCCAGATTGTAAGAATGAGGCTATGGACTGGTTCTTTTTCGCTCTTATGACGGTTCTCGTACAAGTGACGTCTCGTCCCTCGCCCCTGCTTCCAGGATAAAGCCAACAGGAGTGGCGGGAAGTGGATCATCCGGCTGAGAAAGGGGCTGGCCTCCCGCTTCTGGGAGAACATCATCCTGGCCATGCTGGGAGAGCAGTTCATGGTCGGAGAGGAGATCTGCGGCGTCGTGGTGTCTGTCCGCTTTCAGGTGGGGATTCTGACGTGAAAAGGAAGCTGGGCCTTGTCCTGAAGTCATACATGGATATTAGTGCGTTGGGTCCTAGTCAGCTGACTCAGCCACAGTCGAGGGGAATTAAGGGAAATTAATTAAGGAATCCTTTGATTAAGGATGATGACATTTACCTACAATTATCAAATTAAAGTCATTAAATATATTTATATATATTTACTCTGCAGTACTGATATACTATAAATCAGTTTGTTCCAAACATGCATTTAATAGGGCTCGGTATAGTCAGGTAGCTCATGATACAATACTCAACACAATACCAGTGTTACGAATCAATGCATCACTCTATTACCATTGTATTCTGATGATGAGACTATTATAACTTGAAACAGGCCACATTTAATTAACAGACAGTTGCAACCTTTTACTCCCAGTCAGTATTTTGAATAAAGTTGTACTTCAACCCCAGTTGCAAAAACTATACCATTGTGCATACATGAAGTACACGCTTCTGTTTTTTAAATGGCAAAAGTGGGGAAAAAAACAGAATACAATATCTGACTTGTATTTTAACATTTCAGAGGGAGTCATTTTGACTTGATTTCCACTGCAGAACACTTGGCATAGGCTACATAAACAGCTTATTTTTAATCAACAAATGATCTCTACAGGCAGTGTTAAATGGCACTGAAATAAATTACTAAACTGATGCAAAGATTCAAAGTGTTGCTGAAAAATTGTGACAATCTGAATCTCAATCTAATGATTAACTGCAGTATTGATGCAGCTCTAGTATATAAATTAGAAGTATAAATTGTGCACTGATGTTTACAGCTGTGGCCAAAGGTTTTGAGAATGACAAGTATTGGTTTTCACAAAGTTTGCTGCTTCAGTGTTTGTAGATCTTTTTGTCAGATGTGTCTGTGGTAAATTGAAGTATAATTACAAGCATTTCATAAGTGACAAAGGCTTCTACTGACAATTACATTAAGTTTATGCAAAGAGTCAATATTTGCAGTATCGGCCCTTCATTTTCAAGACCTCTGCAATTGGCCCTGGCATGCTGTCAATCAACTTCTGGGCCAAATCCTGACCAATAGCAGCCCATACTTGATTAATGAATGCTTGGAGTTTGTCCACCCACCTCTTGAGGATTGACCACAAGTTCTCAATGAGGTTACGGTCTAGGGAGTTTCCTGCCCATGGACCCAAAGTTGTTATCACTTTTGCTTATAGCATGGTGCTCCATCATGCTGGAAAAGGCAGCAAACTGTTGTTAGATGATTGGGAGAAGTTGCTCTGGGGGGATGTTTTGATACCATTCTTTATTCATGGCTGTATTCTTAGGCAAAATTGTGAGTGAGTCCACTCCCTTGGCTGAGAAGCAACCCCATACATGAATGGTCTCAGGATGCTTTACTGTTGGCATGACACCGGACTGAAGACAGCGCTCACCTTTTCTTCTCCAGACAATCTCTGACCCAAACAATCAGAAAGGGGATTCATCAGAGAATATAACTTTACCCCAGTCCTCAGAAGTCCAGTCCCTGTACCCTTTGCAGAATATCAGTCTGTCCTTGATGTTTTTCTTGGAGAGAAGTGTCTTTGCTGCCCTTCTCGACACCAGGTCATCCTCCAGAAGTCTTCACCTTACTGATTAAATGCACTCACACCTGCCTGCTGCCGTTCCTGAGCAACCTCTGCACTGGTGGTGCCCTGATCCTGCAGCTTATTCAACTTTAGGAGATGGTCCTGGCGCTTGCTGGACTTTCTTGGGCGCCCTGAAGCCTTCTCCACAACAATTGAATCTCTCTCCTTGAAGTTCTTGATGATCCTATAAAAGGTTGATTTAGGTGCAACCTTACTAGCAGCAATATGCTTCGCTGTGCAAAGTCCTTTTTGTGCAAAGCAATGATGACTGCACTTGTTTCCTTGCTGAGTGACCTCCAGCCTTGTCCATGTTCACACTCACACCTGTGTTAACGAGAGAATCACTGACATGATGTCAGCAGGTCCTTTTGTGGCAGGGCTGACATGCAGTGGAAATGGGATTTCTGGGATGGTTAATTTTCATGGCAAAGAGGGACTTTGCAATCAATCTGATCATTCTTCATAACATTCTGGAGTACATGCAAATTGCCATCATACAAACTGAGGCAGCAGACTTTTAATATTTGTGTCATTCTCAAACCTTTTGGCCACGGCTGAAGAATTTGCATTTGACTTCCTTCTCTCAAATCTGTGATAATCCTATAGGAGGACATCCTGTCCATCTGGAACAGGACGGCTAATGACCACATGACGACCTCTCGTATCCGAGACACCCTGCGTCGGATTCTGAATCTTCCGCCCAACACCATCATGGAGTACAAGACCCACAACGACAGCCTCAGGTGAGGCTGTGCAGAAACATGCCTGTGCACTAAAAAAAACATATAGAATGGAAGCATTATTACTGTTACCATCTCACGTTGTTCGCTATCACTCGCCATACACGTAGATTCATTTATACTGGTGTGGTTTATATATATGCACACGCACTATATGTCCTTGCTTGTTTCTATACGTATTCTTCCCTGTATCAGTTTTCATACTAATTTCTGTACTTGTCTGTAGAGACTTCATACACTCTGTATTTAAGTCTGTCTGCTTTCCCACAGGGATAATTCCAGCTTCCGCAACACGAAGCTCACAGTCTGACCAGCAGCTGATGGGCTGTGGAGGTGTGGGTGTGTCGGGTTCGAGGGCAACTGCCCTTCAGCTTTTCTACAAATTAAGGACATCTTATTGTCTTTTTAAAAATCTGCACAAATGGAGCAAAGCTGAAGCGGAAAGTGCTGAACAGAGGGTGTTTTATTTTGTTGCATCTATATATGTATACATTAATTTACTGGTACTGTTCCGTGGTTTTTTTGTATATTTTTTCCACTTCATGTGATTTTATTTATCTGTAAATTGTAATTAACTTTTCCACACTTGATTAAGCATTAGTTTATGATGTTAATTTTTCACAGCTGATTATCTGGTACACTTTGCGGTTAACGTGGAAACCACGCCAGTAAGCGGGGGGCACACTAAGAGAGAGGGGGCGGAGCTTTCATGGTTTAGAAAAGTAATTTATATCGATAGTGTGATATTAATGCGTTCACTCAGGGACCATTTAAAATTTAAACTTGTAGTCAGTTCAACTCATAAATGACGGCCTTTAGTTGCTTACAAGTTTTATATTCTTCAGACTTAGAAAAGCACATGAGTGTGGTTCGCCTTCATACCGGTTGTAGCTAATCAGTAATAAATGTAAGGACAAAAATATGTTTTTAATGTCGTATAGTTTTCCCCATGACCCTTCACTGACAGAGTTTACGGAAAGTACGGACCCCACACTAAAAGAACATAAAACACTTAAGCTAGTCCGCGTGAATATTGGAGAGTGAAATAACCAATGTGTGACTGCATATCAGGTTAAGAAATCCAACTCGGTTTCTAACTTCACTGATGTGATGCTGGTAAAGAAAATTTAAACCAAAAGTGAAAGTGCGGAAAATTCCTTTCAGCTCCTTTTACTTTTACTATGTGCCAAGTAAACTGCGTTTCTTCAGCTTCAAATTTGGGGATTTGGAGTTAAAGTGCGTTTAAGTCAGAAATCGCTGGGTCCAGACGAAGCTTCGACTGCATTCCGAATAGACGATAGAAGTCATGGTGAGTAATTAAACATCTTCAGCAGGTCAGACCATACAGCCAATATTGTTTTTTGTACCCTTTCATCCTATTCTATGTTTACGTGACTTCCTCTCTTCGTGTATGACAGAACAACACCGTGACTGAGAATCGCAATGGAAACCAAGCTCAGGTACATAAAAACCATCAAATCCGGAGTGGCGGTAGCGGTACATTTCCCCGAAGTTGGATTTCTCACATACTCTGTACATGTGTGCTGTGAATATGGGTCTACTATTACAGCAAAGTTATTTGCAAATGTGTATGAAGTTATGTGACTATCTCAATTCTGTAATTGTGTAAATAGGCATTAATGGCTAAAAAGTATTTTGCTCCTAGAGCTCTATATACCGAAAAGTCGTCAGTTCTAACTCAGACGAACCTCCCAGTTGGGTGTCTTTCTACAAGCTATTTTTGCACTTCTGCCGCTGCTGATCTACAAATGCGTATGTATAGATAATATCCATAATATCCCTCTAACCATTGTGTAGATGTGTGTCGGACATAGCACTTAGTGGAGTAATCCCCAATGACTCAGACAGTGTGTGTAGATATGAATGTAGGTGTGAAGGTTTGCTTATATCAAATCTAAGTATGTTTATTATTATGTCGTACACATTTTGTATACAGTGGTGTGCCGTAGCTTTTCCTAGAACCATGATACAACTTAAGAGAGAGGTCATGACAGCACTTCATGGTAAAACACTACACGGATTCAACACTTACTTTCACTGTTAAATACACAGATACGCACATCAAGTAACTTAGCAGTACATAGACTAGTAGCGCTGCTTATTGTCCCGTAGCGTCACAATATGTTTATCATCTTATTCAAAGAAAACGATCTCGTTATCTCGCGATAATGGCATTAAAATGACTGCAAGCACAGCCGTTCTCGGCTTCCGTATTACTGTATTGGCAATACCTATGGCATTTTTCATGGTAATGTGCAATATGAAATATGCAATAATGCATTGACATGGTACAATACCACACCGTGAATGAAGAAGCATTCGAAACATCCCGGTGCAACGGAGAGCTAACTGCGATAACGTATGCGCTTGATATTAAACTAATGTCGTAGTAACCATTGTATGTTTATATTTATATTTATATTATATCAAGAGATGATACAATTATTTTCATTATAATTGCATATAAGATTAGAATTGAGTGTTGAAATACCCAGTGTTAATGTGCAATCATGGATGTGATGCTGATTTTTTTGATCGCCTTGAATTCTGTGACTATCCTCCTTCAGTGTCCTAGATGCCAGAGCTGGTGTTCCAAAGGAAGTTGCGGCATGCGTACTGTGTGCAAACCCTGCTCCAAGCAACTGCATCAAGTTTACCAGTTCTGCTGGGCCTGCAGGCGGAAATGGCCTAAGGAGGCCGCGTTGGAAAGTGTCTGCTCCCTGCCACAGTGTGGGCTGCGGGCAGCTCTCCTCTCAACAGAGACCATCACGGTCCCTGGGGCATCGGTGGTGGGATGTCCCTTCTTCCGTGTGTGTCCTGGATGCAAAGCGTTAGTCTCCCACATGGGAATGGGATGTCGCAACCTAAAATGTCCAGATTGCCGTATCTGGTTCTGCTTCCGTTGTCTGAAGAAGGAGATCTGCCTGGAAAACTGCAGGATTGTAGATAACAGCTCATCTATAAGAGATTTGAAGTTGTAGGAGCTGATATGAAAGAGCACAAGTAAAAACATCTTTAATAAAAGCATGGTGATATTTAAATCTAGTAACAACATTTACTTACACCAAGCCAAATTGATAATATTATTGTGAAATATATTATAGATCCGTTGACTCAATGAATTTGAATAAGCAGTCTGAAGATTAGTGGCTCTGTGTTTCTATAACATGTTGAAAGTATGTTAAATTTCCTTTTAAGGTTTGATTAAAATGTCTTTTTCCTCATGCCTTGTGGCATTGCTAATTGTTTTAATGGATATTAAATTCTATAGTGCATTTTGTCTGCCTCATATCGTTTTATTATCCTAAAATCAGTACCAAAGGAAAACATGATCAGTAATTGCTAAGAAAAATCATAAATAGTGTTGGATGGATGAAGTACTGTACATGTTTGTCACTAAACAAACGCGCGCGCCATCTACTGGTAATGAGCCAAAGAGACCTCAACGGTCCGGAAACCACTACGCGGAATGTATTTGATATATCATGAATATTTCATTTAATCTTTGTTGTTCACATCATAAGGTTTAAGATAGTTATACCTAATTTATGCTGTGCTTCAACTGAACTCATAACTCGGAAATTCCGAATTGCTAGTCTGAAATTTCAGTAGGAAAGCCCCCTCAAGTCCTCCGTTTAAAAAAAAGAAAAAAGGCTAAATACCTCCTGTCCCTTTTTGATGACGAAAGCACGTCGTTGGGATGCGCGGTTGCTATGCCGCGTTTGAAATGGACCGAACCCTTCCTGCCCATAAACGATATTTCGCTTGGGGATTTAGCCTCAGTGGTACGTTACCAGGCAGATTGTGACAACTTATTCCTCTGGGATAGTACTTATTACCGGTAAGCAACAAGATTTAATTGGTTTAAATACTGTGTTTCACTCCACCGATGTGCGATTGAAATGAAATAGCTAGCTCCATAGCCCGTTAATTAGCTAGAACTGTTGATATTAGGTGCCTACTAATATGCAGATCCTTTCATATTTTACATCGTTACAGCACTGTCTAGTTACCTGGCTCCATAACTTAAAATCTAAAAAACGCGTGGATTTAGTTGTGGCATCTTTTTATGGTTGACCTAGCTAAGTATTTGTTTATTATGGTTAAGTATTATCAGCCGAACTTTACAATAAGCGTGTGTTAAACTTATTAATCGCTTTGCTATCGTTGAAATACTATTGTTAGTAAAGCATGCGCAAATTATATGGATTTGATACTTATAAATCGGTTTATTCGTAACGGGTGACAACCAACCTATCGCTGAGCTTTGAGGAAATAAACTGTCGTTTATTGTGACTGAAGTCCAGCTACCATGTGCATGAGTTGGTGTATGCATCTTATTTAGTTACATCTCTAACTCTTTTTTTTTATGATGGGTGACGTTTAATGTGAGGCGATAATGTCAGCGGTGAAGAAGGAAGACCTGCTGAGTGACGTAGAGCCTCTGCCCGCATCCCCGAGTGCATCACCTCCTCCCTCCTTCCTGCCCCCATCCCTAGCGGAGGCCTGCACTCCGTCATCCTCTCGCTCGTTGTCAGAGAAATGGCAGCCATCCCTGGCTCATTCCTGGCCCACGTCACCCCTCTCCACCCTGCCCCCCTCCAGCCAGGTCACTGCCCGACTCTATGCTTCACTGAAGAGCAGCGAGAAGCTGGGCGTGGCCGGTCTGGCTGGTCGCCTTGTCACTGACCCCACAGAGAGATCCAGGTGTGTCCCTTAGTGTAGGCTATATCAGTGTTTCCCAACCCAGTCCTTGACTCCCAGACAATGCATATTTTTGCTCTCTCCCAGCTCCCAGTAGTAAAAGATGTGGACTGTCTGGCAGGGAGCAAGAACATGGACTGTTTGAGGGTCCCTGAGTAGGCGGGGCTGGGAAACCCTGGTCTGTCTTATTGAACTTCTCGTGCTTCTTCTTTAGGGTTTTGGAAAGGCCACAGACCATTGTCTTTTAAATATCCCCCTTTCTGCATCTGTCTCCCAGACAGGTCACTTTCAGCCTCTCATCGCCCAGTTTAACCAGTGACATTTCTGCTGCGTGGATGAAGGCTACCCCTGCACATTTTCTGGGACAGCTGGAGGAGCCAGAGGGGGCCGAATTCAGCACCCCAGCTTCCCTCTCCCCCAACACTGGTGACCCTGCTGAGGGGATTGCGAGAGCAATAGATGAAGACTTGGAGCTGGGGGAGCTGGCAGAGAAGATGAGCCATAGCCTACAGGCCAGTGTGGACAACAGCTCTGCCTCAGTACTGGTAAGCACCTGGGACTATGGGTTGCAGTGTGGCCCAAAAACCCTGTCAAAACTTCTAGACGGTCAATTTTTTTGTGTTTCTCCAAATAGGATTAGTTATACTTATGCGTACAACATTTAACAGACAATAGGAGAACATTTCAGGAAGTTTCCGGAAGTATCATAGTGAGTGGACTCTGTTCCCAAGATTCTGCATATCCACATACAAGGGACAAGACAACGGTCAAGTTCAGTCCGGTTGATATATACAATGTGGATGCATTGTTTGTAAATGTATAAAAACTCCAGGGCTGCATATCAGAGCAATGACTGTTGGTATAAATACGATACGTACAAACAATACACAATATGTGTGACACAATGCAATAAGTACAGTAACTTATTTACATCAGTGAGGTTTTGCTTGTTAAGGGAGTGGGGCGGTGTTAGGGGCGGAGCATAACTGTGTCAGCTGTTCATAAGTATGATCACTCGCGGGAAGAAACTCTTCTTGTGCCTCCATCCACCTCTGTAGTAGCACGCAGGTAATGTTTTACAGTTAAGAGACGTTTTTTTTTAAGAAATACAGAGTAGTGCCAATATATCACATTAGAGCGAGTGTATCATTGTACGTAAATATGTTTATGTAACTAGAGTAAGAGGAAAACAATTCATGTTGCTTTTTGGTGTGTGTCTCCGTTCTAGAATGGTAGGGAGCACATCCAAGACGTGGAGAGCGTACGAGGTCACCTGCAGACCATGCTGAGGGCAGGACAGGAGAGCTCAGCGCAAGAGAGTGAGTCACAAGACCAGAGAAACTCCCAGCTTCGAACAAGGCAGCGCTAGCTTTCTTCTCCCTCACCTGATTTCCTACTCTGTCCTAATTGTTAGTGTGCTGATTACGGTTGAACTTCTCCAGCCAACCACAAGAGGGTGGCATTTGGCCAAAGTTGTCATCCTGTTGCACACCTATGGTCACCTCTTGCTTACATTGTTTTCCTGCCTTCTGCTTTCAGCAGGGCCAGAGCTGAGCTGCTGTTAAGCTTCTCATTACCTTTCCCACCTGCAGGGGCCACCAGCTACATGTCTGGGTTCACTCAGCTCGACACACAGCGGAAGGACGACGAGTCCTTCGATAGCGACGCCACCTCGCACCTACTCAGGTGGTCAGGCTGTCTTTGATGCTGTCTAATTATCTTTACTGTATCATTACACTGCAGTTGCTATGCTAGACATTTTTCATTACACTACAGTTGGTATGCTAGGCATGTTTCATTACACTGCAGTTGGTATGCTAGGCATGTTTCATTATACTGCATTTGCTATGTTAGGCATGTTTCATTACACTGCAGTTGCTATGCTAGGCATGTTTCATTACACTGCAGTTGCTATGCTAGGCATGTTT
>JAODUD010000002.1:25910659-25922717 GCA_026784285.1 Stomatorhinus walkeri
AGAGTATTCAACTAGGTGGTAGAAACAAAATCCTGGTCTGGATTTGTAGCTTCTGAACCTGAAATGCCCAACACTGCTTATTACTGATTTAAAGTGGCAGGATGTAAATATGGGTGGGGGACACCATGTAAATATCATGCTTGAAAGCGGTCTGTCTGCCACAGCCATATGGGCCTTGCCTTCTGCCCACTCAGTGCCTCTGATCCACTTAGAGCTTCGTAAGCAGTGGCTCTCCCCACCTTCAGCTGCCGCAGAAGGATATTCTGATTCTGTAGATCCGGAATATGGTCGAAATGGACCACTGTTAGTCCCATGACATGCACAAGCAATGGTCCCACTGCTGTTACCTGGGACCAAATTAGCGGACGCTAAATGTGGCCCAGGGTTAATGTGCTTACAGGCTTAGGTGCTGTCCCGGCTCAAGGCCCTTTCGTGATTAATCTCTGTGGCCGGTATGTTTCCCAGCCCTAGTACTGCCTCGGGGCCACAGTTTCATTAGGACGATTATGTCAGCGACGGAGGTCAGTGTGTCATTCGATTGGATGTGTGGACTGGGTCACACTTTGCATTTGATTAAGCTAATGTAACATTTCTTATGCAGCTTATGTGTTTGGCGGTTAGTATAAAGGCCCAGTGGTGGCAGTGTAGAGCCATCCGGGCTTATAGGGCTGGCTGTCTGACCAGAGGAGGCGTCACGGACTCCTTACTCTGCTTGTATCCTCAGCTGGAGGCTGTGACCTGGAGGAACTTTGCGAGAAACCCCTGGCCAAAGAGAAGCAAGCAGCTCCAGGGCTGGAGCGAGGACTTCCGCGGAAGGGCAGAGAGAACAGGAGGCCTGTGGGGGTCCGTGACATGGAGAGCGGCAGAGAGGAGCGCCCTGGGGACAGAGTGACCCGGGATGCCCGCTTGTCCTCCCTCCAGGGGCAGGCTGGTTACCATGGGGACGGAGGCAGACTGAGTCAGACAGGGTACTGCGCAGAGGGGGGTGTCTCTCTGGAAATCGGCACAGAGAGGGACAGACATTTGGGGGGGAGCGGACACAGTGCCCCTAGTGGCAGGGAGGTTGTTTCACAGAAGGATAGCAGACTGGACCTGAGCGTGGGTAGTGTGCTGGCACAGGGCGGACACCACGCCGGACTAGAGCACTACAGGTCGAGCGTCCTGGGTTACAGCTCATGGGGGCCAAAGCTGGGAGAGAGTGTGGGGCCCAGGTCCAATTGGGGGGCCCCCGATGGTACCCAGTACAACACTGCACTGGGAAGTGGTTTAGAGCGTGTAGTGATTCCCGGTCATTCTGGCACCGGTCAGTACCTGGAGAGGAGTACAGAGAACCAACCAGGGACCCCAGGGGGGCAGGAGGAGTACAGACAGGCCCAGCTGCAGTACTACATCAGCAAGGTAAGCTTGTCAGTACTGCACTTCACACACAGACCAGGCTGTCTGTGCCATGCAGCATATCTGCCTTTGTTGTCTGCATGTAGCAGTCCCTGTGCCGTTCTGTGACTGATTGCCTTGTGTGCCTTCCCCAGCTGCTGGATCGCTGCCCTGGCGAGCCCCTGGATCTGCCCATCTCAGGCAGCGGGCATCACTCTGTGACATCTGGTTCCGGCCCAGCTCAGACAGGTATCTCTCCCCCATACCGTGGCGGGTTTTGACCCCCCCCTAGTATGCTATGGGTGCTGTTAGTAGCCACTGCAACCACAACTTTCTGCTTTGGCTCCAGGTCTTCAGGCACCCTGGGAAGGTGAGGGCGACCCGCAGCCCCCGGCGCCCCCAGTGGTCACCCTCAGTAGACCCCTGTCTTTGGCCGTCACCAAAACCAAGCTGCGAGCCTCCCCCCCGTATCAGCAGTCGGCCGGCAGGCCAGAGCCCGGCCCCCTCCCTCAGAGTGGTAAGGGCGTGCACCCCGGAAATGGCGGCCCATGGGGGGACGGCTTGTGCGCACAGGTAACATGATCCCTGGGTGTTCCACAGACTCGGACCCCACCAAAGGCTCCCTGGCCAGGCCGCAGCTGGCCCAGGTCACACGGCTCCTGTCAGAGTACCAGGCCCAGCCGGATTCCGCCATGCCATCTCTGGAGAAGCTCCTTTCCCAGCTCCTCTCCGCTCAGGCCGACAGGTTTGTGGGACATGGTGTGTGGGGGGGGGGGGAGCCTGGGACCCTGGGACCTTCCAGCTGGGATGATCTGAGCCTTGGACTGATGTGCAGGAAGGCTGCTTTCTGGTATTAAGGTGAGGGGTGTGTGTGACCCGTGTCATGGGCTTCCAGGACCTTAGGCTCAGAGGGCAGGGAGAGCAGTGCTTCCATACAGCACCTGCAGCAGACCCTGAGCCAGACTGAACCGAAGGAGGTGAGATGGGTCACGTGACCTCTTGGCCGTCACTTCATCTCACATGTCTCGTGACGGACACGCCTTTTGCCATACTTGGGTTTTCCCCCCTTGTACCACAGGTCGGCATGATGGCTATGCGGAGGAGAAGCCAGCCCCAGCGAAGCACGGAGGGAGGCAGGAGCCAGAGCCAGGGCCCCAGGGGCAGGAGAGGCGGCCCCCAAGCCCACAGGGCATCTGTCACCCGGGGCAGTGCGTGGAGGTGACAGGGGACAAGAAGCCGCCCCTGGAGGAGGCGGGCAGGTCTCAGCATTTTCCATTTGCTCACGTGCCTTTCCGTTTGCGTGAGCTTCCAGATGGTTCTGTGCTGGGCGATCTGCCATTCAGGGAGGGATGACGGAGGCCCTTCGGCGTTACGCAGAGGGAACAACAACGGATTTAAAGTCAACTTTGTCACTGCGCAGCCTGGACTGAAAGACGACTAAATCAAAATGAAATCGACAGCTTGCTCTTTTAGCCAAAGTTTTAAAACAAACTTTTTGTTACATGCTATATATCTTTGTTTTTTTTGTACAGATGTCACTTGAAGATCATATTGTGGCATGCAGTCATTAAAGGTCTAGTTTTCCTACATGTGCATGTCTTTTGTGTAGTTTTGTAACCATCTGCATAAAAACGTCCAGTCCTGTAAGATCCCTGCATTTCCTCATATACCTGCGAGTCTGTGTCTGTGTGTGCATGTGCACTTGTGTGCTGGTAATTGATACATATGGTTGTATCCTGTTGTCAAGTGAACAAGGGCTGAAAAAGCATTTCAGTTTGCACCATGAAGGCTATGCAGTCAGCTGGGCTGATCCTTGCTTAGTGTTTTTCAAGGTCACATATAACTCCCACCCTTCTCTTACAATGGATATTTACATAGCTGATGTCAAAATCAAAGTATTTTCATTCTTTAATCATTGTAACTTTAATAAAAGCTGTACTGTGTCAGCTGCTTGTGCAGGGATGTTTATGTTTTTTTTGGTAAAATCACATTGCAGTCATACCTGGGAAAAATCTTGGAATCTGGAAAGCACTGGTGTCCAGATTAGACAGAGCAGTACTACATAGGTTTGCAGCAGGCACACATACAGCCCCATATTCTAAGTGGCTTAACGACTAATGAACTCAGAGGTGATCTTTGGCCTGTACTTCCCTCGTCCGCTTGCTCTCTCTCTCACACACACACACACCCTCTCTCTCTTTGTATTGCAGGGTGGTAAGAATATACATAACTTCTCCATCCTCATCCCATGCTCTGGGACTGGTCCCTGCCCAAACAGGGCTACAGGCCCCCAGGAGGAACTAAAGGTCATGGTAGAGAATTTTTAAGACACTCCCTATGAAGCGGAAGTGAAAAGAAATCTAGGATATACGGCATGATGCATAATTTTTACATATTTAATTTTTTGTTTTTTTAATCTGATTCTTGAGCCTGTGAATTGTTGTCAACGCGAAAAGGACAAAGTGTCTTTTCTTGGTTGATTTGTCCCAAGGGCCGGTTTTCAGGATATATAACTGGTGTACTATTTCCATGTGACTTGTACCCATGTTTCCCGTCTGCTGGGATTATAACAGCCTTTCTCCAACATCGGCTTCCCAAGCATCAGGAATATCGGATGGTTGAGAAAGCAAGCTAAATGGGTCTCAGGACTGCTGGAAGATAGAGCCCCCCCCACACCCCCAGCCAGGCTGGGATTGTACACCTCATGCAGCAAACGTAATGGCTGGCCACCTGCTGAGGCTATACACTGAAGGTTTGTGCCATTTAACATCTTTCTATAACTTTGATTTTCCATCTCCCTACTGTTCACTATGGTTTTGCTTCTCTTCCCTAGTTTACTGGATATCATTTCTTTTCCTTTTGTGTCCTAAATTTTTTCCTCTTTATGACTTACTGGTCAGAAAAATAAACCTATGCAAAGATCATCAATGCAAAGATATAACTCAATGACATATTACTCTATAATATTTATCTAACACTGACCAGAGATCAGGAAATGTGTGTGGTAAAGACAGCAGGAGTGACCTACAGGTAGCTATGCAGAGCGATGATGTCACCACTACCCACCACATTGAAGTGCTTGTATGTCCTTCAACTATCAGCTGCTGATCACTGTTTGAAATTATTTACCTTACTTATATGGTTTTGCTTATTACCTCTTATGTCGCACTTGTGGCTGTCCCCAAAGCCTTGCTGATCTTACCAATGTTGAAACCAGTCAGTAAGTTCTTCCCTCAGGATTTTAGTGTTCTGTGATTCATTGAACCGCATCTACCTACATACAATTTATATACTCAAGCAGATTCACCACCTTCACTGTGTTGTTCTGCTGAATTAGATGTTGTTATGAGTATTGTTAAGCATATTGTTGCAATAGTAATTTGATCTGAGACTTTCAAAGGTGGTGCAATAGATGTGAATGCCCCTCTGCTATCAGACATAGTAATGCCTTTTCTGGTAGGGTTTGTATGAATTACACAGGACCCTCAGTAGTGCATTTGCTAATCAGCAAGCAAACAAGGACTAGCACAGACGCTGGTAAAGATGGCGGCTTCTGCTGACTGTGTAGTAATCCTATTGGTTGGATATGATGTACTGCCTTACCTTACTATTTTTGGGTGGTTGGGGATGAGAGAGCCAAGACTACACTGTATCTCTGAGCCTGCTTCATTACCTCTCTCTCTCTCTCTCTCTCTCTCTCTCTCTCTTTCTTTCACTGTTTCATGCAACTGATCTACTAGGCTGGTCCATAAGCTAAGATGGTACATAAACCATGGACATCAATATATTTAATTCTGTTGAGACTCTACCTGTATATTTAGCCATAGGATTGTGTGCATGTGGGTAATATGTATAGAATATCAGAATGCGGCCCCTAACCTGCCTACATTCCAATAAACCTATCATAAGACGAAAATGCATGTTACTACAGTATAGCTAACCTAACAAATGTTGTTGCGTAGCCTAGCCTACCTTAAAAAACATGCTTAGAACACTTACATTAGCCTACAGTTGGACAAAATGATTAACATAAGATCTATTTATTAATAAAGTGTTGAATATCTCATGGAATTTATTGAATAATGTCGAGTCGGAGTATCGTTACATGGACCATTGTAACACAGGGAGCGTCTGAATAGTTATTCTGTTTTTCAGTCTAATAATGGGCCTCTCCTCGCAGGTCCTGTTACATTGTGACGTGCATCTGAATTTTACTGAGTGAGCCCAAAATTAAGACAAATTTGTGCTTCTGACTGGAGCAAAAGATTTAAGAAACTTAACTCAGACTTTGTGTCAAGAAGCAACAGTCATTTTGTTTTCAGGTCATTAGTAACATTAGGCTGCCTGATGTCAGCAAGCTGCGGTATTTGCTGTCCTAGGCAAATTTGCTGAGGTACTAATAGGCTTGTGTGATATAAAAGGAACCTCGTCTTAGCTTATTATGGGATGTTAGTGTATTTTTGTAGCCTGTGTTACATGGCTGTGGTGTTTGTCCTTATTACAACCTCTCTCCATCTTAAGGTCCTCATTTCACACTTGGATATGACCACAGTGATGGAACGTCCACACTTGAAATGCGTTAGTTTGTCCTGGGGGCACAAGGGAGAGTAGCAAATTGCTCCCACACAGCACCTGTTCCCAGAGCAACCCCGTGCCTCACCCCAGTGCAGTTTTCCACAGCTGAACCATGGCGCCCCGCTCAGGATCGTGCTGGTACTACATCCTCTCCCATCACCCACGGTGGTATGGGCCACCTACCAACCCCAGGGTGTGGGGTGTGTGTCAGTCCGGACCAAGCTGGGGAGCCGTCTTGGGGGCCATCAGCATGCCATTGGTGCAGCACTCTCACAGAGGGTGGGGTTTCTGGGTGTGGCTCCCCCTGCTGGCTGTAGCCTTATTGCCCTACCCTGCCTGGACTGCCACTTACAAGGTGGCAATTGTAGGGCCCTGGACATGCGATCCTCTGTATTCCAAAGCTCTACCTGAACAGGCAGCTCGTTTGGCCACCAGCCGCATTAACAAGGACCCCCGACTGAATAAGGGCTACTGGTATGACTACACCTTAGTCAATGAGGACTGCCGGACGTCACAGGCTCTGGCCCGCTTTGCTGAGCTGGAGGGGTATGCCTCAGCCGTCCTGGGCCCTGCCAACCCGGGCTACTGTACATCTGCTGCCCTGCTAGCCAAGAACTGGAACACCGCCATCTTGTCATGGTCCTGTCTGGACCCGATCATGGATAAGGACAAGTACCCCACCTTCCTGCGACCTCTGCCTCTGTCGGCGCGGGTTCTGTTCTCCGTGCTGCGCTTCTTCCACTGGGCTCACGTGGCCATCGTGACCTCAGGGAATGACCTGTGGGAAGCCACTGGGGAGGAGCTGGCCTCTTCGCTGCGAGCCCTCGGGCTTCCAGTCTCAGCCGTGGTCTCCATGGAGACAGGAGAGCACGGTCCCCGTGAGGCGCTGAGAACCATCAAAGATCTGGATCAAGTCAGAGGTGGGTGTGTGGATCCTGCCAGTGGATGATGCTCAGAATGATCATCAAAAGCAATTCTTATATCTTCTCTTCTCCATTTTGTTATTCAGAAGGAAGTTTTAATACATATTGCTTTTAACAGATCAACCCCAAAATGTACAGCTAGAAATTAGCTTGCACTCTTGAATTTGTAACCCATGAACCCAGAATGCTAAGATAGGTGGTGGGTGACCTGTCTATGTTTAGGTGATTGATGCATCCATAATGGCAAGGGTTCTCCATAAAAATCCATAGAACTTTTTTCCCTTTTGAGTTAACAATCTGAAGAATAGTAGATACTACTAAAAGTCTTTGGCAAGGTTTAAAAAAAAAAAAAAAAAGACATTCCCCACCCCTCTCTCCTCAGTGGTCATTATGTGCATGCACTCGGTGCTGATTGGTGGAGAGACTCAAAGGGACCTGCTGAACACGGCGCTAGACATGCGCATGGCGGATGCGGGCTATGTCTTCATCCCTTATGACACACTGTTGTACGCCCTGCCCTACAAGGGCGTGGTCTATCCAGCCCTGGTCAATGACACCAATCTGCGGAGGGCCTATGACGCTGTGCTCACGGTCACCATGGACTCAGGGGAGCGCAGCTTTTATGAGGCCTTCAGAGACGTTCAGGAGAGCCACGAGCTCCACTCCAGCACCCCGGCCGAGCAGGCAAGTGTGTGACCCAAGCCATATGGTCATGTGATCATGAGCATGTCACTTCACACCCATCTGTCATAGGTGCACTGTACGGGGGTTCAGCAAACCTGTACCTTTCCTGGTTCCTGCAAAGATCTTATTAAAAACAAAGTGAAACTATCTTGTTCAATCCTGGCATTTTTCTTGTCCTCATTTCCTGTAGGTGTCGCCATTCTTTGGAACTATTTACAATGCCGTGTACTTCCTGGCCACGTGTGTGGAGCAGGCACGAATGGGGAAGAGCCGCTGGGTGTCAGGGGAGGCTCTTGCCCGCACCAAGGGTGGTTTCAAGTTTGCTGGCTTTAATCAGCCTCTGTCAGCAGGCAGAGACGGGCTGGAGGCCCGGTACGTGGTGCTGGACACTGATGGACAGGGCACAGCGTTTCACGTGACCCATGTGCTCGAGGCTCCACACACCCACGGCGATATTGGTGGCCTCATGTACCTCGGACGTGCCGTCCACTTCCCGGGAGGATCTCCCAGCAGCGACTCCACTTGCTGGTTCAGTCCATACATCACCTGCAGAGGGGGTGAGACAACCACAGACAGGGGAGTCTAGCCTGTCATATGAAGCAGCTTTTCTGTGTCGCATGCATGGACCTAATGGACGTTATCCTATCGTCAACACATAGGAACAGGGAAAATAGTTTTTGTTAAAAACATCCAGATTTGTAGAACATAACATGGGACACCAGCAGAGCCTTCCACTGAGTAGCTCTAGGGTGAGTTGCTCCCCAGATCTACAGCAGGACGGAGATTGCCCTCTCCATTAGGGGAACTACTGGTTCAGTAAAGAATTTCAGCACAGGATCACCAACCAGAGGTGGAGATTTGATGTCCAGAGAGAACAAATCCAGACCAAGATTTTGTTTGGACCGACCAGTTGAGTACTCTGTGACTGTTTATACTCAACTGGTTGGTTGAAACAAAATCTTGGTCTGGATTTGTTCTCTCTGGACCTCAAATCTCTACTTCTTCCAACAACAACATAATTTCTCCTGGAAATGAGAAGAGAACCTATAATGATTTGTATGCAAGAAAAACCAGTTTGTCATGCTAGAACTAGCTCCATGACTTTGGGCAGGATGGTGTCCACAGGTCCATGAGGAGCAGCACATACACGCTGGTTCTTGGGTTGGCTTGTTAATGAACCACTTCTCCCAACAGGCATTGATGGAGCTTCCCTTTTGCTCATTTTCATCTTGGTGAGCTTCTTGGTAGGAGCTGGACTGTTTTTCAGGTGGGCCAGCGATTTAGCATGTAGCCTTTTTAGTGTGGTCAAGGGTGTCTAATTAGACCAATATATACCATGTACTGCGTACATTGCCACTCACTGACTGCCTCCACGTGTCTTTCGATTTGTACATAACCGTTCATCGCCCTGCTACCCGGTCATGTGACTGTCCAGGGAAAAGATTCAGAAACTCTGGTCAATATTTGGAGAAGATGAAGATGAAGAAGGTGGCACCAAATCGGTGCTAACACTAGAAGATCTGGTGTTCATCAACACACAGTTCAGCCGAAGGGTCAGCATGATCGTGTGCATCATCTGCATCGTGTGTGTGTGTAGGGGCATAACTAGAGATGCCGGCCTCCTCACCCAAATCTGCCAGGGTATCCATGTCCCCACTGCACCTCTTTGTGTGTGTGTGTGTGTGGATTATGTTTATATTACATTGTGGGGACCAAATGTTCCCCACAATATAATAAAACCTGTGATTTTGATGTTGTGGGGACAGTTTTTCAGGTCCCCAGAAAGATACAATCAAAAAACTGAAAATGCCAAAAGTCTTGCATTTGGTTTGGGTGCTTATGGTTAAGGTTAAGGCTGGGTAGGAGTTACAGTCGTCATGTATGGATTTCTATGGAGTTAACCCATTGAAATGAATAGAGCCCCCACAAAGATATAATTACAAACTTGTGTGTGGGTGTGTGTGTGTGTTTTTCTGTTTCATTGCTAACGTTCACACTTTATGTATGTCATGTACTATATGAATAACAAATTTCCAAAACTCATTCCATCCATTGTCCAGTGTTTTCAATAGTTTCTTTAGACTCAGTGAGTTTTTAAATTTTAACAAAAGTCTTTTGTTGGATTACATGAAGACTGAGTGAGTTGTGGTCCCCAGTACTGTAACATATGATGGGGAAGCCTGACTTTAGGTAATCGGCGGTCTTATCTCAGAAACAGCAAAACATGGACTGAGTGAGTTTTGGATGATTTTTTTCTTTTTTATCTCGTAGAGTAATTTTTGTATATTTGTACATTTATATATGTAACCCCCTTTTTAACGGGTGACAGTAATCCAGCATAGTCCTGGCTATTTAAGGGTTACGCTAAACAACAATATAAGGTGCAACAGGGTCCTGGATTCCCAGCAGGTGAATGGTGAGCTGGCTAAACTTCCTAACACCATAAAATAACAATTCGAATAGTGAGAATGGTAAATGTTGAGAAAGAATTTCTAAATTTACTTAAGCGGTGCCTCCACTGTCGAAATACAACACTTGCCTTGGGGCTAGTGCACAAGTGTATCTCCCAGAATATAACTCTGCACAGTGTAAAATGTGCACTAATCTAGTAGTGAGTGCAAAGCTGGTCCTGTAGTGTACCTTACTGATGTACACCCATGTAAAAGGCAGAAGTTTTTGATATTGTGCTATGCATGAAATAAATGGGCTGCATTTATATAGTGCTTTTCTACTCTTACAAGTACTCAAAGCAATTCAGAATTTATGCCTCACATTCACCCATCCACACACTAGTAGCAGAGGCTGCCATGCAAGGCACCAACCTGCACACCAGGAGCAATTTGGGGTTCAGTGTCTTGCTCAAGGACACTTTGATCGGGACAGGAGAAACGAGGGCTAGAACCTACAATCCTCTGGTTTCCAAACGATAGCACTACCTCCTGTGCCACCATCTTCCCCAAATAAGCTGCCAATACACCTGAGGTATAATGAAATACAAGTATATATTATTTAATAAATCAGCAATATTAAGTAATAAGAAACATAGAATGGATTCATCAAAAAAACAATAATGATAATAATAAAGATCACAGAAAGCTGCAAATTCTAAAACCATTTGGCTGCAGCCTACCAAACGATGGTTAACTTAGCAGGCTAAGTCCCTAATGACCCACTATTGCAGGGCTGCCCAGTCCTGCTCCTGTAGGGCTACCACCCTGCAGAGCTTAGGTACAGCCCAGATTTAACACACCTGATACAGATAATCAGGCCCTTCAGTTATATCTCAGTCAGATGTTGAAGTTAAGCTGGTTCTCATACTGAGATATAACTGAGGGGCCTGATTATCTGTATCAGGTGTGTTAAATTAGGGACACTGGAATTCCTTGCACACGTTATGTCCCTCAACCCTCACACTCCAGGGCTTAAAACATCTGTCCTTCCTCACCAAAACTAAAAAAAAACCTCCACCTCACTCTCATATAATATATATTTATCTTTATTCATTAATTATATATATATAAACACATTTATATATATTTTAATTCTGCCTTCTACCTCATATCTCTGTGTTTTTGTCATTTATGTGAATTGCTACAGCAACACAAACATTTCTTTTTGGGGGTAAATTAAGTACTCAGAATCAAAATACACCAGAACAGCTCAGTGTGGCCTGAAGTAAGTCCAGATTTTTGTTTTTCACTCTCTCTCCTTTTCTCTTCATCTAGAAGCTGAATGAAGGAAACATAATAAAGAGTATCTTGTATGTGAAGGCATCCAGTCAATTGATATCTGGGCAGAGTTACATCTACACTTCTCCTGACAGCTCCAACATTGCCATCTTTGCGGTGATTATCGCTCATTCCCAGCCCCTCCCCCACACACATACGCGTGATTGGCTGGTTCACAAAGTGATTGAACATGCTAACATTGGGCCAAAAGGAGACTCCAGCTGCTTCCTTGATTTGCATTTAATCAAAAAGAAAATCAGTGGCCTGTGCAATTGCGAGTCATAATGACTCTTTTTCCAGTCAGCTCCTGTTCTCATATCTTACCTATACACAGCCTAAGATGGAAAAGTCATGTTTGCTCATGGTGTTCTGCAGAGTGCGTAACTCCTATTGTCATCCCCCAGGGCGATTGGGTCTGGCTGAAAAAGTGGTTTGTTGGAGACCAGGTGACAGAGATTAATAAAAGCACCAAAGCCGTTTTCAGCAAGGTGAGGTTGCTGGCTGGGAAAAAAGGTGTAGGGAGTAGGAGAAAGCTGATAGAACCATTATCCTGGATTAAAAGTTCCCAGGACTAGGCTTTGTGGTCTGGTTATACAAAGGGCACCTGAGAGGATAAATGACGACAAATGAAACTTCCTAAAGTGTGCACTTCATCTAGTGTAAAATTCCTGAAATGTGCCTTTCATTAAATATAAACTTCCTAAAGTGTGCACTTCATCTAGTGTAAAATTCCTGAAGTGTGCCCTTCATTAAATATAAACTTCCTAAAGTGTG
>JAODUD010000002.1:25937477-25955225 GCA_026784285.1 Stomatorhinus walkeri
ACTGGATCCAGAGGAGAATGTTCAATACAAAAAGTAGGGCGAAGCTCTGGAGGACAACCAATGGGAAAACGCAAGCTGGTGGATCAGTAAAAACAGCCTGAGACTCTAAGGTCTAAATGTACAATGCTCATGACCATAGCTTGATATATACTTCAACTGTCCACAGATGGTAGAATAACTTAACTTTTAACTCACTTTGGTTTGCAAATGTGACAAATTAATCACTAAAAACATCAGCGGGACACCAAAAGTGAAGGCGGTCTAGAATGTCTGAGCTTGAAGGTGGAGCACAGGGTTTTAAAACCCGAAAGTCTGAATTCATCCTTGACGTTACCATGATGATTACATGCACCGTGGACAGCGCATAGCTGAGCCTTCTGCAAAGCACTCTCATTATCCACACAGACTACACTAGACAGTATCTCTATATACATTCATTAATGAAATCCAGAACTGCAAAAAATGCCAAATTCTTTATACAGCTGTAGGTAAACATCTGTTTCAATGTTTTGACTTTGAACTTAACGACAAAAGTTCCTTTTAAAAAAAAATCAAGCTTTCCCATTAAGAAAGAGAAAATGTCACTACCACTGCTTAATATTACAACACTACACCTCTATTCAATGTATGTCCTACCAAGGCAATCAGACCAGAGTCAAGCCATTCTGAAGCCAAGGTGGCCCAGCCAATCAGTTCAAGTCCTTTCTCAGGGCAAGCTGGCCTAACCAATTACAGCCAAGTTATGTCCACTGGATAATAGCGAAGAGCCCTGGGGTCGGGGCTATGGTAGGGTTTGGTCACCTTGGCGGCGATCATGTACGGTGGGATGATGTCGATGTTCATCTCCTGGAAGAGCTCCCGGCACTGCATGCTGATGAAGTCCCCAGCCAACGGAGACTTGACGATGCCTGGAAGGAGACAGTGCGGCAGCCTGAACCAGCCTCTGCCCTCTGCAGGGCAGACTAGGAGCTATCTGTCATGCGTCTGGCTCCACATGTCCCAGTTTCATGGGATTCCGGCACAAGACCCATGACACCCCTGTATCACATATATAAACGATATCCATCCATCCAGGCTCATCCAATACAGGGTCACGATGAACCTAGCGCATATCCCAGAATGCACAGGGGGCAGGGCAGGAGACATCCTGGTCTATCATGGGCAGCGTAAATAAAACATTTTATGTAAGACATTACTTGAAAAATTACTGAGTGTGGAATCACTACATAATATAGTCTTTTAGATATACTGTAATATAAATAATATATACTGTATATCAATAATATAACCAGTACTTTTATATTATTTAAAATGGATACAATATAAATGTATGATATAAAGTGAGAACTTCTGACAGCATGCATATTGTATCAATCTATCGCCATTCTCTGAAGTACCTTGTACTTTAAAAGTACCCTTCCAAAGCACTCCATCTGAGCTCGCTATTCTGGATACATTTTTTTCTGACGAGCGCTCTTTTACAAAAAAAGAGATGCAGGTTATCCTGATAAATAAAGTAATACGGATAAACAGATCCATAGGTACAATAATATATTAATGAAATCTGTTTTTTCATCCAATTCCTGTTATTTTACTGAAATTAGGCTAACATTACCTTTTCCAGAGAAACACATAAAACCTTGACTACCAATAGGAAAGGTGCATACCTTGCTGAAGGACGTACCCATCATGCACTGGTATGGCTGTCGTGTGAGTGGCACCGCTGTCCAGTACCAGCCCAGTGGCTCTGCCATTGGCGAAGCTGCTCTCGGGTCAAGGGGCAACGGCTGAGTGTGACTGGCTGGAGAAAAAGTCTGCCAAACTACTGGCTGCCCAACATAACCAGTGTACCATGAACACTACCCTAAGCTCTATTTACCCTAAACCGGTAACTGGTGAGTGAATGAGAATATGTTGATCTCATCTCATCTTCAAATTGCTTCTACTATATTTATTTCGATGGTAACACGTACGTTACGACAAACTTCATAATGCATTTATAAGGCATTTACAGAACATTAAGTGCTCCTTCATAATGCATTCATAGAACATCATTAAGCAGCATGTAAGTAAGTATACCTTAATATGAAGGCACACAATGTTTGTCAATGCATTATAAATTATAAATTGCTAAAAAAGTTTGTTATTATTGTTATAATTATTGAAAGTGTTATGAATGCTTTAAAATATATTAAGACAGGGGTAGGCAATCCGGATCCTGGGGTGCCAGTACCCAGCAGGTTTTCCATCCTACCAGGTCTGACCTCAAGCAGATAGTAACTCGTCAGGTAGGATAGAAAACCTGCTGGATACCAGCAGTCCAGGATCTGAGTGTCTATCTCTTTGTTCAGGAATACTTACATGCTGCTTATGAATGCTCTATGAATGCATTATGAAGATGCATTTAATATGAAGCATTACCAATTCATGTCTCAATTAAATTCAAATTATTTTAACATGGCCCCCTTCCAGAAACAGCATCGACTGACGTAACAGATTATATTTATATAGTCCAGTGTTTCCTGATCTGGTCCTCAGGGACCCAAAGACAATTCATGTTTATGCTCCCTGGAGCTCAGAGGGAGCAAAAACATGGGTCGACAGTGGATCGCCAAGGACCGGAATGTGAAGTCTGGCCGCATTCTGACTGACACCTTGACACGAGCAGCAGACCCCAGGCACCGCTGAAGTGCAGGTGACGGATACGCTGTGAGCACGGCGGTCTTACACAGGAAGAAGGCGGGGATGTTGTAGTGCTCAAACATCAGCTCTGTCAGCTTCTCCCTCTTCACCCGTGTGTTCCACTGCACCACAAACACACACGTTTACAACGAACCCAATGCCAAGCTCAGTCTGATCACTAAAATTGTCCATTGATTTTTCGACCATAATTTTGGTTTTTCCGGCCCCCTCAGTTCTTGCTTTACTGATATGGGCTGATGTTCTACTCACTGGAGCCTCTGACATCAGCACTGGGTGCAGACTGGGCTCTGACTTGATGTGCTTGCAGTAGGTGTGGTCCAGAATGGCCCGGAAAGCCTCCCAGTCCTCAACTGCAAACAGGGCCACATTTCCAAGACATTTCTATATAAGTACCATCTGATGACCCACAGCCAGAGTCCAACCCTTTTTAGGGCACTAAGCAACATTTCATTAACCTAGTTGTCATTCGTCATCTTCCTTCCCATCCTGACTGGCTGATCAAACGGGGCCCCCTGGTGGCCGTTAGGCCCTAAGCAGCTGATTGGATCAGTAACACCTTGGGCCAGCCCTGCCCATAGCAACGGGTCATCATTCTGCCCAAATTCGGGTTTGATATTCTCCACAGAGCAGCCATGCAGGAATGTAGCAAAGCCGTCGGCATGCAGGCACGACGCGGCCACAAGAGGTCACTCAACTCATGCCATTCTTCAGTGGTGACACTGTCTCCACCCCTGCGCGGGCGACGTGCAGTGCGTTAGTGTCCAGATAGAAGGTACGCCCCCCTGTGGCCTTCTCCTGCTCTCCTGCCAACTCTCCACCACCTTCCTCATCCACCTGGACCCCCAACGAGGTTGGGAAATCTGCCTGCCAGAGGTCAGAGGATCCGGGAACGTGTCCGGAAAATTGGGACAGTGGGAAGAAAAAGGAACCATGAAAGGACAAAGGAATTAAAGGAGAGGAGAGAAGAGAAGGGAGCCAGGGGTGAAATGAATGAATGTGAAGAAAGTAAAGAAGCAGTTAATACAAACTAACACCCCTGAAGTACAGTACTCTGCAAATGGCTTGGGCAAGGGAAATATTGAAGGTATTTTTATGGTAAGTTAGTGTATATTTTTTAAGAAAAAAGCACGATTTAACACTAACGAACCATGCAAATGAGCAGTACCAGTAAAAACTAACAAAAATTTCTTCCGTTCTCCAAAAGGTTACAAATGCTTCCCCCAACATCGTTTCAGTTCCCAAACCTCTCTGGGGCACCACAGCCCTTCCACTTATTTGCTGTATTTCACTACCATCTCACTTAATTAGTTTAATCTGTTAAATTACCCAATGAAGTATCAATTAGCCAAACCAGTGGCCTGTACCGTGAAGCGGGGTTACTGGCTTAATCGGGGTAACTTGTCAGATTTAAGGTGCCACAGTTTAAATGGACTTCATATTCGTTCACTTATATTTTGCCCGTACTACCTTAAATCTGACAAGTTACACCAATAAGCCAGTAACTCCGCTTCGCAGTACAGGCCTCAGGTGCGCTATTAGTCAAGTCAACAAACACATGAGTGTATAGGGTGGCTGCTGGGGTGACCTTGGGGGGGGGGGGGGTTTTGAAAAGGCTAAGCTGACACACTTTGACAGACGTAATATCATAGTTTTACACCAACATCAAGATCATTTACATGTTATTTTCTTCGCCTAAGTACTTTGCACAGTTACTGCATGTAAAATAAAGAAAACGACAGAAGAATAAAAGCAGAAAGGGGGGACTGAAGTGGAGAAGGGGGCAGATCAGTGATGTAATCATCATATCACAGAGTAGCATCAAATCCACTCTCCACTATGATGTTTTTAAGGAACATTTTAGAAGTATCTTTCCACTCATCTCAAATGGACCTGCACTCCACTATTTCTTTATTTAAGCTATTAGTTTTTTAAGGTAACTACTAGTGTATTTATTTGGCTGTTGTTTTGCCAGAGGAACTGAATGTATACATAGATTTTTTGTTGCATCTACAAGTTCAGGATTTGCTGACTGGAATGTAAGACCAGGTGACCTGGGGTCCAGTAATGTGGCAGTAGAGACCAGTCAAAGAGTGGCAGGCATGATCTAGCACGGGGGGGGGTCTGGGAGGGTGCCCAAGGGGTGGGCTTACCTTGGGACAGTCCTCACCCGCGTATCCCGCTCTTGTTGAGAAAGAACCGATGTCAAACACAAGGGCCCCCACCTCATCTTGGGGAAAGCCAGGAAAAAATGTGTGAACAGGACGTAGGGAGACGGCTAAGCCAATAATGAGAAAGAAGCAGGCAAGACACCAAGACCAAAGCTGTCGGAGTCCTGCCATTGAGCTGATGCCTCCCTTATGGTCACGC
This sequence comes from Stomatorhinus walkeri, assembly GCA_026784285.1. Lineage (NCBI taxonomy): Eukaryota > Metazoa > Chordata > Actinopteri > Osteoglossiformes > Mormyridae > Stomatorhinus > Stomatorhinus walkeri. The sequence goes on from JAODUD010000002.1 coordinate 25,942,548, forward strand.
TCATTCCAACCAGCTTCCCGCTGCTTATCAAAGACAGAGTGGCGGGAGGGGGGCTGGAGCCTATCAGCAGCATTAAAAAGGAGGCAGGGATACAGGGATGGCAGACCGTCACAGAGCGCACACACATACACACACACACACACACGCGCTCTGCATAACTTACAGACTACATGAACTGTAAGAGAAAGCCAAACACATGCAAACTCATCACACACAGAGCAGAAGCATAATTCAAACCTGTAACCCTGCAGGTATGAGACAAACAGCACCCCCCCCCCCCAACTGAGCCACCATGCCAACTTCCAAGAGATACTTATTTCTTTTAACTGTACTTAAAGGCCAAAAGGTAGTAGGTATTTGTTCATAAGTGAGGGAAGGAGGCTGTGGGACATCGATAGGCAGATGGTTGAAGCAACGGCAGCAATATGGAGGCTGTACCCTTCTGTTGGGGTAAAGAGGGAGCTGAGCTGGAAGGCAAAGCTATCGATTTACTGGTCAATCTACATCCTTACCCTCACCTATGGTCACAAGCTCTGGGTAGTGACTGAAAGAATGAGATTGTGGATACCAGTGACAGGAATGACCTTCCTCCACAGGTTGTCTGGGCTTAACCTTCGAGATGAGGCTGAGGAGCTCAGATATTTGGAAGGAGCTCAATAATGAGCCGCTGCACCTCCAAAGGAGTCGGTGGTGGTTTGGATAGGGAACGCCTTGGTATCCCTCCCGAGAAGCTGGTGGCTGGGGAGAGGGAGATCTGGGCATCTCTAAGAGACCCGGACCCATGCAGGTAAGTGAGATAAAATGGATGCATGGGTAGAGATAGTAATTAAATCCTGCCCACTATGTGTGGAGTTACTATGTCTACATGGTGGGTTTTAGCATTGGCATGAAGCACAAGGGTTATTAAAGGGTTATTACTGGCGCCCTCAACACTCAATATCAGTTGGAAATTCACGCTTTGGGGTCTACTCCTGTAAGAAGTGTAAAATACCACTCTACAAAAAGCAGAGCTTGAACAGCAGGGGATTTCTTGCTAAAGAATAAGCTGGCATTGTTATGTATGAAAATCTGTAGTGCTCATCCAGGGTACCCACTGCCCTGGTGGCTTAATGGTTAGGGAAGTACGCTTATAATCGAAACATTGCAGGTTTGAATCCCTGACCAGCAAGGCACTACTGAGGTACCCAGAGCAAGGTGCTAAACTAGCTGTGCCCTGTTATGTCACATATGGGTTAAATGCAGAGGACACATTTTGTTGTTCTGTGGTGTGTCAACAATAATCACTAAATTCTAATTCTGTGGCCTGTTTTTTCTGGGACAGGCTCCAGACACTCCCTGTCCCAGTATGGGAAAGCAGTTATAAAAGACAGATAGATGCAAATAGGCTGCGTGCACCCAATTAAACTATACAGCAAAAACCTCCTTTGTTTGATATGTTTTATAGGTTTGCATGTTGCTTGTATGGTCTAGGATCGATATCTCCCCCTTTATTAGCAAAAAGAGTTTATTCAGTGATTCTTCTACATACCAAAATGAGACCTTTGTAATTAATTCAATACTATGTGTGTGTGTGTGTGTGTGGTTTTTTGAGTAGCACTCCTAACTAAACTTAACTGTTAATTGATATTTATGATACAGTGAATCTTACGATTGATATGTTGAGTTGATTATATTTATTTAATAATTTGTTCAGCAATATTTTATTAATGAACATTTCCCTGTTCCTTCAAGCATTTGACAAAGAAAGTACTTGAAATATTACTTAATTCACAGTCTGATAGTTTCAGTATTTAAATATAAATGCGACACCACCTCGCTATACAATCTGAAACGTGCCATATCACTTAAAAGGTTGGTTGGAACAGAAACGATCATATACTGTGGGTCTCCAAGGATGAAATACGCTGTTCTAAAAGCACATGCTGTTAAAGACTCATCTGACGAGCAAGGAAGGAAGTTAATCATCATTCATCTAACAGATCGATAGACCCTTCGCTGGACTGTCTGGAGCGGCGCCAGCCACGGCACTTCCCATCACCATCAAATCACAGAAGAATTTAGTCTTTATGAAGAAAGGCACCAGATTCCTACAGAGCAATTACAGATTCTTGGTCTCATAACACTTCATCGTATCCATCCCAATCGCAATACCCTCCATGGCAGGAAAAATGAGGGGTTACATTTTTGTTTTTGTAATTTTCCCTACGGCGTGTGTACTGGTAAAGGTGTAAGGACAGAAACATTTCATGCCACTCACATGCAAAAGCGCCAGCCCACGTCTGCACATCTAGAAAACATGATAACTCTCGGCAAAAAAAAATCGAGTACAGTTGCTTAACAACCAAATCGTGTATTCGCCATTCACATGTATGTAAGAGTTTGTCATTGCTGTATTTGAATAGTACTGTAGGTTCAGTTCCACCCATTCATCTCGGCTTCCTTGTCTATTGCATCCTCTGTTGCGTGAGATTAGCAATGTACAACAATACGCCATCCGTGCCGCGTTTCAGCCGCCGTTGCGCAAAAGCACAAACACAAACGACAATGATCTTACCTCCGCCATAGACCCCGCCACTCATATTGTCATCTAAATATTATTCTAATCTCCCGGGGAAAATCAACAGCTAGCTGGCCGTGGAGGAGCTAAGGAACACCTTATATCAAAACAAATGAAATGTTAGAGGACTGTGATTTCGGGTCAGTTCGAACTTGGATAAGGTGGTGAATTTCGGATTTTTTTGGGTCTGCGGGGTGATACACGTACAGAGAGCGGATTGCCCAAAAATACACCGCTATCCTCACACTCTGCGGCCCCTCCCCTCCCCTCCCCAGCCCGCCTGTTCCCAATTATTTCCTCGTTGTCTCTCGATTTCCCAGAGCTGGCCAATCAGATGTCGGAACAACGGCTGTGGGCTCACGCCATTGGCTGAAGGTGCCGGCCGGAGCTTTTAAAGGCCCCCGTTCGCGCATGTAACGCGGCCAGCGATTGTCGGTCAAAGACATTAGGGTGATTTTCCCCGCAAAGCCTGCTCCTGCCAAGCTGAATTGCACGATGCGGCAGTTTCGCTTTTGATTTATTACTGACATATGATGTCCACAATAGACAACGAATGACCCCAAAAGTAGCCCTTTGCTCACTAATTGTAAGCCTTTACACATCCCGCAATCTACCAGTTTTTAACTAATTAACACATCATTGCGACAAGTATTTTTAAAATCTCTGTAATATTTTCCGGGATAATGAGCAAAAAAGGACAATGGACGGTTTTACCACCATTTATCCAAAATAGCAGAGAACACGCAGGATGCTTAACTTTCCTTTTCGCAAGTTGGGATCGGTAGGTAACCTACCTAGCTTGCCTACGTCTTCACATAATCTCTTAATGCATTTCATTGTATGAACTCAGTCCTTTACTCAACGGATCAGAGTTGCAACGTTTGTCAACAGAAGTCAGGATAGGTAAAATGTTAGGCTTCAGATGTTAATATCCAAATGACGAACATACAATGACATCATTAATTGAAGACGACGATGGTATTTATTTCATATTTCAAATAAAACAATATACCCCGACTACATAAATACGATACATATGGATATTTACAAGGCTGTGTAAAGAATATCATATCCATGTACGTTATGCCTTACTCAGCCTTGATAACCGCTACGATGTATATTATTAAGCTCATTTTCTGTACTTATATCGGTCACATGGTGTTTGTTAGTTTCATTCACTCAATATATTTGCAACTTAAGCATAAAGAAACATTTTTAGTGGCCATCTTTTTCTCCATCGGCTCTATTGGAAAGAGAAAAATATATTTTTATCCATACAACCGATGTGGTTGCTAGGCAACCGTTCTTCTGTCACAACACTCTTTAATAAGACCTGAAGAAGAAGTCAGGTGGGATAAACCATTCTGTGCTTTTATGCGGGTAGAGAGCTGACACTACTTTGCACACCATGGTTATCTGGTTGCTCATTGGGTTGCAGGGTGAAGCCCCTATTAATTCACCAAGACTGGAAAACTCTGACGTGTACTGTATATTGATTTAGTGGAAAGATTTAAAGGATCTTGGGGAGTCAGAAAAAAGAAGTAAATGCACATTTGTGGGTTAAGTGAGTCAGAGGGAATACAAGACAATCACCTTAGGACCGGGTCATAGTTGTAAGGAGGCCATAAACTGTCACAGTTCAAGCGGAAAGACAAATATCGGACTCTGACCTCTCCTTGACACATGCTTCCCATGAATCTGGACAGAAAAACAAACATTAATCTTCAGTTTGTCAGGCCTTTAAAGCTATCTTAAAATATATTTATATTCACAGTCCTTAACCAAATATGAAACTCATGTAATTATAACTTATTTGATTTTGACAATATAATATTAACATTTTGGAATACTTGCAGATACAAATTGTTGTACGTATACACACACGCGCGCGCGAGCACACACACACACACACACACAAGTATTGCATCATATTGAACACTTTTCATTATTCCAGCAGAACAACTTAAAATACACTTTACTTGGTTATACTGTTACATAGGCTATATAATAAAACTTTTCCGTTTCGAGTCCAGTCATCTCATTACTGGATGTTGTGTGAAGCTAAATATGCCTGCATTAAAACCATCTACTCGACCTTCATTAAACACAATATTATAAAAATAATGTTAAAGAACTTGACGTGCGATTATTCTGTCATGTAATACAAAAAGTGGTCTCCAAGAAATAGTTCAAAATGTGAACTGAAAAAATACATTGTTTATGTTTCGATTTTTCGATAGACTTCCTGCAGTTAGAGCCTCGGGGCTAGTAGAGGACAAAGTAATCGAGTAATCGGTTGTAATTTGTTATAATGGGAATTAAAATGTTCCACCAACTGATAACATGGGCTTTTTACATGAAGCAGTCAGATTTTGCGGAAAATGTGCGAATCACGTGACCGGCATTCGGCAGTAGGCGGACGGTGAGCGGTAACATTCTTGCATAAAAAGTCAATTGAAAGCGAAAATGTGATTTTTTTTGTTCTGTGCCGTGTCTTTATACTTACCGCCTATGCATGATATGTCATGTGGAAAAAGACAGGACAAATATTTAAATACCTTTTTAACATATATTCAACGCCAGTGTGACTAAAGATCTCGTTTCGGTGATTGTGGCTGTGGACCCTGCCTTGCCTGTATCTACTCTTCCTAGAAGCAGCGGCGTTGCCGAATGGTATGGTCTCTCTCCGAATGGGTGTGGTTGAATTTCTCTCAACGCTAATGTCCGTGCAGAAGAAGGTGATTTATGTGGGGTACGAGTCGGAATCGTTTGCGTGTGCCTAGGTATAGGCATACGTGCATTTCTACTTCGGAGCGTGTTCGCTGTAGGAGAGCATCGTTTCGCTTATTTTTGCGCCAATAGGCGCTTCTCCAGATCAGCCGGCAAGATAAGTCGATTTTGGTTCTATGTGTTGTTTTTTTATTTTGCAATTAAAAACCCGAGTCCGATCCTCTTTCTAGTCTTCGCAGTTTATATAGCAATTCATTTTTGGACAAGGGTGCGACGGGCATAACGGAAAAAGGGAGAGGGAGGAGAGAAGGAAGAAGGAGAGTACCGAGCCGAGCGAGGAAGGAAGCGAGGGATCAGAAAATTACATGCAGCAAGACAGCACTCAAACCCCGAAAAAGAATCTTTGATATATGTTTGGTATTAATTCTCTCAAATACCGAGTGAGCAAACATACTACGCGTCGTGTTGTTACAAATATAAATCGGTAACAGTAAGTTTCAGGACTTTGAAAACCATTTGAAGCAGAGAAGAGGATTTAGCGGTGTAATACACATACTGCATTTTTGAGGAGGCCCTGAATCGACTTGATGTTCTTCTAAAAGCAGTACTACTTGAAAAAAGCGCATGACATGCATATCATTCAGCGTTGGGTAGTGGATTGAAACTCCTGGAAATCCGAACGGCGTGTCCTGCAGTGAAGAGAAGATCAAGCCGTCTCCGTGTACTGAATAACCGCGGCCGCTGGCTTCTATTTCTCGCCGGAGATAAAATACGCCAGGAAATTAAAGAAAATAGCAGGTACCACGTCGCCAGTCGACAAACGACCAACATTATGAATTAACACGCCGATCAGCCGTGCTTCCGCATGTTACTATTGGCAGAGGATTGATAACACATAGCCTATATATGGTAATATATTTGATAATATGATGAATTACATAGCTCACCAGCAACTGTAACGACACACACAGTGACCGTCATACACAATTGTGTTATGATATTGTTATATGTTGGCTATGGACGCAGTGATTAGTTTCCATCCTACGTTTTTTGGTGGGGGGATACGGGTTAACAGCTAACGTGGCAGATGAGTGTGCGGTAAAAGGTTTTTTTGTTCACGCAAGCTTGTCTCTAGCCCATCCGTATATCATATGAATTTGCAGTACTTTCTTTTCACAACTGTATTCTAAATTGAATCATAAAAGTGGAGTATTTAATATGAACAGCGTGTAACACCAGGGTGTCCGTCCCCATGTGTCAAAGCGAGCTGGGTGGGGACGGTCATTTATCTTCTTGTACTGCACCTGAACGGAGTTGGCAGGTCACTAATAATGACCCCGCGTACGGAACACGTTAACATCAATGCCTTCTTTCATACTGCGTCCATTATTATCGTTCTTGGCGATGTTAAGGTTTAATTTCTCCCCATGTCATTTTTAGAGATGGCAGGGTTTGTAGTGAAAAAAACTGATCTGAACATTTAAACAAATGCACTTGGTATGCATTCTTGAATGGGACTCGGCACCAGATGGACGTATTGTAAATGTTTAATTTGAATTGGTAGTAGTAACTTGCAGTCGTAGACTACAGAAATGTGCAGCGCGACATATGGAAAAAGACATTGTCCTAAATGAATTACCGATTTATATTACCGTCTCTGCTAAATAATTAATATTTTCGGATATGATTTGCCAAGTGGTTAACACAGAGAAGTATTAATTCAGCTTTTTAAAACGTTTGACACCCAATCGAAACTGTAATAGATGATCAGACGAGCGCTTACTTTCTGTACATCCTGTTTACACTCATCTTTCGAAGCGGCATTTACGGATAAGTTTTGCCGCTGTTTGCGCCTACAGATCGAACGCGCAAGCGCAGCGGCAGACCTTGGCGGCGTGTCCCGGGAGCTGAAGCGAGTTACTGAGGCTGGGAGATCCATAAGGCCTTCTTTCCACTCGGTGTCGTTTCTGTCATCCTTTCTGCGTCTTCATTCATTAATCCATAACCCCCTGTATCCAGAACACGATTGCGGTTAGCGGAGGAAGCGTAGTTCTCGATACAGGGGGCACCCTCCACTGTTTGTCAATACATCAATCTTTCTGCATCAGCAACTCGATCTTTCATGCAGATCTCATGAATGTAGGGCGTATTAAAAAAACATTGTATTTGTTATAATTCCATCACTGCAATTCTACAGGCTGTGCAGTGAGTATACCTTTGTCTTGCTGTCTCACCTGTCACTTAATTTTTTAATGACTATCTGGAGATTGGAAGTTCCGTGTTGCATTGATGTTTAGGCTAGAACTGTGTTGGGAGACCTTTAAAATGCTGTGTCCCTGTAATGTTTCAGGGACCTTTCCAGCCAGATGGGGATGTCTCCTAATTGAGCTGAATGGTTGTCACTGGCTAATTTCCCCCAGTTGCTGTCTATTAGTTGCATGATCTGTATGTTTCTAGCCCCGGGGGGGGGGGGGGGAAGGCGGTGCTGCTTAATTTCCTCCTGCAGGATGTGCTTGTGATGCAGAGGGACTCTTCAAAATGCAACATAGGTGCACACTGGTGCAATTTTAACATTAATCATTTACTTTATTTAGTAGATGCTTTTATTCAAAGCGACACGCATTTGAGAATGCAGGGCCAACCAGTCCCTTGAGCAATTGGGGGGTGAGAGCCTTGCTAAGGGGCCCAACAGCTAATCCTCCCTGCCAACCCTGGGATTTGACCCTATGATCTTCTATCACGGTGTCCTGATGCAGAACAAAAATCTTAACTAAGACCTAGTTTGAGAGACATGAAGGTATGACAGGCCAGATTTTAATGGAGGCATCCATGTATCTATCCATCTGTCCATTTTCCCCGTAACTGCTTATCTATACAGGGACACGATTGTCCTGAGCATTATTATCGGAGGCACTATACACAAAGAAGGGGACTTCCTGGAAGGACAGTACTGTACTCAAACACTGAAATCAAATGACTTAAAATTTCCTTTATTAAATTTCTCTTGCAGTAAAAGGCACCTGTAAACAGCAGTTTAGACAGTTTGAAGGTAGTCATAACTCGCTAAGAAAAGCTGCAATAAACTAATCATTGCGGCTTACCAGGACACAAGGCTGGGGCCTTGATTATTATCTTAGAAGTAAATTGATAGTATTTTCTTTTTTGTGGGGTCGAGTTTAGCTGACTGCGTGAGACAAGGAAGAGATTTGAAATGTGGAACTTGGGGGGATAAAACTGTGTTTTGCCATCACACGTGGATGTGCTTTGTGTGACTAGCTGACCAGCTATTATGGAGACAAACAAGGAAATGGCTCCGTTGCCAAGAGCGGCTGCGATGCAAATGCCGTGCAAACCTGCAGCGGCTGCCTGGCTGTGCTGATGAACAGCTGAGGGAGGGGTGTGAATGGGTGCGCAGACTTCCGAAGGATATGTTCTGGGCTGCGTTGAGGCGATGTCCAAAGGTCAGAGTGCCAGCTGAATGCCTAAAGGACAGGCATCTGGCTGCATTGAGTTGATCTTCAGATATGTCATTGGTGCCTCCACTCAGCACCAGCTGCACTTGTAGATCTCCAGAGGGTTGGGTCTTGGCTGCACTGAGATCTGGATACACTGAGGTGACACCCAAACGGCAGCGTTTCCCACTGAATCAGGGCAATAGCCAAAAGTCAGATTTATGGTGGCACAGGTGACTCATTTACCTCTAAAGGTGTTTTGTCTTGTCAGCAGGAGCAAATGCGTAGCAGGAGGAGAAGGAGGTGCCTCTGTGTGCCGTGTGGCTGAGGGTTCAGGTCCCAGCGGTAGCTGCTCTGCTCTGCCTATGAGGAAGGCGTGGTAATTACGTTAGGCTGCCCCGGTGGGAGTCTCGCTGTAAGTGTGTCTGCTAAATGTAATCGGTGTTACTGAAGCGTAGCGGCGGCCTGCTGTAATGTGGACTGGCCGGAGCCCGCGGTCACACACAGACCACAGAGGTGGTGCGGCCGTCGGGTAATTTGGTGATTTTTTGATTGAGCCTGTTGGTAAGTCTCACCAGAAACCGTCAGATCCAGGCACATGAAGACTGCTTTCTGTACGGCTCGTAATGATGATTTAGAGATCAGACTGGTAGATGCAGTTTAGAAAGCACTTTTTGAGGAACTCATTCCAGCCTCTGTGGTGGTCAGCTGACTGGCCAGTGGCTGAGAGACCGGCGCGGCTGCAGCTCACTTCCGTTTCGTAGTTTGATGTTCTTTAAGACCATGTAGGAGCAGGTCATTGCTGCCATTGTATATCATCACAAAAGAAATTCAGTCTGTATGTACTTTATCTGATGCCGGGTGCTGCTGGGTAAACTGTACACAGAAAGTAACACTGTGCTGTGTAATTTGTAATAAACGAGAGGTTTGGCATATGTAAATGAATCAGTCTGGAATGAGCTCAGCAGATCTGGATTGATACTTGTGTGTGTTGTATGTGGGTTTGCATGTAAATGGTATGCATTGCATTGTGGGTATCCTAAATGTTATAATGAAACAAATGCAAACATCTGTGGGTCAGAGTTTAGGGGCCACTTTACAAAATTACAAAAGCAGGAAGATAAATCACTTCAAATCACAGATTGCGAGACAAAAGCAGACGTGGGTGATTCCCATACATGGACAGGAACTGGTTGGTTATGTGGATGTGAAGGCTGTGTACATGCTAAGCAGAGATTGTGTTCAGTGGATGGTTGGTAAATCTCTGGGATTTCATTTTGACCTCTCTATGTTCTAGGAAATATGATTTCATATGGGGTCTGTTTTGGTTTCGTATTGATGTTTGAAGGGTCATGTGTGTCTTTTTGTTTAAAATCAGATTAGCATGGGATACATAGCGGCTTGCTGGGCCACATCATGCTAATGCTACTACACTAACCATTGGACCATTTTTTTGCCTACCTCTGCAGGTTGCTGATTGGCTGAAAGGTAGTGGGATTAAGAGTATAGCACCAATCAAGTATGAGTGAGCTGGAGCAGCTGCGCCAAGAGGCGGAGCAACTGAGGAACCAGATTAGGGTAAGAGATGGAGCTTGGGGGTAGAAAAAAATAATGATTAATTAAATTCAAATCACAGTTAAAATAGGTATTTTTCTGTTGGTTTGCTTTGATCAGACTTCCAATTGCCGACAGGTTTTTAAATTTTTGTTTTGAAAAAGGCATTTTTAAATTGCCCTTCTAAGGCCTGAGTTTAAAGTAACTTGAAGGGAATTGGTGTCTGAATTTCATTTACAGAAACAGGCAAAAGTGGAGGGGGAAAATGCAAGAAAAAAGAGTAGAATAGAGTATCATTGTAGCAAGTTGCAACAAAATTCTGAGTGTAATTGACCGGCGATGCTTGGAGGTACATGTGAATATCGAGGGAACAAATTTAAACCAGGGGAAGAAAAATCAGACTGCAAACCAGGAACAGCTCAAAATACAGGGAAGGGGAGGGAGTCTGTAGTGCCAGGTGGAGTTTACTGTGATGGGCTCAAAAAACGGCCACAGACTCAAATGACCGCCACCAAGCTGTTAATCAAAATAGTTTGATCCAGTGAGCTGACATCCTGGCTGGCCAGCTCTGTGGACTGCAGCATTGAGGGGAACCGTTTTGCGGGTCGCATGGGCCGGGCTGAAAGAACGCTGAGCTTTAATGGAAAGCTCTGGAATGCGGTGTGACTCAGGTTTCCACCCTCAGCCCCCAAGGGCCCAATATGTGAATCATCAAATATCACACAATCAGCATTTAAAATGATAAATATTGCATTACGATATCTGAAGTCATCATGAAGGCTAAAGATGACCTAGTCGATGTGTGTATAGTTTTTATTAAGAATGCTGAAGTTTCCATGTTTTATCCTGGACTTAGGAAGGAGGTGTTCAGGAGAGGCGTCTATTATATAAGGAGGTCACATTATAGCTCGAGGGGTCTTTGGACTCTCGAGTGACGGGCCTTAATCTAATAACCTTGCCGGACGCCTGTAACATGCAGTAAACATGGCGACCTGCTGTGATTCACCCACCGGTCTGGTATCTCTGATTTCAGGATGCCCGGAAAGCCTGCGGGGACTCTACCCTGACACAGGTGCGTCCGAGATGGTGGAGCCCTGGGGGCGGTTTATCCGTCCCTTGTCCTGCCGCTTTCCTCCACATTGCACGCGTATATGACCCCCCCGGCAACTGCCACGACCCTGTGATGTGCACGCATGTGTTTCAGATATCCGCTGGACTCGACCCCGTGGGCCGGATCCAGATGCGAACGCGGCGGACGCTACGAGGGCACCTGGCTAAGATCTATGCCATGCACTGGGGCTCCGATTCCAGGTGGGGCATCACTGCACTCACACACATGCACGAACACCGCAGTGTTTAACCGTCTGACACCACACTTACCATACAGGACTTGTGACCAGTAACTGTCCTAAAAAGTGGCACAATTATGCAATCTTGCAGATTGGACACACATTTGCCCATTTGTCCATCCATCCATCCATCCATCCACTCAAAGGCGATTCTAGGATTTTTTTAAGGTGGGAGGGGCAAAATAAAAGCCATAATTCATATGGACCTGTTTTTAATTGATGCGTGACAGCAGAGGGAGCACACTGCCCCCCCCCACCACTTCCAGCACAGACCAGTGGCTCCGCCCCCATATAGGTCCCTGCATCCTCTCATCCACCTGTCTACCTTCCATAAGCCATAAGGCTGACAGTGAGTCTGGGGTCTATCCCTGCAAGGATAGGGTGCCAGACAGCAGACGCACGGTGTCGCTCTGCAGTTCAGCGGGGGCCCTGATTCAGCCTCGGCTTCTGGCCGGGCCCCCGCCGGCTGCATGCCCGCAGCCAACGGGCCTCTGTTAGCGCGTAGCGTGAGAGCGCTGTCGGCCAGCTCCATTTGCATGACATGCAAAGCATTAGCGCGCTGGCAGCGCTGCGGCAGGGTCAGAATGGCATGGCAGAAACAACCTGCTGTTTTATCGTTTGTTTTTTGTGGTATCCAAATAGGCGCACGTGGCCCAAGCTGCGTTATTTCAAGAGTAAAATAAAATGTAGACTAAAAATGATTCGCACTGCACTAATATACATAATTTACTGTTTATTTTTACATGTCATCCATAAATGTAAACGCTTCATTTGCAAGTCAAAGGAGTCATTTGGGGTCTTTACCTGTCATGTACTGGGGTTTTGCTCCCTCTGTAGTGTCTCGATTACACTGGCAGCTTAACAGAGTGAGATCTTTGCTTAATCCCCAACTCCCCCCCCCCACCACAGGCTCCTTGTCAGTGCCTCACAGGATGGTAAGCTGATCATCTGGGACAGCTATACCACCAACAAGGTGAGGGTTCTCTGTCCTCCGTGCGGGGGGGGGGGGGGGGGTGCCGGAACCCCCCCGCGGGTG
>JAODUD010000002.1:25993196-26011516 GCA_026784285.1 Stomatorhinus walkeri
TCCCCCCCCCCCCCCCCCCTTTGAGCACCAGCCCTGCCATTTGTATGTGCATCTTTCTCTGCACCCGTTGATTGGCCCTTGACCTCAAACTTAATGGGCTTCAGCCTGGAACTCCCTCTTGATCTCCCCTATTTCAATCCACAGCCCCTGTGTTCGCACTCACAGTCCCAACTGCAGGCATGCTGCTGTCGTCCGTGTCCGCTGAGCCTGGCCCAGAAGAGAGAGGTCACACTTTCATTCAGTTCTATACAGAGAGAAAGAGAAAGACAGAGGAAGACAGGGAGAGAGAGAGGAAAAGGAGAAGGATATGGATGACTGTAATCCTGGTTTACAGATGGAGACAGACAGACAGAAGGGAGAGATTGCGTGAGAGAGAAAATGATGACTTTGTAATCCTGTTTTACAGGGAGAGAGAGAGAGAGACAGATAAACAAAGTGTGAGAAAGGAAGAATGATGAGAAAATAAGAATAGGAGGTACCTGTATGATAGCAGAGGGGATCACTGGGAAAGAATCAGGAGAAAATGATAGCTATAAAGAACAGAGCAGAGAAGAATGAGAAATATGTGTAATGCCTCACTACGGAGTGACAGATATGTTGCGAATAGAATGAGATGTATGTATACCAGGCCAGAAATATGTGATAGGTATGTGGAACAGTCCAGGAAACAATAGTCAGTAAGTAGAAGGGCTGTGGTACAAGGTGGAGGCAAAATATAAGGTTAAATTTGTGGTCTTGACTGCGGAAATGCCAGGACTGCCATGTGCTTGAGAACTGTAAGCGTTCCAACGGGACATTAGATCATACAGGCGAAAGAACATCGTGTCTTTAAAATGTACCAACACGTTCCCAAAGACTGACAGCAGAGGGCGATGTTTCAGTATCTACTAGACTTTGGACAAGTTCTTACGTGACATTCTCACGAGTGTACCAGTACCAGTGATTCGATATCTTGTAAATATATACACACTACTACATGTGTCAATTTGCATATTTAAAAAATGTAAATATGCTTACATTTTGTTCTTGTATTTTTTATATAAACATTTATGGCCAGTTTCCCAGTCAAGGATTAAGCCTAAGCCTAGACTACCTTTGAGTTACAATGGTGAATCTCCATTTAAACAGCAATTTAGTCCAAAGCCTAGTCTTAATCCCTGTTCGGGAAACTGGCCCTTAACGTTCAGTGTTGGTAATTAACTCTTGTGATCTAACAGTTGCTGGTTATGACAGATGGTGGATGTCTAAAATGTAAGAATATTCGTTATTGTAAGTCCTAATGCAAACTACAGATACCAATAGCTGATTCTGGGGTTTCAGCTGCATCGGCAGTTATCTTCCTCTGCTGAGCGAATTGCAGTGAACTGCAGGTTTTCAGACTGCGGGGAAAAGCAAAGAACCCCCAGCAAATCCGTGCAATCACGCGGACACCGTGCAAACTGCATGAACACGGAGGCACTGTGCCGTGGAAACAGAAACGAAGAGTCCTTGAGAGGTTCTCTGAGTGGCAACTTGAAAAGAAATAAGAAAAACGAAGGGTGCTCCTTAATTCTGCTCCGAATGCATGACACAAAGAGACACACGTTATATTTTTTGCGGTAATAGTATTTTGGTCAAAGAAACAGTGCACAGTCCTGTCACCTGCCCGCTTACATTGTGCACAGTCCTGTCACCTGCACTGAAATGGTACACAGTGCTATCACTGTCACTGCTGCTTTGTTCCAGCATTCAGCCTCGTCTCCCTCCGTAATTCGAGTCGTCTGCCCACATACTGCCAGACGTCAGTTCTCTCTCTTCAAATAAGCAGTTTTTTTGGAGGTTGTTTCAGCGATTCCTGCTGTTTTGCAGCAATTAGCATTTTACAGCGTTAGCAGCTGCTGGCTCACCACCGTTAGTTCCCGGCTTCTTACAGCTAATCGCACGTTTGATGTTCTCGGCTTTTGACCACGGAGTAATTATTTTGTGAAATGTAACCTAACCTAACTTATCCTGTTTATGAGGTTTACTAATATGCCAGTGTAATGCTTTTTTAGCACTGAAGTATTTGCTGTAGTTATTCTGGCTGGCAAACAGTGGTAATGGTGCACATTAAATAGAATGTTCAAAGCTTATAGTAGTACTTGAATTGCTGTCTTATATCAATACACCCTACTTGTATGTGTGTGTATATATATATATATATTTTTTTTTTTTTTCCAGACACAAGTACACACAGATTTAGGCAGCAATTTCCACCATGTGTGGGAGCGTGGTGGCGACAGTAAGGGAGGGAAGTTTGGAGAATGTCGTGCTTTTCTGGTTCACTGATTTTGAGAGCAGCAGATCCTGGTTTTTCCTACCCTCGGTGTGCCTGAAATGCTTTGTGTAGGAAGTGGCCGGCTGGTGACTGTATGAATGTACGCGAGAGTGCGTTTGTCTGTGTTGATGAAATGTGGAATAGCTCGTCTTTGTGCCAAGAAGAAGAGGAGGAAGAGGAGTAGCAGTGACCGGGTTTCTGCATCTCTCGTATAATTGGAGATCCCATAATGGCAGCTTTCACTGCGACCATTCCAGGGAGATACTTCGAACCCCCACCTCCCCATCTGCTCCCAGTTTGAAGTACCCTCCCCCCATCGAAACCCGAAGCACCTCCACCTCCTGGAAATGTGTGGGGACCAGTGGACTCCTCTCTCGGTGTGTGGGAGTCTTGCCAACCTCCCGTTTCTCCTCCCTCCACGTGGCCCCCGCCTTGTCCAGCAGCCTTACATACTGGGAGGAGGGCATGTTTTGGTTAACTCCACCCCTACCCCCTGCACATAACAGTTGTTACTGTAGTATGACCAGGGAGATGGGGTTGCTTATCCCGGGAAGGAGGGTCTGTGCTAACAAGGCTTCCATGCGATGAGTAGCTGATGTGGGACAATGAGGATGGAAAGGCATTCAGCACTGTGCATCTGCTTAAAGCAGGGGGATGTACAGGGGCGGGGCTACAGGGCCCCTGGTCCCGGCTGAAAGCTGATTGGCCCCTGGAGTGCTCCCTTCTCTGTCACTCAGCAATTCAAAACCTATCATTGGCTAATGATAAGGCTGGCCCCTCTGTATGAATTATGGCCCCTCTTATGCTCCCCACCTTAAAACATTCCAAGAATTGTATCTGGCTTAATGTGTTAATGAAGAATGATAGAATGACATGAACACGAGGCAGATACACCAGGAATGAGAATGTGAAACTAAAACAGCAAAAGTGAAAACAATGCTAATGTGAATCTGGATTCAATGCCAGTGGGGTTATCAGTGTAATAGGTGTTTACAGCTATGAACTGCTTTTCAGGGAATTCCAGGGAAAAAGCACAGAATTTAGATGTTTGACCATTTAACAACTTTTATAAGTCTCTGTTCTAAAAGTGTCAAGACCTCTTCATCTGTTTCTGAGTCTTGGTGATGTGGGATTTGGGATCAGTAATTACCCAGAGTCACTGAGAAATCTTCCCAAAGGCAGCAGTGTGTGTGTGTGTGTGTGTATGTTATTAGCCTGGTGAAGCCCCCTGGCCCTTTCAGCACACAGCATTCTGGGAATTGATCTGCGATGTGGCTCCTTAGTTACCTGTGGACAGCATAGTGTAGAGACACCGGGGGATAAAGAGAGATGAATGAGAGGGAGGGAAAGGTGTGAATGTAGGACAGGAGAGGAGAAAAGTAAATGAAAGAACAGAGAAAACTTAAATGAAGGAGGAGAGGGAAGTGAATGAAGCAGAAAAAGAGGTGAATAGAAGACCGGAGGAAAGTATTATTGAAGGAAACAGGTGAAGAATGACAGGCGGAGTGTCCGTGGTTGACAGATCAGTCTATACCATCAGGGGCATGTACAGTCATAGTGAGGATCGAAAGGCCATTAGCACTGTGAATCTGCCTAATGCAGGGGAGGGGCCAAAGGGACAGGGCCCCGGGTGAAAGTGGACTGGGCCCTGGAGTGCTCCCTCCCCTGTCATTCACCGATACAAAACACATCATTGGCTAATGTTGGACCCACTGTATGATTTACGGCCCTTCTTATGCCCCCACCTGAAAAAAGTCCTAGAATCAAACCTGCATCCCATCCTTCGACACAAAGACAGAGGAAGTGAGGAGAAGCTACAATTACTGCAGCTAGACAGAAGGGAGCAGAGTGCCGGCAGCACGCAGCAGAGCGGCTTACGGCCAGGAAAACCCTCAGCAAAGCTGACAGGAGGCAGCGGGGGGACCAGCAAACACAATAACAGGGGAGCCAGTACCGCGGGCCGGTTGCACCTAATGTCACTTACGAGGAGCCAAACTAGGCAGTTACGGGTTCAGAAACACTGGAAATGCAGTGAGGAAACCCAGTTCTCTCCTCATCAAGTCTTCAAGCGCAGTGTCCCTTTGAGAGCTGTACTTCCCAGCTACTCTGCATGAAGAAGCACATCATCCGACATCTAGCAAACTCTCCCGGAGGTCCAGCTAGAAAACTTGGAAACATTTTCCAGGGCAGAGTGTTGATCTCAGCCTTTTAAAAAGACCGGATGAGTTGGACTTCAGAATTAGAGGTGGTGGAAGTGGAACTACTGGTTATCAGGAAAAATGACAGTAAACACACCAGTAGGAGACCCTGAGATTCAGACATTATAGCCGAAGTGGGACCCATAAACTTTCCATGTACTTAGATATTTATAGTATCACATATTAAAATGTTACCAAACTGATTTGCCTTGTCCTTCTCACATTCCATCACCTGAGGACATGATTCTGAGGTATTTATCCCCGGAAACACAGGGCACAGGGCTTAGATGAAAAAAATAAATAATTAGATATAATAATTATATCCTCAAACCACTGTGAATAGGCTAAATATCTGCAGCTGTAGATGGGATGTTTGCAAAAACCCAGGTAATGTGTGAGCAGAATTAGGCGCTGACAAACAGCAGCATCAAGTTGCGAATAGAACGCTGTTCTTGTGCCTGACCAGCAGATGGCGGAAGAGGGTCTCCCCGAGAACCTTACGTACTCCTTGGACATGAACCAGCCAGAGCAGGCGTCTCTCACAAAAGAAATTAAATGTAGAGTTTAATAGATAAGCATACACTATAAGGGAGGGCGTGAAGTATATGCATTCGTGCAGATTTACACTATGTGTGTTTGTGTGTAACATCTCAACTGTCAAATTCATCACGTGATCACCGAACATGGTACGCAATAAGTAATACCAGGAATACTGCTGCGTTAAAACAACAACTAACAGACGTTCATTGGTGAAGCAAATTACAGACTGACCTGTCATAACCATGTAACATTCCTATTTTTATGTTGTAAGCCTTCATGTAATTTTAGTTTGCTCAAATAAGACCACACGCGGTTGCTAAAAAAAGAAAAAAAACGCTATTAAGCCTATGTTTTAGTCTTAAGCAAGCTAGGAAACTAAATTCGGTTTACCTGAGCTGAATGTCCATTTTCCTCATATTTATTTGGATTCACTCTCGGTAATCTATGATTGTATTCCAGTCAATCAGAAAATTGAGTCTCCACCCACTTCCAAGTGTTTGATGTTTTTAGCAGTCCAGTATTTTGCCCGTTTCATTTAGGCCTACTTTTAATATCAAAATGGAATGAATTAATATCAGTCCAGCTTTTATTTTTACGGTGTATGTAATATTTATGTATTCATTTATTTTTGGAAACGTCTTCCCATGTGACAGTCCAGGTGCAGTTAGGGGGGTGGGGCTTGAGGTCATGGGCGGGTTGAGCCCCCCCACCCGACGCCAGGCCTGTAATAAGGTTAATTCCAAATGAACCACACTACTGCTGCTCAATCTCGAACACACCTGTGCATAAACTGGGCGTTTGGTCATATGCCAGTAACATAAAGTCAATCCACTCACAGTTCTGTGAGGTCACACACCGAGTCTGGGGCGGGATCAAGCTGGATTTTTTATTTTTGCTGCTGTTGGTTTATGGGCTTTACATAATATAATTATATTAATCTGACTCCAAGGTAGCAGTGCAAGAAAATGCAAATGCTGCATCTGAATGAATCTGAATGAACATAAATGCAGTGCAATGCAGAAAATCATTTCATTTTGTGTGCTTGAGAGAGTGATGCACAGACTGAAAAGATTTGATATTATGTGCCATAAATCTGGTGTAAACTCTTTTCAGCTTAGATTGTTTATAAGTTATCCATGGACTGTTTCATGACCATGTGGCCATGTGATCTCTTCAGGGTACAACAGAAATGTCCCAGCAGAGATTTATTTTCAGTACTCTGTGCTAATAGATCGAGACTCGTAAAAGTTCACATAGCTGCTAGCAAATCCTGAAATATGGAAGCATTTTCAGCTGAAGGCTTTCTGTATATTGGTATATATGTTATCTATGATGGGATAAAATGAGAATGACAACAAGGAAATAGTCTGTCTTCTTACGTAAAAACATCACATCCTTCCTAATACATCGGCCATAAAACATCTGGGAATAAAAAAAACAATGCTTTGCTTTGGGCAAAAATGGAAAACTTATAAAGGAAGTGATGTTAAAAATCAGTCAGTGATGCGCAAGTCGTTTCCAGGGGCGACGAGGGCAGCGGAAGCGCGGGGAGTAAGTGCGGTTTTGGCGATAATGACAATGGGCTGTTTGGACACAAACAGCATCAACCCAAAGTGGACCATCAGCAGCTGGAAACGTGGTCCCAGCGGAGCCAATCCACTGACAAAAATATATATGATTCAACTTTAAAAACGCCATAGTGGGGGGCAGCGGGGGGAGCATCTTCAGGTCTGCTGTGCTTTTTACAATAAAACCAGAGGACTTTTTTATTATTTAGTAGATGCTTTTATTTTATCCAAAGCAACTTCCATGTTTTTGTGAAAGCAGAATCACCTGGAGTAATTGGTGTTTAAGGGCCCGAGGGTGACATCACACTGCTGACCCGGGGACTGGAGTCACTGCCCTTCTGATCAGACGCGCAATCTTCCAATCTTCTGAGCCACACAGCACCCCTTTTAAAACCTACAGTGTGAAATAATGTTTTCTTTAATCCTGTGATCCATTCTCATGCCCATTACAGGATTATGTTTCATTAAGTCTGGAAAAGGCATCATAGGACGTCGGCTGGCGGATGGTGTGGCCCTGCTAGTGACACACTGGCAAAAACCAACTTAGTGGCTACTTAGGTCCTGGTGGCCACCAGGGGACCTCTCACTTGATCAGCCTGTCAGAATGGGAAGGAAAATGGCAAATGACAACTAGCTTAATCAAATTATACTCAGGGCCCCAAAAAGGGTTGGACTGGCCATGGTTGCTGATCACTAAAATTCAAGAATTGGCTTCTGAGGACAACGGAGAGAAACTTGCAGCCCGGGAGCTAAGGTGGCAAAATATTAAACAGGTAGCAACAAAGGCTGCTGGGGGAGGCAGTCCTTCCAAATATTTAATAGGGTTCCTAATACCTGCTTCCAAGTTTCCATAAACGTCAGCGAGAACGGGCTGTTCATCAGAACGCACATCCATCATTTTGTCTTCAGCTGGGTACTGTAGGCCATGACTCTTCAACGCTTTATTTCTGTGGACTAAAGGGGCACGGAGACAGGGAACACAGTGTTGCACACGTACCAGGGGCCCAGGGAGGGGGTATCTGTGGCAGAGGGCAGCGCCCCCCGGAGAGAGGTGCTCACACTGCCCAAAACGAGGGCACGCTAATCAGTGCGAGGGTCTCCCTGAGCACTCCTGTGTCTCCCTGCTGCCCGGACCCCTGACAGAGACATACAAATGAGCATCGTGAGGCCACAGGGCACAGAGCCAATTACCGGGCTGGGGGCCCCTACCATGCCCCCCCGCATCCTCTGTCACCAGAGCCCTGAGAGCAGCGAGAGGCCCGTGCCAGAGGAGCACGTCCCACTTCCCCTGCTGAGACCTCATTTCACCCCAAGTGCGGCCTGGGCTTGTTTCTATGGCAACGTCGGCCAACTTCTGTCCCAAAACGTACCTGGCCAGCAGCGGCCCCCAGCCATCCACCCATTCACGCTCTGCTTGTTCGCAGCCTCTACTGCTTCACAGTTCGACCCTCCCCCGATCTCTCGGGGTGCTAGCTAAACACACCGGAATCATTTGCAAAGTTGTTACAACCACAAGTACACATTGATCCGAAACCAGGAGCACAAATCATTTGTGGAACATCATCAACACTTCATTCAGCTGCTCTTAGCATCAGACCTATAATCAGTATGGTGCTTGGCAGGGACACCGGCAGGGATTCTGCACCCCATAAAATCCAGTGCAGTGTAATCCAGTTATTGTGCAAATTTTTCAGGGTCTGTCATTTGGGAGTGCTTGGAATCACCCGAACTTTCCCCCTGGCTCTCGGTTAATCATCCTTTCTGCTAGTAATACATAACTATATATTTTGAGGACCTGGTAGAAAGAAAAACAGCTAATATAATCATACATATATGTGTTATAGGAATCGTCTCACACTGTCTGTAATAGCAGCTTATTTAAATAATACATGCGAAAATGATCACATATGGTTCAAAATTTGAAATCTAAGATGACAAATATCAAGGAAATGAGTAGGAGAGTGAAAAGTTATATAAAAGATATTTCATAGATTGACAAGCACATTAAAGTTTTGAGCAAAAAGTGCATGGTGTTTTCAGGAAATGTGCTTATAAATTATTTTTATCTATGATTCCTCTCAGTTGAAAGTTTTTTTTTAACATTCCTGCAGAAAGAAATTTATAGAAATCCATGCATCCATCCTCCACAGTCCACATGGATCCCTCATTGTAATATTTCACATATATAATATGTTCCATATAAAGGACCATCTAACCCAGTAATAGGTAACCCAAATAACTACTGGTTCCTAATATCCTTTCAAGTTAATATTGTTACTGTTATGTCCAAATTTGTCCAGCTTTCAGAAGCGCTTTTACATGCACTTTTCAGGTATATGTAGAAGGGGTTTGGTTCTGGTTCCCATTTCCACAGGCCTTTTGGACATGTTGGAGCTCCTTCTGTCTTACTTTCCTTTGGCCAGCTTTCCTCTGGCTCACCAAGCTGCTCACTGCCCCCATCCGCAACACTGCCACTCTCACATGAATAATAATCTGCCAAATACGATCGCGGCAGCAAGGAAGCGGTTATGCTGGAATTTTACACAGGCCAGAAGACCCAAGGCCATTACACAGCAAGCGTTTTAGTCATTAAACACTATTACTGAGGGCGAAAAAGGCCACTTCAGTAAGAGGATCGCTCAAACAATGACGGCCTCGCCCCAGACTGCTGATTAATGAAAGGTAGACTTTTCAAAAATTGGGAAATGCAAAATAAAAAAAAAAGGCACGTCTAGTATTTAATAAAGGCAATCTGTCAAAAAAGGTAGTTCACTTCATATTTATTAGAAACATATAGTTTAACTGGGAACATTTACAAGGAACATTTTCCTGTGAACAAACTGTATTTTTTGCTGCATTGAAGATAATGAATTACAATGTATAAAGATGGCAAACACTAAGGATTTCGATGATGCTGTAATAACAGGTGACAGATTTTCTTATATCTCAAACCATCCATCCATCCATCCATCACCACTTTCCCAGCTCATACTGCACCTGGAGCGTATCCCAGGAATCATAGGGCACAAGGCAGGGGACACCCCAGACAGCTTATATTTATGTACACAATTGTGGTCATTTGGGTTTTGAAATAAGTATATAACAAAGTTATATCATACACTGCTAAGACGTTAAATGGAATATATTTCAAGCCATGAATGTTGTCATTACCCTCACATTACAAATGAGGGCAGCAAACCCACTGCAAAAGCAATTTCGAGCGTCTGTTCCAATTCAGCCGACGTTCAGTCTGATCCCGACCAGGCTGGCGTGTCCCAAAGGAGCCCTGGATCGAGCCCGGTGGCTCTGACACAGCGCGGATGCGCAGGAGGGCAGCTATTAGCGCTGTGTGGCCTGGGCATAGATTAAGAGCAATGGGGCGAGTGAGGAGCCATAGCCGCAGGGACAGAGAGAGCGACGCTTCCACTGTGCGCTTCCGCTCTTTTTCTCAGCTCCTTCTCGGTGCGCCGAGTGCTAATCGATTCGCCACACGCTGAAAGACAGGCCAGACGCATACGGACATCCACACACACAGAGACGCACCGTGCTTCCCCTGCTACTTCCTCACGACCAAACCCACGCTGCCGTCGGCCCATGTGATTCCCAGGGCTGGTTTCTTTTATGCTTTTTGTCCTCCCATAATGGACACCCAACAGGCACACTTGCTGTGATGCCCCCCCCGCTGAACCATGAACAGACAGACCAGTGAAAAGATGTTCGACAGACCTCACCAGGCCACTGACACCGCCTTGGTCCTGCCCGTTGGTCTCCTCGCTCTCTCAGATCATCACACCACTTCTGAGTCCTACAGGAAGCCAACCATGAAGCCTCCGTTGCCCTCACGGCGCCCCTTTCCAGGTCTACAAGAAGCTCATCTGACGGTTCAGCAGACTGGATCAGTTAAACCCCTGACTGTGGCAAGTCCAGTCAGGCCCACCATCTCAAGCTGTCTTGGGCCTATGCGTGGGGGGTGCCCATATGGGAGGGGGTGCACCCGGTTGAAGTCATTTTGTCCCAGGAGTAATGCATGACAGGTCTGGTCTTGTCACAGGTTCGAGGTGGAGTTAGAATGCAGGGGAATGAGATGTGGGAAGTGGGGGGAGGCGGCAACCAGCTGCATGCCCCCCCCGGAGCCGCTGCCACCCCGCCTAGCGGAGGCCCAGCGGCCCAGCAGGCTGCGCACCGCCGTGCGGTACCGAGCAGACATGGTGTTGTAGAGGATGGGGTTGATGGCTGCGCTGAGGTAGAACAGCACAAAGGAGACAAGGTTGAAGTACTGACTGATGTAGTACATGTCCGGGCTGGAGCTCAGAGACATGGAGAAGAGGGTGCGGCCCACGTGGAAGGGCAACCAGCAGAGGACGAAGGCCAGGACGATGACCGCTGAGCGAAGAGAGAGAGAGACAGAGAGAGAAGGAGGAGAGAGCGGAGGAGAGGGTCGCAGAGTCAGGCAGGCTAACGACGGGGGAGTGAGAAGGAGTACGCTGGAAAGGCAGTCATCAGAGAGGAGGAGGAGGCGGAAGAGGAGGAGAGCGGAGGAGTCAATATCCCACTGCAGACCCAGTTAAATCTTATGTTTCTATAAGCTCCCAAAGCAACAATGGAGCAAAATGTGCTTGTGTGCCCTCAGCCCTGCACAAATCTCCAGATCCATCCCTCTACCCAGCAAGACCCACACCTCATCCATGTGAAGCACAGCCCTCTACCCAGCATCCTTCACTCCCTGTTCATCCTTCACTTCCTGCAAAATGGTGTCATCACATCAGACTGTTTTCTTGTGGATTGATAATTTTACTTAATTTATAAGACGTTTATCCAATGTGCCATATGACTAAGAAGGGACCAGTCACAGGAGCACCTGGGGTTAACAACCTTCCTAATGGGCCCAGTGGTGAAATGATTCTGTCGACCATGGGAATTGAACCTTCTGATCATGAGTCTTAACCCACACAGCCATACACCAACCCTTTGCGTTTGTTTTTATCAGATTGTTTGGCTGAAATATATCGATTTTTTTTATTTCAAATTGCTACTTTTCAGCTCCACTTTGGGTGAGATGTGCCAGTATGCATACAGATGGTTAATAGGCTGAAGCTAGCCAACACATGCACATGGAAACTGCCATAAATGCCCCAGCTCTCTTCCCATAATCCTCTCTGTCTCTCCAGCCCCATCAGCCTGGTCTGCTTACCCAGCATCTTGACGGTCTGGCGGTTGGCCCTGTCCCGGTGGGCACAGTGCCGCCGGTGCCACAGCCTGCGGGCGATGAGTCCATACAGGAGGCTGAGGCAACAGACGGGCACCAGGAAGTACAGGTTGGACAGCCACATCATTGTACCCAAGAGGCCTGAGGCCTTGGCGTACTGTGTGCAGCGGCACTCAGTCCCGCCGCTGTCGTCCAGCTCCTCCACGCCCACCAGTGCGAAGACGGGTCCGGCGCTCAGCAGTGCCACCGTCCACAGCACCCCGATAAGCGCCTTCACCTTGCCACGAGTCACCAGCACCTTGGCATGCAGCGGGAAGCACACGGCCAGGTAGCGTTCCACGCTCAGTGCCGTGATGTGTAGGATGCTGGCGAAGGTGCAGCCCTCGCTGAGGAACTGTGATAGCTTGCAGATCACGTCGCCCAGTAGCCAGGGCTGGAAGTTCCACAGCTGGGTGGAGTGGAAGGTAGAGATGGAGAAAAGGTGGAGGAAATCTTGGTAAGTAAGTGTGTATCAAATAAGGCAGGAAAGTGCTTAAAGTTAAGGTTTATAGTTTATAGATTGGTTTTACACTTAAAAAGGACAAAGGGAGAAGTATAGAATATGAGCGATCACTATAGAACAATATCTAGGATAAGATAAATAAAAATAAGCAAGAGGGAGTTACCTTGTAGAGGTCAATGGGCGTGTGCAGTAAGAGGGAGTTACCTTGTAGAGGTCTATGGGCGTGTGCAGTAAGAGGGAGTTACCTTGTAGAGGTCAATGGGCGTGTGCAGTAAAAGGAAGTTACCTTGTAGAGGTCAATGGGCGTGTGCAGTAAGAGGGAGTTACCTTGTAGAGGTCAATGGGCATCAGCAGCAGAATGATGATGTCAGAGAAAGCCATGCTGCAGAGATATATGTAGGTGGTACTTCGCAAGTCCCGGCGGAGGCGCACCACCAGCACAGTCAGTGTGTTGCCCACCAGGCCCACCACCAACAGCAGGACGCATACTATTGTCACCAATACCAGTTCTGGAGAGCTGAAGAGGGGTTCCTGGTGATCGGTTAAGTCTGACAGCCCGCGTCTGTCCTTGTCGCTGTCGTTTCCGCAGCCGTTCCAGCAGCCCGACACTGATACATTCAGACCCACTATGGGGTCCATCATCCCACCGTGGTTTCCCTCCCTTCCTTATTGGTGATTGGACACCAATCCTAACTGAACTCTGTCCACACCAGAGAATGCGGCAATCTGCAAATATAGATGTTTTCTATGGCATCTAGATGTAGCCAGCTTCAGTGATTGCTTTAACAATGACACATCCGCCATAACATGGTCACAGGCTGTGTCCGACTTCTATCCCAAACGGTCCTGCTTGGTCAAATGAAGAAACCCAACCTCAGTCCCCAAGCACGAGGATGATGAGTCAGCTGACCGAAGCCGACCAATCAAGCTCTTGTTTTTGTTGAATCAGTCCATCATTGAGCTGAAGACAATATGGCATGATTGAAAGGATGGCAATACTGGAGCGACATCATTAATCTAAACAGAAAAGAACACAAACATTTGTATTTATATGCATTTTAACTTGCCAGCTATTTATCCATATGTACAAGAAGCTGGGCTAGAAGATTACTAAACACAAACGTGTGACTTAACGAAAATTTTCAGCCTGAGGGTATTTTAATATAAAACTATAAGGATTTCTCATTTTTAAGCACTGGTTTTTTGGAGTATAATTTTAAGTAATGGAAAAAGGGCAGCAAATGCTTAAATCTTACTGGGATTTTCATTTCCTATCAAAATTCAGCACCTTCAATTTGTTTTGGTCAACATAGATACCAATTTCCAGCAATGCCAGTTTCCTCCCAGGAAAAAAAAACAATCCATTTGCCGTATTCATGCAATTCAAAGGACCCTGATCTAATTACGTTGTGCTTTAAATGCCGCTCATGTGAACCTAAAAGGGCACAATGTCCTGCCGCAGAGCATCCAGTCCAGGACATTCCCAACACACCCTATAACACACCCTATAACACACCCTATACTTCCTGGTATATAAGGGGAAACTGCCACAATCTTCAATAGAAAAGTTCTTGCAATACAGAAGACAAGCTCTTGCCTTAATTACCTGTTTTTATAATTAGTACCTGCACACATTAAATCATTCACCAAAAATGGCAATGAAGCATCTTTCCCGCCTGAATTAATATGGAGTAGCTGCAGTAATATACTTTTCTTAAGGCATGCAACACTGTTGCCACGGCCATCCTCCCATCCAGGGGGCAGCCATCCTTTTGCCCTGTGCTGCCTGGGATAGCTCCCCCCCTTACCCTCACCAGGAAAAGCAACTGGAAGATGGGTGGATGTAATGCTGTGCTAAGGCACTCTGCTTATTAACAGATTATTTCCTGTTTGATCACCTTTTGATCTTAACCTTAGTCAAAAACGATGAATGGAAACAGTGGGGGTGTTAAGTCTGAATGAAGAGCTTTTCTTCACCCCTTTATGCCACACATATGTATGGTTGAACAAACATGGACAGCAGAAACTCAAGATTTCGAGTTTCAATATTATATAAAAGCTCAAGTTGCCATAAAGTCTCATGACCTCTACAGTCAAACACACACAATCAACTGACCACATTTTCCTATATCAGATGTAGAAAAATTGTGCTTTATAGCAAATCCAGTAGGTATTCCAGGATTTCTAAAATATGCTGTTGGGATTGGCTTATAATTCACCAAGCTCTTTATAATTAAGTACAAAGGAACAAAAAAAAAAACAAAAAAAAAAACACACACTTAACAGATTTTTAAAAATCCTACATAATAGGAATATAAAGTAACATTAAACACAGCACCCTGTGGAATACTGACCCTTTCAGACTGGACTTGGACTTGAATGAAACGATAGGATCAACTAGAACACCTGTTAAGCACGCAAACCAAAGTCATCCCCGTACCTGATCTCCATGAACTCCCGATGGTCCAAGGTGTTCGTGCTTCACCCAAAGTCATCTAAGATCAACCCTCACCTGTCCGCAAGATCAGAGGAGCCAGAAGTGGCTGAGCGGACACGTACGCTGGCCTTCACTCCCATCGCTTAGGCCCCGCCCACCCTGCCTGCCTCCCTCCCCCTGGATCAATGACATCTCACAGAGGGGAGGGGAGGTGCCCAGTCCAGGGTCTTAATAACATTACCAGAGTTGTTCCACATACGATCAGGCAGCCCACAGCGGTGTCTCAGCTCAGGGGTCTGCGTGCGTCGCTGTGGCAGCGACCAGCATGATAATCGAATGCCGATGCTGCCGCCGTCTAACTTGGCCCCCCACCCCGACAAAATAAAACTACATCGAGCAAACAGGGAAATCAGCACATGCGCACACACTTCCAGCGTAACACAGGCTACAATGAAATGTGGTAAATTCAAACCAAAAACTAAAAACTTATTTATTAAATACTTATGCACATGCTGATTTTGAGGCAGCAGATAAAACATTTCACAAATAATCATCACAAATAATGGTCACAAACGCAGAGCAGAAGCTTCAGGGAGGATGTCACTGTCATCTGACAGCACCGTGACCCTTGGGGAGCTGCCGGCTGCCAACTCCAAGGGAGGTCCTCTGTGGGCAACACGGTGGTGGGCCGTGCTCGGAACCAAGTCCAAGAGCGGCGTCAGCCAGGCACCAGAGAACCTCGGGGGAGTCCCAGTTGGTTTGGGGTGTCTGCGTCAGCCCATGCGGGGGGGGGGGGCAGCGCCTAGCAGGTCAGTGAAGGCTGCATACAGATCCTTGCCAGTTATGCCAAGAGGGATGTTGTCACCCCCAGTCACCCACCCCGTCCACTGTGCTCACTCAGACACAAACAGCCTGGCCCATAACGGCCCAGCGGCTCATCCAGTTCATTGCCAGCTTCCACAAGTCAAGATTCCCACTGTCTGTGCTTGCGGTACAGGTCAAAGGTCGCGTGGGAAGGGCGGGGCATGGGGCAAGGCCGCGGCAGCTTCAGCTCGTCCCCTGGGAAGAGTTGCGTCTCCCTGTAGAGCTCCGCAGGATTGTAGAAGGCCAGGAGGTCAGGGCCCTCTGCTGGACTGTCCTGGCACTGCGTGCCAAAGAGAAGCCCAGAAATCACAAACCTGCAGTGTTTACACTGACACTTAGTGATCAGATATCTTCAATGACCTGGGTGCAGGGTGTGATGGATCAGACCTTGTTGGAAGGGGTGGGCGGGACCAGCTTCAGCCTATCGTGGAGAGCCTGGCTGATCAGCTGATCCTCTGGCACACTAATGCTGACGAGTTCTCGGTAGAGGTTCTGAGAGCGTGGGATGTTGACTCCTGTGTGACAAGGAGAGAGGATGACACACAGACACAAACACATTGCCGCCCCCCCCCCCAGTAATTAGCAGACTTCCTCTTGCTGCCCTGTGTGACCAGCATCTGCACGATTTCATCATCATTATTATTAACAAACTTCCCGGACGGCCAGACGACTGACGCCTTGAACAGCTGGACATTTCAATACTGACTAGAACCTTTTGTCTTGGCCAGTCACCTCTTGTATGTGAACCCACAACATCATGATGTTGAAAAGCTATCATGCTTGCCATTCTCCACCTATGGATAGCTCAGAAAGTGATCCCCAACCTCCACAGTTTTCCAGCTCTCCAGGCCCCTGACCCCCCCCATGTGAATCTCACCCCCCCATCTTAACAAACCTCCAGTAGCTCGCACGCTAATGTTGCTTTTGGTGTACGCAGACGCTTTCAGGCGCTGTTGCACTGCCCTCCTGGGATCAAACTCCTTCTCTGCCAGGTCCTCCAGCTCCGCCTTCACAGCCAGGGTGGTGTTGAGCTCCGCCCCCTGGCAGATCTTTCCACGACCTTCCTCAGCCAGTCCGCTGACAGAGACCCCTTCTGTGCCTATAAGCTTCTTGCCGCTCTTCCTCCCTGTTCAAATGAGCAAATCCGTCAACGGTTCTCATGAATGCGAGGGGCACAATGATTAAACGAGTCATATCAATAAGCCGTTCAGCAGAGAGGTAACCATGCTTCAGATGATGTTCATCAAAACAAACACGGTGCCACATAGCTGCACAGACCAACTGAGCAATTAATTTTGATGCGATTAAATGAAACAAACAGAATTAGCAACGTGCTAGAATTTTAATGAGGGTTAGGGAGGAAATTAAAAAAAAGCCTCATTACGCTTTGTCAAAAAAATGGCAGTGGTTAGAACAGGTAACAGGAAATATAATCCGCTATTTTAACACATCAGGTGTGAAAAATGCACATGTGAGAAGACCCACGAGGCGAAAAAAAACCTGCAAATGGTTGAGAAATGAACACCGTTGTACTGGCTTGCCCTCTTTTTGCATATTATTTGCACTAAAACATACAAATTGTAGCAATTTAAAGGCTAAGTGGTGTGAATGATTGTCCCCCATGTGGGCCTGTCCATGGCCACAAGAACACAGCACCAGCTGCAGTCAAATTGTGCCCTTGCAGAGTATACAAGCTCTGCAACAGAGAAGAGTTAGTGGGATGTACTACTGAGGGCGCTAGTGTCCAGCAAAACCAGAATGCAGTGATGATTCAACCGTCATTAAGCCGTGTAAGGCCATGTAACCAGATGACTGTCCAGGCCCATAGTGGGAAGGGTGGCGACCTCAAAACCAGCGATCAGTCTGCTCATTTGGGGCTTGTGGCTCAACAGGCAGGGAAAAAAAAGAGTTTTAATGTAAGCCCACCATTCAGCTCGTTGTGGTTCTTGGACCCGCAGCTGGTCTGAGTCGCCTCCTGCTGACTGCTGGGCTCAGTCACCGCGGTACAGACCACAAGCTCCTGGGCTGGATTTCTGTTGAGTTTTATCACCGTCTCCTTTGACTTTGGGCTGATATTGAATCGCACCTGACAACAGAGTAGGCACGAGCAGATCATAAAACAGGCAGTTAGGTAAACAGGTGTCATCATACCGCACATCTTTGGATAGTGTGAGGAGAGGATGAAGATCCCACACTCACAAAAGTCAGGTTAGGTTCAAACCCCAAGTCTGGGGTGGGAGGCAGCAGCAGTCT
This sequence comes from Stomatorhinus walkeri, assembly GCA_026784285.1. NCBI lineage: Eukaryota > Metazoa > Chordata > Actinopteri > Osteoglossiformes > Mormyridae > Stomatorhinus > Stomatorhinus walkeri. The sequence continues at coordinate 26,011,061 of JAODUD010000002.1, forward strand.
TAGGCACAGTGCAGACGAAAACCAACATTGTACATGGGATGACACAAGGAAACCATTTTCAGGTGAGTTCTCATGGTTTCTTACATTTCTATTAAAATGTTAGAAAGTTTTAAAAGCTAAAACTTGATTTAACCTCTGAAGGTTTCATATGCAGAAGTTTCCCTGCATATGAAAGTTTCAGTTATTCATGTTTTCTGATCTCAGTTTTTCACAGAGCAAGAAAATGTTTGAGGACTCAAACAACTGATGGGACCTTCTGGAGAGTCAACATCGACTTGACAGCACCTACTATAGCTGCAAAGGGGTGGAAAATTTCCAAAACTTGGAAAATATTGACCTCTATAGAACATAGATCAGATACAGCAAACAAAGCAAACTGTACATTTACATTTATAGCATTTGGCAGACGCTCTTAGCCAGAGCGACTTACATAAGTGCTTTAAGACTTCACAATGA
>JAODUD010000002.1:26050517-26074330 GCA_026784285.1 Stomatorhinus walkeri
AGAAAATAATCCCCCCCCCCCCCCCCAACCCATAACATGAGCCACGGATGACATTTCATCAATGTTTGGAAGCCATTAGTGAATACTGCTTATGACACAATACCCCCCCAACAGAGGCACCCACCTTCCCTCCAGTGTCCATGTCCAGCCGCAGAGGGGCGGGGACGTGCCGGTAACGTGGTGGGGAGAACACCGGGGGCTCTGCTGGTTGAGAGGTGGGGGAGGAGAGGGAGGACCGCAGCGAACCCGTGCTCACCAGCCTGACGCTGAAGCGCTCCTTGCGAGAGGGGGAGGGCGAGGAGGACGAAGGGGACGGCGGCCCACTGGACGAGGGGCGGGGCTTGGCCAGGAGCTCGTCAGCCCCACCCCCCAGGTGTGGCGCACGCAGGTGGGTGGTGCCCTGCGAGTGAACCAGGTGGCCGGCACGGAGGGCACGCACATGCCCCAAGGGCTTCAGCAAAGCCCCACCCCCAGGCCCCTCGGCCCCGCCCAGCCCCACAGTCTCCAGTGACTCCAGCGAGTGGGCGTGGCGCATGCTGTCCATGATGCGCCGCAAGCCGCGCTCCTCTCCACCCTCCCGCTCCAGGAAGTCCACACAGGTCCAGCGGCCACGGCGGTACGGCTCTCCCAGGCCGTGGCCCAGCCTGACCACACGGAAGCGGGATGCCTGCGGGGACTGGGCCCCCACACTGTCCTGGGACGCAGTCTGCCGGCGCGCGGCCGCAGGGGTGCTGGGCTGGCTGCAGCTGGTGTGTGGTTGCACCGTCCTGATCACGTCCAGCAGTGTGGGACCATTGGGGGCAGAACCTTTCCCCCGGACCACTTCATCCCCACCCAGGCTGCCAGACCCGGCTGGAAGCTTGTGGTCCCCGACATCATCGGGCCGCGTGATCCTGTCTGTCCCAGTCCCGCCATTCGGCCCGCCGGCTGCCTCCTTTCCCATGGACGCTGGTGGGGGCGAGGGCTCGCCGGATGCCTGGCCATATTCCAAGGTGACGCTGGTGATCTGGAAGCCACTCTTCTTCTTGCCACCACTCATGTTTCCCAGCCCATAAGGCGCACCTTTTTCTTGTCTGTTAAGCTCGTGCTCACATTCTTAAAGCAGCGGCATACCTCTTATGTTCAGTGACGTCCCATCTCCCGACGGGCAGGGAAACACAAAGTCAGAAACAAACAAACTACCGCTGAGAGTTCCGATAAAATATACAACGTATATCAGCTTCTAATTCAATTTTTAATATTACTCAAAACGGAAGAGAGTGCCCGTCGGAGGCGCCTCGGGCAACTTCTAAAAAGTTCATAAAACGAATTTGGTTTGCTTCACCAGTATGTTCAAGAAAAACTGTCAAACTGAATTTAAAATCAACACGGAGTACAAACACGTCTGCAAAACAAATATCAAGCCCTTTAAACATACGCTTAGTTAAATACGAGAAACTGGACTGTGTCCAGGCTCCTCCTCCAAAAACGTGGTAGGAAGCTGCCAAGCTATTACGCAATAGTATGTCTGATTAAGGGTCTGTCAATTGGCACCAACACATCTCCTGGTATTTATAGATGTCACGTACGGCAACTTTAGAAGCCAGTTTAAAGTCGGAAGTCTGATTTAGTCGATCGTGAAACCACTGGGTTATAAAGTGCAAACCGTACAATACGGTGTAAAATTTACGCACAGGGAAAACCGCCAGAAACGATCTAATTTTGTTCTTCAATAATAATAATAATAATAATAATAATCGTTACGACCTCTTATAACTCAGTAATTTAACCTGGTGAATAGTAAACAAAGTCATCTTTTCAAATCTCAACATTTGCGTTTTTCCATTTGGAAATGACCGCTACAGCAACACTACGCACTGCTTTTGCGGTATAATGCTCCACTGCACACCGTCCTGTACTGTAAACGGAAAAACACTCAATGGCGCATGACAGGACCTGTCTGGCAAATACTGGATTTTAACTACCTGGAAATGCTCGAACACATCACTTACAGCTCCACATTTACCCTGTATTACCCAAAAACAAGCAAAAATGACTTAATTTCCCTTGTACTTTCACGCGTACTTCCTCAGTTCGTGCCCCATCCCTGTCCCATAGGTAATTTCACTGTAAATTTAATTATAACAGGACGCAGCATAAGCCAAACATATAAAGAATGTAAACATATACTTTTTTTTAAAGTCCACAGATTATAGCCTATTATACTTTAAACGGCCTCAGCATCGTTTAATCATCGACGACATCTGCGTACATACTACTGTCGAACTAGCTTTTTAATTTTAAAGGAGCATAAAAGCCTTATTTGGGACTTCTGTTTACGACCGATCATTTAACTATAACAGTATATTGCAATCATGCACAACTCTGCAGTCTAAATATACCCAACCGTCTTGAAGTGGGATACCGTGTGAAACGTGCCGAAACGTCCAACCTCTGGCCGCAGAAGATGCAAAGTGTAAGTAATTCCGCGGCTCGCACCGAAGTGGGCCTCGCTAAGTGGGGCTTAGCCGAGCCAGCTAGCGGCAGGACGTTTAAAGAGCGTGTCTGAGAGCTGCGCGGCTCCCGACAGGCTCCAGGCTCCGGGACGGGCTCCGCTGTCACGCCGAAGGAGACGCGTGCATCCCGCCGGGCTCCCGTGAGCTTTCCAGCCGCATTAGTGCTCCGCAGCTCCGCTCATCCAAGCTCAGAGCTTTAAAGGCGTGCAATTTCCAAAAAGTTGTCCACGCTGAGCTTGACACGAACGAGCGACGGGACGGGGATCCCGTAGAATATTCCGCATGTGTCGCCTTGCTACTTTAGAGCTTGTCTCTAAATAGTACCTTTACCCCACACCCAATGTGCAAAAAATGTTTCTCCCAGTTAACTACCTATACACAGCGTGCTAACTGGCACCAGACGCTCGAGAAAGACGCGCTTCATGTTTCTGTTGATGCTGAGCTCGTTCCCCCAGTTTTGCTCCCTTTTCCGTCCTCGCGGGTTCGATCTCTTCTTTGCTAATATTTGTACTGCTGGACTATGGTGGGGGGTCACACAGACTTCCATCTAACCATCTACATGTTTATTTTACTTTAGCTAACTGATGACAATTTTCCCAAGTCCGGAAGTACCACCCCCACTGTTGAACGTCATACAAATCATTTTAGGATCGTCAACTTTTTTTTAACCACGCTAACGACATATAGAAGCGCGTCCTGGTTGCAGAACTCGTCCAGTAAGATTGTTCTAAGTTCTGCTGCGCAGCCTTAATGTGTTGTGTTTGCTTAAGGGGGTAGTTGGATTTACACGTTTTCGCAGGATTTATCGAACGCATAGTTCTGTGGATCCTAATCTCTTAAACTGGATAATTCCGCTTTTAACTAATGCAGAAGCTCGGCAGACAAGAAGAATTGTTCGGTGGTTTGTTTGACAACTGCGAAAACAGATATGGATTTAGTGTGATTAGTTTGCAAAGTTGCCTTTACATGTAGGCCCTTTTTCTGCTTGCATCCCTGGAACAGCAGAAAAAGTATATGCCGTGTACATGCACGCCAACCCGAAATATAAAAGTGCGCTACAGTACATCTTATAATGGTGTATGTAAAATAACAGGAATTAAAATAACTTGGTAGTACAGAAACGATGTCAAAAGCAGATCCGAGTGTGTTTAACTTTCTATAAAAAGTTTACTTATATCTAGATAAAACGGTCATTTTACAGAGATAGAGAATTATTGTACTTTATAGTAATTAAAAATTCCCGCTTGAGCTCTGCATTACTTAACTTAATACAGGATGGATATAATACGCCCATTATCATTTTGGGAATTAACGATCTAAAGACTAGAGTGACATCTGTTGGCATGAACCAAGAAGCTGTAGCAAAACTAAAGGGTTACAAGAGCTGCTGTCCATTTTGGTTTTAAAAACCAAACACGGAACAGTACTAAACGAATGAGTCGTAAAGTCGACAATAGCACCCAGGAAAATGTTAATTTGAACCCTCAGGCGAGGCACATATTCAGGGTATAAGTCAAGTTCAGTTTAATTAAGCCGTGTAATATTGCTTGATGAACCGATTAAAGTATCACAATATGAACTGAAATACAATGCTGTGATATTAATTTCAGGGGACACATATAAATCGGGTTACTTTAAAGTTGTTTTTAGCTGAGCCTCACTCATTCGAAGCTGATTTGCCTGCGGCTTTGAATGCGCAGTCCATGCAGTTTAGGTAATTGTGCTTCAGTGGCCTGCGATGGACGGAGGCCAGTCTATGATGCATCCTATCCTTCTGTTATTGGGACAGGCCTTAACATAACCGGGAAATTGGAGACGATCCCATACAGCACAGGGCTGGAATGCAGCCAGGATGGGATGCTGGCCCATCGCGGGGCACAGAACACAATCGTGCTCCATGGACAATTCAGAGACAGCGATTAGCCTAAATAAAAGGATTGTTGGGGGAAAGTCGGATGACCGGGAGAACATGCAAACTGTACCCACACACAGCAGAGGTTCCCCAGGCCTGCAGAGCCACCATGGCGCTCAGCTTTGGGTTTACGATGTTGTAATACTTGCCTCGAGCTTTTAGTGAAGCTACCGGTTCATCTTTGCTACCCGAAGGTCACAGCGTGTATTCAATTTCTTATAAGCGGCATGGCCTTTATTACCAAGTGAACTAAAAAAACAAATCATGTCCATGTACTAACTAAAATAAATAAGAAACGAAACTACATTATGACCAGTTAACATGTACACAGTGAACGTTCTGTAGTAGCCTACGCCTCGAATAATTAGGCTACTTTTCAAAAAGTTTTGTGTAAAAATAAATGCAAATCATTTTCTTCTTCCATTATTTGTGACTACCATTCGGCGAGGACAGAGGTGTTATATAACATACTTAGCTATTAATTTTAACTAGTAAACATGCAGTAAGAAATAGTGAAATAGGTTATTTGGATAGTTCACGGAAACGCTTATAAAGCTTTTCATGTCACAGATTATCCCCCAGAACAGCAACTACCAATGGACTTTGTGAGTCATTAAAAGGATGTCAATCATTAATTTAAACTACCGTTGTAACTTGATGTTGTGGGAGAAGAATGACTTGACAGAGTCTATAAGAAAAGCGACATCTAGGCTAATACATGAATGTTATAATACAGGCTATGGTCGCTACTGTTTTTCTGACTCTTGTATAATATGGTTTATCCGTGATCGGATATACAGCCCTCGCGTTTCTGTGGTCCTATGAAGTTTCCGCGACTTAGTAAAGGGGGCCTCGTTTGCTTTGGTCCTGAAGCGTGTGCGTGGAGTAGTATTTGGTAAGTCGATTATTCTTTAATAGTGTACGCTTTTAATTTCTGGTACCCTGGATGCATTTCGCATAATATATTTGCTTATGTTGTAAATGAGTAATTCAAGTCCATCCATCTTCCACCTGCTTTTCCAATGCAGGGCAATATTAATGAGTGAAAAATGCTAATCACAAATACAATGAATCCTAATGTGTTGTAGCAATACAGTTTATATCGTTTTCTGTGCTTAAACTGGAAACAGACACATTAAAATTTCACATGAACACCTAATTGGGTATGCATTAATATGTGCCGCTTAGCTTTTAACATAGTGCAGTGATTTTTACAGTTTCGTTTGCAGTTGTAATTTATGTGTCTAGGTTATTTCTATACTTGAGGAACTGGTTTTGACAATATAATTATCTCTCTTCGCTTGTATGGTAGTAATTAACCATTTCAGTATGCCTGACAGCCAGTGAAAGACACTGCTAGTAGTGGCTATTGCTACAACTTAAAACGGGATTAAATTAAACCTCACATACGAATATTCAGGGTTAAGGTACTATAAATACAAATTGAAATTGAGAAACATTAACTTGACTACAAACTGACCCTTAATATGTGAGTGACGTGACTTAGGACTGTTTAGCAGTAAATGAGGTCTCAGTACCAGTTTAGAACGACTAAAATAATTTTAATGACAATTTATGGTTACTAAAATTACTGAATGTGGCACAGTGGCTCAGTGGGTAGTGGGGCTGATTCACACCTCCAGGGTTTGTGTTTGTGGAGTGGGCAATGCTGAGGTCCTGTGCGCACCCTTGTTTCTCCCTACTGTCCAAAGACATGCAGTTTGGCTGAATGGCAGCTTTAAATCAGTCAGAGTACATGGGCTCTGTGATGAACTGGCATCCCGTTCAGGGTGAACCCTAGAGATGAACCCCCCCCTCCGACCCTGCCCATGATAAAGATGGATATATACAAATATTTCAACATGATTTGTAATGGGAGTCTTTAGAATCATATTTATACATCAAATGAGGTAGGTTATTTTTTTATATTTTATTTATTTAGCAAATACCTTCATGCAGAGTGAGGTCACGAAGGTGAAATCACTCTGCTGACTTGGGGATTCGGACCAGTCACCTTCAACCACAGGCACAGCCTCTAAGCCGCAAGCCACACACCTCCCTCATTGATGTTCCTCTCTTTCACAACAGTGAGAAGTTGTAACATCAACTTTCATCACTGGTCAGATATCGCCTGCCATGGAGAGGAATGAGGTGGGGGGGTTGGGGGGGGAGGGTGGCATTTCGGAGGTAGTGCCCCCAGATCCTCCCCAGCACAGAAATCATGGCCTCTTAGAAGCTGGATCCTGAAAGATAAGACCCAAAGCGGCACTGGGTAACGTGGTTCGAGCCCCTTTGCCGCACAGCACAGGGGCTAAAGAGCAACATCTCTTGTATTTGACTTTTCACTGAAAGCTAAGTATGGAATCTAGTATTTACCACCAGTTCTGTAAGACTAAGTGGTTCCTCATCGATCGTTTCATTACAGCTCGTTATGAAGTTACTGCTCTCTTAGTGCCGGAGCATTTGTACCAAACAAACTAGCACTCACACAAAAATAGCTGTACATTTGGTTGAACTAATTAAATTGCTTAACCAGTTGTAGTATCTAAGCAACCTTTAATTTCACCCCTTAATATATGTGGACATTTTATTCTGAAGCTGTGGTTAAATGCTTAAACAGTTGTAGGACCTAACCATTCAGGTTGTATGTCCTTTTACCACTACGCCACCTGCTGTCTGAACATAAGTCAGTAACATAAGTGTGTTTATAATTGTGAAAGCCTCCTTGCCTCTCTGCCTTGTGCCCATTTGTTTTTTGCAGTTGTCTCCAGATATGAATCAGAGCTGTACTGGACTCTTGGGGCTCACTGGCCATCCCCCACCGCTGAATAAGGACCCAGAGGAGAATCCCAAGAGATCCCTTGTCTCTCCGGCGTCTCCCCAACAAAGTGGCTTCTCTCCAGATGACACTCCCACAAGATCGACGTGTACGTTGCTTCTGTTTGATTTCAGTGTGGCTTTATGGCCCATGTGTAATACTCAGTACTCCAACATAGATCTTGATGTTCCAAAATGAGCTTGGGAAAGTGTACACAGCCATTCCCAGCCATGTGAAGACAAGTTACAGTCTTTAGTCATGATACAAGGCAGCAAAGTGGGATAACTGAAAACTTAAGGCCAAAGGAGACTTTGACATGAATGACTACATCTAGATAGTGATTTTCTTCACAAAAGGAGATGGCAGGATTTGAACTTTGAAGTCGTATATTTTTACTTAAATATAATTATATGTAATCTTTTACAATTGTTTATTTTTTATGAAGGAGCAGAAAGTCTTTTTAGTTAGCCACACATTTTACTTAATTTATGAGTAATAATAATAATAATAATAATAATAATAATAATAATAATAATATGGATCCAGCTACTTCACTGTTTGGACCTCTAATAATTGTGATAGTAAGAGTGACACACTGGCATTGACATCAGACGGGTCACAGCTGGGACTCCTGCTGAGGACCTGCTTCTGTCTGTGCTCCACTGTCCCCTGCAGTGTCCCTCTCCCTGGGGAGTCCTCAGCTGCTGGCTGAGCTGCAGCAGAGTGTCACCCGCTACGTCCCAGCGGAGGAGTCAGCCCAGCGCCCCAGCACGCCAACATCCCCCATCTCCATGGTGACAGTTTCCCCTGGAAATGGGGCCTCGCCCCCCCAGCCCCTGTCCCCTGAGTCAGGAGGTGAGTCCCTGATTGCTTCCATGAATCCAGCATCCCTGTCTCCACACCACGCAGTACATTCTGTGCGGGAATTCTTTGTTAATGCTGGCCAGAGAGAGAGCTATAATTCCCTGGAAAGAAGAGGACCTCAGCCTCTACTGTGGGTCTAAAACTGCCTTCTGTATTCTCCCTCAGTTGTTTACTGATACGGTGTATTAAGTTTGTCTCCTTCTGTGGCATATGAATGTCAGTAGTGATTGTATCCATTGCATCCCATGTGACCATCACTCCTCAGAGAAGTATGGACGTCACAGTACTCTGTATAAAATGAGAGGCTTTTCCCAGTGAAGTTTCATCACCCAGCTAAAGACAGTGGCTTCACCTTGAGATCACATGGCCTTTACATCATCATTTTCACTATCTATATGTTCCAAATCCTCTCTTTGGGTGCCTTGTGGCTTACACTAGGGTGGCTTACACTCTCTCTCACTCACCCTCTCGCTCTCACTCTCTCACACTCTCTCTCTCCCCTCACCCTTCAGGAGCACTCTCTCTCAGCAGTCCGGAGCTCCTTCGAGAGCTGAAGCAGTCTCACACCCTCAGACACGTCAAACCCCAGAGAGGCTTGACCACAGTGTTCTCTGGCAGAGGAAAGATGGTACAGTAGCTGCCACTAGGGGGAGTGGAGTAGAAATCGGGGTGGAGGGGCAGAAAAAATTTACTTGTTAATATGCAAGCTGGAGATTTCTGCTGGTCAGGCAGAGATGCAGCGATGCTAATAGAGTGCCACGCCATTTCCTTTTCCTGTCTGTCTCTTTTTACCCCCCAGACTCAAAGCCAGGTCCACACTTCAAGCCCTGTTGCCAATCCCACCCTCACCCCTCCACCAATAGCAGGGCAGAAGGAGGAGGCGGCCAAGTATTAGCCAATGGGATACCAGAATAAGCTAACTTGTTAATATTTCCATTTTAAGCAAGTGATTGCTGCTGCTGTTGCAAGTTTATCAGCCTTCTTGTAATAGAATTTCTTTTTTTTGTTGCCACAGTTATGCTTTTGGTCCGGAAGGTGTAAATTTACCAATGGATGTTTCACATCTGTTTTCGTTGCTTTGGTTCTGGTTGAATTTGAGGAGCAGCATGTTGGTAACTGAAATACACCCCTGTCATCAATAAAAACTCCATCAAAAGATTTATAACTCTCAATAATAGTTTTATTTATAATTCTGCATTTTGTTGGAGCTGTTGTCATGGCAACTAAAATTCACACCACTTGTGGCTTGTACTGCCGCACTTCTGAGGGATGTGCGTTCGGCAAACTAGTTGGTGCACAGTTACTGGCACTTGTAACCAGCCCAGCAATGTGGCCTGCAGTAGCCCCCCCCCCCCCCCCAGGATGCTCTCCGGTGAGGGGGGGTGGGGGCCGGCCTAACCCCAGCGACACAGACTTAGTGCAGCGCTGGTCGAATGTCGCTGAAGATCGGGCCTTTTACCAGAAGGTTTTAATTAGCCGGACTTGGAATCTGAGCCTCGCCATGGGATGTGCAGCACTTAGGGATGACTTCCCGACCAGAGCTTCCTACAGCTGATGCTGGGCTGACTGGGCAGCAAGACGGATACCTGGGTAGAGGTGAGCCAAGGCTAAAAGGCCATGCTGTTGGAGTGGGCGTGGGGGGGGCTCCCCTTAAAGTCCACGTGTGTCTACATATATGAGCGATAAGATTACGTCCTTTGCTCTGTGTCCAGAGTGCAGGCTGTCTGACACTGAAAAACTGGGACTTTAGTCCTCCGGACACTCGGTGGATGAGGCAGAGAGAGAAAATACCTTTTTAGTAGGGACGTTGGTTTGACCATTTTCACAAAATTAATTAACATTATTCAATATACGCTCATTATATACAATGAAGAAACAAAATTCATCCCCAGCTAAGTCCCATTCAAGTTACTGCTCTTTTCATAAACTTTTGCAGAAAGTTTTTACGTAAGATTACAAAATACAGCTGTCTTTAATCTCTATACAGGATCAGCGAAACACATAATCGTTTAGTCTGCATTCTGTGAATCTTCACAGGATCCACAGCATCAATTTAGTTATATAAATCAAAGTATTTCATTCATCAAGGTCGTGTTTAAGCATTATCACTTTTACTGGACTTTCATTGGTTTTTTCTCAAATCTGATTATGTCGGGTAAAGCAACAGCAGAGCAGATGCAACCTTAACGTCTCACTGCAAATACAAAATCCGTTGACCTCGCGGACACATAGAAGGTGATATTAGTAACAAACTGCTAACTTTGATTGGCTGCTTTACCTGTGACTGATGCAAATATGGTTTCAAAGTGGGGGAGGGAGTTCTGAACTGCTTTTATGGAGACACCAAATGAAGAGATCATGAGCAGACAGTGACGCGAAGGGGGGGGGGCGGAGAGAAAAGCTGGCAGAGAGTAGAATCAATAACTCAGAGGTCAGATATACAGATTAAAAATCTAGGTGCGGCTTTCGTGAGCCGCATGAAGGTAAAAATCCACAGAGACGAAAAAGAGACCAGAGAGACTGATGATTGGGGAATGCAGCTACAGCGAGGATGATGAGGCTGGGCCCGGGGGGGCAGGACTGCACCGAGGAGGCGGGACGTGTGGACACTGCACCAGGAATGGGAATTAGAGGCACTTCATCTCTTGGAAGTCGCTTTAAAAGGCAGTATTTCCTCCTCACAGTCATCTTGGCTGTTACATTCTACATCTGCACCTCATGGCTCCGTAAGTAGGCTCCTACCATGAGTATCCTTCAGACATTCATACCCTTGATTGGTTAGTGTTCTTTGTGAATAAGTATCAGAGTTGGGTAATTCAAGTCCAGAGAGTAAAAGTCCAGACCGGGATTTTGTTTCAACCAACCAGTTGACTCTGTGACTGTGATTCTTTATGCTTTATAACTGGTTGACTGAAACAAAATCTTGGTCTGGACTTTCACTCTCTGGACCTAAGCTACCCAACTCTGATAAGTATCAATTACCTTTGGAAGTACCATTTTTAAAATGACTACTCTTATAAATAAGTATCCTTTGAAAATTGGTATTCTTTGCAAACGATTATCCTTTTAAATACTTATCATTAATGCTTTCTAAATAAGCTGCCTGTTTGAATAAGACTCCTTTGTAATTAAGTATCTTTTACAGTAAAGAAAAGCTTTCTGAATGAACCAATGGTGTAGGAGAGAGTTTGATATTGGAAGGGGGACGGGACTTAATCATTTTATATGCAACAGTCTGTCTCTTTATTTGGGAGATGAAGAGAGCCCCTGTAGGGGGTAATGGAGCAGCATGACGTGTCCCCCACCCGTGTGCCTTTTCCTGATTGGACAGCAGGTCCGCAATCTGTGTCTGCGTGTCATATATCTGCAATTCCAACTCCTCGCGAGATTATGTGTGTGCGTGTGGGAGAGGTCACTCAGCCCGCTCCACGATCACTCCAAAGGGCACATTTTCTGATGTCACAGTGCTTGTCATTCCCTTTACAATAAACCAACAGAGATAAAAATGTTTCTAACCACATACCTGTAAATACTTAACCTTTGCATAACAGATGTTGGCCTTTGTTCCTACGATGATTGATTCACCTTTGCAGTTACCCAACAGGTATAGCAACTATCTCAGGACTGGACGGCTGGAAGGGTGTATCTGAAAAGCTCTGATTTCCTCTTCAGCAGAAGCTGCAGACTGTGTGTTGCCGAGGGGACCCTGTCTGAGTGGCCGCACTCCAGAAGGAGTGGTGAGGGTGAGGAAGCACCACGGTGTGGGGAATCTGGGCCGAAGACAGAGAGGGAGAAGCCGAACGCTGACAGGGGAGGGAAAGATGAATGGCAGCGGAGGAGAGTGTGCTGTAGCCTTTCCATGTTCGCCTTGCACTTGTGTGGGTTTCCTCCAAAGCACTAAAACACGCTGCTAACTGAAGTGACGCCTCCATCCCGCCCAGGATGCATCGTGTCTACGGCAGGCTGGAGCCTCACCTTCACGCTGCCAGTGTTGGAGAAGTTACTCACAAAACTAATCCATTACAGACAGAGGTGGAAAGTTCAGATCCAGAAAGTACAAATCCAGACCAAGCTTTTGTTTCAACCAACCAGTTAAGCATAAAAAAATCACATTCACAGAATACTCAACTTGATGGTTGAAACAAAACCTTGGTCTGGATTTGTACTTTCTAGGGCTGTCAAAATTAACAGGTTCACGCAGATTAATCCATCATCATGATTGATCTGATTACATTTTTTAACGCAATTACCCCATCTGCAGCGCAGAATGACTCATAATCCTTGTAATGTCTCTGTCAACCTATTTTGGGCAGTTTTGGGGCGCTCCATTTGCCCTGTGAACTCGTGTTCCGAGTTGTATTCTGAGTTTTGAAGCCGGAAGTGACGTCATGCACACTCCCGTTTCTCAGACATCCAAGAAATATCTCGTAGCAGCACAGAGGATCCCGACCTCAGAATCGAAGATGGCTACGCCTTTTATCAACAGAAGGGAAAGTTGTAGTTGTATACTGTTTAAGCACTGCTTCTGATTTGTGGCTCATCGGTCGCACACACTATACCGTCTGTGAACATGATGCTACAGAGTTTTATATGTAAAGCACCATGCGTAATGTGTTATGAACTGATAACAATGGCAATTTACCCGGCTATTTGTCAGATTTATCGTAGTTCAGGCTAATTGTAAGTGAATGAAGATAAAGACCATTTAAACTGAGGCACCTTAAATCTGACAAGTTGTCCAGCTAAGCAAAAAATCTTGCTTTTTGATATGGGTCCATGGTATTGCACTTCTATGGCAGATGGAATGCATCCGACACGTGTTCAAGATGTTCAATAAACATGTTAAGTGCATATATATTCCCTTTTCTTGACTCTGTTTGCTCATGCAAAATGAAATGTGATTAATATAGTTTAAAAATGAATGATATTTATTCGTGATTAATCGAAATTTATCCACAGCAACTCTGTGATTAATCAGATTATACATTTGAATCGTTTGACAGCACTAGTACTTTCTGGAACTGAACTTTCCACCTCTGTGCTGGATAATCAGGAAGATCGTCAACTCTATGGGCTGCGGTGTATGACTAAGTGAGATAGGAGTCTGTATTTGTGATTTGAATTGAATTTGAATTGATCCGAAGGTTGCTGGTTTTTGCCCAGTCTGACTTTCCTCAGGATGCCTACAGCGGACTCAGCGATGACCTGGTGAGAGAATGTCCTGGTCAGATATTCCAGGTCTCACGGCTACTGACCCACCTGGGTGCAACACTGAGTCCCGACTCCGACGTTCTGCTGCAGCCCTACCTGTCCTGCTGGGAAGAGCTCATCAAGTAAGGTCTCAAACTCCCCAGAAGCTTATGATGCTGAAGGAGAGAGACGATGCACTCCACTAAATACATCTGAATGACAACACTGACCACAGTCCTCCTCTGCCTCACCTCAGGTTCATGGAGTCCTTGGGTACCGTGGTATCCTTCATCTCTCAGCAGGTCCGGAAAAAAGTCACAATAATCCGCGAGCTAGCTCAGCAAGATGCACAGATGCGAAGGGAGGGAGAGGATGGGCAACGCTTCCCGGGAGAGGCCGAAGGGAACTCGTACCGATCCGTACGCTCCATGATTGGGGCAGAGCTGAGCCGCGGACTGGTTAACTTCCACACTCAGACTCCTTCCGGCTGCCGCACCTTGCTCAGACTCCACCGCGCCCTGCTGTGGCTCCAGCTCTTCCTCCAGAAGGTGGGCGAGGGCCCAGATGCCAGCGGTGAGCTGCCAAGCCCGTCAGACCTATGCCGGGAAGCCTACCAGCTCACCCTCGCCCACCACCACTCCTGGATTGCCCAGCGGGCGGCTGAGCTGGCTTTCATGGCCATGCCTGACCGGGAGACGATGCTCCAGCTGGTGTGTGTGCACAGCCAGCAGGAGGCAGGCCGTGTCCTGGACAGGGTGGCCCGGGAATTGGGGGAGGTGTACTCCAGGACCCAGAATGCGTTTGAGGAGCATGGCCTGCTGGACCTCCCATAGAAGCCCTGTCAAAATCCAATATGAGCATCTGCAAAAGCACCTAGGATAGGAATGTAAATAATTACGGTATGTGTCTGCTGTGTTCCAGACCTGTGCTGGGACTTGACAATGTCATCTTACCTTTCAATGAATGTGGACAGTACAAAAAATACAGAAGTGACTGAGATGAGAAACCACCTTCGATACTTATTATTTTATGAAATATAAGGAATTGTTTTTTAATTGACAATAACAGTTACTGAAGAGTTGCATTGGCTTTCGACCGCTATTCATATTGTATTAGTCACTACAAAAAACATTTTCTGTGTAGATCCTATTTATTTAAGTTTTATAGCACGGGATTTTTTAAGTACTGTAGTTTTTTCATCTCAGTGGTGACTTGTAGTATCCCTGTTTCTCCACTAGAGGCCTCAAAAGGGCTGACAGAGTGCTTGTGGCCATTATCACATCAAAGAAATATGTTTAAATTTAAATTCCATCCCATATTAAGGTTTTTAACTCTGGTCAGCCATTTTACCTTCAGTATTGGATTATGCCAGTATGAAAATCATCACTGTACTGTGCCTGTCTGTTTTCATCAGAATGTCATTCAGAGACTTGGAAACTACTATCTAAGACTACAGTCAGACAAACTCCCTTTCTCTCCATCAGTGTTTTCCAATCAAGTCCTCCGGCACCCACAGCCAGTCCACGTTTTTTCCTTCTCTGAGCTCCCTACCAGACAGTCCACAGACCATTCAACTCCTGGGAATTGTCAGTGGGTCCCCGAGGACCAAATTGGAAAACACTGCTCTCTATATTTCTCATTGTTCCTTTCATACATCCTGCAATTTCCCGTGCAAGGCACCTGGTTAAAGTACAGAGAAAGTGTCAATATAAAAGCCAGTGAAAGTACTTGTGACGTTTCAGCTCATGGCCAGGATTTTGCAAAGAAAGAGGAGGCTAACTTTCACCGAGCCATGTTTCTAAGTCAAGTCTTCATTTAACATTAGTCAGTTTGTGTCACTAATGGATTAATGGCATAAATTAATAAATGACTAAAATAGATATTGCAGAACCTGTTTTACCAATTTTTAAAATGGCCTTACCTGAAAAAAAAAAACATTTTACCACTGGTGAGATATATAATAAATAGCTTTTTAAATATACAGCATATGCTGAATGTATTCTATCAGTGGATGAAACAGCATTACCCAGAATTCCATAAGTCCACCAGGAAATGATGTATTCCTTTAGGTGGAGAGATAATTACCTACAAAGTGTGAGCACCTTCAGTTCAGTGTGTTCAACAAACTAATTCAGTACAGCAGCTCAGAATTTGACGTGTCCCTTCCAGCATTTTTTAAACCAGCATTTATTTACATATGCATATATGCAATTTCATGCGAGGCTGTTCCATGTAGAAATATAATGTATATGTATTTTTGGTACAAAATAATTGACTCATTGATAGCGCATATGTTTGTAATGTGCTGTTTACCCATACGTATGCTAAATACATGTAAATGTAAGTGTAGCACCCAAATACTGGATCAGTAGGACCACACTACATGTGTGATTGGTCTCTAACCATAGCACATGGACAAGAGGCAGGGCACTCACCTTCACTCATCCTGCCTTTCTGTAAAGGGAAGGATTTGTCTTACGTAAAGCAGATTTTGCAGCGTAGTTGTGTTGTGCAGCTGCGGGTCCCCCTTGTGGGATCTCTGTGTGACGCAAGAAGGAACAAAGCAAACTGGGACGCAGATAGATAGACTGGGGGTTGTAGAGTGGAAACGGCACGCCGTGGACCTGTGCTCAGCTGCCTTATCCTGCTCCTGGTGAAGAGGGGGACCGACAGCCCACGCATTCCACCTCCACAGGCAGCTTCATGGGTCGTGTGTCCGCCCATCAGATCATAGTGCCCACACAGAACGGAGCGATGCTTGAGCGGAAGGTATCTACGCGAAGGAGAAGGAGCCCAAGGACTTACTACATGGGCTGTCATTTTTCAGACACCACACTAGACAGCTTTCGTATAAAAACGGCACCGAACAGCGTGTTTTTTTGCTCTCAACGTGAATTTCTTCTGCTGCTTTGAAGGCAAATGGCGACAGATGATTCGCTAAAATATGCAAGAGCTTGATAATCCGGCGACTGCTGGCTGCAACGCACAAACACACATACAGCAAATTTTCAAACACAAAATCTTTATTCCTTATGTTCCATATTTCATTTACAGTTATCGTCTATATTTGTCTCTATTTCCACGTTCCACGCTTTATGTATCAGGCAATAAATATCAGTTTATCTTAATAATTACATCGCATATTTTACACCTTTACTTTTGTTTGAAAAATTAGAAACAAGGGCAGGATGACAGTGAGACCAAGGAAAGAATAACAACAGCATGGAAACTCAGCAGTGAAGTGGTTCATTTTGAAAAGTATGAGTTTGAAACAAAATGTTTTTTAAATGAATTGCCTGGAGATGATAATTGCACACAAAATGCGACACAAACAGGGCTGTAGGAGGGAGTCGGGGTTCCGGATGTTCGTTTGCAATAACTTCAAGAAATCAAGGCCAGTTAAAAAAAAATACTCAATATGAACATTACGGCGGCACAGCTTAAACAATGCAGCAGTTAGTAGGCCTAGTAATTAATTGGTACGCCTCGTCTTCATGTTTACAAAGCTGTGTTAACATACATAACATCATAAGCGCGCCTTCACTTACAAAATTAATACATTTATTGGCCTGTAATATTCTCCTGTGTAGCCTACACAAAATAAAAGATGTGATACTACGTCAATTGTATCACTGGTAATAAAAAATAAATATGCCTAAAATATTTTAAAACATAAATGAACATCCTGACATGTAATTAAAATCGCATTTTCATGAACAAGTCCTTGTTACACTTCCTCATTCATTTCTGCGCTGTAAACACGCCACAAATAATTGCGCTAAGATTACAATAGAGGAATGTTTGTTAGCATCTTCATGCTGGAAATTTCGTCAGCATTTAATGTAAACATTTTTCAAGTAAACATCATTGAGAGGACTAAGTCAAAATGTTAAATCATCGCAACATTTCCGTCAAAATGTTCATGATCGATTTTCACTGCAGTGTCACGCAGTCGAAACTTGGAACAGCCTACGTAAGCAAACTTTGCAATAATTCAGCTTTTCTATCATTGACGGAAATGAATGAGAAATGTGTCCAGAAAGCCAGAAACATGTGAACAACATACACAATTGGGCACAGCACAGAATAAGATGCGCCTTCTTCAACATACCGCAACCTTAAAAAAATACAGACCAATACCAATCTCCACAAATCGCTCATTATTAACCTGGCACCCAATTAAAAACCAAACAATTATTACAATTAAACCCCGCTTTCATCTTTCCAACACCAACAAAATGTGGGAAACCAGTTTTAAAAATTCAAATAATACTATGTGCATGGGCAAAACTTTAAGACTATACAGATATACATTTTAAATTTATCGATTATTTTTCTCGCTTATTACTCTTGTACCATTAGAAACAACTGAGAAAGGGATAAAATATGTAAGCACAACCACAGCAGAAATATAAGTATATAATCTAGATAACTCTATATGTATATATGTGTGTATCTATATTGCTTCAAAAGTCTGAGGTGATTAGACAGGTGAATCACACTTCAATAAAGAGTTTATACGGAGGTTGCAGCTAAACCTCAGTACAATCAGCCAAGTCCAGAGAGCATCTCTCCGCACAGCCGGATCAACGTCCACAACACATCTAACAACCGACGGACGCAATGGGAAGGTCGGTTCGGTCACATGCTTGGTGTTCCTTTCTAACTCCTAGAATGGCAAAGTAACCGCACTTGTTCAAGCCAAAGACAATCGCAGGACAAGTTCTCATTCAAGGCTGTAGCACAACTACCGGTAGAGCAGGAAATGGACACGAATGAGACTAAAACTCAAACTGAGGGTGACAACTACAAATACAACATAAACACAAACGTAATGAAAGTTGCTGAACCCATTAAAAGCGTGCAAAAGCTAGTCATTAATAAACAGATGAATATAACTGATTATATTCATACATTTATTGGCCCCAAGCATCAATAAAACACGAAGGGGTAGTTCTCTTAAAACCCTCCACGGTTTAAAAAGACCTCTTGTCCTTTACAGATCAATGATCTTTCTACTACCACACTGTGTGCTCCAGGCTGTAAAATAACTAATTTTAACATGATATCCGGTAATTTCCCCCGCGTGGTCAAGGAAGAAACTGACCGACTAAGATGTACAGCGACGCTTAAGGATCCTACGAGGACTGCACTGAGTCCTTTGGCCTTTGGAGACAAGAATTTGAAGAAACATCTAATTATGTTCAGGGGAGGGGGACTGCTGGATGGAACTCAAGATGGTAAAGAAGGCTCTAGAAAAAGCAGGTGGATGAGGAGACTGGGCTATACCAGGCGTCACTCCTGGAGAAATGCCAAGGTTTCCCCCTGCGTGGACTGGGTGAGCCAAGAAGATGAGGGGGGACACAGACAGCACTGCCAATGTAAATTACGGGGGTGGGGGCACTTAGAGATGCTAAAAATAACAGATAAAGCCACAAGGAAGGAGATAAGGGACAAACCAGAAGATACTAATGTAGGACAGAAACAGGGGTGGAACGGGTGTGGGAGTCCCCCTCCCCCCAGATGCTGGTAGATGGTTCCATCCAGTGCCAGCCTACTCTTAAACTGGGAGCTCCTAGTCTGCAGTAGATGTAGCTACTGGCTAAGTTCTCTTTCCACCCGTTTGTAAGCTTCCACCTTAACCAGTACAACCCGCCATAAATTTCCAATCTTACCACTACCATAAAAATGTTTTCTGTTATTTGGGAAGGGGGGGGGGACATGGTGCCAAGAAGCACTGTCTGTGACAGAACACAGTGGCTGCCCTGCCCTAACGCAGCGCTATACCACTCCCCGCATAGAGGTTCAACAGCCAGATCCTTAACTCAAGGGTTGCCATGGTGACCGTTGCGGTCTGTGATATGAAGAGTGACCTTTGGGTTAGAGAGGAAGCGGACACTTAAGGGACCAAGTCATTCAGAACATCTGGGCAGGCAGTGCTCAAACGTGACTCAAGTAATGATTGCATATTAAGCAACAGGTGAAAATCCAGTGCAAATCAATACATACATATAAAGACATCTACTTCTAGTTTATCCACAATATGCATGAAATAGACAGTGATGGTAACATACATACTAAGCCCAGGTAGACATTTTCTCATTGACAGCTGGATCCATGGATGCCTGTGAATCCCTCTCATCACTGGGCTTGTATGCACACATGAAAATACGTCTGCACGTTTACCAAGGGGAAGGATTTCTGAATGTTAGTGCCCTTAAAAGGGGGGTGGAGTATCAAGCTACTCAACTGCAACAGGGTTTGCCTCTTGGAGCCACGACTGAAGGCTGGAGTGGCTGGTAGTTGCAGCGATGATCTTACGGACATGGATCTCCAGCCTACGTGGTTTTGCTTCTCAAGTGGACAAACCGGGTTGCCAGAGTCTCCACCCCCACCCCCTCCAACTGATGCTAAGTTAGGAGGGGCCCATGTGCTCAGTGGGAATAAGTGGGGGAACTCAATTCTACTGACCGCCTGGAAGCAGGTGTCCTGGATGTAGTGGCCAGAGGTGAAGGGGAACCTGCCTCAGGAGAGTGGAGACAGAGCAGAGCCTGTGGTTAAAGCCATGCTATTTATGATATACACAACTGCACTGCTTCAGTCAGCTGAGCTTTGGGTTATAAGGACACCAAAACAGGCTGATCAGTACATGTACAGTATACAGATGCACATGGGGCATTGTATCAGCCACAGTGTGCATCATTAGTGTGTGTGTATGTGTGTGTGTGTTGGGGATATGCATCACATAACATAAATAAAGGGATTATTCATACATGATTGCTGTATTATTTGGCTCCAATGCATTGGTTTAGTGTCAGTCACCAGGTACAATTCCACTGGTAATGAGATCATGGGATTGGGAGGGGGGCTTATAGACTGGAGGAACTAGTTTAGATGGTATAGTTTGGGAGATGGTAGGACTTGACAGTTCCTAATGCTTGCCAGTTGCAGAAGGGGAATCAAATTTGGTGACAGGCAAAGCAATGTGGGGCTAATGCTAACGTGATGATTACAGTTACAAGGAGCCACCAAATGTGGGGGTTGGTGAATATGAGGTGCAGGATGGTGATGGGGGTGGAAGTCATGAGGACGGGCATGAGAATGTGCATGCTGTATAGGCGAAGACGGCCTATTTGTTGATCCGCAGCTTGAAGGAGACGCGTCCGGCAAACTTGTCCCTGTCGCTCTGGGGACTGATGGTGTTGGAGTTGATCCGGCACTCGACGTTGACGTCTGTATTCAACGAGATGTTGAGGAACTTCACGGCTACCAGGGGCTGGGAGTAATTCACCTGGAGGAATGGTAACGAAAAAAGGTCACCTTGTTCAAGCCATACTGCCAGGTCTGCTGCCCAACAATCCCTCTATTCATGAAGCAATAGAAAGCTGGTAACCACTGGGGATGGAGCCATTGACTGGATAGGAGGTTCTGGAACAAGGCTAAGCTTTGAGCAGTACTCAGAGCTCAGTATTTCGAGCATGGGACTTCTGATCATAGTTAAATCCCAGGCTACCCCAGCGTAACACTTTCTGTTGTCTATCCAGCTCTTAAGGCTTCCCAAAGGAAGTATTATGTTAAGCAAATGAAAAGACAAAGGTAGATAACGCTTAAAGAACTATGGTGGGAATCTCGATCTTGTGAAATGAACGATGAATACATTTACATTTACTTTCATTGTAAGTAAAACAGGAGCAAGAGCTAACCATTAATTTCCAACAAAGCAAGAACTTAATACTAATATTACTGAATGAATATATATATATGAATATGTACACCGATGAACCAAAACATGACCATGCCCAAGACGAGCAAAAAAAAACAAACCATGTCAAGGTCTAGGATACATTAGACTGTGAGCTAACATTCGGTACTCATAGTCAACATGTTGAATGCAGAACAAATGGGCAGGAGGGGTATTCTGAGTGACTTTGACAAGGGCCAAATCACTATGGCCAGATTACTGGGTCAGAGCCTCTCCGAAAGGGCGAGGCTTGCTGGGTGTTCGTGGTCAACCTTGAGGAGCACCTGCTGGGAGAGGCCCAGGTGCTCATTTCTCCTGCACTGATCATGTCGACTACAAGTACAGAATGTTAGCTTATTGTGTAATATATCCCAGACCGTGACATGCACTGTTTTACCAAGGTAGTCAAGATTATTGCTTCACGTGGGGAAGGTATATGAATACCACACCAAAACACCATAGCTCTCACCTGGGCCTTCTTGCCATAGTAGGGAAAGTACATGAGGTTAAAGGTCCCATTGGGTGGATAGTATTCCAGCTCACCTATGTTATCAATGTCTTCTTTCTGTTGGCACAAAGAGGTAGGGTCGACTCAATTTCCAAAATATTCACTGCCCCTACTCACCAATCACCACACATTCAAGGTACTGCAGTATCTATGTGTCAGACTCATTAAATTCACGGTTCCAAATGTGTCCATGAGTCAGCCAAGCCGTTCATGCTGCTACAACATCTAAGATGCAGACACTTAATTCATGGTACTAAAGAGTTTAAGATTTCTAATTTCGATTCATGGCTATATAACTGAGCTACTCTATCAATGGTATAATCCATAGCGTAGCTTCTCTACATCTCCACCAGGAGTCTCCTTATCCAACTGCAGTGATATTCCACTTTTAAGAGGAAGTGTAGTCTTGGATCTCAGATAGATGGTAGGTAGACACTCACCTTGGCCCCACAGCTGACATACGGGGAAATGCCGTCCCTCCCTGGCAACAGCCCGATGACCTGAACAGCGGGAATAAGACACCGTTAAGTGGGTCAACTCCACAGCATTCCTTAATGTGTCAACATCCTTCACCAGCTGGACAGGTAGAGGGCTTCAGGAATGAATAATATCAGGAATTTTCAATAATATAACTCAATAGGCCACAGTCGGCTAAGTCAGAAACTGGGAGCTTATGGATGGCCAAGAGTTTAAGAGACTATAAAACAGTGTACAGGTATCCCCAGCTTTACGAATGCTTGCTTTACGCTACTTCGCTTTTATGAAGGACCTACATTAGCACCTGTTTTCACTAACCATTTTTTACGCTATACCACATAACCTAGGTGTGTAGCAGGCTATACCACCTAGGTTTGTGTCCCTGTGATGTTCTCACAATCGCCTCATGCATGGAATCAGATTTGTGCCAATATTATCAAGCAAAAAAAAGGCTCTGAGAAGAAAAAAAACTAACTGAAGCAAAAGAAATGTCATCTCAAAAGGAAAATGTATAACATGCCAGCATGATTGGTCATTTGATAATGTTTTCATTTGTTTACGCTGCCAGCTTTTGCACTTGCGCTCCCTGACTTTTTGCTTACAATTCTGACACAAACTTCTTGTGTGGGTGGGCTTTTTTCAGGGACGCGTCCCCATTGGCTAATAAGTTTTTGACTGACAGGTCAGTGCCACGGACAGTCAGGCAGCGCAAGCAAGAAAGCTGGAGCGTAAACAAAGGAAAACATTATCAAAAGAGCAATCGTGTTCGCATGTTATACATTTTCCTTTTGAGATGACATTTCTTTTGCTTCAGTTAGTTTTTTTCCTTCTCAAAGCCTTGTTTTTGCTTGATGTCAAAAAAGTTTCGCTTGATAATATTGGCACAAATCTGATTCCATACTAATGACGCATTTTCTCTGGAAGTATGCTTGCCAGTAAGTGATGCATGACTGTACTGATTTTGATAAGTGATACTACACTTAACGCACATTATATCTGTGCATCATATCAAATATGCGGAACTGGAGAAAGAAGCAGGCATGTAGGCTTGGATGGCATAACGATAACATCGTATACTGCGGAATTTTGGGCATACCCTGGTGTTTTTGATATCTTAGTCACAAAATTTACCCATCTGCAATATTTATATACCCCAGTCAGCAAATTGTATTGTGGGGACCCCAGGGACTCCCGCCCCCCCCCACACTCAGCACATTTTATTGCCAAGATTTCAAAATATTGGAATGGCATTGCATTTGAAGATACTGTTTAAATACAATACACTGTGGTATAACGTCCTGACGGTATTATGGTATCAAAAAATCAAATCCATAACATGGATAAAATCAAAATATGACAATGATGCCAATGGTGAGTGGAAAGGCAAAAATCCAAACCTGGAAAAACTCTGGAAATAGCAGAACCTTGGGCAATGGAAGTGAAACCCTACAGCTACAAAGAATGGGAATCAGATGGAACGAAGAGGCAAAAGAGAGCAAAAGCTGAGCAATCCAAAACACAGCAATTACTGCTAATTATCTGGGAAGAAGGATTTTAGAGGCAACAGAAATGACAGCATGAGACCTCTGGGGCACTGGAGAGAAGTGCGGCGTTGGGGGCGAGGTGGAGGGGTTAGGGGCGAGGTGGAGGGGTTGGGGGCGTGGTGGAGGGGTTGGGGGCGAGGTGGAGGGGTTGGGGGCGAGGTGGAGGAGTTGGGGGTGAGGTGGAGGATCGTCACCCAGCCTACTATATGTTTGCAGCCAATATCCATCTTGCATCTCCCGTGCCATACACATGAAATTGGGCTC
>JAODUD010000002.1:26087920-26098007 GCA_026784285.1 Stomatorhinus walkeri
TTGGGGTACGCCCTGGACGCGATGCCAGTCCATAAGATTGCGGTACGCACGGGACGCGATGCCAGTCCATAAGATTGCGGTACGCACTGGACGCGATGCCACTCCATAAGATTGGGGTACGCACTGGACGCGATGCCACTCCATAAGATTGGGGTACGCACTGGACGTAATGCTACTACATCACAAATGGGCATCGATTCAGCCATCAGGAAATCTTGGTTGGAGGAAATCAGGGCATCCAGAGGAAACCCAGAGGAAGACGGAGACACATGGAGAGGGCAGGGTTCAAACCCTGTGTACGTCCTGGCAGATTCAAGGGGCAAGGTAACTTTTTTTGGGCTCCAAAATCTACCGTTGGAGCCCCTGCCCTCTCATCACAATGTCAATTCAACCTGCTTTCCATGCAGAGGCACTTGTCTAGCAAGACAGACAGAGAGTGAGACAGCCGGGGAGGGAGGGGGGCTGTGCGGCAGGTGCGTTCAGTGCCAGTGTGCCTCTAGGCGCCAGGAGCGTCTGCAGGCACTAATAAACACACCGACATCCAGCTGTCTTCCATTCGGCTGATGTTCCACAAAGCGAAAGAGAGAGAAACAATTAGTGTCCTTAGTTATACAATAAATGGAGCTTAAGCTGTTGAGGGTGTGAATAAAACGTGTGACAACCAACCTCACTGTCCCTTAAATCACTACCCACTCTTCAGTTCACAGTGCCATAGCAGGTGTTTGTGAAACGGGGTGCCATGTGGAAATATTTATCGCTTTCATAGCCCAAAATTTAAAATTGAATGTGGTAGACATTAACCGACATCGACCTCCACTCTGCAACTTGTTACATGCAGAAGTGACTTAATGACAATGAAGACCATAGCATCAAGGAAAGACCTGTGACTTATATATCCGACAATCCTGCAACGAGCTCAAACGATTTCAATGCCCCAAAGATGGACACATAGCACCTATTGCTTGATATTATTCATACGACCGTGGCACTGTAACATTTGCTATGGTATTGTCCATTTTGGGGTGTTAGAGTAGCAGGGATACACCTTGCCCGTTCGGTCAACTGTGGGGAACCCATATTTCATCAGACTGAAAATGCCAGCCCCAAATGAGAGGCCTAAGGATGACATTTTGTTAGGGGTCATATGCCCCTGTCTACATTACATCAGAATATTCCAAAGGTGCTTCCACATTACCGGCTGTTTTCCTTTCTTGTCATGCAAAGTTGGATTGTGGTAACTGCGCAACCAGCGATATGCACAAACGTAATGTAAACAGAACCTGAAAATGTGAAAAGAGACATTAATATGCATGTCACAGTCAGGTAGAATAATTTTCAAAATAGTTACATAATTAGACCCGCCTCAGTGATACACTGCCTTTGCAAGCTCAGAAACGGCAAATAAACATGTATGGCAGATTAAACAATTTAGAAAATAATCACATACAGTAAAGGGGTTTTGAATATTATATATTAAAAATATATCATTATGACTGTAGTCAGGATTTTGACTTGTACATTAGCGTTAGTGAACTGCGCATTTTTTCTTTAGAAACGATCCACATTCAAAGTGAAAAACTGATACTGAGAGCGAGCAGCTTATTGGGCGGGAGCCCGCGGCTCCGCAATGCAGCTTTGAGAAATTACTATTATTTCAGAAAAAGCAAAAACAGTACAACAACAACTTATACGCTTTGACGGCTCACGCATGCCACTTATTGATAAAATTACGTTATTACTAATCACGGGAGATTTAGTAGACAAGTAGGCGGCAACAAACTGATGTTTCATTAGCATTTTCGTCTCCATAGGTATTCCGAGACGTATTTTTAAAAGTTTTGCCTCATGATAACTATTGCCGCATTAAACTGGTGCAGTAGTAAATGTCCTCAACAGCCAACCTAGTAACTATACTAAAATAATACTGCGGTGGGAAAGCAGGGTCAAGGAGCAAGACTTTTAAGACAATTACTCAGCATTTTATAGAAAACAGCATACAGGCAAATAATGCATTAGTGCAATGTGCCCCTAGACATTTGTCATGAATGGTATTTACTCTGCCTCAGTGACCAGCACTCTGTCATTGTCGGTGTCCGCAGATGTCCTGAAAACTGTGCACATCGTGATAAATGAAAAAAAAAACACAGTTCAACAATGGCAAGGCGTGGCTGTGGCACAGTAAGCATATTTCAGAGCTGTTAAGGAGAGAGAGTAAGAAACTGGGGCGTCTAGGGGTGAGGAGGTGTGTACAGAACAACGCTGTCATCAGGGCAGCAAATTTACAGAACCGTCGTAAAATATATAAAATTGTACATCATTCCATACATCAGAATATTTGCGTACCTGTATATGAATTGACCAGAAATTATACATTTAAAACGTACCAAATAGTACAGCCCACTACATTAAAAATGGGAAGGTTTGCAATCCTCGATTGTCACATTAAACGCTTTTAAAGAGCCACTGCAGCTGAGATTAAGAGGGGAAAAAACTTTGGAAAATCTTTGGAAAACGTTCCATACCAAGTGGCACTGTGCCCCCCCCTCCCCAGTCTGTCCAGCACTATAATGGCACAGCAAAAACATTAGGTGTACGCTATAGAAACTGCAAGCGAGTCTATCTACGACTCGCGTTTCTAGCGGCTGTCACGGTTTGATTCACACGAAAGGGAGACAGCCGGGGTTAAACATGCAGTTTTAAAAGGAGTTTAACTCCCGCCCAAATAGACTGTATTTTGAATGCCTGTAATGACTACAGGTCATTTCTGTAAACTCTGCATGTCCTCTCTAGAGGACTGCCCAGCCATTCCACACATTTGATGCCCCAGCAGAATCAGCTACGGTAAGTTAGGGTTTGATAAGGAAAATGCTCCTAACCTGTGCAATAATTGGATATCTTTAAGGAGAGGACTGTTTCTAGACATCCTCAGTGCGACATTGGACCTCCGGGAGTCTCACGTATCATACGGTACAGCAACCCCACACCAATCAAATTACATTTTGCTAACCAATCATCACATCAGGAGTTACAGCAATTTTAACAAAGGCCATAGAGCAGGGTGCGCCCTATAAACTATACAGGTGTATCATACAGCGCCCACCCCTTTTCCCGTTTCTTAATTAATTAATCGCTGATGTAATGGTTAAGGGGTCAGCTTGTTGAAGTCCTTGGATACTGGGACTCCCCCCCCCCCCAAAAAAAAAGAGAAAGATATGTGCACAGAAGAACACAAGATAATCTGAATTTCTTTTGTGAAATATATACCAAATTAGTAAATTTGTAAGTTGTAAATCGTTACGTCAAAGGACAGGAATGAAAATCTACAATAAACAACTAAAATCCATTGGATAATCTTTTTTAAAAAGCGAGTGATATTTTTGTGGGTGATACTTTAGAAATGTTATTTATGTGTATTTTATTAAAAATGTCTTTCTCTTTTTTAGTAATGTGAATGTTAACTTCATTTCCAGACTGCTTCTGAAGGACTTCAAAAGAACAGTATACCCAGATAGCCAAACGCGTAAAATTCAGTAAAATGAACTGTCAGTTCCTTGTGAAAACAAGCCCGTTTAGCTAACTAATGCATTGTTATTCTTTTAAAAATGGTTTTAAAATATTTTCAGTTTGAAAAACATTTTACAAATTATATATTACAAGCACAATTAAAACAGAGACATATTAAGGAAACAAGTGAAGGAAGCAGTTATTCATAATCATGAAGGAATATCGGTACCAAAACGTACAGTCATCCATCTACTGTGTGTACAAACTCCTTACAAAAGAAAATAACTGTTGTTACAGCGATATTTACAATGTTTTCACTCTATGCATTGTTTTTTTGATCAAATGGATAAGTTCAACCTTAGCAGCAAATAAAAAATACATAAAAAAACAAACGAATAAATAAATTAATGCCAGCAGCAACAGATTTTAAATAGAGGAGGTGCGCATGCAGGGAAAATAGGAGTGGTCTGCCAGTTACTTAGCGGAAACATGAGTCAGGGTAATACTAAACCTTTATCAGTGACTGTAGTGCGTTTTTGGAAAAGGTGCCTCGTGGCCTTTCCTTGTATTTAAGAATGATATTCTCCTGTGCCTTTATCACAACAGTCCCTTTTCTCACAAAATTCTGCCCTAACTGAATGCGACAGTTAAGTAGTCTACATCTAATGATGGGTCCAGAGACATTTATCCCACAGAGTCGGTTTTTCAAACAAAAACATCTGAACTGAAACCGTCACGGAACACCTGGAAGACCTCATTCCTTCGATTCAAAGTGAATTACCCCGCAGCCTTCGCCATGTTCTCGACGAGGGCATTTTGTCAATAGAATCGTAGAGACGTTCTCATTCTTCCTTGCATTTATTTTGTACGTTCTGGGTCTTTGTCGCTTAAGGCACGTCTCTTGGCGTGAGACGCATTCGCAGCTCTGCGCCACACGTTTTGTGCTTCATACGACGGTATCGTTTGGATCTGTACACCCACGCGTGGATGCGCTCCTGCTGACAACGGCGATTACGTGCTAAGTGCTGGACTGAACGTGCATTTCCTGTCTCTGCGGCGTGACCCTGTAGGTGGAAGCTCCCTTTGTGCCGGCAGCCTGGAAAGCTCCCATATTTCACGACGGGTGCGCTGTGCCCCGTATCTTTGGCATCCGCCATGCTCCCTTTAGCTCCCTGTCCTCACCTTGTCATACTCCTCAAAATATACCCTTCTATTATATGACAAACCACCATCCTCTCCATAGAAAACAGTCATCAGCTGAGGGTGCAGAGAATAGAAATAAACTTAATAACACAGGACAAAGCAAAGCACGGTCGGTACCTAAGGTGTAATTTTCCGCTGTCAGCCACGTATCGGATCTGA
Source organism: Stomatorhinus walkeri (assembly GCA_026784285.1). Classification (NCBI taxonomy): domain Eukaryota; kingdom Metazoa; phylum Chordata; class Actinopteri; order Osteoglossiformes; family Mormyridae; genus Stomatorhinus; species Stomatorhinus walkeri. Next base: position 26,092,787 of record JAODUD010000002.1, read on the forward strand.
ATAAACTGACATACGAACTCTGATGTTTATAAAAGAGGGTAGGGCAACACCTGTCCAGTGTATGACCATATTTGGCACTGGGGGCAACTTATGGGGCCCTGTTTGTCCTGCAGAATATTCTGAAGGATCTACTTGGGTTTTAGGACTCCCCATTTCAAGAACATCATCTCCAGGAAAGAAGAAAGAAGTTTAGAAGTTATAAGAACATATAAAGTTGCGCTGGAGATCGAGCAGAACACAAGCAGATGCTGCCTGGTACCTTTCCTGACTGCCTGTATCTTCTACATCTTCCACCCACCATCCGAGTCGTGTCCTGTACACCACCTCTTCCTTCTCTCTCTCCTCTCCTCAACGTTTGCCTTCCCGCACCTCTGTTACTTAATGGGCAGTATGAACATTTCTGTGCAGGTATGCTGTGTCCAGCCCACAACCCCTGATCACCTCACATATCCACATCCCTAATGAATGGCCACACCCCCAGTAGTTAACCACACCCCCAAGGAGAGCCACACCATAAGAATGACCACACCCCTGCCACATGTTCCTGTGGCTCTTCCCACCCACTCCCCATAAGCCCTTTATATTGCAGTGTCCCACACTACAGCCTGCTGCCTTTGGCATGAGGAGGTGCCCGTCTTGCTGGGCTCCGGGGTCCTTCTCCAGCTGGGTAGAATGGGCATGCTGTCCTGCTTGTACAGGCTTCTCTCTGGACGCCTATGGGCCTTGATTTCCTTACACAAGCAGCGCTTCTGTTCTATCACTTCAAGCAGCTTCCTGTCTCTCTGGCTCTGGGCCTGAGAGGTAGCGCCCCCACTGGCAGGAGGCTGGCACTGCACAAGCTGGGCCAAGTGCTGGTACTGCAGGTGGAGATGAACATGCTGCTGCAGCTGCTGCTGTTGGTGTGCTGTGGTCAGAGCACGGGTGGGTGGAGAGTGGGCGTGACTCTGAGGGCGAAGCAAGAGAACAATAAATCTAAGTGCAAATTTAGGAAAATGGCACCTCAGGCAACAACACTTAATACAGGGTGCAAAGTGTAGAGAGGGAGTTTTCATATTGACCACCAGGAGGAGATTCCCTGCAGTAACCAGCAGTAGCCAGTAGGTGGCAACATGATTCCATTCCTCCGGCTGCAGCCTTCACAAATGTCACATGGGCAGGTTCCCCGCATCAGCATTCAGACATAGGCAGGGACAGCGAGTAACATTTGGATGTGTGGTTCCCTAATGAATCACTCTAGTAGTCCTTCCCTCTCTCCACCCAGCATTCAGTGAATCCATCCATTTATCCATCCATCAGTCCTTGTCTATTCTGAGCCAAACAGTGTCTGCATACTGGATTTTTTTCCCTATCCACAACCCATCAGAATAAAAGGTTCATTTTAGGAGGCCAGACATCTGTCATCGGCCATGAAGAGAAGCACTTTGAGGCAAAGGCTTATGGGAAAATTCTGTACCTGTTTGTTGCCTTAAACTGTTTACACCCCAGTATACTGGTTTCTTCATGTCATTACTTATTACGATTGCCAGTAAATTCGTTCTTTTAGAAGAATCCAAAACATCCTAACATGGTTTTTGTGACTCCAAGGAAATGCACAAACATTAAATCTTATATGGGGACGTACTTTTTACAGATTATATGGATTAGTACTTTAAACCCAAATCCACTTTCCGAATAATAATGTGTTAAAACCTAGCATCGCGATTTAATTCAAATTTAATTACTGTTGTCTTCACTGTCTCTTATCAGGACTGATCACATGGCTAGGAGGAGGAGACGCAATGTCAACGAATACAAGCTGGTAGACAGTACGGACGGCCAATCAGACTCACCATCTCTCGGGGCGTGTCTCTGGGCGTGTCCTTGGGCGTGTCTCTGGGCAGGCTGAATTGCCTCTGCATGTTGGTACTGCTCTGCCTTACCCCTGACGTGGAGGCTGAACGGCCCAGTCGCCCCAGCTCTGTAACATACGGGACACACAGACGCACACCAGCACAGGTGCATACCTGTTTAAAAACTGATGGAGGCTTTTAATAAACACTACTGTTTTGGGAGCGGGACTATAATACAGGATAACTGCACTCTACCTCCATTGCGGTGGCAGGACGGGAATGTCTGACAGGGCAAGGGCAGCCCGGTCCGACTCGGAGCGCGGAGGCCGGAGCTCGGTGCTCCTTCGCCGGAGGTAGGCTGCGTCTGCTCGTCCTCGTTTCCTCGCAGGAGCGTATCCATGTTATCGCTCCGAATGCGACTACCTTCCTCCTCTGAGAAGAATGGGAACATTAAACAAACCATGCCAATATTATATAGGCTACACGCTTGCCAAAGGTACAGAGAGTATTAAACATACGCTATATCCACACACTCATTCTCATGGCCAGGACTCAGATGGCTTCACCCCCTGTATATAATTTGTCCCTCATTCCCGGAAGAATAATATACCGTTAAATTTTAATTATTAAACTGTATGCCCCCTAATATCAAAGTCTTTACTACGCCCTTGGTCCCGCTGGAAATCTTAGTGTGGGAGGGCGGTGATCAAAGAGATTTGGGGCTGCTGTCTGGATGAGCTGCTCCAGGACCATGTGTATGACAAACAGCCACTGGGAACAGCAACTGGGAAATGGGGCCGAAGTGCAAAAACAGATCCTAAAGAAGATGTGGCTTGCGCGGCGCATCACCGCTATTGCGGAAACAGGACGCCAGCGGACCAGCCCGCCTGAAAACGAGGAGGCGATACGGTGGCTGAGCGGAAGCCGTGACTAGAAACTAAACGCTGGTAAATCCGACCAAAACCCGGAATTAAAATGCCGACAGATTAAACCCAGCCCCTCAAGCCAGGAAACGAGACGTTCCGAACTGAACCGAGTGCTGAGCTTTGCGCTACACTCGCTACTCAGCTTGCTGATTCAGAGCACGGATCGCATGTGTAACATGAACCAAATATTGGTCAAATAGATAAATAAAGCATAATTTTGCACCACGCAGGAAAAAAATATCTATCAAAGGTGGCTCAGTCTTATACACAGTATGTATAGAAAATGAATACAAAATAAATATCGAAATGTAAAATAAGCAGCACAGCCAACCTGCACATTATTTTTATGTGGTACATGTGATGGAGATTAGCAGCATTACAGGGCTGTAGTATCTCACGGGCGGATTCATTATCATAGATCCTAACTGTGTATTACATGCATGCCTGCTCTCGGAACGCTGTTTCACATATAACCCATTTACATATTAAAAGCTCAATCTCCCGCATAAATGTCCCTTATATCCACATGAAAGGACATGTATAGCCTTGCATGTGTTATGCATAGCCAGTTAAGGCTAATCCCTGGTTTCATCTTGCATCGATTTGTCATGCCTGCGTCGTCGCGGAGATCGCAGCACAGCGCCGAAACGTTTCTGTGGAGGGGCCCCGGAAACCTTGAAACGATTGTATTTCTTTCCCTTATTCCTCTCTGCCAGACTGAGTAAAATTATTACGTTACACTCCATAATTCACACTCCTCCATTTCCATCGACCCATTAAGTAACAGATCTTCTCTGGGCTGTTTCTTTCCTCCACAATGACGGGGCCATGATAATACCGGGATGGCATTACACAAACATGGTGAGAGGTTTGCTTAACAGAGGATCGAATCCTGTTCATTCAGTTCATCACTCACTCTCTGCATCTCTGCTGCTTTGACTGAAGGACATCTTCCTTTGCATCGTCCAATAGGGGCCCTCGTCTGCCGTGGTCCCGCCTTTGCTGCCTTCACGTAAAAGGCTCCCCGTATCTGACTGCTTGGCCACGCCCCCAGTTTTGGTCTGCTGGGGAGTGGCTGGGTCAGAGGACAGCTGGCCACCACGCAGGCTGTCATAGGTTGGGGGTCTCCTTAGACCCGTGGAGGGGTAGGTCCAGAGCAGAGGGCTGTCAGGCGGGGGTGGAGTGTAGGCAGGCAAACTGTGAGGGGTGTGGGAGCGAAAGAGGAGGGAGCGGGAAGAGTGGGTGGTGTGGGTGGGATTGGGGGACAGGGCCTGGAGGGCATTGGTGCTATTGTGGTGGGTGGCTTCCCTTTTCTCTGACTTGGGGAGGTGGCTGGTGCTTTGGGTCTTTGAGTTCAGCTTCATGCTATGGGATGTGGTGAGCTCACGGTCCGCCTTGCGGTACTGGTGGTAGTGTGAGGGGTGATGGTTGGAGTGGTGGTGCTGGTGGGATCCATAGTGGGAGGACGGAGGCAAGGGAGTGGAGTGGCTCCGGGCTCTCAGGCCGGGAACAGGGTGGGAGTGACCAGAGTACGAGTGACCCAGGCGGGAGTCCGTCGATCCGGCTTGCTGCTTGTCCTGATGGGCGTCTTTGGCGACGCTCTGTAGGACAGGGAGCTTGGAGGAGGAGGTGCTTCCGGTTGAAGCTAAACTGGAAGAGCTCTGGGTGCCGGTTGTGCCCAATTTGGCCGCGATGCCCATGCCACTCGAGGCAGCGGCAGGCTGGGGGAACGCCAGCAGGGGCGGGCGATGCTGGAGCAGGTTAGGAAATGGGGCGGGGATCTTGTTCCACAAGATGATACTATAGATGGTACTATAATAAAAACACTGAAATATGATATAAGCAAACCGTCACACCCACATTCANNNGAGAAGAGGCAGGGAGGGGGGAGGAGGGGGAGATGGAGACGGGCGTTTTGGGCTTGGATGAGGAGGAAGAAGAGGCAGGGTGAGACAGCGAAGAAGCAGAGGAGCGAGAAGATGATGCATGACAGAGCTTCTTAGATCTGGGAGCCGCTGGGCCGTCTTGTCTAAGGCTCTCTGCCTCCTCAGGAAGGGGGTACTTCATCTCCTCATAGATAGCCTCGCTCTGCTCTGAGTCCGAGTCCGGCGTGGAGCTAATGGTCGCAGTGCAGGGGGAGAGGGCATTGCCCACCATTTCGATGTAGACTGGCTCTTCGCTGCCCATCTCCTGCACCTGGGTCTCCTGGGATGGGGTGGGCAGAGGGGTGGCCGGAGGGGGGACCCGGGCTGGCGGCGGCTCAAAGGTGAGCTGGGTGTTGGGGCTGCGTTTTGGTTTGGCGGGAGGCACCTTTCTGTTGGACACATCCCCAGATTCTGACTTCCTCATGACTGTCAAGGGAGGAAGAAAGGGAGGGAAAGAACATTCTGACTGGATATGACCCAGAGGACAGACTCGGCACACAAGGGAAATAAATCCCTGCACCAGCATCAACATACAGCTCTG
>JAODUD010000002.1:26110924-26122504 GCA_026784285.1 Stomatorhinus walkeri
GCCATTTGGCTGAACAGCATCCAGACCTGTTAGAATCTTATATACCTGGATCATGTCCCCCCCCCCCCCTTAGTCTCCTTTGCTCAAGGCTGAACAGATTCAGCTCAACTAACCTTTCCTCATAAGACATTCCCCTAAAACCAGGAATCATTCATGTGGCCCTACGCTGCACCCTTTCCAAGGCAGCAATGTCCTTTTTAAGGTATGGTGACCAAACATGCACACAATATAACAATATAACTTTTGATCCAAAGAGATTTGATTATACATCTGTAGTAAAAAAAGACTAGTAAGACTAGTGAGTAATTGTTCCACACACCAAAGTCACACACTGTGACACATTTTACAGAGGTCATATCACCTAAACCATAGTCATTCTGTCGAAATCTGTCCTATATACTGGAGTCTTGACATTAACGGATGCTCCTAAAAATGCTGAAAATGACAAACCACACCCTGTCCGAGTGCCTGCCGTCAGCCACAAATGGCTTCAGCCATTTGTCATCACCGCTGTTCCGTCTCAGCATCTACCTTCCTGGAAGCGCTGTCTCCATATCCTCCGTGCTTCACAGTGACGCAGTTTGCCGCTCTAAACCTGGGCTAGCCTCCTGCCCTCCCCCCCCCCCCCCCCGGGGGGGAACAGCCAACAGTCTGACTAATTTAGCACTCCCAGCCCATATTACTTTTGTTTGAGTATTTCGACCTATGTGGGTGGGGGTAGCATGGTGTTACGTTTACAAATGATGCATCAGCGACCTGACGGGAGAGCTGAGATAGTCACATCCTCTTCTCTTCTCCTCTCCCCTCTTAGATGTGCATGATCCAAGAGACTATTTCTTTGCAGGACAGGTGTACTGTGCCCCCAGTGCTTTAACAACATCATCGATGTGTTTTTGCTCTCATAGTGATGCAGAGAGGAGCAGGCCGGATGTCTGGTTAGCGTGTGAGGCAGACAGACAAACCTATATCACGCATAGCCAGTGCGCAGGTCGGCGCAGGAAGTGCAGAGGAATCTTGCGGCACGGTACACTATCCCTCAATTCTGGTCTCGCGGTGTTGAGGAGAACAAGGAGAAGCTTGATCTCCCCCTGGGAAAGGCTCTGCTCCATCATGCTCGCTAGCCGAACATGGGCACACTCACGCGACTCTCCGGTGAGACTGATCAAAGGAGTCGCCCCACCATGCTGCCAAATTCACTGTAGTGACGCATATCAAATAAACTATTATACATTCTCTCTGCGTATAACGGATAAAAATACCAGCAGCCCTCATCCGGAGTGCAGGCTGAAAGCGCCGCTAAGCCATCTGCTGACTGTGACCCGGGACAGCGGAAGTAGGACCAGGGAAGGGAAGGCCTCATCGCTGGGTAAACACCAGTTAGTGGTGAGTTAGGGGCCTGCGACACTGGCTTCCAATGAGCGCCAGCCTTCTTGAACATTGAGTTTGCATCACAGTGTGACAAATGGTCATTGGCTGATGGACGTGTATGTGAGGGGGACTGCACAAATGCAAGCCTAAACCTCAGCCGTTCACTGAAGAAACTAAGTATTCAATCAGTTTTCATTCTTCAAAAAAATACATCCCAGTCTTTTGATGCATGCGAGGAGAAATTCCTCATAAATGATTATTTTCACAGCACATTTTACCATCAGTGTCCTCAAATGCCATCTTGCAGTGACTGATATTATGTTTCCTCGACTTCTGAGTAAATCAACCTGAATGAAATGGGGATTCCACTGAAAAGAAGTGCATTTTGCTCTGCCTGGTAGACAATATCCTGAGTACACAAAAGGAAGTATATTACATGTGCAGCAGACAGGGCTGGCGATATAACAGGATACTTTGCTCTCAGGAGATGCTATTACTCTCGTTTGCACTGGAAGCACCTATTACACTGTCTTTGTTTCACTTGTCTCAGTATCTGCCAATCCTAGTGTTTCCTAGAATCCTAAAATATTTTAAAGCTGACTCCCGCTGTTCTGACCCCTCCCCCTCCCTCCCAGTTTCTAATTGGCTATTAATTCTGAGTGCTACGGATAGGTGTTGAGTTGTCTAGTTCAGTGTTTCTCAACCCAGCCCACAGGGATCCCCAGACAGTCTACATTTTTGCTCCCTCCCAGCTCCCAGCCAATAAAGAATGCCAAATATCTGGTACAGATGAGTTTGAGAGCAAAAATGTGGACTGTCTGAGGGTACCACAGGAAACACTGGCTTGAATGATGGGAAATATGGTGCTGCACAAAAGTCTTAGGCAGTCGACAGTAGCATTCCATGGTTTAGGTGGGGCCACAGTGATGATGTTCGCCCAGGGGCCAACCCCCTGAAATTCAGTCCTGTTCACACCTCCGGGTTTGAGGGTTTGAATCTCGCCTCTGCTCACTGTATGAGGTTTCATGTTTACCCAGTGCCATGTGAGTTTCCTCCCACAGTCTAACTCCTAACCTGTGCTGGATAAGTGGGCTTGGAAGGTGGATGGACTTTTGATTTAGATATTTACCACATTAAATATGAGGAACAAAATTTGAAAACACATTGCTTTTCCTCTAAGTATTAAAGTTGTGCAAAAAGACTGGAATAATAGAATGATGATAACCGAGATGGGGGAGATTCAGCTTTGTTATATCTGAAGCATCACAAAGTATCTAACTGCATCTAGGCACCAAAGTGTCTAGAGGTATTAATCACCTTTATCGCTCCCTAGAGGACATGGGCAATGCCGTCCTGCTGGAGGACCCGGGTTTCTCCCCAATAGCTAAAGTCACCCAACCTTTGCCCTCAATGCATCGTCGCACGTCCAAAATCCTGAAGAAAGGCCCAGCCCTGGTCACCGGAGTCATGTGGTTTCGACGATAGGTTTTAATTAGTGCCTGACACCTAAGACAGCAGGTAACTCACTCCCTGAATAAGTACCTGAACAATGCAACTAAAGGTTCAGACAAAAGGCTGCATGTGCTGCCTCCCCCCGGTCCACCCCCCCCGTCTCAGGTGCTTACCTTTTCTTGTTGCTGTCAGGGTCGCGGTTCCTCCAGTCCAGCCGGCTCTTGCGATACAACAGGTTCATGTCAGTGTGGGTGCCCGGCCTGTCCTTTCCAATCACAGCGCAGTGCAGCTGACTGCCCCGCCTCTCGATGTCCTGCAGGAAGCGCTCCACCGCCACATCCTGGGTGGCGCCAGAGTTCATTGTACAGCAGCCAATCAGGCGAGAGAAGGGGGAGGGGCTTCACAGAAATTCCCTCCGTGCAGAACCTGGAGACAAAGATGAGGCTTTATTAGTATTGATACTGGCATCAAAATATGCTACTGCTGCATTTATTTCTGCTTCTCTCGCTATGTATCACACGCACGGCATAATACAGTTTTCTACTCAGCATTTGGTAACCAGATTTTGACGACTGACTGTTGAATGCCGGTGAATGTGAGATGTGTAGCACTTCAGGACTGTCAGTGAGTTGCAAGCTGATAGAATGAGCAAGAGGACACTGTCATCCACCAAAGTAATGCTGGGAACAGCCTGTATGTACCTTTCAGCATGTGGGGAAAAAGAGGGCGTCTAAGGCACAGCAACATGGCGCGAAGATCTGCCCCCCTCCCCCCAAACCCTCAACACCCTCTGCTGGGGACTGTCAAAACACTGCAGTAACAGAACTTGTCACATGATGCAGCAGAGGCCTCGTAGTGGGGCAGACATTCCTCAGCCGCCTGGGGTGCCGAGTGGGTTTTATGTGACTGCTGTGATGACAGCCCATACAGGACACAGGTCACACCATCATTGGCTACTGCAGACCATATAGGACACAAGTTAAACCGTGATTGGCCACTACAGCCCATATAGGACACAGGTCACACCATCATTGGTCACTGCAGACTATATAGCGCACAAGTTAAACAGTGATTGGCTGCAATGTATCCACAATTCTCCTATAGTATAAGGCCTGTATGTCTCGCAATACAGTACACAAGCCACTCTCTCTCTCTCTCTCTCTCTCTATATATATATATATATATATACACACACGCAAACATATATATAGCGCCGAGGGATTTGTACCAGTAGCCATTGGATCACAGACACAGAGTCCTAATCTGCAGAGCCATGCACGTCACTCCATATTTGTCTACACCAGCCCATACAAAACACTGGTCCCTGTAATTGGCTACTCCAGCCCACAGGGTATGCCAGTCCCCGTGTGATTGGCTGCCCCTGGAGATCTCCACATTCTCCTCCCATCCCTCCATAAAAAGTGAAGAATGAGGATTTAATTGAATGGGCTGTATTCCCAGGGGGCAGCTACAAAACTCTCATACTTGTAATTATCATCCATTATAGTTATTGTTATTATCATTGGTAGAGCTATAGTATTATGACTCAAGCATTACAATTGCCTTTGCTTAAAGGCGTGGGTAGATTATATTAGAGCATGCTAGATGGATTCCTTCTGTAGTCTGAACTATTAATTCAAGTTTATAAATATCCCAGCTATCAGAGGTCAACTGCGAACACAGTCACAACAGAAAGCACACGCGATGCGAGTGAGTGCAGCCCAATTACCCCGTGGCCGCGCAGTTACCCCGGGCCAGGCTGAAGGGCGGCGGGGGGGCATTAGTCATAGGGGCGTGAGAGTATCTCAGCATGGGCAGTAAACAGACCGCCCTCTGGATCACAGCAAGTATGCATGAATCTGTGAAGCTGATGAGTCTGCACAGTGGAGGGGGGGGGGGTGCCCCACTGCCACTCTACCTGGGGTGTCCCCGACTGGGGCCACAGATCTCTGCACAGTCCGCCACTAATTCTGAGAGGCATGGACATTTTTTTATTTAGCAAAAAACTCATAAACCGGGGTGGGTGTGTCATGCCGGTCTGTGCATGCCGGCCAGAGTGTGTGGACAGTAGGGGGCCTCGTTACCGGTGACTCAGTGAACCAACAAGCTGCCGGAGAGAAGGAGGGAGCTGGCGGTAAGGCCGTGGGAAGGTGGGGGGGGGGGGGGGCAGGAAGTGACACAACGCGGATACGAGCCTGGGGGGGCCCAGAGAACTGAAAAAAGAGAAACAAGTCGGGATAAAGATACAGTTGGCAGAAACTTTTTATCTAAGGAAATATACAATGAAAAATGCAGGGTGATTCCCTGGAGCAGCTGGAGATTCAGGGCCTAACTGAGGGACCTAACAGTTATATCAGTCTTCCAATCCTGGGATTTGAACCAGCAACCTTCTGCGCACAAGCACAGAGTCCTAACTCACTCCAGAAATTCTCCAGAAATTCCAAGATTGTGAAAACAGGATGGAATAGAATAAGCAAGGAATGAAGGTTCAATGGAAACCCCTTTTTGATAGGGGTGGCTGGGAGAGGGGCAGGGGTGATAATGCATGCTCTGTAATGCCTGGATTTGCCCAACAGGACCCGGTACATTCAAGCAGTGATCAGCGGATAACACGAGTTGGTTAAACCTGGAGGCAAATGATTACGCATGATAGTCCCACACAAACTGGTCTTGGAAGCCTGCTTCTACTTCGCCCGACATTAATGACAGCTATTCAGCTGAGCAGTCAATACAAATCCACAGGGGTCACCTGTGATAAAATGAGATTCTCCATATTTAAATATCATTCCCCCAGATAGCTTGGTGGCATTACACTGCTGAATTACAGGGACTAGACAGCTTTGACCCCAAGTCCTACTGCTACACACCCTGCTGTTAGGAAAAAAGGGATGTGCTTGTGCCTTAAGACATTAAATGTTGTGTTAAGATGTTATGGAGGGTGTTATGACAGTGCTTGGAGTTTAATGATGCAGATGTTAGGCACATATCCATATAGCCACTGCAGAACTGGCCATGTCTTCAGCAGGGTCTGAAGTTTGAGCGACGCATTTGTTTTACACACTTAGTAACAATCCATCCATCCTACCCTGCTTATGCAGTGTAGTGTTACAATAACCATGCAGCCTAACCCAGGTAGCTTAGAGTGTGAGGCAGGGGACACCTTGGATGGAATGCCAGTCCATCGAGAGGCACACACCCCCAAGGGCATAGGGGGGTCTGGATACCATGGGCAACCAAATCCAAGTAGGGATCCATGGTAACATTTTCTCAAGGTGCCTAGAATTCCAAGCGATCCTGTGCATACCCACACAGCATGTGGTGACATTTAGAGAACAATTCACCTACCTGTATGTGTTTCCAGACCAGAATCAAGGTTTATTCATGGGGAATTTTGCTTGGTACGAAAGGTGCAGATGTAAGGACAGACAAACATGGCGATACATATGAGTATGCCAGGAAGCTATGCATGAGGAAGCTGCAAACTCCATAGACATATATAGACTCGAACCCGCAACCCTGGACTGCAGTCTTACCCACTGAGAATGGGGCGGGGGTAGATTTGAAAGACACTATGAAGTGCTGAGCCCCCAATCTGCCAGGGCGGTGTTCCCCAATACAGTCCTCGGGGACTCCCAAACAATCCACATTTTTTCTTCCTCCCCGCTCTGAGCCAATCAAAAACACAGAATACCTGATACAGGTGTCTTAGGTTCTGGTTGGGAGCAAAAGTCTGGACTGTCTGAGGGCCACCAAGGACTGGTTTGGGAAACACTGTGCGAGGGTATCCTGCCACTACAACACCCCAACCACTAATCTACTTCTATAGGAATGAAATATTTGGATTTCATTTTTAAGATGCAAGTGTAACATATGATATTAGGAAAAGCTTTATTTCTTCTGCAGTTGAAGAGATGAACAATATCTGGCCATTAGATGTCATTGTGGCTAAGGGTGAAGTCACTTTGAGTCCTGAGGGTATTTTTTTTTTGCTGTATCCAGGATCACAGTGCTTAAGTGGAGCTCACTTAGGGTGAAATAATCGGCTAAGAGAGCCACTTGCTCACAAGGATACGAGTGGAGGCAGAGGTAATGCAATACAGCGTTAAGCTGTCCACACCAATGAAACCACTTAAAATGAGAAGATGCCATGATTCAAGAGGCAAAAGGGGGATTTCAAGAAGTACCCTTGGAGGTGTGATTCCAGGAAGTATGGTGAGGCATGACAGAGGGGGTCAATCAGAAAAAGGTCACTCGGGTTTAGGTTACTCTGTGTCAAGATCAGGTGTCTGTAGATGTAGATTACGACCTTATGTGGGAGGGAGAGTTACCATCCCCAAGTGCTAGACAGTTTTCAAAACTTCTGTAAATCTTGAAAAATTAAACGATAACATTTGGTAGTGTTTCTGTAGTATGCGGTTGCCTCTTCGGATTCACCGCACACACCGCAGCGCCACAGATTCGTGGAAACATCGCGGCAGGACCGCAGGAACATCGTGAGCTTGTTACCCGTGACTAGAAAATGGGATCGCTTCGTCCCTAAAATTTCAGGTACACGGCATGCCCTGGACACGTGCTTCATTCGCCAGACAAATCGGGGATCCTGCCTTCAACGGACTGAAAAAGCCACAGACCGCATCGACAGACGGATGGGGACTGCGGCTGCACCGGCCCAACACGGCTCCGAAAGCGAGGAAGGCGGAAAGGGGAGGAAAGAAGGACCGCAAAAAGGAGCAGAGTAGAGGAATTCGTAGACATAAGGGGAAGAAGAAGGAGGGACGGGAAGAGCGAGGGAGCGAGAGGTGAAGGCGGCGGTGGGGGAGGGTTGTGAAAGCAAGTCTCGCGCACCAGCCGCTGCTGTGTGTGTGGTCGCCTAGCAACCCCGCTCGTCTGCTGCCTCTCCGTCTCCCAGGCCGCCGTGTCTCCAGCTGGGCGCGAGTGGGACAGGCAGAGATTTACCACAGCGGCGCCCGTCGTGGCGTTTCCAGCAAGGGAAGTACCCATTAATGAAACACCAGCAGCGGGGCAGATGGCACGCGGCCGTGCGCCGATCGTACGCTGGAAATGTGCGCGCGAACGTACACAAACACGGCGAATCCGTATCTGTTTGCCATTAGCGCAAGCTCCCATAGTCTTCGTTTTCACAATTTTCAGACTTAACCAAAAGCATTACAATTAGCAACATCAGGCAAGAAAAACTACAAGAAAAACACCATGTCCAAAGATCATACGCTAAATAATGTAAAGTAAAAGTAATTACACGGGGAACCCAGACAGTTACAGAAGATCAAAAATCAGACTAGATTAACATGCTAGTGCAAATCGCTTATTCTGATTTAAACTCATGCTAAAGTGCAGAAGTGCACAATATACTGCCATAGTTCATAAATGCTAGGCCTGTCATGTTTTGCATGTTTCCGTGGATTATCCTCTGCCTTGCGCCCAGTTTCCCGGATAGGTTCCGGATTCCTTTGACCATACGTAGAACTAGCGGGAATAGAATATGGATGGATAGATGATGTATGGTATGGATGGATCTATGGATTGATGGATGGATTTTGCAAGAACAATAATACATTTATTGAAGTATGCATAAAGTGTGTTATTTCACAAAGATGATCGTCATGATGTGTGAATACATTAAATGAATCATGTGGGTGTATTTTTTTTTTAAAAGTAAGACAGGTAAACGAATCACAAGATAGAAAGGTAGACTAAATTCTTGCTGTCGGGGATACAGTCCACTAGTAGAGTGATGGGCGTGTCCGGTGCAACACTACGGCACCGCCTGCTGGGGGCGCTCTGCTGATCGCGGAAAGAATCAGCGTGCCGCACCTGGTTAAAGCTACACCGAGACAGAGGGGGAAAAAACCGGGAAGTGAGCTTGTGTGAGACAGAGGGAAGAACGAGGCAGATCGAGTGAGGAATAATGCGACTGGGGCGCCGTGAGCAGGAGGATAAGCGAGAGACGGGGTGAGAGTGAAACAGCGCTTGGGTGAGAGTCAGTAAATAGTGAATGAAAGTGCAAGTCTGTAAGTGAGTCAGAGAGAATGATTAAGGGAATATCTGAGTGAATGACTGAGAGGCATCCCCAAATTACCCCCGTTTTCCTGCTCCTCTTCCTCAGCGGACTCGTTACATATTAATCTTTCATAAAGCAGGATCAGAAATAAACTATTTCCCTTTCCATGCGCTCTATTGTTCAGCTTTGCTCTTCTGCTCTGTCATATACAAGCGAGAGGAGGCAGGAAGCACAGAGAGGGTCTGGGCTGGGCTCGGGGAGGTTCGGACGCATTTAATTAGTGGGGAAGAGTACATCTAAATGATCGACGAGCTCTTAAGCATTGCGTGAGTTACACATGGTTATTACCGCCCTCGACTCCCGGGGGGACTATATTCGCGAACCGCAGCCACAGCTGTGCGGAACTCCTGAGCGCGGTGTCATTCACGGGGCGACGGCGTCTGCAGGGGACACCCCGCCATAGACGACGCTAGGCTTTTCTCCCGGAGTGTACAAGGAGAGAGAAAGCCACCCCGATAAATACATTTGTAAAAAATACATATACAATCCTTGTTATTATACATTGATATAACTAACACGAGCCGCATTTCAAATATAGCTTTATTTTTATAGAACTTAATATGTTTAAATAGCATTTTCGTCTGACGAAAAGGGGGTGCAATTGCACCCCCGGTAAAATCGCCTGTGCGCTCCAAACAGCGCAATGAAGCCAAACTCGCGTTGAAATATGTACCATCCGCAAACCGCATAATTTCTCTTCCGAGTTTAAAAGCCAACTCCAAATCTGATAAACTGCTAAACATATTGATAATTCGCGTGTTTAAAACGTGTATATGACCTGGCATTGTGTGTCGCTTTGTGACATCGTTGAATCCACCAGTGTCCCCAAATTGGCTGTCCTCGGAAACATCGCGTTACCTAAGAATAATCTGTAGTTCTTGCTTATGTTTTTGCATATACGTGTGACACGCTACCATTAATATGTTTACAGGACAGGATCAGCTGTATGAACACAGTCCAGCATCACCTGGCGAGCCCTCTTGTAAAATGCCAGACTCCCGTTTTCACTGCACCTTCCCCTGCCCCACTCTCTCTCCTCCGGCGCTCCCTCCCTCCCTCCCTCCCTCCCTCCCTCCTGGTGCAGTCTGCAGTCTGGCGCACTTGCTGACCCCACCCGTCCCCGCACCCTCCCTGCCTCACCCCCGCTGCACACAATCGTTGCCCTTGACTCTGGCATCTTTCATGGTGGGTGTAAGGACCAAGGTGAACCAGACACGATGACACACACACACACACACACATGGTGACCCCCTCACAAACAGGCACACACAGATCACACATGGTGACCCTCTCTCTCTCTCTCACACACACACGCACACACACACACACCCCCAAAATGAGAGTTAGCATAGGGAAAATCCACTTGGTGTCATGCTCAGTAGTGGAGCACAGTGCGCTGTGTGAGTACGTTCCTCTTAGACATGGGACTTACAGGAACATAGTATGGCCCGTCAGCGAGCTACTGTGAGAGATTTCACTGCCATTGGTATATGTCAACCCTAGAGGGCATCACACTGGAGCGGTCAGCTCATAATGGAGCTTTGAAGTACAGAGTCAGCCACAAAAGTCCCGTCAGCAGGAAAGCGGCGTGCTGACGCAGTGTGCTGACGCAGTGTGAGAAGTCTGGCACGTCATTGCAACGCGGCAAGTTTTGGTGTTTCACAGTGGTGCATTGCCATGGATGGGGGTGGGGGGGGCATTATCTATGTATATTGTGCTGGGTTTCCTTAAATCATTTATATAGCCTCTTTTCCAAGTTCAGTCTTTCCTGGATTGTCTCCTACCACGTGATTCCCGCCCCTAGCTCCTCCCACCCCATAAGAGCCCCACCCACAGCTCCTCCTACCCCATGATCTCTGTCTCTAGCTCCTCCCACCCTGTGATCCCAGCCCCTAGCTCCACCCAGCCCCGACACGCACCGTACTGGCGGCCGGTCCGCCAGGCCCTCACGGCGCAGTGCAGAGCTCCATCCAGCCACAGCAGCAGCCAGCTGATACAGAAACCCAACAGCAACCCCAGCATCAGGTCCATCTCCTGCTTGGTCACGCTGTCGCTCACAAAGTAGTTCTCCGAGGAGTCTACCAGAGACTGGTCACCATCGTACGGGATCACATAGTGCACGTGGTGCCTGGGACAGCAGCAAGGAGGAGCGGGGGGGGGGGGGTGTTGGTTAGGGTTTCGGAGGAATAAAGTAGGAGAATATGGAAATTTAGAAGAAGAAGAAAACAGAGAGAAAAGAGAAATTTGTTACTAAACACTGGAAAAAAAATCCCGCTTCCACTTCATATTCATAGACATTGTTTGTTAGAAGTTCCTCCAATGGATGACCGTGATAGTGTGAGCTCTCAATAACAGGACAGGAGGCACGTCGGAATGGGAGAGCCACACACAGCAGCAGCCAATGAGCAAAAAGCGCTGAAGCAAAGTAAAACGCCACGAAGAAGCAGTCTGCCAGCCTACTGGACCGTGTCCACTTAGATCAGTTCATTTCGGAGTCGGCAAACACCGAACGTTCACCCCCCACCCCCATTATTTTGTTGCTAGGTTACAGCACCATTGTGAGATCATTTTTTTGTGCCAGATAATTTGGAAAGTGTAGACGTGCATGGGTATGTAGTGCCATCCTGACATCCAACATCTGGAGCCCAGGGTGTGGGGGGGGGGGGGAAGGTGACGGTGAT
>JAODUD010000002.1:26153112-26163358 GCA_026784285.1 Stomatorhinus walkeri
GAGAAAGGTTTGAATAAATGGGGACACAAAACAGATTGTGTACAATTTGTGGAAACGCAGAACAGAAAAGCTTGACGAACTGAAAGACCAGCAGGCCGCAGGCGAGAGACTCGAGCCTCACCGAGCGCCCCGTTGAGGTTCTGAAAGATGCGTGAGCGATGATCCAACGTCACATTGAAATTTTTCTATAGGGAGAACCAAATATGAGTGACTTTGCGCACTTCTGGGATTACAGAGCTCTGACACAAACTCCTAAATAAGCAAGAGATGCTTTACAGCTTGATTCAGGGAGGTCATGAAAGACCTTAAGGCAGGTTAGGAGGCCAAGTACAACTACAACAACCAAAACGAACAGATCACAACCTTGTCATGAAGAAACAGTTAGATTATACATGGATGGACGAATGGATGGAAAATGAACAATGAACTAGATTGGATTAACAATCATAATGAACTAGGACAGTAATCGAACCAGTGGTTAGAAACCCCCATAAGACCCCCTCCACCAGCCCCTACCCGGTGAGCCGGGTCCAGATAGATCCTGGTGTAGAACAGCTGGTCGTCATCATTGTCCTTGTACTTCCACTGCTGCACAATGGCACTGAGATCGGGGGCATAGCCTATGAAGCCTGGAGCAACGGGGGGACACAGAGCATCAGTCTGCGTGGATAGAGGCCCCGCCCCGCCAAACCCCACCCTGCCAAACCCCGCCCCACTGGCACTCAGCGAGCTCACCTCCAGAGTTAAGGTAACGCTTCCCCGTGTGGACGGGAGGATACTTGGACGCCAGCCTCTGGTCGGGCCAGCAGAAGCCCTCTGCGGAGAAGACCACGCGGTGACCCATCCGGGAGAACTTCCAGAGCAGCTCCTGAGGGCCACTGGCCATGATTACATCATAGCTACAGGGAGGCAGAGGGCACCAGTGAGCAACAGACCAAAGATCACATACAGGAAACACCATATATGGAAACAGCATATATGGAAACAGCATATAGCAAAGATGAATACAATCATGCAGTTAGTGCCTTCCTAAAAAGGACACCCCCCCAAAAAAAATATATATTGAATTATATTCCAGGGAACAAGACACATCAGCAGTCAGTTTTGTCCCCCCACAAGAGGATGATGACATTATTTAAACATACATCAGATGATAAATATGAGAGATTAGAAGTTTGCAAGGATTTAGAAGGCTTAACGCATTTTACATAAATACAAAATATAATCAATTGAAAATATTGCAAAGGTCACAATACAGCAGGATTTTCTAGAAGGGATCCTCCAGACTGCCATTTCGGGTCAGGGAGCAGTGTGATTGCTGGTGCTCTGCCCTGTCCTATGAAGGATTTCCATTGCCACCCTACTTAAGGTTGCATTCGCAGTCTGCTTTTATTAGGGATGAGAGGCGACCACAAAACCACAGCAGACAGCTCTCCACTGAAGAGTGATTCATTTCACAGTGGAGTACTACCCCCTGATTAAAGGCTCCAGGCTGGGGAACAGACTTCTAAAAATTCCACTGCTCCTTCTACCGATGCAAAATGAGGCATCTCATCAACACAACCGACCAACTCCACACCGCAGAGACGACAAGAAAACAGACACTTTAAAAAAAAAAAGAAAAAAAAAAACGCCCTGCGTTCCATTCAAGGCCCTGTTTTTCCTCCTTATATTCGCTCTACAGTGGCACCTGCTCACAGCTGAGCACCCACAGGATTACAGATCTGGGAAACAGCAAGATCCTCTGGCCCAGAAACCCAGCGGAGCAAAAAGCGGTCAGCTAACAGCACATGCATCAGAGCACCTGGATGCTAGTCCACCGTTTCATTTGGCATGATGACTGTAATTGAGGAGGAGGATTATGGGAAATGGCACAAGTGTCCTTTCTGGATGGAGGACGGGCTATTGAGTAGAGTAAGATTACCCTAATGCAAGCAAAACAAGATTTTTGGGACCCGTCCAATACAGAATAATACGGTGTCTCAGATATTAACTTCACCAAACAAAGCCAAGCAGAACCGAGTATACAGGAAAGCAGCCATGGAGGCACAAGAGTGTGACAGGGATAAAGCCCCTATTCATCACTCTGAGGGCCAGCCGGTCAGACTGGCAGCCCCCCGGTAACCAGAGAGAGCTGGAAGAGGAGGAGGAGAGACACAAGGAGAGGGAGAAAGCACTGAGCAGAACAGAAGCTCTCCAGGGAGGCTGGTACAGAAATGAGCTCAAGAGGGGAAGCTATTGGAAACTGTGCAGGGAAAGAGAAACGGAGACCCCAGGGACCATCAAGCGTCTGGTAGAGAGCTGCAGAGCCCTGTCTATTCCTTAAGAAGCAATGTCCACCCTCCCCCGGTGCAGATTCAGCATCCTCTATAGCAGCCACTCACCTGTCCACGAATAGGATGACCAGGTCCTCCCTGTCGCTGTACCGCTGAAGCTCCTTCTTCAACCAGCGGACTTTCTGGCCCCCTCCAACAGTACGGGCCACGTCCCCACCTTTCCATTGCTCACCCAGGCCCAGAACCTGACCGCGGACACAGAGAGGATTGTGAAGTCAACATGTTTAAAGACAACCGTCAGCAGGGGCATGAAAGAGGAGGGGCGAAGTTGTGATACCTTCATGGTGTAGTTGAACTGCCGGGCAGTTCTCATGAACCTGTTGAAACCATCGGTCTCCTCAGTGGCAACGGTGATGACCAGCAGGTTCCCTGAGATTAGGAGACACAAGAGAGCATGTATGTGTGTGCTGAGACAGCAGGAATATAAAATGAACAAGCAAACAACAATGTTCTGTGTACAGGCATGGAGTGTGGCTCAGTGGGTTATGAAGCTGCATCTGCGATCAGAAGGTGGTTGGTTCGAATCCCACGGTCAGCAGAGTGATGTCACCTGAGCAAGGCCCTTAAGCCCAAATTGCTCCAAGGATTGGCTGACCCCGCTTTCAATGCTTTGGATAAAGGCTAAATAAGGTATAAATAAATATTGGTTGGCAAAGGTTCCATCAATTCAAATACATTTTAATGTTTTCTTTTTAAAAACAATGCGACAGGAAGAAACAGAGAGAGGGCCTACAGAACGGCCTTAAAACTTACTGATAACCATACACAACCAGCTAACCAGCATCCACCATGACTTGTTTTACTATGTAAACTAATAAAACAGCAGTGAATTTTCAGGGGCCCCTGACACTGACCGGGAAAAAGAGAAGATGGGTGAATAGGTAAAAATCCAGGCTACTCTCTCCAAAATACCACATTCCGGCTTCAGGTCACTGGACAAAATGTTTCCCCAAATTATTAATATCATTACTACCAGGACTAGGTAAGAATGTCTTAAAGCCCATAAACCCATAAGCCATGGGTCACACGAAGGCCTCAGCCTTGAGCTGATCAATCAGGAGCTGATCTATTCTGCAGAACAGGACACACCCCGCTGGTCAGTCTCTCCGGACCTCAGAGAAGCACGGGAACATAGCGATACATGCGCCCTTCGGCTCGGACGGAAACCACATCTTCAAGCCACGACTGTGAGTTTCAGCCGGAGCTGAGTGAGCTTTGGAGAACGAGTGCAACACAGCAGAATGATACAGGCACCAGAGTCGATTTGCTGGAGCAATTTCAGAGGAGTCCTACAACCATGAGACTTCAACCTTGCATCTACCGGCAGGACAAGCCTGCATCTAACTCCTCTCCCGCCAGTCACCTTCCTGATACAGCTAAAAACATTTATCAGACGAGATTTAATATGTTAAATACACATATTTCTGAGCGTTGGTGATTAAAATTAAAAAATTATAATAAACTTGTATCACATATCTGAGATTCTGTTAAACAAATGGATGTATGTTACCGGATCTCTTCACATTTTCAGCTAAGTAACATTTTACCCGGTACCTCTGAAGCCGCACACGTTTTAGGGTGGGGGTAGAGCTGTACACGTGTAGGTAGGGGGAGGGTCCGACGTAATCAATGCTCCCCATTTTAAGTCGTGTTTCATTCAGTAAGTTTGTCTTTAGGAGTTTAGTTTAGCAGTAACAGAAGTAGTGTAATAATAGGAGTTTAGTTTTACTCCTAAACTCCTATTACTACAGTATAAACACAAGGCAAGACAAAAACGGTACCCGTAATGGCTAGAGTTACAGCTATATCTGCCGTAATACTCTCCATCTATAAGTGATAGTAATACTATTTCTGATGAGAATTTATGTTAGTTACATATCATTCATACCGTTTAAATACAGACCAAGCTTTTAATACACGCCTGTAATCCATTTTTCACATGTACTATATACGAGTTAACTGATTTTCAAGTACAGGCAAACAAATGCCTCACGACCGTTTCCGTCCGGTTATTTTATCTTTCACACGACTTAATATTTATTAAGACGCAGATAGTCCAGCTGGCAGCGCCAGCATATCGATCGATACTTAATTATCGGATGCGCAAGCACAGTTTGCGGTGTAACTGCGCATCGCTATGGCTGCGCCGAGGAGTAAAATGCGACATGGATGGAATCCTTCAAACCACAACAATACCTGGATCTAAGGTCCTTCTGTTCGCAGCTGTCGCAAAGACTGTACAATAAAGGAATAACACAGAGATCGCATTAAGTAGCGAGTGCATTGCTGTCCCTCGATAAATTCTTGTTGTTTTAGTCTAAGTGTGCAACCCTCCTACTCCTGTTCCCGTCTGCCCTTCTTGTAGACCCTAAGTTTGGGAAATCTTCTATCATGGCTCAGCAAACAAGTCCCACCCCTCTACTAACCACCAATAGGCTTTAACAAAATATGATTGACTGCGAATTCCGCCAATAGAAACACAAGAGAGTCACTGATCTGAGCCCAATCGTAACGGGACAAATGGATGATTTTTCTAGATGTCCCCTGGCCGAAGGGGTTTTGCTGCCACGTCTCAGGAATGCTGGAGGGGGGAGGTGGAGGGAGAGTGCATGCTTTTACAGGGGGCATCCCTGAGTTACGTCACCGTGACGGCAGTGCAGGATTGTCATTTTAAAGCCGAGCTTATATCAGGCTTGGTATTGATTGACACACGGCAGGAAAACTTCTGCTAGCTAAACACGCTCTCTGTTCTATATCTAACAGGAAGACTGACTAATGTAACGTCAGTGTGTTTACACCAAGGTTTTTATTCAATGAGATGACTAACTCAGTAACTGCAAGTTCGATTGTATCGATTGTAGTTGACATTTGAAGTGATGTTCCAATAGACAAGAAACACGATAGAAGAACATTAAGTGTAGAAAACAATCCTATCCAGTGTGTTCTCTTTCGTCGTACCCTGTGCTGCCTCTGACCTTATGCTTGAGATGCTTGATCGTGTAGGCAACATAGGCAACTGTATATAGTGTCGTCTTCTGAGGAGGCCACTGACAAATTGGATATGCTGCCACTTGCATGCTGGCTGCCCCATCCTTCCGAGGTGGCATATGCTGCACTCACGGCAGCTCATTGGATGCGCTGCTGCCTGCCTGCTGCCTCCCCTATCCCCCACTAGGGGGCACGCTGCACTCGAGGTACTGATGTGTTGATGGACACAGTTTAAAGCCTGTATCCGTTCTTTAGTTTTTTGGAATATTAATGTTCTTGGTGTATATGTGCATCAGATTTCAGTCCCTGTCAGAAAATGGGTTGGATAACTTTATTGGTGATTGGTGTCGTTCTGAATGATCTGGGTTAAAATTTCTGTCAATTATGCTGTTTTTTGAACCATTACGTATTGATCTTGGTGATTTTATGTGTTGGCTTTTTACAGCAGCCTCCCAGAGAGCCTCCCAGGTCCTGCGGTTGGTGGCACATTTTCTTTATTTTCTAAGACTGTGGGTATTCTTGGTGATTTTGTGCGTAGCTCTATTAGTCAGAGATCACCATTGTCATGCTGACGGACCCGAAATAGAACCTGTATTCTGTAGTTTTTTGCTCTATTAATGTTCACACTGTTTTCATATCTCGTTCTGATGCCAGTGAGCCCAAGTGCTCCATAGGTTAGCTGGTTGGAAATCAGTGTTTGTTGGAGATGGCTGTGAAGTTCATTAAGCTTGTTGGTGGGGAAATTTAACAAATTCACAGAATGGCTGGGGTGCCCCAGAGGAGAGATTTGGGAACTGAAGTGGTGTTCATCTAGCCATCCAACAAGATATCAGTAACTTTTTAGAGATTTACCTTAAGCGATATACACATGCAATTATGAGTTTTCTGCAACTACTGGACTGTGCAGGCGAATATCTCTGCCTGACGGGTTTCTAACTGGGTGTTTTCTGTCTTTGGCCTGGTCTTTGTATGCCATTTGAATGAGTATCGGCAAAGGCAAAGGCATGCTCACCAACTCAGCCCAGGCCGTGTCCCTGTCCTCGGGAAAGATGGCTGGGTCACTCTGTGCCCCGTTAAAATAACAGAAATAACAGGAATTCGATTTGCATGCTGACAGTAAGAAATACAAAGAAAAAAATAAATAGAAATCGTCACTTTTCTGTAACTGTTTTCCTGTTTGCAGCTGAACAACCAAGACCTTTCCTAGAAATATATCTGTACACACAGTCTCTGCTTCCTCTGCCAGGTAAAAACAGCTTCCCAAAATCAGACATGAACTGACATTTATGTTTTTCTATGAGGACATACATGTACATATGTGCATGAGTTTGATTGGTGTCAATGTGTATATACACTGTGTGTGAATGTATGTATGCATGTATATGTGTATGTATATAATCTGTCATAAGTCTGCATGGCTGTTTTTTTAGTTCATTAAAATTCCATAATATTCCCTTTTCCAGTTTGTATCTGTTCCTTCTTTGTGTGTGTGGGGATGTAGCTCAGTGGTAGAGCGCATGCTTCGCATGTATGAGGTCCCGGGTTCAAACCCTGGCATCTCCAGTTGTCTTTAATAGCTCAGGCACTGCTGCTGACTTTTAATCTGACAGTCCAGGATTCAAGTCCCTATTCAGGCAAGCATTTCTCAAGACAGTATGCGTCTCAGTTGACAAAGCCCCTGTGTCATCCTGAAGTAACCGGTTTCAAGCCTTTATCTGTTTCTTTGGACTGTTAATGTTCTTGTCCGGCAGATTTCAAATTTCAGTTCTTCGTCTTGTTTTCACTGTGCCTGTGGTCAGGTGTCATTGCACAGTGCCGCAATCTGTGCCTCTCTCCTCACTGTATGCAATAAATAGTGAATCCTACAAATGTTCCTTATAGCTTTACTGTCCAGTCTTAGTCACTGTGGATTTTATGTGTAAGGGTTACCATTCTGTTCATGCCCTTAACATAGTCACTAGGTATTATATGTCACAGAACTGGTCTTCTTATGCTTATAAACAGCCTGTAGGATATGTGCCCATTGTAAGCTTCCTGCTCCTGGTCTGGGGCTTTGGGGTTTATGGAAAAGGCCATGAGACTGAGGAAGTGGTATTCGGGTGATAAAGACATGGAAGGAAAAACCACTAATTAAACTTCTATTTCCTGAGCAGTCACTTGCTTTCATAATGGCAGGCAGTAGGTTGGTAGATATACTTTATTGGTCTTGTGGGGGGGTGGGGGGTGGAATTAATTTCCTGGAGCAGTTCTAGGTCAATTCAGCAAGTTTAATAACCACAATGGTCACACACAATAGGTGCAACAGGTGTATGATGCAGTGCAATGGGATTCATTCCAAAAGACACATGTACAGTAATCCTTTATTAAACCGGGCTAAACAAATACAGAAGGGACCAATAAGCATGCATGTTGCAGTTAGCCTCAGTAGTCACCAAAGTGCATGGAACTGGGATCAGGCAGTGGCATCAGGCACTGATACCAGGCACTGGCATCAGGCACTGACACCAGGCATTGGCATCAGGCACTGGCATCAGACACTGGCATCAGGCACTGGCATCAGGCACTGACATCAGGCACTGGCATCAGGCACTGGCATCAGGCACTGACACCAGGCATTGGCATCAGGCACTGGCATCAGACACTGGCATCAGGCACTGACTTCAGACACTAACACAAGGCACTAGCGTCAGGCACTGACATCAGGCGCTGGCATCAGGCACTGATATCAGGCACTGACTAAGAAAATAGGGTGAGTTCTGCTCTCATCCTCTCTCCTGTCATGTCTGTGGACTGCCCTGTTCCTTTATGAAGTTTATCCAGACAATAGTCATCTCTATTTGCTATTACCCATTGTAAGCTTGATGGGCCAAATGGCCTCCTTTCCTTTGTAAATTTCTTATGTTTTTATTACATTTATCAGATGCTTCTATCCAAAACAACATATATATTTTTTGCAAAGGCCTGCAGCATTTGGCAATTAAGGGCCCAACACTGAAGTCACTCTCCCAAGCCTGAGATTTAAACCAGCAACCTTTTGATCACAAGTGCAGGTTTCAGACCCACGACACACATTCTCAAATGACCGCAATGACTAACCACCCGCTAACTGTCCCCCATGCTGTTATGTTGATGCTACTCTCATGGTTTGCATAAGATCCACTGTAACCGCCAGCCTGTCCGCTGGCACCTTTTCCCAGTGCATATGACAGCCCTCATTGACGGTGAGGTGTCCAGGCTTCCCAGTAATATACTTCTAATGGACCATGTAAGTGGATGATTCATTCATGATATTCATGCAAAAGGCTGTTTTGCTTCTAAATCATTTTCATTAAAATATTAATGAGGGCAGGTCACATGATACAAGTACGGCTGTAAACATATATTAATATATTGTGGTCAAACAGCCGCCAAACAAAGGAACACTAATTACAGTAGCAATGATTAATCCAGGGTAACCTTGGTGACAGGAAAACCGAGCTCAGCTGACCTTACAGCTTTCTTAAAGGAACAGACCGTGGAAGATACCATATTGGGATTCTTTTGAATACATTTTTTGCATTGGCTTCATCTGTTTAGCAGGTGAAATTTGACATGATGACTTTGCATTAATTTATGAAGCAGGTCTTAGTTTATGTCATCAACAAAAACTGCTGATTTATTAAAAATGGGCCTTCAGGTATTTTGGTGCAAAAATACATTTGATTTTAATTGTACTATGGCAAAGTTTTAATTTTTAAAATACCAAGATTTTTATAATTAATAAAGAAAAACTGTTTAACTGCAGGAGGCCAAGTCTCAGTGATGAAGACTATCAGGTAAACTAATGTCCATACCATCAACATTTTTACAGTGGGGGCTGTGCATGTCATACTCTCAGGTGGGGGGCATTTATTTTTACCTGTTAAACATATTGAGGTATTAAATTAATGAGGGGGTTGTCTAGTGTCATCTTTACTGCTATACATCAGTACATACTACCTTTAGTGCTGAAGTATGTTTACCTTTATACTATTCTTATGCTACTTACATAATTTATGTATTATTCACTTCATATTTGTATTGCATCTGCGTCTGATTTGGAAGTCATTATTCCCATTGTGTGTTTCAATAAGAGCAGTAATAATGCAATACTAAATAATTAATGTTCTGTTTATGTTCTGTAATTTTTTTCTGAACTGGTTCGTTCGACTTTTAAGAAATTCGAGTTCTAATGAGTTTGAGAACTCCCCTTTTCTCGATTGTGTCTGTTCCTTTTATTTATGTGTGGTGATGTAGCTCAGTGGTAGAGTGCATGCTTTGCATGTATGAGGCCCCGGGTTCAAACCCCGGCATCTCCAGTTGTCTTTATGACCCTTGATAATTTGGGCAGTGCAGCTGACTTTTAATCTGCGGGTCCAGTATTCAAGGCTCTCTTGGTTCCGTGAACTAAGCCTCTGTGCCTGTGGTCAGAAATTAACTGGTTCAAGCCTGGGATCGGCATATCAGTGGGTCCTTGAGCTTGGGCCTTACCCCCAGCTCCCTGGGTGCTGCCCTTCATGGTCAGCTTCCTCTCATCTGCAGAGGGGTAAAGCAGATTTCCTACTGGAGCTCAGTACAGTGTCCATTATTTATTTCAATTTGCTTGCACTCTGTTTACACAATGAAGTCTTTCCTGCAGCGTTGCACCCACCTGCACAACACAGTGAAAGTCTACTCTAAGATCATCAGACTCCTGGTCAGAGCACTTTCATCCCTGAGTGAGCAGCAAAATCTAAGAGCCGTGTGTAGGATCCCGCAGGACCCCTCCCATGCTCTGCTCCCGGAGTTTGAGTGGCTCCCCTCAGGACGACGGCTCCGCTGTCCCGGCCGCAGGACCCCTCCCATGCTCTGCTCCCGGAGTTTGAGTGGCTCCCCTCAGGACGACGGCTCCGCTGTCCCGGCCG
>JAODUD010000002.1:26163458-26189183 GCA_026784285.1 Stomatorhinus walkeri
CAGGACCCCTCCCATGCTCTGTTCCCAGTGTTTGAGTTTGAATTATGAATCAAACTCAGGACCTCACAGATAGTGAGTAATTTTTTCTTCTTTTACTTACAGTACAGAGCTACAGTCACACTCTGGCACCAGGTACCCCTAACACAAAAATCACCCAGTTGTTACACTTTAACACCAAATCCCCTATAAGGACTTCTAGGTCATGATTGGTCACAAAATACCCACAAACCAAGCTTCAAACATATGACAAACATAATCCTCCAACCTCTATTGACAATAAAGTCTATCTTTCTACCTATTGGTCTAGCTTGGTATCAGTTAACATTCGCCCAATTTGCTCAATACTCAAAATGGCCTAAACTCTGCTGTGTAATTCACTGCATAGCATATTGTACTTCATTCTAGATCTACAACATTCTGTACATTCCTGTAAGCCTAGCCAATCAGGGCAGTGTTGAATCCCTGCTTGCAGGTGCCCACCGCAGATGCCCATCTCTCCAAGGTCTGTTGGCCTGTGCAGCTGACAAGGACACGCGGTGACCACAATGAGTTCTATTAGCAGTAGCTGCAGCTGGATCCAGAGGGCACCCCCACCCTGGAAGAGCTCCCAGGTGGGGGGCAAACGTAGTATGGTTCACTGTAGCACAGCATAGTGTAGCATAACAGAGCATAGCATGGCATAGCCTGACAGAGGGGGTCAAGCCAGCCAATTGTAAGACAGGACACTGTTATAGGGCATGAACATCAGAGCCGATGTGAACCTCTGTTCTGTCATTCTCCAGGCATGCAGCAAAACTGCCAGTGTTATTTACACAGTGACAATGACTGGTCGGGTTCTGGCTCTGGCAGCACTGAGAGTGGTTCCGAAGCAGCCAATCTGCATATCCCTGTTCCCCATGGAAATCCAAACCGATTTACACTCCAGTTGGTCGAAAATTTGCTTTATCACAATGAAATTTGAGTGTGGTATTTCTCATTAGTCAGGCGGGAAAAGTATTCACTGACTTTGAAGAAGAGAGGTGCCTTATGGAAAATGCCATCTATAGAAGTAAAATGACAAAATTGTTAACAGTGTATAGAAACGTCTTGATGATAGTCTAGTGATCAAACTACTGGAAGCAGCGAAGTGAGAGAGAGCCAGTACTCGTGTTTTGTCCCATGTATCTCCGGATACTGTTGCTGGACCTAGTTGATAATTGTAATAATTGATTGACTTTGGCTGCTGCAACATTCTCTATGATGGTGACACAAAGTATACTTCATTCATTGCCACTAGGTGGCACTCAGATTATACTATTGCATTTTTACCACCCTTATATATATATATACACTTCACTTGTCTGTCTGTCTGGGTGGAATATTGAAATCGATTTTTTACTCACTTCCCGTTGTCCGATCGAGCTGAAATTTTGCACGCTGATGTAAAGTTGATGACAATGCATGAATCCATTAACAGATTTGCCACTTAATTGGTTAATTAGTGATAATCAATTAATTAATGTTTTAACCCTTTGATTAATTTAATCCTAGGATTAAATTAATCCCAGGATTAAGATAATCCCAGAATTACATTTTAATCGCAAGAATAAACTGAGTTATGCTATTCATTTGCCCAATTATGTCCGAAAATTGACTAATTAAGCAAAAATTTTCAGAAAAACTCAAACACAACAAATTTCAGCTTGCTATGATGAAAAATTTCTTCCCAAGTTTTTACTTGTAAACAATCGAGTTGGCATTGAAATTTTTGCTAATTGAAATTTTTTTTGTACAGTTCTCTCTGTGAACGTAAAACAGAAACCCACCAAAATCGCCCAACTTTCTGAAATTGAATCATGAATAGTCGACAGAAAACAGTTGAATAAAATTATCTT
The DNA here is from genome assembly GCA_026784285.1 of Stomatorhinus walkeri. NCBI lineage: Eukaryota > Metazoa > Chordata > Actinopteri > Osteoglossiformes > Mormyridae > Stomatorhinus > Stomatorhinus walkeri. The sequence goes on from JAODUD010000002.1 coordinate 26,165,333, forward strand.
AAGAAAGATTTGAATAATGTTGAATAAATATGTATTAAAAATGGCAATGAATTTCCTATTTTCATTACAGCTAGTAAAAATATCGATCGCAAATTCCAGCTCTTTTTGTCACGATATAAGGGTGGTCTTTAAAAAAACTATTTTTTAAACGCATATTTTTTAAAATCCTAAATAATTCTCCCTATATAAATCTATCTTACCCATATATAACCTATTGCAGATATCCTTTTTTTTCTTCCACAGAACATGGTGCTGACATGACCAGACACTACTAAGTTGCTGGAGCCAATGTGCGGCTTTAATTAGAGACGTAATATTCTTTTATCCTTTGAAACTCTCCAGGAAAAGTTATATAAAAACATTTAATTATTTTTTTCTTCATATACTAACGGTACACAAATGACTTTGCAATACCCCAAAATGACCATTAATCTCCTAAACAATGACAGACGGCCTGATAGCAGTGGGTCATCACGCCACTTGTTATTCTTCATTTTTAGCCCTGACACTATTTCTGTGTGTCTCCACTGGCCTCCACTTAAGTATGGGATGGACTTCAGAATTCTCCTGCTCGCTTGGAAGGCACTAAAAGCTCAGAGTCCTGCTAATTTATATGAACTGGTTAACAGGTACAATCCATTATGTACATTCAGATCACAGACTGCAGATCTTCCTCGTATAAATGAATGGACTGGGGGTTGTAAAACGCTGGGCACCTATAAGAATGAGCTCAGTCTTGCCGTGCGCTTGGATGTCTTTGTGTTTGCTTGGTCTTGACTCGTCTCAAACACTTGACAAAGCTTCCCAAGTCCCTCCCTAGCATGTGCCTGCAGAATGTAGGCAGCTTCAGCGCTCCCCCAATGTTTTATATTAGCTGCAGTATTTTTCAACACTGTGCCCCCCCCACCCACTACGGTTAACTCACATCCTTACCATGTATGGTTCCATAACCAAATGTAATGTGTTCAGCAGGACACAGTCATGTTCTAGTGAAATGAATAATTACTAAAGGATACAGTGGAGGTGTATTTGTGACTGACCAATGACCAGTTTCCTTTGTGACTGACCAATGACCAGTTTCCTTTGTGACTGAACAATGACCAGTTTGATCAGCTGGCTGGAGTGAGATTTTTAATTTGAGACAGGTCTGCACACACATGCACATGCATTTACATGTATGTAGCAGTTTTATGACCTTGTAAATAGTCTCTAGGGTATGCAAACTACTCTAACACTTGGGATGTAGCTAATTTTAGGTTTATAATGGAAACATATACTGTAGAATTCTTGTGTGAGTGTGAGAGCTGATAGCGTGACTGTCACACCAGATGCGTGAGAGCTGGCAACCCTGATTTCTTAGCGGAAAATAATTATTTCTTAATTTCGAAGGCGGTCATTATAAATAAATTATTTAAATGTAAATATTTGTTTATTCAATTCAATTTATTTTTATATAGTCACCCCAAGGTACTTTACATGGGCATGTTGTGATACACTACAATACTACAATATCATTAAGGCAGAATAAAACAGAAACGGGGAATAGGAAAGACAAGGAAAATAAAGAAAGCAAGTCAGATAATTAGAGGAATCACAAGACAACACATTAGAGGAATCAAAAACTCCACAGCCAAAATATATCAATGAGTCAGTTCTCCATGCCAGTCTGTGATGGGTGGTAGATTGAAGTCTGACCCACGATGGACTGAACCAAGATTCCAGCTTAGGCGGTGCCGACCTTAGGCATCATCTAGACATGTTGGAAGGAAGCCAGAAAGCATGAGTGGTCCGAACATGCGCAGGCTCATTAATGGACAATCATAGTAGGTAGAATTGGCATGTATAGCAGCTTCAGCAGCCGTGGTTACAGTGTGTTTGTTAAGTGGCAAGTAAGCTAAACTGAAGAAATAGGTCATCAGTCGAGATTTAAAGACTGAGACCAAATCGGCATCCCGAATCATAAGCTGGCAAACCATTCCACAATATAAAGGCCCTGTAGCAGAATGCTTTAGATGTGGAACGACAAGGCAACCGTCATTCTGTGATCGGAGTGAACGATGTGGCTTGTAAATTTGAAGTAATCCTGTCAGTTAGGCAGGAGCTAGGCCTTTAAATGCCTTATATGTAAGTAGGAGAACTTTGAAGTCAGCTCTAAACCTGACAGGAAGCCAATGCAGGGAGCTAAGAACAGGGGTTATGTGTTCAAACTTCCTGCTCCGGGTGACAATTCAAGCTGCTGCATTTTGAATACACTGCAAGGTGTTTAATGTGCAGTGTGTGCTCCCAGATAACAGAGCATTACAATAGTCTAACCCACTGTATACAAAAGGCATGTATCCATTTCTCTGTGTGTTGAATAGTAAAGAATTGTTGTAGTTTGGCGATGTTACATAGCTGTAGGAAGCATACATTCGATACTGCATTCACATACAGTTTGAATGAAAGGCTTGTATCTAAGGTGACACCTGGGTTAGAGGCTGAGCTGCTGAAGGAGACCTTCAGCCCCCTGGAGTGCAGTGTGGAGATTGTGAACATTCCTATCTGTGGACTTGCCTCCAAACAACAGAACCTCATTTTTCTGCGCAAGTTTGTTAAAGCAATTAATTAAAGTGACAATAGATGCAGTGTCAGTTTAGTCGTCAATCTATAGTTTTTGAATTTAAATTTATGGTCAAGATTTGAACTTGTGTTTGTCCAGAATCAGAGCCGGACTTGGGGTTGGCTACCCAGCTCTGGTAATGGAGTGTGACTCGGCTACCAAGCTTCAGTACTAGATGTGGACTCGGTTACCCAGCTCGGATAATGGACTCAAATTCGGCTACCCATTTCTAGTAATGGACTCGGTAATGGACTTGGCTGTTTAACTTTGGTAATGGACTCAGTCTCACCTTGGACTTGCCCTTCTGTTGGACTCGGTCATGACAGACTCAGGTTGTTAAAGACATTGCATTGACTCTGATTTGAACAAAACACTGCCCTGTTCTCTGGAATGGTCTGCCAGTGAATTTGAGTGACGTCCCCTCAATCACAGAACTCAAAGCCTAGAAGAAGACCTATTATTTTAATCCAGCTCCAAATAAGTATGGCTGCTGGTGCAAGTGCACACGCTGCAGTGTTTTCTTTATCTTTGTTGGCCACATATTAGTATCTGGGGTGCGTGTGGCTCAGTGGGTTAGTTTGCTGGTTCAGATCCTGCGCTTGGCAGAGTACCTTTGCTGTGGCACCCCAGAGCAAGGAACTGCTCCGGGAACTGCTCCATCTGACAGACGTCAACTGTGTTGTGTAAAATGGATGGACATCCACTGTGCTCATGCCATGGATATAGGAAACTGAAGACAGGACTGAATTAGTCCTGAAGATGATGGAAGACTGATCCACAGAAGGATGAATGGACAGTGGACCCCCGGGTGATGTTCTGATGGTGATAGCAGTACACACCCAAACACTAGATTTTTACCTGTGTAATGTCAGCAGGACTATGATCTTATAGTGGTTGAGGGGTTTTCCTGCCTTAATGATCCACAGCATGTTTTTCCTGGGGGGGGACAGGACTTTTCTTCAGTGTAACTATGAGTTCTTGAGAAAAAAACCCTGACTACTTCCAAACACTAGATTTTTACCTGTGTAATGTCGGCAGGACTATAATCTTATAGTGGTTGAGGGGTTTGCCTGCCTTAATGATCCACAGCATGTTTTTCCTGGGGGGGACAGGATGTTTCTTCAGTGTAACTATGAGTTCTTGAGAAAAAACCGTGACTACTTCTGGGGGTCCTAGCCTGATATGGCTTTGACCCCCACCCTACCAAAAGACCAACAGTTATTTTTGGAGCTGAATGAAAAATAAAATTCCAAAATGGGGACATGACTTTCACCTTCCGTTTCCTCTAGCGATAGATTATTTTATTAGCATACCTTGCAAATGTTCTCACTGTAATTAGTGCTGCAACAACTGCAAGACAGAAAAAAACTGGTTTTTCATAATGCAAATGAATTTCAGTGGTCTACAGATAGGAGGTTCAGAAGAACAGAAGACGACAGAATGTGTTTGTGGGTGTGAGTCTTACATCCACCTACAGCCTTGCACCAGGATTGCTTCTGTTTCTCGTTCATTTTGAAACAATGTGGACTGCTACTGTGTATTAGTCATTGTTTGTATTAAAAGTTATTCATGCACAAGGCAGTATTACTTTAATCCAACGTACGGCATATATGGACAGAAACAAAAAACAAGCCTCGAATCGTAAAGGTCAGCAGGAAGTATTAGCTGAATCATTCACACATTAAATCTGAAGCAAGGCTTTAAATTCCAAAGCACTTTCTGGCTCAGAACATCTATTTGTGTTTATGGCTTGATATAACTCAGGGTTTGGTATGAGACAAGAACAAAGAAATTAAAGCAAAATGCACTGAGAAGGACCGGATCTGGTACAGCTGCAGGAGCTATGACTTAAATTAAACAAATCTGTATTGAAAATTTCTTATTTATGAATCCATTGTGATGCTTTTAAAATAAATGTACACAGCCTTTTCCAGTGTTACTATAGGGCTACATTCTGATTAACCTACCGTAAGGTGAAAATATCGTAAGGTGTAAATGCATTTAAATACAATACGTAACATCATAGCCTAGCTTAGTCTACCTTAAAAACATACTTAGAACACATACATTAGCCTACTGTTGGGCAATATCACTAACACAAGGCCTATTTCATAATAAAACGCCTAATATAATTCATTGATTAATGTACTGGAAATGAAAAAGATTCACCCATTGTCAAGCTGAAAAGGTGCAACACGGACCATTGTAACTCGGGGAGTATCTGTACTTATACGTGTGCTTTGAGTATAGAAAGGGTGTTTTAGTGATGAGATACCAGATTTAACATAATGTAGACTGGATTAATACAGCGTAAGTATGGGGTGAAGTTATTATCAATTACTGTCTGGTGTTTTGCCATGCTGCTCCAAGCACTTTAATCTTGTAAAATATTTATAAAGTCATCATAAAGATTTGTTCCCTTTTACTTTTTAAGACCTTGCCAGAGTGACTTACTGTGAATTTCAAGAAAGTCTTCTCATCCTGAAACAGTCAATGAAACGTACGGCAAAAAGCTGAATATTTAAGTTAGTTGTAAGTTATGTCTCTATACATTCCTTTTGTGAAAAATTAAGCGAAACCTCATGCGATGATGTAATTGCTATTGCTGTTCATATAAACATTTTCCATGCCTGCTGTTGTGTGCATTTCCGTGGCACGCATCAAGTCGAGTCAAGTCAAGTAGATCTTTAATGTCATTTTTACCACACACAGTTCAGTACAGTACACAGTTAAGAAGGAAACTGTATTTCTCTCAGGCCAAGGTGCTACATAAATTGACACAAGACTAACGCATAACAACCTAGCAACACTGCATGCATAGTGCGCAAAAACTGTGCAAACATCGCCGGACGGTGCAAAAAGACAGTACAACTGACAGAGATGAATGGAAATAGCACAGTAAACCCAATGCTGATAAAGGGGCAGTTTGGCTGTGCAGTGATGAAGCGGTAAAAAATTAATAAAAGTAGCTGTAAACATGGTAACAATAAAATAATAAATAGTAGCTAAATAATAAATAGTGTAAGTGTGTGTGTGTGTGTGTGTGTGGTATCGGATCATGTTTGATTGTGGGAAAGACTTGTAGCCACAGTTAGTTATCAAGAAATGCTCAAACCATTCCAAAAGCCAATGCCTTTCTAATAGATAGAAACTGTGCACAAATATACTACTTCAATGTATAAATGTATACCATCACAGTTAAGAAATAGTTACAGAAATATTCACTAGAGACTGCAACATATTACCATGTTTCTGGCAAGAGAACAATGTCAAATGTCTAAATATAGGTGTGTGTGTGTGTGTGTGTGTGTTTGGAACAACATCAGCTCAAACCACGCAGCGCTTTGGTAGCTCTGTACTCTGCCTGCTAGAGTGTGTGTGTGTATGTGCTGACTCTGATCGTGCGAACAGATCACGTACCCTGATAAAACCTGTTATAGTATATAAGGCTTTAGGAAACATTGAACTAAAATTGACTGTATGGTGCACAGCTGTAGCCTTGGCGTGCAGAAGTATATTCTGCTATTGATATTTTTAAATAATTAGCCCTGCTCTGTGCTTGCAGCAAGACCTCGATGGTTCTGGTCACATTAGTCCCCTTATCATTTGAAATATCCCATCTCTTGGTGAGTGATACAGTCACAGAGACCCCGATTACAGCTGTGATCTGTGCTTTGGTCTTGTCTTTTACCATCCGTTTGCACTGTTGCGTGAGATTGCTTTGCTGTGCATTGCCAATATTTATAGCCGGATTGTGGTTTGGCTTCATCCTCTTTGTTTTCTGTTGTTCTGAATTGCCTCATCATCAGCATTGTTCTCATCAGCTTAGCCCTGTTCTACAGCATTGCTGTGAAATTCCTCAAAATGTATCCTTTGGCATTTAATATGTGCCTCAAGATGTAATCAATTCTGCCGTTGTACTCCAATAACCGGTTGATTGTTAGTTATTGATTATGTACTGATTGCTTATTGTCTACTCAAGTTTCAGAAAACTGGGTCTTTATGAAGCTGTTGTATTAATGTCTATGGGTCAGGAATGTGACCTCTAGTCTATAGACAGACTCATTTTGAGAAATGCATTGAGCAAAGGTAAGATAATGGGGAACGGGAACGGACTGACTGAGAGATGCAGGTTGAGAGTGACTTAGAGTGAGACGGAGCATATAAGACCAGAGCAGCCAGGAAGTCACCCTCCGCTCTTAGTGCCTATGCTCTCAGCTGAGCCCTGACACGGTCGCATGGGCCGCGCAGACAGCATAGTCTCTGCAGCTCCCGCTCGCCAGCATGATCAACACTTACACCACCAGTTTCGTCGCACCGCCGGTGCCCCCACGACCAAGCTCCCGGGCCCTGGCCCCAACCCGCCTCCCGGTCCACCTCTGGCTGCTGTCAGTGGTACTCGTACTGCAGATGATCGTATTCACTGGGGCCTTCATCTACCTGTTCCTAAGAGACAGTGAGGTAAGAGCTTTGGGGAAGTTTCTAGTGCTGTCGGCTAGAGACTGGCTCACATGAGGACTGGTTAGGAATAAAAGGCATGCCTCTTTAAGAGACACCAAAGGGTGTCAAATTGCTCGCGAGCCTAATCCTCTAGAAACTTCAGACAGCTTACCCACCAGGGGATTTTTATTATTAATTGTTTGTTTTAATCTTTGAATTGTAAGACACATATTTGGTTTATTTTTAGTGTCAAGTAAAATAAATTTTAGTTTTTTTTTGTTTTGTTTTTTTTTTAACTGTGTGGTTAAAAAAACCACAGGCAAACAATTGTTTTGCTAGTGTGTGTGGATGATCTCTACAGAGCCCCTAAAGTGACACAGGCGAATAAAAATATTGGAGGATAAAGAAAAAAATCATGCGAGATCATGCAAAACGTGCATTACCATTAATAACTATCAATGCTATTAATACTATTACTATTAATAACTGGTATTTGCGCATGAAGATGTTTTTTGGGATGAAAGTTTTGAAAGATGTCGCAAGAGGACTCATTATTTCCACTCCTCCCATTTTTCCCCTCCATTCGTTTCCCTTTAGGGGGTCTGCAGGTTTCTGTTACTGTCACTGTAACGAGGAAAACTTCGGATTTATTTACATATCGTGCTGATGTTTGTGCTGAATTGTATTTTTTCTAATAATGTGATAGATGCGGAATCCTTAAATGTTAATTATATTAGCTGACGGAGCTCAGGAGTATGGAGACTAAATGTATTGTTCTCAGAAATTAAGTGCTAGACTGACTTTAATAAAAGGCTGCATGCAGTAGATATCATAGTGGTTTGTGTGCTGGTTGTGTGTTTTTTTTCAGTTTGCATTATATAGATACACTTCCTCAGAAAACCAAACTCAAGCATAAACAGTTTTCTCACCAGGCTACCTTCTACCACACTTGATTTACTGAGAGACAGTAGCGACAAACAGTTGTTTTAATCTTCCAGAATGTTTCTCTATACGTATCACAGCCACAACTATGCTCATAAATGCTGTCATATGAATGCTGAGGTTCTTGGTGTCCAAAGTTCAAGTGGAACAATGGATAAAATGCTATAGGGTTGCCAAAGCAGGTGGCCTGTAGTCGTCTGTAGCGCCGATTTCTCACTGAAATATGAAGCTCCACAGTCAAAATCATGTTGTAGCTTCGTGAGCCACTTTGTACAAACGCATTTCTATACTCGATTATGTGCATACAAGAGACGGCGAAAATGATGTGGTTATTTTCTGTGTTCCTTCAGCTCCAGCGCGAGTTTGAAAACAAGTTCCACGATGACCTAATCGTTCTGAGGAGATTACAGGAATGCAATGACACAAGCTTGGAATATAGCACACTCCTGGACTGTCAAAAGATTCTGGACAAATATAAGAACATTTTATTAAAGGTACACGCGTTTGCTTAATATTTCTTTGAATTAAACATAAGCATGCAGGGGTAATGCATAGGCTGTCCTCAGTTGTAGCCTGGGTCCTTGGCAAAAATAGGCCCCACTTCGGGAAAAATGTAACGGTCAGTTAAATCTGCAACACCTGAGTGTCCATGCTAATGTCGGCCAAGGGTACCTAGATAAGATAATCTGCCCCTGAAGACAAAACAGAGTGTGATGGTTTAAAAATGAGTGATGGGAAATAAAAAACGAAAAGTACTTGAACATTTGCAGTAAATGGTTTAAGTCATTGTTTCAATATGTAATTCAGTTTGGAAATAAGCCTGCAGTTTCTGCTTGAAACATATCAGCATTGATGTGGAACTCGGCGGATTTGAGGGCCACTGATTACACTTTTCTCCAATCAGCAAAACATTCGTACCTGGAGCTGAAATAAATTGTCATAAAAAGTTATTAAAAAATAACTCAGGCTACATAAAACACTGTTCTGCTAAAACCCCCACCACGATAAGAGATGTCCTTGTATTGAACAAATCACAATTGTCTGGGACATTTATCACAAAATTACAGTGGAAAACATTTTAGCACACCAAATTCACTTATTGTTAATTCTGGCCTTGTCTCATTTTTATCTTGTAGATATCACAAGCAGAAGGAAGTGGTATGTAATATAAACCTATTATTTCAAGCTAATTTCAATACCAGGAGTTTTTCACTGTGTTCCTCTGTTCCTGATGGCCATGGCCCCCATTTGCCTTCTTTTGTTCTCTCCTAAGTGGATCTACAGTTGGGTGACACCCCCATCCGCAAGCCTGGAGCCATGGCGCACATGCTGGTCAAGCCAGACCGCAGCCGGTCAACATGTGAGTGTGTCCTCCTCTTCCAGGGGGGGTGTATTTATGTGCCAGTACTTCTTGTACCGTATGTCACGAGGCATATAATTCTGTCAGAATCCAAAAACTGCTAACCTGTACCCACCAATACCAAGCTTATCTGAACATCCTCACCCACTCACATACGAAAATACCTTCTATAAAGGACATTAAACATATACAAAAAAAAATGCTCTTTTAGCAAAACTTTAGCTAACTTTGATAGCTGCCTTTGAAATACATTGTAACCCCCCATCAGTGTGGCTGTATTGTGGAAATGGACACAGGTTTTCCATTCTGGTGAAGCTAATTGACTTTCCGACACGGTCACATGGTGAGAACAGGCTTAAGATTCGAACGAGTTATGTGCTAGTCCACATGTACCGCTGTAGGTTTATGCAGATGTGGCAAAGGCACTGCGCTTGTAGCCCTCTCCCCCTCCCACACACACACTTAAAATGTCTTAAGCTACATGCAATTATTTGCACGTCACTAACCTTTCACTCAGTGCTGGTCAACCTGTCTTCTGGGGGGCGGGAGGTGCATTGCAAGAGGCAAACTGAAATTTGTGGGGGGTGTGAGGTGCATTGCAAGAGGCAAACTGAAATTGGTGGGGGGCGTGAAGCTGGCTTATGGCTCCACATGTGCTTTACTCGGCCCTCCATACACTAATACCTCGCTCTCCTTATCAGCTACAAAGGTCTTGCAGTGGTACCCGGAACACTCACTGCTGATGAATGTGGACTACCTGACCACACCCAGAATGCTGCGGATCCGCTTCAAAGGACACTACTACATCTACTCCCAGGTGACCTTCTCCGGGTGGCACCCAAAAATTCCACTGGTCCAAACCGTGATGCGTCGAGGCACCGCCGCTGGGAGAAAAACGGAAGATGTTCTGCTCAAGGCCTTCTGCACGATGAAGACTGGCGGGGAAGCATGCACCTCGTTCCAGGGTGGCACGTTTCAGCTCGAGGAAGGGATGGAGCTTTATGTAAACGTGACCGACACAAACCTACTGAACTTTGAAGAGACAGCGACCACCTTTGGATTATTTATGGTGTAAAACTTCAGTTCCCCTATAAAAATACCTGAGGGCTCCTTTTTACTTTGATCTCCAAGACCCTAGAGTTGCAAGTCTGACATTCGATTTGTTTAAAATCTATATTTAATTAATTTAATGAATCGGGAACAGACAGACATTCAGGAGACAATATGTCTGGCTGAGTGGGTTAGGACTCTCTGTCTGATTGGAAAATCGGCAGTTTAAATCCCAGGGCTGTTGGAGTGACGTCACCGTTGGGTCTCTGAGCAGGGCCCTTAATCAGCGGCTGCTCCGGGGACTGTGTGACCCCGCTTTCTTGAAAATGTACATGGTTTTGGATGAAAGCACCTGCTAAACAAGAGAATGAAACAACCTGAAAGTTTTAAGTAGAGGTGAGAACATGAAAGCAGGTCAGCAGACAAAACTGCAAAACACCCTGATTGCCTTCACAATAACTACGTACGCGTCTCGACCAAAGCTAACAATTCCTCACCTGTTTTAACATTTTTTTTGCATTTTATTTGCATATTATTTTTGCATAGGCACTACAATTTATATTAACACGAGAGATCAAATTTTAAAATACTGGATATCTAGGCAGATTTTGTTTTATGTTAAACTCATACAGTGTGCGTGCATATGCCTAAAATACATATGTATATTATTTGTATACCAGGTAGATTTTTCTTTGGTTTTCTTTAATTGTAACAGTACTGTGCATGTCTAACATAAAATTGTATAACTTCTCTCCACCTGTCTGCGAGCAAAATTAGACAAATGGAAAAAAAAGTGTGCTGGGATTGTAAGCGGTCAAATGTGGAGTCTGAGGGCAGAGGGAGACTTGGCCCTGCGTGAATCAGAGCATAGATCCCTCAGCTGATCAGAGGGCTGCAGACTCTCGCTGAAATCTGAGCAATAAGTTTTCCCTGAGCTCAGCAAAACCACAGCGGCACATTTCCAGGCGTTTGCAGTTGCACCCACACCCGGTACAGGAGCCTAGCAGGAAGTGCCTAAAATTAGCCGTCAAGCCGCCATTAAATGCCAGCATCTACTTGATTGTTGATGGGAGGATGTTGTTTGAATCAAGAAGAAAAGACGCCTCTACCCTAGTGCTGCTCACCCCATCATGGGACACAGGCAGACACCTTGGGCGCCATCTTCTGATGGGGTGGCAAGTTAACAGATTTCACTTTTTCTCAGATTGGGGGTCCCAGTGGTGAAGCTTGCCTGGGGGGGCACATGGATGTTGACCAATAGTGCTCTCACCAGTTTGGTGGAGTGAGATCTGTTTTTATCATTTTTTGGTACTACTTTAAAAAGTAATTTATTCCATGCCTTTTCATGAAAAGAATGAATTTTTCTGAATATTTATTATAGATGACTTTTATATAATGATTGTGGATATTAAATTGTATTCATATTAAACAAAATGTATGCTGAAATGGTTAAGTTTATGTGCATGAGCACTGCTGCTGTGAACTAAACTCTCTGATGAGGAACCTTGGGACTCCACTTTGGGGTTCCACTTCGGGGTTCCACTTTGGGGTTCCACTTCGGGGTTCCACTTTGGGGTTCTACTCAGTCCCATATCTTCTCCTGCCCTCCACCTGTATTTCCATGTCAAACACACACAACCTTTCTTAGCAGAAGGAAGATGAAATAATGGAAAAAGGAACACAGGAGCATGAACTGTATCTTAATATAGTGCTAGGATTTCAGCTCTGAGTAAAAGCTGAGGGCCTCTATTTAGTTTCAGTAACATCTTAGAGCATTAATTTTGATGCTGAACATGAAAACTGCCATTTACATAATGGTTGAGTTATATAAAGAAAAAGAAGATAAAATATAGTTTATGAAGAGATAAGAAAATACTTTATTGATCCTGGCATAAAGCAGTAAGATACATAAAGAGCATGTACAAGTCAATGTGAAACTTGTGTAGTGAGAGTCTAGTACTTTCTGTTTTAAAGACAGAATGCTGTCCTGGTGAGTTGTGGCTGGGGGTAGGGAGTAGCACACCGTGAGCAACCCATGATCCTAATTTTGTCAGCATTCACTATCCTGAAGCTGCCTCCAGTGGGTCCAGGGCCAGTCCTGTGGTGGAGCCGACCTTCCTGATCAGTTTGGTCAGGGTCAGTCCTGTGGTGGAGCCGACCTTCCTGATCAGTTTGGTCAGGGTCAGTCCTTTGGTGGAGCCGACCTTCCTGATCAGTTTGGTCAGGGCCAGTCCTGTGGTGGAGCCGACCTTCCTGATCAGTTTGGTCAGGGCCAGTCCTGTGATAGAGCTGGTTGCATCAAGTTCAAGTCCTTGCTGTTGACTTTCTGAGCCATTTATGGACACGGACCATATCTCGTGGTCAGCAAACAAATGCCGCTTGGAGATCCCTCTGCCACACGAGAAGTTTCACTCTAGACATTTCTTGTGTATGAATCCACGATGGTGGAAAGAGCTGCCAAACCACATTCAATCTTCAGATTCCCTCTCCAACTTGCAGAAACTTCTGAAGACCCTCTAAACCCATCTGTTCCATGAATACCTCTACTAACCTGATACCACTCCTAGAATGAGTCCCAGAGTAATCTTCATGATGCACTTTCTGCTTATTCAATAGTAGTCCTATCAGGTTCTTGCTTTATTTGGAAGATCTTGTGTGGCTCTTGCTGCAATACTCTAATACATTTGTATCTCGGCATTCACTGGAAGCTCCGCCTAGCTGCACTTATGTGTAATTGATCATTAGGCCTTTACCCACAGTCAGGATGACAACACAGCAGTTCAGACAGACCCTCATCTGCAAAACCACTGACCCGATTGGCAAAACAGGGGCAACTTAAATGTGGCCAAGTGCTTACTCAAAATAGCAGCAAACACAGATCAGCAAGCTCAAACCCATGCCACAATAAAAGGGACCACCATAACCGCTGTCTCCAACAATTCAAGTGTCAGCTAGTGATCCCCAGTACTGATACTGAAAAACCTGCGGTGATCAAGATATTGAAAGACAGTTTAAAGTTTAAAGCAAATTCGATTCCTATATTTTTCAAATACATTTAATCTGTCATTAATCAGTATAAGCAATGCTGTCTTGAAGTGCTGTAGTCTGACTGAGAAGTATGAACTTCACAGCCAAGAGAAAAAGCAAAACTAAGCCCTACAATGAGAAATGAAATCTAAGTCATAAGCATAACTGGTTATTCTATAGGTCATGTCAACACATCTTTGTTCAAGGAAGTACAAGCCAGAAATCACAGTATGCAGGCTTCTGTTGCATGTGTAAATAACGTGACTGAAGTACCTACTCCGGATGTGTCCTAAGCCATAGTTTTGGCCTGTGAAGACTCTTAAAGAAAACTGGGTAGTTTCAGCTGCAAAAAGACATTTTGGGGCTCATTGTAGGTCCTGAGATAAACACGCGCCTACATACACAGACAGAAACATGCCATAGCTGAATCCGGTCTTCTCTGGTTTCTTCATGGTGTAAGAATGCCCATAGTTTGCTGCACTCCAAAAAAGGCCAGTGCTGACTTGCTGTAGGATGACAGTTGCACTCGTCCATTCAATGTAGCTGCAGGGTTATTAAACCTAAGATTCATGCCTTGTTCTCTGTAGTAATCATGGGACATTTTGCTTGTTTCCAAATATGCTTCTTGTTCCTTGTCAGCTTCTTGAATAACTAATAATCATCCATCCATCTTGCCCATCACTATCCATTAATATGTACAATATTTTCATATTTATTATGAAACTGAATCACAAGGAGAGGAATACCGTTAACATAACACTTATTTAATTTAAACGCCAACTTTTGGTCATTCTTTTCTATTTATTTTTACATTGTTTACATTTTTTACTCTTTACACTCCTTTTATATTCAATATTACATTCTATTTACTTATTTATATTGTTTTCTGTTTATATTATATTCTATCTTATTTTTTTCTGTAGTTTGTATCCTTCCTGTACTTTCTTTCATGCACTGACAGGGATAGTCCTCCCGTTTAATTGTACCTTGTGCAATGACAATAATGGCATTCATTCATATTCCATTATATGAAAGTGGGTGGTGGGGGCAGGGAAGGGGTACACCATGGGCAAGACAGCAGGCCAGGAGCGTTTACCCACAACTGTTCTGCCTGAGCTCAGTTGCTGCCATAAATGACTGTCTAGCAGCTAACTGGCTGAAGGAGATGAGTTAGATCTTCACAGCTGATCGCAGCAGAGTGAGAAAGGCCTGAGCATAACAAGCTTGGCTACAGTCACTTCCTTTGACCCTAACTTTGATTGTCTACTGATCTGAGTTCTTTGTAATAACGTGCAGACAATCAAATGCTGCAATAACAATTACGGATTTATTATTTCTGTATACATGTTTCAGCGAAAGCCTTCACTTATTATGCATGCAGTATTCTGAAACTGCATTTTGGAAATTTGTCCTGAGCAACTTCCACATAAAATATTTTGGTGTTAGTCTCATGTTCACTGTTTTTAGCTTCCTGGGTCTCAAAATAGTCACATAAACCAACAAATATCTCAACCTTATTTGAAACAGTGGACCGTCAAAGAATTTACTCATAGAAACACGTATATCCACACACTTTATTAAAATATATTCTTCAACATTAAGTACATAGTTTGTAGGGGATAGAAAACAGAGATATTCCTTATTTAATGATAATTGCATAGAATATATCCAAATTAATCACAGCTGACCATGGACAAATGTTTTATGACAATTATTAAAATTTCTGGGACTGTAGCAGACAGAGTACTCATAGCTCATCAGTGAAATAAGAAAACTAAAATAAATAAATGAAGATTTCGTGGTATAATCATAAAACATAACACCAATGAAATTCCCATGGTACCATATTTTTCCTGCTGACAGTTTGCGGATGTATGATGACCTCCCAGGGTCACGGCACATATTGCTGTCACCACCGCAGAGGTGTAGTCTTTTAGTCTTTTTCCTCTGTACCGGCAATAGCTAAATACCTAAGATGTGTATTAGTGTGATACACAGAGACTGAGGTCCCCGTTAGAGTGTGGTGACAATGACATCCAGCCTGCATGATTACTGAGGTCTTCACTCTTAACACTGTTAAGCCATCGGTGGTTTCCGTGTGTGTGCGGACCAAGCGGCTCCTCTCTCCTCATCCTCCCTTCATTTAATCTGCCTTCTGCACCTGGTGGCGCTGACATCGCTACATTTTCACCACACATTAATATCGCCAACATACTTAGCAGCGCTGTCTCTCAACTGGGAGGGGAGGGGGGGGGGGGGGATTCTGACCCAAATGTAGGTCAAAAGACCATTTCCAGTCGCAGAGTGTGTGGGGGAAAAAATCATTTCAAAGAAGTGTTGTTAGTGTTCTGCTCTACAAATGATGCCCCCACAAATCGCTGGATTGGCGGATGTTACTGAACCCCCCATTCATGAGGCTCAAAGCTACAGCAGTTGGGAACCACTGCTTCACGGTCTCATTAATTGAAAACTTGATGTTTCTGTTAGGTGCACTTCCTATCTTATGCTCTCAAGAAGGTGTGACTCCTGGGAAAGGCAGGCCTTCCTGTGCACAGGCATCAGTCTCCTAATGGGCAGTCCTATGCCATCCCATACAGCAGGGTTATTCAAATCACGGTCCTCGAGGTCCGAGCACTGCTGGTTTTCCAGTCTTCCTTTACCTGTTAGTCAGGTGTGTAGCCCCTGACCAATCAGAATCAGTAATTATTAAAAAACTACCTGGGAGAACTGAAAACAAGGCCTGGATTTGGATTCGAGGTCCAGATTTGAAGAACCCTGCCATAGAGGCACCCACAGAAACACATAGACTGCTAAAAGAGAATCGAACACAAAGTTAAGGTGTAAACTACAAAAAAACGTGTCCTTCAGTAGCAAATGTACCGTATTTTATAAACAAATCTAAATAATCAAGTAAATAGTGAATTAGCATGAGTTTTATCTTAAAGTAATCGAGAAGCTAAAAAAGGCTTTAAGAAACTAGATAATTGACAGGCAAATGTATTGGTCTTTATATCACATATCTACGTGCATGATGAAACTGTTTCATTACTGTAATATCCCTGATAGCTTTGGACTTGAAATGCTTGGAAAATATTTTTAGAAATGATAACACATACTAGTGAAATTCTGAATACATACATATACTGATACAGATACATGCAGATACTGCCAAGTTCATATTGCTTTGGGATTCACCACCTAGCTACGGTCATTCCTACATAACTGCAAACTTACTCTGTTTTTTGTTATTCGCCTGTAACTTAGATAAAGCTGAAGATCACAGCGAAAACGAAAGCCCTGCTAGACTGGTGTCAAATAAAAGCAGATGCACTGCAGAAGCACCATGTCCAGTGGGGCCCACTTCCCTGGAAACCCCAGTGGGCACGACGGAATTATAGATTCATCAGTTTAACGGACACAGGATTTCGGACAGACATGCAGGCCCAGAACACGTACACTTCATTTTGTGACGGGCATCTTTTTCGTCCGGTCCTAACACAGTATGATAACCTGTCAGCTGCCTGCGCAGGAGCTGCCCTCTGTGACCCCCCCGCCTCCATCTTTATTTTTACAGGAAGACATAATAGGGACTCGTGGTGGCTTCTGCCGGTGTCACCATACTGCCGGCTACCATCATCGGCCTCATTTCACGTGATGTGACTGCTTATACATCCCCGTGCGTTGGTCCTTTTAATGCTTGTCGAAAGCCATTTTCACGCTGAAAGTGAAGTGCTGACGTGCGTATACACACGAGGAGTCCGAGGAGGGCTGCTGGGCGACTTGATCGAGGGCCTTAATGAGCGCCTTCGTCCCAAACGCAGTCGTTCTTCTGCTTGGCCAGCCTCCGCACAACGCGCTCCAGCTCCTTACGCGAGCGTTGCTCCTCCTCTAAGCACTGCTTCATCTGTTTGTTCTCCTGATGACATTAATATTTTATTCATTTATCAGACCCAAGCTACATACCTTTTTTGTTTTTGAGAATGCAAGGACACATTTTCCCCCTCTAGCATTTAGGGTTTAAGGGCCCTGCTCAGGGGTACGACAGTGACATCACCCAGCCATTCCTGGGATTTGAAAAGCCGACCGTCCAATTACACTATATTCTAACTCACCGAGCCACACACCATCCGCCAGGTTTGGGGCCATTCTGCAATGCATTCCTCAGTTCCAGTACAAATCAGGAAATGGAACTGGAGTTGTGATTGGGGAAAAAATATGGGGAACAGAATTGGAACTGAATTCGAATTTCAGGGAGATATAAATTCCAACTCCAGTTCCATTTCCTGATTTGGATTGGAATTGCGGAATGCATTACAGAATGGCCCCAACCCTGCCACCCACCAACGCATGCAAACACACGTGCAGACGGAAACACAAAAAGCGTGTCATGGTCAAAGGGCCACACGCTCCCGCGCTGAAGCAGTATCTACGCCGACAGTGTTACCTTTCTCAGTTCTAGCACTTCATCCTTTAAAGCATAAACGGCATCGACGAGACTCCTGCAGCAGGCAGAACCAGAACCACAACAACACCGCATTACTCCCCAGTGCTGGGAAACACATAAGAAATGTGACTCTTCATAAAATGATTAAACGTTGCCAAATCAGGTAAAGAACATACTGATGGCATCAGATTCCATGTTCTACCAGAAGGGCACCTGAACCCTTACTTTTCCTCTATGACCATCTGACCGTTGCTCTTCACCTCCTCTACTATGATCTTCTCTTCTTCAGGCAAGAGAACCTGAGGAGCACAGTCCTTCCTGGCTGCTGCAATCAGAGCCGGAACGATATCTGTGTCACCATCACACAGACGTACTATCTTAACGAGGAAAGATACCAGCCCCAGCAGACAGGGGGAGATTGCCCTCGAAGGTGAGGTCGTCCTCACCGGTGGTGGCCTGGTGCAGACTGACCCCTGTGCAGTAGGCCTCAATCACCTTCAGAATCTGCGCATCTTCTTCCAGAGCTGCGGTACCTGCAGACAAGTAACATGGAAACAGCCCCATAGCTATAGCGAAACTACGAGAGCTACACAGCCTAAGGCGATGGCTTCCGGCTCGGGCACCGTACTCACTCTTCCTCATCAGGACCTCGTCTTCAGATGGCTTTCTTTCAGTCTTCCTTTTGGGGAGGAATTTCTTTATTGGTCGGGGGCTCTTGCTAGAGTCCTGCAAACACAGCAGTGGAGGTAAAGCAGCAGGTAGGGGAATCTGTTACGGGATCCATCCTACTGATGACAACCGTATCACAGTGCAAAACCCACCCCAAGGGGTGGCGGTTATAGACTATTTCAACTGGGGGGCTGGGGGCAAACTGGGGCTAGTTGATCTGTTAGGGGGGCCGGATGCATTTCACCTTAATGTCCTCCAAGAATTAGAGTGCCGGCATTAAGAAGCGAAAGACAATTTTAAGAACTAATAAGTTATTTATGCATTGCTTTGCAGTCACATTTTATAATTTTCATAAATGTTACTCTGATTTCTTATTTAGACTGTCCTGCTTCCAGAACCTTCCTTCTGTTTTTCTGTCGTGGACTTTGCTTTTCACCAGCTGAAGCCACTCAACCACCCCCCCCCCCACCGTGTTACGTGCCCCTCAAGATAATGTGGTTACATTTCTGTTTCGCCTGTTCCCAGCACATAAAGTTTTAGCCCACATATAGAAATGTAAATAATAATAATAGTAATAATACATTTCTTTCAGACCCGAGTAGCATGCATATTTAGGGGCAGCACAGCATGTACGGCCCCCCCTCACCATAAGCACCCTAGTAAGAGTTAAACTGCTAAACTGTTTACAGTGTCTGTCACTGGAGGACTGAAACATTCAAAAGAAAACAAATAGAAAAACAACAATTTGTGCAAAGACAGTCTAAAAAATGGCAGAACATATAATACATGGGAAAAATTAAATACTACTAAATAATTCCCTCTTAAACTGATTTTTATTTTTAATATTCATATACAGTAGTAGGATGATTTATTTCAGATATTTGTCATCAGAGAAAGCATCAGCTTGGACACAACATTAATGCCAACGTGCTTTGGCAGAAGCATCTGCAACTAGTGAAATGTAATTAAATAATTTTTAGATAATATTAAAATGTAGCGGCGGAAGAATGGATGGATATTTAAAAGAAATAATTGTATCCCTCTTCTTCAAGTCTTAAACACTTTGCTTTCTGTGAGAACAAGGTGTGAATTATAATCCACAAAAAGGGTAGCAAAAGATGAATTGAACCTCGTGCTTGGAAATTCTGGTTTGAAACCTGCAACACTGCACAAATGCCAAAGGTCCAACCATTAACCATGTAACCATGTAAGTGTGCAACAAACAAGATGGGAGCCTCACTGCATATTCTAGTTATATAATGAGTTTGCAGCCAACAAGAAATGCTGACAAAAGCAACAGGCTCAAGACGAGATCTCAAACTAAAGTACTAAAAGGAAAGTTTATAGTTTATTTCAGTTTTGAGATTTTCAGTTTAAGCGTGAAACAAAATAAAGGAACAAGTCACTGGATTCTGCTTCATGGAGCTAAAGACACAGAAACTACACATCTATTTTGTTTTCATATAATGTGTGCCGCCCGTCCGAGCCTCGTGTGTGCCACGCCCCCCCTCAGTACCTCGTGTCTGTTCCTGATTGTTACCACCTGTTGTCGATTCATTCCTGCCTGCCCTGAGTATTTAGTCAGCGTCTGTGTCTTCCCTAGGTCGGTCATCTGTGTAATTTGCTGTGTAGAGTGCTGTGCCGTTCATGTGGTCTTCAGTCCTCCGTCTTCCTGGAATAAACCCCGTTACTTTCCTGTACTACTGGCTACCGCCTCTGCTTGCCTACCCGACACCGTCGCAACGCAACAGTGTGTTTAAGACGAGTGACATCGTACAACAAGCATGAAATAAAACGGGCAGATGCAGCATTCACCACAGAAAAGGTTAGGGTAAGAGGGGAAAGACACAGAGCTTCAGTCTTACCTTCAGGATACAAGATATCCTCTACAGAGGTCATTATGGAGAGAAAGAGAAAGAAAATGTGAGGAAAAACGTAAGAGTTTAAGTGACACACAAAGAAGGTTTTACTTGTGCTCATTCAGTAAACCTTTGGTCAGTGTGTTTCATGTAGGTGACGTTTGTTTTCATCAACTGACTCCTGTAACCACTCATGCCCACAGAAAGCAGAGAATGACAAGACAGCAAAGTCAACAGTGACGCTGATTCCCTCCTAGTCAGCCTCTAACATTTAATTTATTTAACAGACGCTTTTAACCAAATCCACGCATATTTATGACAACGCAGTGTCCCAGGTGCAACTGGGGGGTTAGGGACCTTACTCAGCAGCCCAACAGTGACATCGCTGGGATTTGAACCACCGCCGACTTTTTTACGATTACCGGCAGTGTCCTAACTCACCCCCCGGTGCGAGATGTGAAGCAGGCAGTGATGGGTACACAAGAAGAGCAGAGGAAACAACAAAAACCGCAGTGATTACAGGAACCAGCGCGTGCCCACGCCTACTGTCAGCAGTCGCATTATGGGACCCCTGCAGGCGGCCACAGATGCCCACGGCACTATTTATACGGCAAACAGCAAAAACATGAGCTGGCTGCCCGGGTTTCCCCACGGTTCTAAGGAACGGCCCAGGACGGCTACCTCCTTATAGCCCAGTGCGGCGGACGGCTTGAGGGGAGGGGCAGGGCGCAGGCAGCTCAGGGACCAGGGCTTGCTGATTTTAGGTGGTTCCAGCGGTCCACGGCCGGAGGTGGGCGTGCCGTGGCTCTGGTGGGCCAGAGTACCCATGCTGGCTGCCGACTTCCCTTCTGTGTTCTGAAGAACAACAAGAACGTTGTTGTTATAGTTGCTTGGTAGATGGTTTACTCCGGGCCACTTGTGACGCACTTTTCATCACTCTGCCATTAAGTCTAAGTAGCATTTTATTTTTTTAGCAGATGCTTTTAACCGAAGGGATGCACGATTATTTTTTTACACCATTCCTAGAGTAATTGGGGGTTAAGGGCCTTGCTCAAGGGCCCAAAGGACCCTGGGATTCGACCTTCCGATCACAGGAACGGTACCCTAACTCATTGAGCCGCACACCACCCCTGATCGAAGCACCCCATAACCCATATCCATGGAGACGACATTCCACCAGGCAGGGGCTGGCAGCCTGAATGGTTTATTGACTAACATGCACTGGGGTACCTTGCCGACGGTGCTGCCTGGGCTGCCCCCTTTGGTCAAGGCATGTAGATGGTCCAGCCACTCCTGAAGGTCCTGCTGGTTGGCACAGAACACTATAACGCGCTCAATCACACCCCCTG
This sequence comes from Stomatorhinus walkeri, assembly GCA_026784285.1. NCBI lineage: Eukaryota > Metazoa > Chordata > Actinopteri > Osteoglossiformes > Mormyridae > Stomatorhinus > Stomatorhinus walkeri. The sequence goes on from JAODUD010000002.1 coordinate 26,187,072, forward strand.
AAGTCAGATGACACAACGAGAGACCCAGCAGATCAGCCATGTTCTCGGACTCCAAACCTCCAGCAAAAGCTATGTACCAGCAGACTGAGAACCACCTTTGTGATTCATTGCCAGGGCCAGTCAACCCTTTACCCTTTACGCAGACAATCATCTAGGTCACCATCTAGAGGGGACACTGAATTAGCCAGGCAGTTTAGTTTAGTCTGGGTGGGTGTGATGGGCTTTTACCAGGACAGGTCTGTCCTGCGCCTTAGCAATTAGCATAATTGCTCTTATTAGAACAGCTGCTAATTCAGTTACCTTGATTAGAAAGTCTCCTCTGACCTACTGTTTCAGCAAAATCAAGGTAGCACCTGTATAAGATCATGCTATATCGCTGTGCATTTGAGGGGAAACTATGTTAGCTCAACTGCACCAAGCTTGTCTGAGAACTGCATTCTGGGAAGTCATCAAAAAGAAAATTCAGACAGAGATGAAGGGAAAGAGCTTTACCCATATGCACAAACAAACCTGCGATCTCAAAGGCAAACTGTCCACTGTCAGTGCCATCCACGTGCTTGGCCACAATTGTCCCTGCAAGAGGAAAACGCCCCTATGGAAAGAAGGAAGTCTGGAATCAGGCTGCCTCGGCGGACATTTTGATGGCACCGAGAGGCCTCAGGGGCTGCTAAGATACACCACACTCACCTGATAGATGAAGCCACTCATGCGAGGGCTGGCGGACAGCACAAGGAGCATGCTGGGAAAAAGCATGACATAGCGTTCCTCCTTGTCCTACAAGAAACCGTGGCAGTCAAGCCTGTGCATGTAACCCAATGCCAAAAACACAGGAGTGCCCACACAGATCTGTCAGTGCCCAGTACCACAGCGAAGGTGGCGCGCTGGGCTGCTGCCGTGCCCACTCGCTCACCTGGCCCGGCCCGCTCTGCAGCTGCACATGACCCGTGTGAATCACGTGACCCAGCGAACGGATGTTCTCGCCCTCCCAGCCTCGCGGAGGCTCCGACAGTATCTGCAGCTCCAGTGCCTTGCGTCTGCGCAGCTCATGGCACTGCGTCTGCAGCAAACAAAGTGAAATGTGGTCTGAACTCTGCCCATGAGGACCAGGGTTAGGATTCGTTTATGTGAACTTTATTGATCCCAGAGGCAGCTCACCCACATGAGCCGAGTATCACAGACAAAGGGAGAATACAAAGAACTGAACAATAGCCTACTGGCTACTACCAAACCTGTATATCAGCCTATGATTTTTACTGAACTAGTCCAGTTGGCCAATAGCAAATAATCTTAAGTTTCAGCCCAGCATAACGTACAAAAACAGTACAGATAATGCAAAACACAGCAGAAAATATATAGCAAACAAATAGAATTCTGAAAAACAGAATATTAACAGAAGTAAATAAAATATTGGATGTTAAAATAAATTACAGAGAGAAGCAGATTTGTACTACAGCAAAGGTAGGGTGCTTCCTGATGAGTCATGGCCGGGGGTGACGAATGTCGGTCCTGTCCAGTCTGCTGAGCTGCACGCATCTCATAGCGTCAGGTTCATACCTCGCTACGGTCAGGTGAGTTGAGCTCAGTCGCTCTCTGCCGGCTTTGGGAATTTTCTTTCGCTGGTTTCTTAAGCGCAGCCTGCCAATAAGGCCGCCCACCTGGCACTTTCAGCATCGAGGCGGGGGCCAGACACCCACACAGAAAACGATACTGACACTTTGACACGAGGCAGACAATTGCCGCTGCATGAAAGGGCGAACGTGTAGTAGGTGACGGGCTATCCCTAATAGAAGAACGATGCTCAAATTGATACCTGGATTTACGCATGCAATCTTAGCGGAGAAGATGAGACTGAAGATAATAATGCGTTAGCCAACATCTTACCACATATAACCAAGAAGCTGCGATGATTCTGCACTCTGTATGAGGGCATGCAGTGAACCAACCAGCTTCTTGGCACCAGTATTCTATGATTATCTATTTTCTGCATTTTTCAGCACTGACTAGAGGTGCGGTGAAGTTGCCTTTCACAAAACAGCAAAAGCAAGCAGTCGCTCACCCCTAGTTGCACATTTCTGTGCACAGGTAAGCAGAATGGGGGATCACCCGCAATCC
>JAODUD010000002.1:26251702-26262145 GCA_026784285.1 Stomatorhinus walkeri
AACAGCATATATATGTGAGGAAGGACACAGTAGAGCCATATGACAGGCTTTCTGTAGAATCCTGTCATATAAAGTTTAGCGGAGTCTTGCCCACCATAAACCTATGCTTACTTTTATTGTGCAGGATCCTTATTCATTTTTTTGGAGATGGAATGATCTGACGTCTCTGGTAACAGCATATATATGTGAGGAAGGACACAGTAGAGCCATATGACAGGCTTTCTGTAGAATCCTGTCATATAAAGTTTTTAGTTTTCAGTATAATCTATGACTGTGCAGTAATTGAGGAAGTATTGTGATTACAGTGTAGGAAATTTTCAAAAATATTGAGGGGAACTGTCAAAAAATGGGGGCATTTACAAAATTTGAATCTGCAAAAAGTACTGCCATGCCCCTGATGTCTTTTTATCTTGTTACCACAATATTTCCTCTTAAAAGATATTGTGGCTGCTGAGCTGTGGAAATGGGAGTATGGTTTCCCAGTAGAGGTGGGCGATAAATCAATTTTATCGATTAATTTGAATTTACAGTTCAGGACGATGTGTTTTTATGAAAATCATTTTTATTACTTATTTTACAGACGAGCGCCAAAAGCAGAAGTAATGCGACGCACCGTTCTTCATGGGTACATTAGCGGGGCGCACCCAAATACTGTAGCGGATTCACAAACAACATGGCAATGGTTCGGTTTTGTGCCGTCGGACACTGACCAAACAAGTCCTCGTTGCAAAGTCTGTTTAAAAACTGTTGCAACCAAAGGAAGCAGCATGACAAATTTATTCCAGCACCTGAAGAAGAGGCACAATGCAGAGTGGGTGAAGTACAGCTCCTAGTGAAATTAAAGTACCTGCAGCACCAGCACAACATCCAAATTAAGCAAGCAACTGTCCCTGACACATTTTCGAACTGTGTGCCATATGATAAGAATGGGGCACGGTGGAAGGTAGGGCTGGGCGATATGGCATAAAATTCATATTGCGGTATAATTTGAACCATAGACGGTAGATGGTATATATTTCGGTATATGATTTGATCTGTAAATTTCAATATAAGTGTTTTTGAAAGGGTAGCATATGTCCATAGCAAAGGCATTGCAGCAGGAAGTTGTATAATAAACTGTTAAAACATTTCAAAGTAGTCAACATAAAATATTTATTGTGCAAATCTGTAATGATAGAAGAATTAACACATTTCAAGTAACTTCACTGGTTTTATCTTATATTAAAACAGGTTGGTTTTGTAAACTGTATAGGTAAGCAGAAAACAAGACACAGAACTAGACTAGTGTCATAACTCCATCTATATTAGTATGACCATCTCTCCCATAAAGGTCCTGCCAGGCAGAGTTATGCACAGGTTGGGGTACGCATTTACATTTGGCTATGCCTTTTCAACTGATGTTGCACATGTCACTAGTTGTTTGTTGTGGCAATACATTTTTGTCTTAAATTTTTAATCTGACTGATTTTCATTCGGGTGTGGGTCGGGTGTGGAATTTTATTTTATTTCTGTCAGATAACGGTTCGGATACGGGTTTAAGTATGACGGGTACTGGCAGGTGTGGTTTGTCAAAATCAGACACGTGCTGGACTCTGCTGTTTTTACCGGGTACTAGTGGAAGGCGATAACAAACACTGTTGAGATGTATATTGCAAAAGACATAGTGCCCATATATACTGTGGAAAAGCCAGGATTCATTAACATACTAAAAGTTTTTACAAGTTTCTAATAGTGTTTACAATGGCTTGGTCTGCCATTTCACTTACAAGCATCTTTTTTTTTGCTTGTCGGATTGTAAATTGTCAGATTGCACTTTAACTCTAAAGTAAAAAAAAAAACAAAATTAAGACTTGTTTTGAACCATTTATTTGTCATCTGTAGTTTGATTTTGAGTAGGGGAGGGGAAAATTGATTAAAATCGAAAATCAGATTTATTATGAAAAAAATCAGAGATTTTATTTTTAGGCCATATCGCCCAGCTCTATTTCCCAGATAGCATCATGTTATTGTTTCAATGTTGAATTATAGTTAAATGTGTTGAATTAGGGTCAATGTTAAATTATCAATATTGAAACTGAATTGATTTTTGTTCAGATTTTCAATATTGAAAATTGATGGTGGCAAAACCTTCATTCAATGTTGATATAAAGTGAAAGATTGAAGATCAATGTTGTTTCAACCTTTTTGTCTGATATTGAATCAATGTCATTTCAACATATGTGTGCTATCTGGGTTACTACCACAATGCACATCTTAAAACAGTCAGCATCTTGTCTAAAGCACAGTGAATGATTTAATGCACATGGCAGTATAATCTAGCCCCCCGCAACTATTCTTTGTCATTATATGGCGCATGCGCAATAATCGGCATATGTTCGGATGACAGGTGTAATAATTTGTCTCGACATCGGATTTTCGGCACTGTACGGACGATTACTTACACCCACAATTTCATAAGCAGATTAGTAGTAGGCCTTAAATATTGAGAGGCTTATTGTGCTGCCCAAAAGTTAGTTATTTATATAAATTCCCTGTATCCTTATGTTTAATAAACATGCCAGACTTGAAACTGCAAAAAGTACCACCACACCATCAGCGCCTTTCTTGTCTTGTTTATCCTCCATATTTATTGTTTTAAAAAACGTTATGGCTGCTGAGCTGTTACTTAGCCGCCACTTCAATGCTAATGGCTTCCATGATTTACCTAAACAGTCGCATGTAGCTGCTCCACTGACTGAATTTAATAAGCATAAGGATATGGTGAATTTTTTTCAGACTACAGATGTTTGGGACATTATGATAGCAAGTAAGCGTCCATGTAGTGCTGAAAATCCGGTGTCCGTTACCTAAAATCCTGCAGTATTACACAGTGTGTTGTCAAAATTAAATTAACTTAAATGAGAGGATTTTATGGAGTATAATTAAGGCTTAGACTAATAGATAAACAATCGGTAAAATAATTTATATATTTAATCTATAGAACAATATTCATTGATGGCAACCATAAAAATACATTGTGTCAATATGTCATTGACATTTTCTTTTAATCATGTAAAAGTTTATGCTGGTTATTGTGGACTGTATTATAGGGCACCTTCTAGCAGCAACTGTTTTTAGAAAACAGGTAGGTAGAGATGGGACAGGTTATTGGTGGCCAAAAACTGTACTGTACAACCCTGCCTGAAGTATCATGTTACTACATGGTTGAATACCATGCACGGGAAAGGTTTTGTATTTTATAAAAGATAAGAATTATTGTACTGTACTAAATGATTTCACATTGTGCTTTAAGAATCCATGAAAAGGTTTAAAATACAGCACTATATGCAAAGTATCCAAAGTACATTATGCAGTAATTAAAGGCATCTTACACTATGGCTGTGATGCTGGGAGAGCAAACAAGAGGCAGACCACATAGTGCAGGAGACTGATACTTTAATTCTGTAACCGGGTACAACTAATGCCAAGGCCAAAATTGTAGTTGGGTTGAATGCAGGATGTCAAAGCCGGAGGGTTCAGATCAATGAGCAGGCACAGGGGGGAGGACGAGCAGTGGAGACAGGGAGTAAAAGGCAAGTAGGCAGGGCAAGTGGGAGTGGGCAGGCGGGCAGGATAGGCAGAACAAGCAGGGAGGAAGCAGGATGCAGGGATAACAGTGAAGACAATAGACAAAGAAATGCTCAGTAAGGCACAGGTAACAGGGTGCCATTGCATCAGAACTGCTCCCATTCCGTCCTCCGAAGCATCCACCTCCACCTCAAAGGGGAGATTGGGATGTGGTTGTTGGAGGACAGGAGTGGTGCAGAAGGTGCGTTTCAACTTTTTGAAAGTGGCGGTTGCCTCTGAAGTCCACTGTAGATGGGTTGAGCCACGTCGCATCAGAGAGGAGAGTGGTGCCACCACCTAACTGAAATTTCTGATGAACCGGCAGTAGAAATTTGTGGGCCCCAGGAACCTTTGGAGGTCTTTAGTGGTTCTGGGCTACTGCCATTCCTTTATGCTGGTGATCTTCCTCTCATCTATTGCAACTGCACCTGGTTGGATGAGAGAGCCCAAAATTTTTACCTGGTTCTGGTGGAACTTGCACTTCTCTCCCTTCACGAACAGGTGATGTTCCCTTAGCCGTTGCAAGAACTTGTGGGTGTCATGATCTGACCGTGCAAGCCTCCTGTGTGCCACGCCCCCCTAGTTACCTCATGTCAAATCCTGATTGTTACCAGCTGTTGTCTATCAGTTCCTGCCTGTCCTGTGTATTTAGTCTGCGTCTAAGTTAGTCTCCCCAGATCAGTCATTGTAGTGTTGTGTGTTATGTTACCCGTCTGTTCCGTACCTTCCGCATTAAACCCCTGATTCCCATCCGGAAATGCTGTCTCCTGAGTCTGCTTGCCCGCCCGACCTGCCTCAGCGTGACCAAACGTGACAGTGGGCGTGTTGGATCACATTTTTTAAGGGGTATTCTGAGATTTCTTTGGTCATTTTTGCCCCTCCACCCTGTTGATTTCAGATGCTGATTGTGGATTATTTGCTGCTTCACTGGCTGATGGCGATTCATTTTCCTTGTTGTTCCTACTTGAGAGAATTTTTAGTATTTTTCCACAAGTTTTTCAGTATACTTTTTTGTGATGTAAATTGACTGCCTTTGTGAAGTCAAGCATTGGATGATGTCCAATTTATGATTAAACTGAAATTCACTCATTACTGCTCTGCCTGACATGAATATTGATGCGAACGGTCTCCCATTAGAAACCTCAACAACAGTCTGGATTTAGGCGTAATTTTTATCAGTATCATACCTTTCAGCCCCAAGTTAGCTCTCATGTTAGCTTCAGATTGCATTATTTGTACCTCCATAGCATTGCTATAGCTTCTGTCCATTCCTTAGTTAAATTGGTACTGAACTACTAATCCAGGCTTTCATCTCTACTCACCTTGGCTATTGTAATGCATTGTGTATTGGCTTCCCTTTCAAATATCTCAACAGATCATAGTAGGTTAAAACTCTACTGCTCATTTTCTTGTATATTTTAACAAATCCACTGTTGGTGATTTATATTTATTTCCAGTTACTTTATATTTGATTCTAAAAGTAATACTTATCACCAACAAAGCTGTTCATGGACTTGCCTCTTTCTATCTGCCTGACCATCTTCTTCCCTAAACACAAGCTTCTCAGGTTCCAGTTTTGTCATGGTACCTAGGTTCAGACTATCTTCTGTGAGTGACTGGTCATTTAGTGTTGTAGCCCCAAAACTTTGGAAGGCACTGTCACAGTGTCTGCGAGATGTACAATCGGTTTCAAACTTTTAAATTCCAGTTCAAATCATGTATTATAACATTCCTGAAATGGATGTATGATCCAGTTTGTAAGATTATTTTTTGTTGCTGCTGTTCTTTAGTTTTTGTGCTGGATTGAATGTATTGAATGAATTGTCATTAAGTGTGAGAGGCACTGTACAAATGTTACTAATTTATGAAGAGCAGACCTTCATGTATTATGACAAAGCCAGCATCCGAACAGTTTCATCTCCTCACTTTTTCAATCAACACAGATATCCACTGTGAACATGGCCTCTTCCCTAGGCAGTCTGACCATGTGAGCCTTAGGACCCCACCCCTCAACACCCACCAAATAGCAGAGGTTATCTGTTTTCATTGTTTATTTAATCAGTGTCGCTCAGGAGGCCATGCCCACTGCAGCCACCCAGACATGCTTGGCATATTCCCATTTCTACACAGAATCTCCATGGAAATGAGAAGCCCCCTCTCTGCTTCTTGCTTAGCCTCTGGCCTTTTTCTGCCTTCTGCTGGAGTAGTCAGATATCTTTACAGGGAATGCCGGTGCATGTTTGGCTTGTGTGTGTGTGTGTGTGTGCATTTTAATCCATTTAGGAATCAGCTTTTAGATGCACACCTGATTCCAAAAACCCCTTCGACTTATTTTACTGTATGTTTTGCAGATAGACGGGACATAACGTCAGCACATTGGAGGAGGGATTGTAATGTCTGATGGCCGTGGGCAGGAAGGATCCCCATTAGTGCTTCTTAGCACATTGTGGCAGAACGAGCCCATGGATGAAAGTGCTTTAGGAGAACACCCCACGGATGACCTGGGCAATATTATTCATTGTGTTATATGTGGTACGTGTTCAACAGTAAAAAAAATGTCAGTTGTTGGGGGAGGATGCTGGTTAAGCTAGGATACAGCATCAGAAGAAAAAAGTACACTGCTGTCTAGTTTTAGTTTTTATTGCTGTGAAGCCTTTTTGGGAGCTAAGGTTTTTAAACAAATCATCAAGTTGGGCCTGGTGGCCCTGTTCATTTAGATGGAAGGCTTAGCCAGTCACCTTCTCAACATATCTGATGATGCGCTGCAATGGGTTTCTGTACTGTGCTGTTCTGGACAATCATAGATGTAAACATTTTTTAAAAGTCCCCCTATTAAATACGGGATACATAGGAGACAGGTGGCGATATTTGTTTAGGAGTGATGTTTTCCTTAAACAAAAATGTTCACCAAAATCTGAATTTCTACCATATCCATGTGTACTTATAGTCCAGTCAAATGAACCAAGGAAGTACCATGTATACATTTTAATATTTTATTTAATTTTCTTACCCCAGCTACTTGTTTATTTTGAAACGTCAGATTCTAGAGATTTCAGTCATCCTTTGACTGCTGTATTCAGTTTAGTTTCATACAGTTTCAACAGAGCTCTGGGTAAACAAGCCCTGGATCGCTGCATCCTGCTCTTGTAGTTCTTGTGTTGAGGTTGTGGTTTAGTGTTCCTCTGCTGTTGGACCTGTCCTTGTTGTTTTTCTCTGGCTGTAAAGGTGCTCTCTGCTTGTTTGGTTGCATTCTTGGTGCCCCTTGAACTCCTCCGGTATTGTCAATTAATGGTTGGTGCAATGCAAATTGCAAGGGGTGTGTGTTATTTATATGAAACTGAAAGACTGGCCCCCAATTTATGCTGATTTGTCAAATTGACTACATGCAATTAAAAAAATTTGAAATGAAGTTTTTAATGAATGGTTTCTTTTTCTGGCTAATCGAGTCCCAGTCAAGGTTAGCTGGAGATGAAATTTGTCAAAGAAAAGACAAAAAGAAGAAAGACTATCGGGGGGTACAAGCAGTCTAAAACATTTGTGGGCCAGGCATGTGTGTCATGCATGTTTGTTCCCTCCTGAACACTCCTTAATAATAACTTTCTTCAGAATCTTGGAAGTCCCTCCCTACTACCCCCTGTTTCCCCATTAATTCCTAAACTCAGAAATGACCAAAGTGACCAGAGAAACTCTCCAGTGTGTGGAAAGTGGGCGTGAGTTCAGAGCTGTGAGACAAAGACCTGTTTCCTGTTCAACCATGTGTAAAAGTAGGCAGGGGTGAAGGTGACATGAGGACTGCCAAGGAGGGGGGCAAATTTTACTGTTTGCTAATCACCAGTGAAATGCTGATTTTAATGGACTGGGATTCTTCTTTAATCTATCACCAATAAGCAATAATACAAATAGGTGGCAAGGTCTGATTAATGTGGAGCTCGTTTTTGACAGTATGGGGTGGTTGGGACTCTTTCACAACAAATGTTTTTATGTCTTATTCAATGAATTATTCCTGCCTTCAAATAGCTATGCGTATTCCTATTCAGAGACTGTATGTTTGTGCTTGCATGTGGATGACCAAATGTCCAAGATTTAATTCAATACAAATCTGTGACTGCAATCAAAAATCTATAAATGCCTAAAGTTTTGTAATTTGTCTGGTTATATATGATTAGGACTGGGTAGGGGTTAAGGTTGTCATTTTTGAGATATGGGTTATGCCCATAGAAATAGATGGTCCCCACAAAGGTATGAATATAAAAGTAAGTACGTGTGTGTGTGTGCGCGCGCGCACATGCCTTATTTAAATAGTTTGACAAACTATATCTTTGTTAAACATGACACTATATAAATTTAACATATTTTTTAAGGGGTCTACAAATGTTCACTAACATTCTTTGCAACCGTCATGTTCACTCATTTATTTGGCTGGATCTTCACTAAAGCAGGCCAGGAGACGTGTCTTTGTCACAATCACATACAGAGGCTCCCTAGGGGACATTAGAACTTTTCAGTCCGGTTCCTACAGTCCTCCACACTTAAACATACACAGTTAATGGTCAGCTAAACCATTCAGAATTCTGAACTGCAGTGATTTGTTTATGGAATTCTTATTTTCATGGTATGGTCAGAGGTGGCCAGAAGTGGACAAGAGACCATGACCTTCAGATTATGGGGTTGGCTGAGTTTTCAGGCTTAAAGTTATTATAATCCATTATTAAGTAGAATGCCTTCAAAAACTGGATCCAGTTGGCTAGGGTTTTGGTAAAATCCTGTTTGTGCGAACAGGAGTTTCTGATTGTCTTTGATGAACAGCCTAAGGGTACAAAAGATGACTGACCTGGTTCTAAATGTCATGTTGTAAACAGCATCTATGACTTCTTTGTTGCTTATGTGTTGAGTTTTTATGTTTTGGTTCTGTTGTGTATTCCTGTCCTAATCATATGGCTCTGACATCATGGGGGCTGACGGTGCTTTGATCCCTTCTCCCAGGTGCTGCTGATTGCTCTGACTGGTGGACAGGGTAAGGAGGCTAAGGGTCCTCGTTTCCTCTTCTGGGGCTCTAACGACTGACAGCATAGGGCATGGGATGCACCACCGTGATGTTGCAGCCAGGGCACCATGTTAAATTCCACCATTAATCTTTGGTGCTGGTAATCCACCTAAGGAGCTGGATTTATGAGAATCATCACTGCAAAAATGAAGATGTTTCACTAGGCGGTTCAGCCCAGGGGGATTCTGGGAGGTGTTAGTGGGCATCACTCCTTAAATTCCATGCTGTCTTCTATATATGTGTCTGTTGTAGGAGAGCGAGGTGGGGCAGGTGAACATCAGATTTTGTTGTACTTGCTATCGGGAAATGACAAAGGCGTTCTATTCTACTCTTACCTCTTTTCTACTAGTGCTGTGCCACTGCTTGTACTGGTGCTGACAGGGAGCTGGTGGTTAGGTTGTGCCATTTCAGCACTACCTGAGAATCAGCCCACACTTCTACTGGTTAAAAACAACATATCGACGGGGAGTATACACACGATGACTGGCATGTAACATTTCAGAGTTCATTAAATAATGTTTGTTGATGAAGAATATTTAGGCTAATGCTAACTAAAGTGCTGGCTCTTAAGTTGGCATTAGCTGAAACGTTTCTTTTTTACAAAACATTAGCTAACTACATAACAAAACATAACTTAATATTTATTATTATTGGCTGCATTTTTGCTGTGTAGATTTTACATTTGTACAGAAGACTATTGTCACCCGTTGTCTGGGCATGTCCCCAAATGAGCCATTGGTCCCTGAATTTAATCAGACGAATTTCACCCAAAACTTGTTTGGTTTCACCAGTGTATTTTGACATTTCACAGTCCCAAGCATATTCTTGGGAAAGCAAGCACCAATATTTGATTGTGTACATATATGGAAATATTTTGCAATTGCACTTTGGAGCCTAGTCACCAACAATGAATGCAGGATGGTGAAGAACTCCCCCCCACCCCCCCCCATCTTGCACTGCTATATCAGGTTTTTTTCTCCTTCAATTTTTTAATTTGTTCCATACTATGAATGTAGCCTTCTTTCTCAAGTGCTTCTTAAATTTTTTCATATTTTCAGTGATGCACTAATTTCTATCAGCCGATGGTTTAAAAATGAGCCGCTGTTTACTGCTGATAATTCCCTTTACAATGGTGACCCATATTTCTTTGCACCCCGCATACTAAACAGGCAGAAATATGTCTGCTGTGTGGAATTATTTCAACGTTGTCAGAAATGCATTTTGTTAAAATTTCACCTAGAGAATCTACTAATAATTATTTCGACGCAACAGTTTTTATTGCTCACCTTAAGGCACGACAGTGTTATATGAAGTGTTTCTGAAAAACAAATTCGTTCCAATAAAGACTGCAGTACTGCCAAATAACATTTTACCTCAAATACGATTAATGAATGATTTTTTTGTGTTTTCTTTTTTGCTTTATTTGCTATCATATTTCCCTGACAAGGTTTGTACTGTAAATATGCTCAACTATTAAAGCTGGGATATTTCCTTCCTAGACTGTGTATCTGATTAAAAAAAATATGGTTATTAATTGAATATTTTTTAACAACTGGAATCAAAGCACAAATCGCTTGATATTTTAGTTTTAATGTAAAAAGCAAGTTTCCTAAAAGTAGAAAATAGTTTGAATTTAGGGATGGGCATTTTTGATCATATTTCATTTCGAGTAATCCACAGGTCTGAGAAACGAGTACTCGATTAATCGGGGGTCGAGTTTAACACTAGAAAGACTGACTGGGTCAATTGACCCAGTCAGTCTTTCTAGGTATATACTGCTGTAAAATACTAAT
>JAODUD010000002.1:26267884-26278663 GCA_026784285.1 Stomatorhinus walkeri
AGACAAGCCTAGGTTTGGTAGATGCCAGGAGAACATTACCTGCCTGACTGCATTGTGCCAGCTGTAAAGTTTGGTGGTGGAGGGATAATGGTATGGGGTTGTTTTTCAAGGGTTGGACTGGTCCCCTTAGTTCCAGTAAAGGGAACTCTTAATGCTTCAGCATGCCAAAACATTTTGGACACTTCTGTGCTTCCAAATTTGTGGGAACAATTTAGGGAAAGGCCGTTTTCTGTTCCTGCATGACTGTGCCCCAGTCAGGGTTTGTGCTGTGATGAAAATCTTGTAAAATTTTGGAATTGAGAAATCACATTTTCCAGACCTGAATAAGTAAAGGAAAATAAAAAATATCAAAAAGTTTGGAAAAGTCATGCGATTTTTGAGAACTACACTTTTTTTCCCAGTCAACATTCACGGTATAACCCCGTGTCTCTCCAGCAGTATCTTGATTATACTTTCCATGTCAGTGCCATGAGTATAGTAGGCCGTTGGGACAGAAAACAAGAGAAAATGTGTCTCGACAGGGCATTCTTTTCCCTTTAGACATGGTATTTTTTCCCCTCTACACGTCTCGACACGGCACTTTCTTAAGGAGCATTGTAATTAAAATACTTGTTTAAATACCGATGGTGACATGCATTTTTATACCGGTCAGGATACAAATGTATCTGTTAAAAAGGTCTTTCAGTACTGAGATATACTTATAGGCTAATCCTTTTCTATTCAAGGGCAAAGGGTTCAGTTTGTAATACATTGTATTGGTTGCTGTGTCGTGTCTCTTCTGTTTTCTTAATACAATATGGTAATATTTTAGCTTCTAATCATAACCACTGATACTCAACATTTGTAAATTTCAACTAAGAGGTTCGTGTTTTGTCTGATATGCTGAGTAATATATCTAAATTGGAACAAGTTAAGTAAAAGGCAACAATATGTGTACATGTTTCATTGAGTTATTTATGCATGCAATTATAACTGACCTGACGTGACATAATCGTAATATAGGCCTATGCATTATAAATGTCACAAAAAATTAAATTAAATGTTATCTTGAAATGTACCCAGCACATTATAGGATGAGTAAAGTTTAAATATTAGATGCTATAAACAAAAAAGGTGTGCGTGTGTGTGTCTATGGTGAGCGGGAATACCTTACCTTATGGGGACACAATGTCCCACAATGTGATCCATACCCGTTTTTTTCCCTTATAGGGGAAAACTCCCTTAAGGGAAAACTCAATTTAATAATCTGTGACTGCAATGAAAAAACAAAAAATTCAAACACTATTGTATTTTGCTTGGTTACCTATGGTTATGGTTAGGGCTGGGTAGCGGATAAGGTTGTCATAGTTAGCATTAGCATTTTTCCGATAGCAATGAATGAGCGGTCGCCATCAAGATGTGTTTACCCAACGTGTGTGTGTGTGTTGTCAGCATCATGTATTTAGTGTGGTCTTGTGGACAATGCTACAAAATATTTTTATGTATAATAATTATTGTTAACTTGAAGAGTACAATATGTAAAGACCATATGGAGTCCACATATCAGGCGGTACAAAGGAAAGACGTGATTGCCTGTGTGTGCAATTGTGTGTGGTGTTTTGAGACTCCTCAGTGCACTTCGCATATAAACACTTAATGTGCTACCTGTGAGAAAGATTGCTCTGTTTTAAGTACAAGCTGGTAGAGATTTTTAGATACAAAATATGTAAAGTTCAATTTGGAGGATCAGACAGTGTGAAAATAAAGATGTGTGTGTGTGTGTGTGAGAGAGAGAGAGAGAGAGGTTACTGGAAGGAACACGTAATACATAAAATAAACTTATGCAATAGGTATAAAGTCATTTCTATCTTATAATTCCATGCAGATGCTGACAGCTGCAACACACACCCAAGGACCGACCTTGCTGCATGTTTAAATGCAAAGTGCCTTGTGGCATTATTTGTTTATGGAATTATTATTATTATTATTATGTCTATTTCAACTTTACACATTCTATAAAATGTTGGATATACTTCAAGTTAACATTATTTCATTCTAACAGTACGTTTGTGATGCGTATATCATGCTTGTATCACATTAGGGTAATTATAACGGCATGCACAAATAATTCATCTTTCAGCACTAACTTTTTTTTACAACCCAGTAATTACAGATTAATGACTTTCTATCTGGAGATAGCTAGAAAAGAGACTCTAGTGTGGTTAATAATTATTCAGCTCGTTAATAGACCAGATGGAAATTAAACTATGCAACTTTTTTGATAGTATGTGTCTGAACACGAGAGAAAAGCAGCATACATATCTGTAAAATTGTATGCAATGGAAAGTACATCCATATCCAAAGGATGAATGCAAGATAACAGCCGGTTCCCCTGCACAAACTACATGTTTGTAATGGTGTCATAAAAACATATGATGATGATAACAACAACTGCAAACACTTTTCCTGAATGGGTTGTACAAACAATCTTTTTTTGAATCGATTCTTGGAAATTTAGCTTGAAGCCCTGGAGAAGTCATGAAAAAGTCATGGAAATTTGTTGATAGAAAAATGTACGAACCCTGCCTGGTGCACAGTGCAAGGTCCATAAAGTCATGGTTTGGTGTGGAAGAACTTGACTGGCCCACACAGAGCCCTGAGCTTAACTCCTCATTGGGATGAACTGGAACAGATATCGCGAGCTAGGCCTTCGGGTCCAACAACAGTGCCTGACCTTGCAAATGCTATTGTGGATGAATGCAGTAACTCCCAAGACGCACTCCAAAGTCTTGTGGAAAGCCTTCCCAGAAGAGTGGCACCTGTTATAACTGCAAAGGTGTGACCAACTCCATATTGACGCCTATGGATTTAGAATGGGATGTAATTAAAGTTCCTGTAGGTGTAAAGGCCAGGTGTCCCAATACGTTTCTCTATTTAGTGTATCTGGTTGTACTATAATGACAGAGACACTGAATCACAGTATCTGAGAAAGGATAGTAGTAAATCATGCTTCCCAAAAGGGAAAATTTTGTTTTCTAAAATTTTTTTTACTGCAATAAAAAAAACAAAAATGCAAAAACTCTTCTGTTTTGTTTGGTTACTTATAGTTATAGTTAGGGCTTGGTAGGGCTTAAGGTTGTCATACTTTGCATTTTTCCCATAGAAATGAATTAGTAGTCCCCACAAAGATATGATTACACGTCTGTGTGTGTGTGTGTGTGTGTGTGTGTGAGTGAGAAATTCCTATGTATTTGTGCTGATACAATGGCATTAGAAACCAACACATTCAGTCTCCCTTACCATCTCATTTATTCTGAATCAGTCCTTTTACTTGCCTCATATACTGAAAACTCTACACTCTTGCTGTAGCTGAACTCTTTCCTGAAAACCTCCAAATGTGTGAAGGCTTCACTTTCTCCCCCCCCCCCCCAACTCAGCTGCGTTGTCAGAAAGCAGCCTGTAGGAAGTCTTTATTTCTGGCAGACTGGGCCTCTCGCCTTCCTCTCCCCACCCCAGCCCTTCTTGTGCTTGTACCTCCCACCTGCTGGGTTCCCAATCCCTAGCAGAGTGGGGCTTTTGCGGGGGGACAATTACGTCCCGGTCCAGCTTTGATCGTCTGGCCACATGGAGGCACGACAGCTGACCACATGTTTCAATAGAGCGGGCCGAAGAAGAAAATGAAAAATGAATGGGGGCTGGAGACTGGCAGCCCACAGCTGTACACTGTTCCCATTTCATTGTTCTGATGAGCCTCTTATGGTGCAGCATGGATATTGCTCTGCATTGGTTACATCCCGTTATAACACTGGCTTCCTGTGGCTGCCCGCATCAGATTCAAAACACTGATGTTCGCATACAAAGCCAAAAATGATCTGGCTCCATCCTATCTAAAAGACCTCATCACACCCCGCACTGCACCACGATCTCTCCAATCCTCCAGCACTGCTCGACTGGTCCCACCACCCCTCAAGGCACAAGGAAGACACACCTTTCGGCTCTTCTCTGTTCTGGCACCAGGTTGGTGGAATGAACTCCTTCTAGATGTCCGAACAGCTGAGTCACTGTATGTCTTCAAGCGACGACTTAAAACACACCTTTTCCAGAAATACCTCAATTAGCACTTCTGGTATTGTACTCTGAGCTCTTTTGCTAAAAAAAAAAAAATCCTGCACTTTCCAAACAGAGTATTATGTCGATGGTATGCATAGTCTTGGTTTTATTGAGCTAGTATCGGGAGGAAATCCATTGTGAAGTCTTAAAGCACTTATGTAAGTTGCTCTGGTTAAGGGCATCTGCCAAATGCTGTAAATGTAAATGTAAATAACAGACTTCAAGGGACCTGGCAAAACCGTCCATTATATCCAGAGTTGCTGTATGCCCAGAACATAACAACAGGACACCATTTACTCATGCCACACCTCAGCAGACACACTTGTGGTATAGATTATTATATTGTACATGTAGTAATCCAACTTTACCTCACCAGATGCATGACTATTAATAATCCCGACTCCGTATCTGCGCTGGATGTCACCGGCACACCATGCGCCTTGTAGGCGGAGCCTGCATGTCCGTTATAGCTGAACACAACTACAGCTAAAAGTGGTCCTGGACACCAAATTGTCTGTTATATGCAAAATCCCGTTATATGCGAGTCCGCTATATCCAATGCTTTTTCTGCATGTTTGTAAAGGCACACGGCCAGGACCAGCGGACCTCGTCCATTATAAACGATATTCTGTTATAAGCGAGTCCACTATAACGGGATTCTACTGCACTCTCATTCATAGCTTTACAACTTGTACAAAAATACACAATACAGCCATTTGGACCCTGACTTCTAAAAACCTTGTTTTGTATTAAACTTTTGCCAGTTAGTTGGGAAGATGGGCCATAGGGGACAGGGATTTAACATCACCACTGTTGGGCGGGTCATCCTGAGGACAGCATGGCTTCAGCTCGCAACCCACCTTCATTCCTGGCTGTGGCTTGAAAATCAGCCCTGTATCACTAGAGAACTGCTTACCTGTGTCAGCTTCTTGGACTGTAGGTTTCAGTTTAGGTTGTCTGTGACCTAAATAAAATGAAGTAAGATGGAAACCAAGTCATGTTTTGGAAAACCTTATGTGTGTTCTTGCCAAACTGAGACAACCAGACTAGCACTCAAGGGCTGTTCTAGCCAGCATTTGTTGATGTTGGCAGTATCGTTAATTCTCTGCCATTCTCTTATGCATTATCATCAGAACAAAATTTTATTGACAGATATTTGTAGAGACATTGTCTCTATTTGCTCTTAACTATACCTAGAACAGACATTATATGTTGAGCAAGTTATGTATGGTGAGTTCTTAACTGTCATAAATGACCCCTTGAGAAACTTTGTATGAAAAACTTGTATGAAGCTGTGTGCAGTAGACCGATGTGCACTGGGGACCCAACCAAGGAGGCAACGCCAAAGAGCCGAAATCCACAATTTTATGAGGAAGTATACAAACCCGCCCACTCCAGTAATGAGAAGCATAACTAGGGTTTCTGGTGAGTGAGCAGTAACAGGAAGGAAGTGCTTAGATGTGGGTTTCATAGGAATGGAAAGCTTTCTAACTTTTCTATAGACTTGTTCATAATACGGCATGGCACCCCATAGAGGGGTGTAACACATCAGAACCTGACCGCTCAAAGTAATACCAGGACATGGGCAGAGGTCAAATAGCATGGAAATCCATATTGGACTGTTTTGGGTTATATGTCTATACCAAAGTGCATTATTACAAAGTTATCCTTTCTGGACTATGAAGACTGAAGAATGATGAGTATCATGTTTCTGTGTACAGACAGTCCCCAGGTTATGAACGAGATCCATTCCCTAAGCCTAAGCCGAATTTTGTAGGCAAGTCGGAAAAATAATAATGCATAAAAATTATACAGTAATAATAAAAGGAACTGTGATACTGCACTGTTCCTTGAGCCGAGGAAACAAAGCCGCACAGTTTTCACAAGTGTCAGAAATCAGTAAGTGTGTTCATTATCACGAGCCATTGTATTTAATACAAATTTTTGAATGAAATAGGCTTTATGGCAGTCCGTAAGTATGAGCTGTCAGTAAATTAGACGTTCTTAACCTGGGGACTGCCTGTTTATCATTCTTGTATGAAATAGTTGAAAAGATACTCTGAAGCATTTTTTGCGAATGTGCCTCCATGGTAGCATGTCATTTTTGGTTAGCAATGGCTTGCAATGGTTGCTATACATTATAATAAATGGGAAGACGGTGTATTGAAATGGTCACCCAAATAGTGACTGGTTGTGTGTGAAAACTGTTTAGCTGACAATATTTGCAGGTAAAAACTTACCTGTCATCTGATTAAGTGATGCTATGGGCCTGGGGTGTCATCTAACCCCTTATGCGGTTTCAAAAAGTTCTTTCACCAGTTTCCCATTTTTATTTCATGAACACCAACAAAATATATCGGAATTTAGCAGTCAGACAGATGACAATGGATTATTTAAATGTACCTTGAGAAATGAGGAAGCAGTTGAGCACAGTTTTAGGACGGGGCTCATTATTCGTTTTGATGTGGAGTGTGGTCCTTCAAACATAACAGCAGGTAAGTGCTTACAGAAGTAAAGGTCAATAGCAGTCTGACCTACAGTGCTTGATTGACATTTTCTTCACATTCATGTTGACAGGAGCTATTCAAGGACATGCCAAGTGAGTTGTAAACAATTCGCTTCATCAGAATTGCTGGCTGCTGATCCGAAGTATGGTATCTTAACTGCAAATGTAGGGCGTTTCACTTCAGCAGCATTCAAGTGAACTTTTACCAAACTGTCAGATTCCAGGTCAGTACGGAAATGTGTATGTATGAAATGGATTGTTTATGACTGCCAGTTTAATTGAACCTACAAGATTACATTTTTAAAAAATCACCTCTATTACTTGAACGTGTAGCAAGTAGTGTGTTAGCAGACATTAACAACAGTGTCAAGTAAGAATAACAGTGATGATGATAGGTCAACAGTTGTTTGCATCGTACTTATTCTCTGCGACAATAATACATTGAATGAGCCAATGGGAAAAGGCACATTAGTTTGAATTTAAACTTGTCACACTTGTCTTGCCAAAACGGGAGTTTTAAGTGCTTATGCTGGTACACGGTGATCTAGAATCCAGTTTACTAGTGATCTGCCACTGACAGTCATCGTCCACCACTATAGCCACCTCCAGATGATTCCAATATCTAATCACAAAATCAGCTAATAAACCCCCCCTTAAGATCACTGGTCAGTGCTTAGTTTCTCAATCTTAAAATTTCCTGTTTTGGTTTCCTTGGTTGTTCTTGGTTCTGGATCATTGTATAGTTTGTTGTCTAGCTTAGGGTCCTGCATTCTTTTGCTCATCTTACCCTGCAGGAGTCTGTGCCCTTGCCTTAGTTATGTCCTTGCAACTTAGCACTCGAGTCTAAATCCATGTGCACAAAGCAGAAGTGAAATGCAAGTCCCCGACTTAAAATTGTGAACTGTTACCTATAAGCACATCATTTCTACATAGATCAATACACACATACATGTTCCATAATTATTTTCCATCTTTATTTTTAACAGAAGAGTCGTGTAGAGTAGCACATGAAAGTGCCCCATATTCTCTGTGCCTCTGAGCTCCACAACACCTATGGATTGAAGATTAGGGGATGCTGAGATTACTGTGACTAAAAGGGTCGCTTGCTGTTTCCCTCTGTGTATCAGCCACCATACCTGAGCTTGAACCTCTTCATAATTTATTCGCCTTAAGGATTTATTTGCTTAGAATTCACACCTATACTTTTTTGATTTAGATGTCTTTGTTTTTACTCCTCATTAACCCTTGTTCTAATTTTGAGGACATTCAAGTAGTTAAAACAGCAGCGGCTGTTTCTTGCTTAAAGTTAAATGAGTTCTTCACACGTACTGCTTTGCCATCAACTTGGGAAATGTTACTTTTGTTTTTGGTACTGGTTTAACATATAAATATTATATAGTAGTGGTGTAACAGTTTTGACAATAAAAACCGCAATGGCGCGTCACGGTTCCCGCGACCCCCAACCTGTGGCCGCTGGTGCAGCCTGTTAAACTCTCATTATGTTACTAATGTCATTTCACAACCAACACTACAACACACATAAAATTTTATTCTGTTTAAAGTTAGGGCAAGCTGCATATTCTGTAAACATTACACATTACACCTTCCAGCTGTGTCGTTCAGTCATGATCAAGTAATCAGTGCCTGGGCACATTCAAGAGGTATGGGAACATTCTGGTTATCCAGTAGGGTATAGGATTATTTTTTTACTTATTTCATAATTAAATTATGTGAAGTTAGGGTAATTGTCATGCTCCATCCGTTCGAGCCCCGTGTGTGCCACACCCCCTCGCTCCCCGTGTTCAATCCCTGATGGAAACCACCTGTCGTTCATTTGTCTGATTGAGATCATGCGTTTCCTGTTAGTTTCCTTTCTGTCTTTTGTATTTAGTCCGCGTCTGAGTTAGTCTCCCTAGTTCTGTCATTGTGATGTCCTGTGGAAGTTTACCCGTTTGTTTCTGCTATTAAACCCCGTTTCCCTGGATTCGCTTGCCTCAGCGTCTTGGCTAGCTAGTTCCACCGACATCCAGGCACACTGCAACCCGCCAGCGTGACAGTAATCTATCATGTTCTTCAGTGTTTTTTTTTTTAGTTAGTGAAGAATAAAACCCAGGATTTTTTTTCTTATTCACTCCCCCCCACCCCTCCCCACAAAAAAAGACACCAAGGTACGAACTAAACCATCCATCCATCCATTAACTTCCGCTTATCCGTGGTCGGGTCACGGGGGCAGCAGTCTCAGCAGGGAAAGCCAGGCTTCCCTCTCTCCAGCCGCTTCCTCCAGCATGTCCTGGGTCTTCCTTGGGGCCTCCTCCCAGTGGGACATGCCCGGAACACCTCACCAAGGAGGTGTCCAGGAGGCATCCTAAGCAGATGCCCAAGCCACTTCATCTGGCTCCTCTCTGACTCTGAGTCCCTCACTCTATCTTTAAGGGAGAGCCCAGCCACCCTGCGGAGAACTCATTTTAGCCGCTTGCACTCGCGATCTCGTTCTTTCGGTCACTACCCAGAGCATGTGACCATAGGTGAGGGTAGGAACGTAGATCGACTGGTAAATCGAGAGCTTTGTCTTTTGGCTCAACTCCTTCTTCATCATGACAGACCAATGCAGCGCCCACATCACTGCTGATGCCGCACCGATCCGCCTGTCGATCTCCCGCTCCATCCTTCCCTCAGTCATGAACAAGACCCAGAGATACTTAAACTCCTCCACTTGGGGAAGGACTTCCTCCCTGACCTGGAGAGAGCACTCCACCCTTTTCCAGCTGAGGACCATGGTCTCGGATTTGGAGGTGCTGATTTTCCTTCCGGCCGCTTCACACTCGGCTGCGAACTGTTCCAGTGAGAGTCGAAGGTCACGGTCTGATGAGGCCAACAGAACCACAACATCTGCAGAAAGCAGAGACCTAATCCTGAGGTCACCAAATCGGACACCCTCAACGCCCTGTCTGCGCCTAGAAATTATGTCCATAAAGGTTATGAACAGAATCGGTGATAAAGGGCAGCCCTCGCGGAGTCCAACCCTCACCGGGAATGAGTCCGACATACTGCCGGCAATGCAGACAAAGCTCTGACACCGGTTGTACAGGAACCGAACAACCCTTATAAGGCAGCCCAGCACCCTATACTCCCAGAGCACTCCCTGAGGGACACTGTCGAATGCCTTCTCCAAGTCCACAAAGCACATGTAGTCTGGTTGGGCAAACTCCCATGCACCCTCCAGGACCTCCAAGACGGAGCCTTGAAGAACTCTGGGCGGATCTCATCCACCCCCGGGGCCTGGCCACCAAGGAGCTTTTTAACCACCTCAGCGACCTCTGCCCCAGAGATAGGCAAGTCCACCCCCAAGTCTCTAAACTCTGCTTCCTCATTGGAAACCGTCGGTGGGATTGAGGAGGTTTTCGAAATATTCCCTCCACCGAACCACAACCTCCTGAGCTGAGGTCAGTAGCGTGCCATCTCCACCATAAACAGTGTTGATGCTGCACCACTTTCCCACCCTGAGATGTTACATGGTGGACCAGAATCTCCTCAAAGCCGTCCGGAATTCATTCTCCATGGCCTCGCCAAACTCCTCCCATACCCGAGTTTTTGCCTCAGCGACTGCCAAAGCCGCATTCCGCTTGGCACGCTGGTACCAAAAAGGCCCAATAGGACTCCGTCTTCAGCTTGACGGCAACCCTCGCCATTGGTGTCCACCAGTGGGTTCGGGGATTGCAGCCGCGGCAAGCACCGACCACCTTACGGCCATAGCTCCAGTCAGCCGCCTCCACAATGGAGGCACGGAACATGGCCCATTCAGACTCAATGTCCCCCGCCTCTCCCGGGACATGGACGAAGTTCTGCCGGAAGTAGGAGTTGAAACTCCCCCTGACAGGGGATTCCGCCAGATGTTCCCAGCAGACCCGCACTATACGCTTGGACCTACCAGGTCTGACCAGTTTCCTTCCCCACCAGCGGAGCCAACCCACCACCAGGTGGTGATCAGTTGACAGCTCCGCCCCTCTCTTCACCCAAGTGTCCAATAGATGCGGCCGCACGTCTGATGACACGACCACAAAGTCGATCGTCGAACTGCGGCCTAGAGTGTCCTGGTGCCAAGTGCATATATGGACACCCTTATGCTTGAACATGGTGTTCATTATGGACAATCCATGATGAGCACAGAAGTCCAATAACAAAAC
>JAODUD010000002.1:26287885-26303703 GCA_026784285.1 Stomatorhinus walkeri
AAAACTGGGGAATTTCATGTCCAATTACAAGAGATACATTAAATAGAACACTTACCTGTGTGAGTTCTTTTGTGAATTTTCAAATTCTCAGATCTTGCAAATATTTTCCCACATCCAGGGAATGGACAAGGAAACGGTTTTTCTCCAGTGTGGACTCTAATGTGATTCACTAGCTTGTATTTCGCCTTAAAAGATTTCCCTTCCCTGGGACAATCTTCCCAGAAGCAAATGTGGTTACTCTGTTCGGGTCCACCTACGTGTTCCATAGAGACGTGGGTCACCATCTCGTGCATCGTGCTGAAAGTCCTGTCGCAGGTTTTTTTCGGTCGGTTGATCTGGTTCTCGTCTATCCACTTACAGGACAGTTCTTGCTTAATGGGCTGCCTCATATACCTAAAGAAAGCGCCGGGGCCGTGGTGTGTCGGTACGTTCATCCCCATGTTCATATTGATTGAGTGGTTATAGTTATGCAGCTGAGCAGCGCTATAAGGATCCGTTCGGGGGCTGGCGACCGGGCGATATGGGTCAGGTCTTCCAAAAATGTCCCCGCGTAAACCCAGATGCATTTGGCTGTTGACTACATGCCCTCCCGATGAAGCATGGCTCACCGTTTGCTCGTGTAGTCCAGGAAATAAGATGTGTCCAGAGTTGTCGGCAATTCCAGGGGGTCCGTGCAGACTCCCCGCCGAAGTAGCAAAGATCCCATGCTGGGCACTGGTAGCTGCGGTATCCCCAATGCCGGCGCTCCGGTTTCTGAACAGAAATTCTCGGGTGGAGTTAAAGGCGCCTCCGCTGTAAGAACCCACTTGACCACCGTGGTGGTGTCCCAGGGCGGCAGCATAGCCGGTGGCTTGCGGAGTGAATGCAGATGTCTGGCTGGATGCTAGATCATGAGTTACAGAGTTAAGCTTGAAAGCCGTAGAATGGGAAGTATCTCCAAACGGACTTAGCCCCAGTCCGGGATCTCGGTTGCCTATTTCATGGTGCCTTGGTGTTCCAAAGCCCCCGACTCCAATCGCAGAGAACTGCGGACCGCTTTCAAGCAGCATGGTCATTGTGACCAACTGACAAAAAAGGGGGAAAAGAAAACAAATTTAAAAATCCAGACTGACTGGCTACTGTAGGCCACCGGACAAAACTAACTTACTATTTTGTTGGGTGTTTGTTCAGGAAAGCAATGCACAACTAAAAAATATTAAATGACAGTCCGTCTGTCAGTTAACGGGGAGGCAGAAACTCCCGCAAATGGGATGCCTGCATCTGAGAATCAGACTTCCCCCGTCTCCAAACGAGTGATGTCCTTGGACTGATAAAGTCAATCACTCACTCCTTGGAGATAAATGAGCTCGGGAGGCAGCGCTACGATATCCAATGAGAAGCTTGCCACTGCCTTGGCACGTGATACAATAACAGTGCGTTAATTGGCTAGATATGCGTTGATTGGCACAATTGAGTATTGGAAATGGCTGTTTATTCAAATGGTTGAATTCCATTGGTCAGTGAGAGTATTATTTACAGGTAAGGCTACTGGACATTATCTACCCTGAATAATTGTGCTCTCTTTACCGTTTTAAGCATGTAAAATGTTCTGAAACTTATAGCCTAAATATAACCATCCACCTTTATCTCTTTAGCAGGCTTGTCTAAAATGAGCAGGCGGAAACAAACGTGTGTTTACCAAATAGCAGCGTGACTTAACGCGAAAACACACATTTCCTGATTGACATGGTGCCGCTTTCTTAACTTCCTTTCAATCGACTGTGTTCAACAGTGTTGAAAATGGTCAAAGAAAATATTTGTGACAAGCAGGGAAGTTTCGTTTATATTGCAAGCTCTAAAATCATCAAAGTTGGAAGTCTGTAAAAACAGCAACGACGCCTTTAAGTAGAATATATGTACATCATAACGCACCAAAAGATAAAATTGAATGTGGTAACGCACATCACAAAAATTCATGATTGAATCGTAACGATCTATCAAAATCGTTATTCTTCTGTCTTTCTGTTTGCCTGCTTGTCTAAAGCTTGATTTGTGAATGTGGATAATTTTATTATTTCATTGTCTTAGTATTCTATATTTGGCAGAGTTCCGAAATTCAGCTTTATTCTGCCGCATGGGAAGGGAGGGGGGTTTTTTCCAAAGCACTATAGGGTGTAGGATGCAGGAATAAAGGACAGAAAGAAAGATGGCAGTAATTGTAATATCCTGAGATTTTTTCACTGAACCAAAAAACTCCTGCTATTCAGCGACTTTCACAGGGCCGCCGCCGAATCGCTGCAGGAAACATAAAATCTGATCAAGTTCAGAGACGCGTTGAGTGCTTCAAGCACCGCTTTGTAATTCCGTCTCTTTCCCCCATTTTGGCCCAGGATGGAGTTCACATTCTTTATTTTACAAATCCTGGGAGAAAAAGAGAAAAATCTTCATATCACTGCAGTTCGCATTCGTTCTTCTACTCCGTTGTAATCGCTCCCAAATTAGTATTTTAAAATGTAAGGTGAGTATTTGATATTGATATGTGTTAAAATCGACGTTTTTAAAATATTTAAATGTAATAACTTTTGTTTGCCCTTTAGTTGTTTATTTTTAATATCTAGTTTCAAGTAGTGAGGGTGCGGAATGTTTTGCTTGTGTATAAATATTACCCACAAGAAGTCTTAGTAAAGTATCTTTTATATTTCTATATACTGGTCTGTAATGCAAAATAAATTGCGAAATGTTGCTTCCGATTTATTATCAGATTATGGAAAGTAAGTACAATAACTACTTCATGTAAATTACGGAGTCACTAATCAAACCTACCTTGCAGTTTTGTCGGTCTCGCTAATATTTTAAAAGTAACATCAGTAGCTCTGTCGTTTCCCCGCTCACGCGGTGAGAGATAAATATGCCGAGAGCTGTTAAACTCTGAGATTTATGGTGACTTGTGTGAACTTTCGCAGCTGACAGGCAGTTAAGTTTTCTTAACTTTGGTCTTCCATATTTTATTAGCCCGTTGAACCGAAACTGCTGGGAGAAGCTATTACGCCTGGTATGTTCGCAGTAGGATTGTATCTTTAAAATAATTTGCGAGCATAGGCGCGTGCATCGTGGCCTCCGTAACAAACGCGCATCATTGACTTGGATCGTCAGCTGACTGTTCCGTTGTACTTGGCTTCTGAAGTTGCGGACCATCAGGCCAAGGAGGCACACTGACCTTTGGCCTCAGAAATAAGAAATGACCTCATGTGTTGTTCTAGGTTACCGTCTTAACAAAAAAATTTAAATCAACTGTTGCAGGCCAAAGAGACCCCAACATGTATTATGGTATATAACAATACTTAATTTTCTCCCAGTGTTCTTGATTTTTCCTAGTACAAATCCCGTCAGATATAGCGAATATGACAGTTATAGAATATAATGGCTATACAAACAGGAGTCCACAAGAAATGTTTCATTTGCAGTAGATTATTTTTTGTTCTGTTGTTGTTTGCATTAGAGAACTGTTTTAATAACAAGATACCAAGGGTGTTGCATAGAAAAGTACAGGGGAAGTTTTCTTTAAATTATACATAATTTAATGAAAATGGCTATAACAGAATGATATCCTTTCCTCCCCTCGCTTAAGTTGGTTTCCCATAGGGACATCCGCTCGGAACATAATGGTTGTTCCTTCAGTCCAGCAGAGTACCTTTACTTTCTGGTCCAACAGCATTTTGTTACTCTGTCAGACTGAAAATACAGCAAGCAGTAGTAATTCATCGAAAGGTTGTACATTTTCTGCCAAAAGAGCCTTTATACTTAATACCTCTG
Source organism: Stomatorhinus walkeri (assembly GCA_026784285.1). Classification (NCBI taxonomy): domain Eukaryota; kingdom Metazoa; phylum Chordata; class Actinopteri; order Osteoglossiformes; family Mormyridae; genus Stomatorhinus; species Stomatorhinus walkeri. Next base: position 26,291,678 of record JAODUD010000002.1, read on the forward strand.
TTTGGATTTTACGTTCAGTGGTTGACTGTATGTAACAGTGTCCCATAATAATTTAATAGAAGGAGGCAGTTTTTGTAAACATCCTCTAAATATGCTTTTTGTCCTTCGTTTGTGGCCCTGTAGTTTTACATTCTGTTAAACTTGAATGTTTGCACTTTATGCCACCGTGAGCAGTGGGCTGTCAGACAGACGTGTTTCATGGAATCGCCTCTCCATATGAAACAGCTTCCATTTACTATAACTTGCCTTTGACAGTTAAATACTTCATGTCAAGTATGCACAGAATTTCTTTGTTTAATGACATGGGAGTTTCGAAAGCTCAAGGAGGCTAATTAAGGATTCATACAAACACTGGCCCTGTGATTAACATTTAAGGACATTAATCTTTCTGTAGCCCGAGAGTGGCTGCATTCTCTGTTTGCGAAGGCCTGCTTCGCTTGGGTATGGCTGGAAGCCACACTTCAAGGATTGCTTGTAGTCTGCATTATAAACGGTATTGCTGTAGACGTGATACATGGTGGTGTTCACTTCATGGAATGATCCATAATAATTTACTTCAAGTCCCAAATGTGGATCAAAATGGATGGAGGAAATACTACTAGATTGACCACCAGTTACAAAAACCAAAACAGTATAGAAATACTCATCTGTTACAATTAAATATACAAAGACGATACAGAATACAACAGAAATACTCCAACTTTATCATTTAAAATATGGAAACTTGTTTCCAAATAACTGGTGAAAAGTATTAAATATGTGGAGAAATCTTATAATTCACCCACTGTTAAAGCCATGTGATCAGATTATACTGGGAAAAGAAGTTGTAGGTTAAGCTATGAGAGCGACATGAATGGTATCCCAGTGAGTATGAGCCTCCACAAGGGTGAAGCATGTATTTCTACTCCACGTTTAGAAAGAGTCTGTCTTAGACTTTACCAACATATGAAATAAAGTAAAATATTACCACCTCTACTGCTGAGGTTACTTACTGGAACTACAACTACTACTAATAATGATAATAGTTTTAATAATACATTTACATTTTTATTAGACAATTCTGTCAAGGTATCACATATTTATGTAACAGGCAACGATTAACTGAACATGATTAATTAATCCAGTGTAATAAACAATGATGTAAATGCTGAGTAACAGGACTGGTCTGAAGTACTGTGTTGTTTTTCTCTCTGTCTTCGCATTGATACTACTCCTCTGCTATTTTGTCATATTATCCCGCTGCTGCTTCTTGTGCACTTTCGCACTGTCTGGCATGATACGCTGTGGAGCTTGCCTGTTCTCTCCTAGGCGACACAGGGTTCTGTTATGGATGTGTGCCAGTTTGAAGGTAACCGCGGTCTAGCCGCCCGTCGCTGTGCCCTTTCCTCGTTTCTTCCTCTCCTCTTTATTGACGCTGTGTTTTGTTCGCTCTACCATCTAACCTTTGCCTTGATTTGATAATTAGGGACCCTACAATACTTCTACATTGCAGCTCCCCCAAACGTAAGCGGGTGTTTTATTTACTTCTACTTCACTTCACTAAACAATGGAGGAGCTGAGAAGTTTGTGTCTGCTGAATGAACTCAACAGTTGGATTAGTTTTACTACCAAAGTTATAACTTAAAGGCTTTGAATCTAATTATTACAATTAAGGTAGTGTCTTTATGGTCTGAAGTACATCAGTATTTATTTAATTATGCACCACAGTTCAAAAGACCCTAGATTCTGTTTGTGTTCACTTTTAATGCTTTTAACAGAATTGATACACAGGTACAGACTTAGATCCCAACAACATAAAGAATTGGACATAATGCACAGTAGGCCTGTTACTAACCCAATCTAATTGGGTGGCCCAAATGTAATATATGAAATGAAATGGAATGCTGGTACCTTAATATATAGTTAATTAGTTATTTTGTCTTTGCAGCAGGGCAGACCTTTTGGGCTGCTCAGCCAAAGAGAGAATAATTTATGTATGTTTGATATCAATATTACCCAATTAACTAATTATCAGGTGATGGATTACTCTTAGGTCCGTATATTACAACTTATTAATAATGTCAGTTTAGTTTTACTATAACTGTGCAATGTTAAATATGTCATATTAGTGTCTCCCATGTATATAGCATTAGCATCACGTGTGCATGGAAATTTGTTAAATGCTGTGTTATAATATGTAGATGTTCCTTAGTGTATTGATATCTAATACTCTTTTCCAGTTTCCAGTGCTGGATCGTTTATACGTGGGCTGTATTAAAATCAGATTAAATTTGAATTGAAATATTGTTTCCTGGACTAGTATCTGACCTTCGATCGTCTCCGCATCAGGTGAACGATTTTTTTGTTTAATAATTTATTATTATTTAGACTTTAGATGCGTGGCTTTGGGCTGAGCGTCATTTCCCACACCCCAGAAAGATGTTTTAGCTCATAAAAAACTTCAAACGCTTTCAGTCGAACTCATAAACAATAATTAATTCAAGCAATATCTATCAAGTATAACGGTTTACTCGGCTTTTATACATGGATGTTCGAATAATAACAAGGTCTGTTTTACTGGAAGAATATACACATGATTAATATTTTTTTGTGAAAGGTTGATCTTTAAATTAGTTCTGAAATTATTTTGTCCACCTTGTGATGGCGACATTAATAATTTGTTTGAGGAATGGCCAATTTTTGACACTGTCCATTCAGTGCAAGGTTTGATGAGCAACTCATTTTATGCTAATTCACTTAGCGTTATTTTGTCCTAGGAAATATTTCGAATGACCCGCAATGTATTTTTTTAAAGACTACTTCAAGATTTAGAATATTTTGTGCAAGATTTTAAATCGTGTAATACATATAAATGACGCACCACACGATTGTATGCCTGAAATTTAAAATTACTTTAAAATTACTCATACTACATGCACTTTGAATTTACAGAAAACGTGCAATGCCTTGGGCGACATTAGCAGTCCGACCAAATTAGGCTACATTGTTTTCTAGAAATCTTAGACCACTTTGAAAAGAACATTGTAACGTGCGAAAAACGTAGCTTATATAATAAACTCAACAAAATTTTCCACATGCTTTCATTTGCGAATTTTACCATGCGCAAGTCACTTGTAAAATATTTGTCGGTTTAAATATTATTTAATTAATGCTATTGTTTATACGACAAGCTACGTGAAAATGGAGACCGCTGAAAAACTATATGAATAATAGTGAAAAATATTTCATTTGACGGAGGCATCTCGGGAATCGATTGAATGATGTTTAAATGCTCAGTCTGTGTCTTGTTCTTTATTTTAAACTACTAGTTTAAAGACTGATGTAGGTTTTCAGAATAAAATCTTTTTCCCGTTAGCCCATGTACTATAGTGTATAACTGCCATGATAAAATAGCGCGTCTGATGATGGTACCTCAAATGGGTTTGACGCCTACATGCTATACCTGTACTTTAACATAAAGGCTTGTCAAGGTGCACTCTTAGACTTGTGTCACTAGCACATGTGAGTTGGATTTGTATTACGTGCGGTTTTACTGAATCGTTATATAATCAAATTAGGATGTCTGACCGTTCTTTTGGGGCTAAAATGTTGTAGCAGTATGTGTATAACACGTTTATTTAAAGAAAATGAAATAGTATTGACAATCAAAAAAAGTAATCAGTCGAGTAAATCGGGAAAATTAAAGTAATCAAGTGGATTAATATAAAAGTTGGAGTAGATCAACGTGAAAGCCAGCTAATAAAATACATGACTATATTATCCATTTATATGAATAAACATCACTGGTGTGTATCACTTTTATCACGTGCAAATGATTTTTACTAATTCCTTACTGGCAGGATGTATGAACGTGTGTATTGCGGGTGTGCACGAGGTGGATTAGTCTGCTCCTGCCCGCGGTTGCTAAGTCAAAAGTGCATCCATTTTATACATCGGTAATGTTACCCACGGCTCCACAAAATATTTAAAAAGTAATTTGTATTCATAAGAATATTCAGTTTTGTTTTTCTAAAACTGCTTGGACCTTAGAGAAGCATTATTTTAACTAATCGTGAGATGTTATACTATAATAATGTATCACTTGTAAATAAAACAATTTAGTGTTCAATTCTTATTATTTTACTTGCCTATTTTTATTGTGTATTTTTTCGAATTGTGACACTAATTGCTAAATGAGGTTGTATGATTAGGTTAATAGTCATGGAGAGGCCTCATTGGGATGTCCAGACTAAAGTGACGAGCCTCCGTGTTCTTACTTTGAAACTTAACCGGTCCTTCTTTTTTTCTGATGCAGCGTCTGGAAGTCAAAGAGCGGCCAGATTTGGCACTGCATGCGCGGCACATTTCAAAGCATTTTCTGTAGTTTTTTTTTTTTTTTGAAACGGAGTCTTGCAGCGAACGCATGCGTGTCCCTTTTAAAACAAACCCTAGCCTCCATCAATCATACGGGACTCCAGCCAATCCCAAAGCGCTCTATTTTAAAAGCGGTTCTGCCTGCTGTGCTTTTATATTGCACCACGGCCTGTTTCGGCCAGTTTTACTACTATGCTTACTTGCACAAATCACAAGAGCAAAGTGAACGGCATGAGGCACATACCAACTTTTAACTTACTACATCTTGTTCAGCTTGCGAATTTCACACGCAGATAATATATAGCAGGGATAAAGGGATGGGAACTGCTAGGTAAATTCTTAACATAAGATGGTTGTTTTTTCCAATTTCTCAGCCAAACTAACAAGAAAACATGTCATGCCTGTCGAGGTTTAGTAGCTGCCCTCTCTCTCACTTGTACCCTGGGGAGAGCAATACTGAAGCCAGCGTGATGCTGCCACCTTTGGCAGCGGAGCACACAGGACACCCCACTGGCACTTCCTTAAAACTCTGCCCCGCACAAAATTTACGAGACGATCCTGAGGCAAGATACAGTGTGTATCTTGACTATTTGGGTCCTCGATCTTCACACTCTGGATACGCCAGTCGTCGCCTACAACGCAGCTCTAAGGGTATTATCGGTGGACCAGATCTTTCTGGAACAACCATGTCACCAGTCACTGACCAACTTGCACCAAGAGCTACCCAACATGGCACCGGTGGAAGGTACCGTGACCTTCCCAGTTCTAGAGAAGGCAGGAGCCATGCATTTTTCACAGCGTACCAAGAACAGGCCCACGGCTCCTCAGACTCGACTCGGAAGCTCGGTGGTCAAATAATGGTGGCTCTACCTGGGGACATTCTCTCGAGAACACAGCCGTACAGCCAAGCCCTGAGTGGCTCAGGGGGTCACGGTCAGCAGTTTGTCACCCAGTTCCTAAGTCTCTACAAACCTCTCAATATGGCCATCCATGGAGGAAGTGACTCTCTTCTAAGGCACTCCAGGCAGAACCCAAAGCGTGACTTGGTCTGCAGGTGGAGTGGCGGCCAACAGGGGGCTGGGAAGAGCCCCTGCATGAGGACCTTCACCAGTATGTATGAACTGGTGACACACGTAACCGTGGAGCACGTTGGAGGACATGATCTGTCTGAGTACATTTGCCACTGGGAGAGCTGCTGTAGGTCAGGAAAGCCCTTCAAGGCCAAGTACAAACTGGTGAATCACGTCAGAGTCCACACTGGAGAGAAACCTTTCCCGTGTCCCTTTCATGGCTGCGAGAAAGTGTTTGCCAGGTCAGAAAACCTCAAGATCCACAAAAGAACACACACAGGTTGGTAACAATAATGCTAAAGCAATTTATCATAAGTGGCTCTTAAAAATAATATTGTTTGGTTTACTGGTTAACAGTAATATACTTTTAATTATTGAACTGTATTCAAAAAAACAATCTCTTCCAGGGTTTTCAATTAAATAAATGCACTTACTAGCTATCACCATAACACAACAACAGTCAATCAGATTTTTATGATTAGAATGTGTAAATATTAATACTATAATATATGTATTAGCTTCAATAATGGTAAATTACAAATATATTTTATGGCATGGTCACGTATTTTCAACAAAAATTCTATGTGGAAGTTTCAGTACAGGGTAAAAAATGGATTGGCATTCGCTAGTTACAAAAAATGTTATTTCAAAATGCTTGTGTGGTCGATATGGGACCGAATGTCCCCTTAATCTGTACAATGCAGGCTTTGGACAAAATCATTCCACATTCAACCCATTTAAGAACGGGTTAGGAAGCATTAACCTACAGTCTTCAAGATTTTTATTATGGCGTTCAGTATTCATTACTAAATATCAGTTTTTAAAAACTTTAATTATAACTCTTACTTGCCGACGTTACTGGATAGCATTGGTATTAGACGCAGCTGTATTCTGTTTTATTGTTTTAAATATTTAAATATACCAGCTGTACAATGAAAAGTCCCGACATTATACATGACATATAACCAAAATATACACCCAAGGGCTTAGGAACCAGTGGAATCGGGGACTGTGTAACCCTTAAGATGGATTTGGTTTCATTTGTCCCACCATAAATTAGAGTTTTAAATTAAGTTAGCCCCCTATATCATTGCTTTGTATAGATGTATACAGTATTTCCACCTTCATCTCTGCACCTTTCCTTACAGAAGACGAGTAGCATGTTTTTTTGTACATTCATGGGTTGAGTCTGACAGAATAAAACATGTCCGAATTTGGTCCCCTCCCTTCGTCAATTATAAAATAAATAAATAAAGGCAGGGACACCGGAGAGCTGTGACGTAGCTGCACGACCCGGAATCCTGCGGAAAGCTCCTGCTGCTCTGAGTAGCGCCACGGATTATTAAAGCACACGCGCGTTCGGTATAGTCTCACGATACGAACGTAGCGGGATCTTAAACAATGGGTTTTAATTTCTGAAGAGCTCAACTGTAGACTGATGTGGAAGTTAGGGCGCATTCGTTGTCACCAATAGAATTTGCAATCTAGTATTCTATAATCCTTTTACAATACGAATAAAATAGCTGCGGTTGCAAAATGTTAGATTTCTGCATTTAAACTATGCGACCGTTATTGTAGAATTATTAATTATTTTATGTACAATTGACAGTATAGATCTATTCATATTCACGTTAATCAGTAAATACTAAAGTATCGATTATTATTATTTTATGATTTGCAGAAATTCGTCATAGGCCTATCTGCTGGTTGTAATTTGGGACTGGGTATGAATGAATGACCCTTAAAGGACTTAAGTCCCTGGACTTTTATGACACCGTAAAAAATGTATGTACGTATTGGATGATGGCTGACTGCGTCGCGTCGTGTGAGCAGTGGGAGGGTAACTCGCTCAGGGAGGCACTCAGAACACTCTTGTGATATTTAATCAGCGATATTGCAGGGCTCCACCAGGTGTTTTTAACTTTCTGGTAATTTTGAATCGTTCTGTCAATAGTAGGCTACTTAGAAAATAACAAATTGACCAAACGAACGTTATGTCGCCGTGAGGTTTTATTATATGTGCATTAGTAGAGCAGTGTTCTTCACATAACACGCGGTAATCTCTCCTCCTTTTTACATTTAGGTGAAAAACCCTTTAAATGTGGGTTTGATGGCTGCAGTCGGAGATTTGCTAACAGCAGTGACCGGAAGAAGCATTCCCACGTGCACTCCAGTGATAAACCCTATATGTGTAAAGTCAGAGGGTGTGAGAAGCGTTACACCCATCCAAGCTCACTCCGCAAGCACATGAAGCTGCATTTCAAGGGTTACATGGCCAAAAGTGATGAGGGGAGTGGGGAAGACGGGGAGCACTTTCACAAGGTCAGACTGTCCCACGAAACGGATCGTCGAGGCGTTTCCTCTTCTGAAGTTGCCCCGTCCAATTCACGGTCCTTGCGAGGTTCGCTATCACCGGAAACAAGAAATGGGCCAAGTTTCTATACACTCGACCGAAGCTTGGGATATTCTGCAGAAAGGTCACAGCCCCTGTTGGACCCAGTGCTGCTGCAGAGAGGCGATTATAGGACTGATTCGGGTCAATATAGCACCAGCCATCCGTCCCACATCGGTGCTCAGAGTAACAGGACTTTTCATGGGCCCGCTTTCCAAAAAAGTATCGCAAATGGATGGTATACTTGTCATAATGGGCCAGCGGCTCTCTCAAAGCAGTGTAATGATGATGTGTAGATCTTAAGTATAATACCCTAAGTGATTTGTTTGAAGCAGTGTTTCTAAATATACGTAAGTCTAGTAGCCTATGTACAGCTTGACAAAGTAATAAAATGGGCGCTTTGCTTTTTAACGATGCTCTTATTTAATATTTGCGTTTTAATGTGACTTAATGTGCAATCGGGGACTGACAAGCTTTAAATTATGTATATTGCTCTGTTTTGACTGTTAGTGAGGCGTTTGTGAAAGTTCATGACCATCTTTTAACCCCGTTCCCCTCATATGCAAAATATAACACCTTCATTTCTCTTTGGCTTTTAGATTTTCTGGACTCGTTTGTAATACTTGTTAATGCCTTTAACATTTAGCTTTTATAGGCTACTTAAATTATAAGTTACTATAATAGGCTACTTTTTTCCTGCAAGAGTTAGAATGTTTGTTGAAGACATACCACAGTCACGTGTAATTGTGCTACTGAAGAGTCTTTAATCAAGGTTTAATATGAACCCATATTAATTGGCCCAATATTAAGGCGGCTTGATATTGAAAGAATGGATCACTTTAACATTAAAAACGAGGTTGTCTTCATTTTTTATGAGAAAAAACTTGCGGAGTCCTATATAAAATGTAACTCGAGAAGAGTGAAATCCAGATATCATATTGTGTATAATTTAATTCAGAATACTGAAATCCATAATAAAATTATCTGTTTGAAGCGTTTCTGTGTATTTCATATTTCGGTGTTTATTTTTTTAAAGCAGTGTCACCTGTTGAAGTACATATGCATCTATTTGCACGATGCGTGTCATTGTTATGCTGAAGTTCGATCTGTACGGGTTTCTCCTGAGATCTGGCAAACGTCTTCGACACACGAGCATTCGCGTCTAATATATGTGTAGAGGGGGCGGGAGGATGCTAGTGTGGAGTAAGTTGTCTCACTTTCTTCTGTGTCCCGCCATTTTCATCCCGTTTGTTTGTATAGATATGTATAGTGTGTTTGACTAAAATGTAGCTGCCGTCTTCATAGCAAGAACTGACATTTAATATACATGTAGGCCTATATATTGTACTTTTAATTATGCATGTAATATTTTATTTAAATATCTGTATTCTCTATGATCAGACCGGTTGTGATTAAGACCAATGTGTTACATCAGGCATGTCTCAAAGCTCCTCTTTACTGCAACTTTGTTAAATTTTGCATAATTTAAGATAAATCAGGAAGTAAGGGTTTAATTTCCATTTAAATTAAATTAAATATCTTTTTTTTATTGAAAAAGTCATTTTGCCTTCTCAAATATACTTCGGCCTCCGTAATTTATTTGATAGACGTACAGTTTTAAAGATTAATGTAGCACCACAGCTGAGTGCGACGTTTTAAAATGTAACATTAATTTATGATTTTAAAGTAATTAGAGTTTGTCTTGTGTTTTGCGTGTTAAGGGCACATAGTTGGAATTTATGGCATAAAAATATAACAATTTTTGACTACGTAACAACTGGACAATAATTTGACGGTAGCTACAATAAAGACAACTCTAGCCTCCACATTTACTCATATAGAAATCTCAGGACAACATTAATCACCTCTTTGGTTTCAGGTGGAGTTATAAAATTACGTTGCCCATGTCCTTTTCACATTTGGGTTCTACTGGAATATTAGCCGAATCAGGTTATTTTATGAGGGAACAACTCGGTTCTGCTGGCGGAAAACGGTCTTACGTGTTTTACACATTTTGTAATTTCATTTTGTAAATTGAAGCTTTAATAGTGTGCTGAATTTTCCAGTGGCGTGCAAATATGTTTTAATAACGAATCCTGGGCCCACTGACCAGCGGCAGAGAAAGTGAAAATAGGCTGCAGACTGCGGATCAGAGGGCCACCTGCTTTACATTAATGGTGATCTCACAGACGGCACCGCGCTCAGTCAGTGATAATTCACTGCATGCTATTATGTCGTTTTATTAGTGACCAAAAGACATCTTTGGACTGTGACCCCATACTTCTAAATGACGACTTACAGCAAATGAGACTAAAATGTAAAAATCAACTTTCCTTCAATTTTTGTGGTGTTACTTAAGATATAGGCTTATGTACTAATCTTAAGAGATCGGTGGTGGGAAAAGTAGTCAATTATCATGCTTAAGCAGGCCTAAAAATACAGATATCACACCAAAATGTCACCCAAGTTACAGTAAACCAGTAAAATACTACCCAGTAAAACTACGGAGAAGCCAATCATCACCATCATTTCAGCAGTAGGTCTCCGACTGCTTGTTGTTTATGGGTGTTCATAAAGACTATATGTAGGCCTAATTAATAATGATAATGACAATGATAAAAGGGAATAGAAAGAGGAAGAGAAGCAGAAAAATGTTCAAGAATCGTGGATGAAAGCTTTGACTGAGTGATTTATATTTTAACCAGATTCATCAGCCCTACGACTCAGGTGCTCTGTGTGCTATATATATTGTGTAGCATGTTCTGGAGTAAAAAGTCGTTATTTGGCTATGAAAAGTGTCAAAGTTAAGTAAAATTTGCAACTCAAAATACTCAAGTACAAATCCAGAAAAATCCTTCTTAAGTATACAGTTACAAAGTATTTATGCTTCATTACTTTATGCCTCTTTAAGTGATTTATGTTACTGGACACATTTGTAACGAGTTCAAGAATCAGCTTGCAGGCTCATAAAACGGCTGTATTATTGCACTGGTGTGTCATCTAATCAATTAAATCAATTAATATCAAATTGATATCTGCAAAGGGCCGGTGTGTATGCAGGTTTTTGGGATAACTATTAGGTCAGCTGCTCAAACCCAGGTGTGAGGACTCTTCAGCCAATAAGTCCACTAATTAGTGATCTAATTAGGGAGTTGCGGTGAAAACCTGCGTACACAGCAGCCCTTTCTGGGTAAGATGGCCCACCCCTGGTATAAGCGGATGGATCGATCGATCGATCGAAGGAAGGTTGATGGAAAATTTTAGTAAGAACTAAGGACTGTTTCCTGCTGACCATTGCTGATGTAGTTGTTTTATGGTCAAACAATCAACATGATAATCTTTGGTATACAACTAAAATCAAAAAGTTGACATACAAAATGCTGTTTTTGAAGTTATTTCTTCAGAGCTGCACACAACAACAAACAAACAAAGGACCTGGTTCACCTGTCGGGTCCACGAATGTGAAGCTTTGGTGTGATTCTTTGGATTTTTGCAGTCCAGGATATTCGAAGGTTTGTAGTTGCATGAGTGCAGCATCAACATGGGACCAGGAAAGTGTATCATTTACCCATTTCTACATTTTTTACTCATCTGGTTACAGGAACATCTTACTGCTCCAACCAAGGACAGTGATGCAACGGTGTTTAGGTTCCACGTGTTAGTGTCAGGAGGCTGTATCTGCTGCTTGAAAGATGATGTTCCTTTTCCGCTGTGGTTTTTGTGATTGATGGATTTGGGTTTTTGCCAGCATAGTCGCGCCTTGACTAACTGCCGCCCCAACCGATTCCCCCTGCTCGTTGCTCATATCTTCAGCATGAGATGACTGAAACCCTGTTTCCCCCACCAGTCGTCGTCCTCCCTTCCTGCAGTGCCCCCTCTGCCTAGCAACAGGAGCTGGTGGGTTATGTACCGCAAGCGATTTACAGGGCTGTGGTTGCTGTAACCCCGCTCCATCCACGCATAAATGGGACCATACCGTGTAAGACAGAATGTGCACATTGAGTGGCTCAGTGGACGCGATTGCTTACCAGCTGTGTTTTCAGCTTTATTGTTTCTGATAGTCACAACGATGTATGTCCACCTTGGTACCATACGACGGCATCAACAACAGCTGCATTTGCTTGGTGTGACATTTCCTATAGTTGTGGTGGTGGTGGAATGAGAATTTATTTGGAGCCCTAATTCTCTCAGCCCTCCCAGCCTCCCCCCCC
>JAODUD010000002.1:26313138-26333264 GCA_026784285.1 Stomatorhinus walkeri
CTGGGATACGCTGCCTGGGATACGCTGCCTGGGATACGCTGCCTGGGATACGCTGCCTGGGATACGCTGCCTGGGATACGCTGCCTGGGATTGGCTCCAGGCCAACCATGTGACCCTGACCAGGATAAGTGTATGGCCAGATAACAAAAGGAAGTTAATTTAATGTCCAAATAAGACTGGACCTGTAATTCTCCATGTTCAGGACAAGCTAGATTTGTGAAATCATGTCTGAAATGAAAATGGTGCCACTGCAGGCCAGACATGAGCCATGAACCCAGAACCTACAAGTTATCTTGTATCACAGCTGCTTTTCTTTTAATCAGTGTTTCTCTTGCTATCAGTGAGCAACAGAGGTGGTCGCAGTATTTAGATGTTAAAGGCATTGATTCTATTTGAAGCTGTGCTGATGTTTTTTATTTTTAAATATGAATATGGCTCTGGAGATTCTGGTCTTTGTGCTTTTCTGCTCTATTTGATTTCTCTATTTCATTTAAATGTTTAGACATATTTTGGTGCACATGAATGACATCACAGGAGAAGATCAGGTGGGGTTCATTTGCTAGAACTTCCCGGTACTGCGGCTTCACTGACCCCCGTGTTCCGTACAGCCTGAGCTGTGGTCTGTTTTTCCTTCCCTTTGAAGGAAGCCTTGGTTTACTGCTTTAATGATTGGTTTGCAGGGCCTGGATGCAAGTCACAAAAATCATTATGTCTTTTCTGGTGAGAACGTCGTCTGTACGCCTGCCTTCTGTAAGGCTGTGGCACAGATACATCGCGGTCTCAAAAATTTATTTTGAAAATGTTTTTGATCTCCCAGCCGACCTCGAATACTTTAGACTGTGTCCGAGTCTCCTAGCAACGGCAAACAAAGGCCCGGAGAATTTCGAGTTTCCCGCGGAGAGTCTGGTCGGGCAGCGACTTTGATCTGGGACAGGGACAAGAGCTGAGTGGGCATTACACCCTCTGTCCGTGTCCTTTTCCTAATCCCAAGTGATTTGAAGCCGCCAAATCTTCATTTGTTCCAAGAATATCCGGCATAAAAAATGTGACAGCAGCGTTCATCGATTTATGTGCCGTTATGTCTTCTGTGCCTCATTTATAAGAGCCAGCAATACATATATAACTGTATACTCATTTATACATATTTCTATAGTTTACATTTGATGTGAAGTCTCTGCATAAATGAAATGTAACTGGCCTCCACTCTGGTTGTAAACATTCCAGCGCTCTGCTGCCTGGAATAAGCTGGATGTGACAAAATAAATTCAATTACGTTTTTGTATTTGGCCTTAAATGACATATATATGTATGTGTTTCCTATTTTTTGTTAGGAAGCCTTTAGAATATTCACACACAAGCTCATTAATCTTTGTGTGTGTGCATGAGTGTATATGTGGTTTTGGATTGACTTTATTCCACCTAAGAAACTTCACGTGTGTGGAAATGCATTTGTGTGTTTTGAGACTATAAATCATCCCTATATACACACAGCCACAGACACACATTCTCAGCGTTTAGCCGTTATAGAACCTGCGCTCTTCCGCTATGACTCCATTGAGGTCTTACGAGTACCGCCTGAAAGCCATGTGGTGCCCCAGGCAATCGCTGCCCAATTTCACTTTGTCTTGGATGGTGCGTGCCATGGAGGGGGGGGGGGTGGGGGGGGGATGGTGCTGGCAGGGAAGCATGCCTTGGTGATGGCAGTTTGTTTGCTAAGTTGGCGCCCCCTATGTCGCCTAATGGGCTGACCGGCGCCGGGTCTTATAAGAGTGCAGGTCCTATAATAACAGCATTGTAACGGTCCCACTACTTTAGCACAGGGTACTCCAGCCTCCTAGAGAACTTTACACAAATATGAGCTTAAGCATATTGTGAGGAGCAGATGGACACGACGTGCCGTGGCACCCACAAGGCGTGCAGTCAATAGTCAATGGGTGGGCGGCACTAGCCCTTGGGTATTACGGCATCACATTGATGCAGAAACTGGGGAATTATCAAGGTGAGTGTTTTACTTATGGGTTAGGGTGCTGTGTCTGTGATGTGAAGGTCACCGATCCAAATCGGTTCACCATTGGGCTCCTGAGCAGGGCCCTTAACCCCCAATCTCACCCGGCTTTGTCGATTAAATGTAAATTAAAAGGGAGGTGGACCGGGCCCTGTGATGGCTCCTATCAGTGGTAGGTTCTGGCTCGCTTAGCTTTCCCTGTAACAGCTCCACACTCATGTGGTTCGGGATTGGAGTCATACTGGTGCATTTACCCCAAGTGTGAAAAGCTCAGGGCACGTGTTGCACATCCACTTATGCCGTGTAAGGTCACGGTGAGCCTGGAGCAGATTCCAGGAAAGCCGGAACAGGGGAATCAATGGGCTGGGTGCCAATCCAATATAGGGCAGCCGCCCACATACACACAGATGGCCAATTTAGAGACACCAAACCGTCTAACCTACATGCCAATGGGAGGACGCTTGGGAGAAGCCAGAGGAAACCCACATAAACACAAGATCAGCACGGAGGGCCAGGGCAAGAAGACCCAGTGCCGCCCCCCCCCCCCAAAGGTGTGACAGATTCTGTAAGGAGAACGGAAACTAAGAGTCTGATAAAGCAAGGAGACAGCAGGTCAGAGGAAGGAAGCAGGAGAAACCCTGTGACTTATGACTTAGCTGTCATGTCAATAAGAAGGTTAAGTATCTGTCAAGGACAGTGCATGAGTATTTTAAATATGAACAGGTAGAAACTGTATGTGCAGAGGACGACAATGCTGGATGCTGTGAAGTGAGTGAGATCTTGTGTTCTACCATATTAGCAAAAGTCCATTTGTCTGTCTGTCCTTCACCCAACCATCCATCTATTATCCCTCTATCCATACATCATCCATCTATCTATACATCCATCCATCCACAGATCCCTGGGCCTTCTTGAGATTGAATGCCAGTGTCCTTAAAGGACCATGCAGTGGTTCTGTCAGTGTGTGGCGCTCTCGGGGCAGCGTGACTGCGCGCCTCGTCTTCGCACACACACTCTGCTCTTCTGATGGTACAGAAGGAGTGGGGGTGGGGTGCCACATCTCTGAGCTCCTCGGGGCTCAGACGGGCTCCTAAAATGTCCGCCGTTGTGTTTTAGTGCCGCACGCTTTTTATTTTTAAAACAGCGAAATCTGTTCAGGGACCCCTTGATTTCTGAATCGTCGGAGGGTGTCGTTCACAGGAGAAGAAGAGAATAACGAAGCCCACCCCCAATCCTTCTGTGGAAGACGGGCAGCTTCCAGGAGTACTGGGGGTGGGGTTGAACGCATCAGTGGTGAGTTCCCTGAGCAGGCCGGGCCCCCCAGCCCCCCGCAGAGGACCTACCTCCTCAAACTAACCCCCCACTTTGGCTTGTCTTCTGAATTGAACATCACCAGTGCAGTTAATAACAGGACATGCAGGCTTTTCCATGCGGGTTTCTTCCTAAAATGCGCCTCCTTCTCTTCTCGGGGGGAGTGCAGATGGAGTGGCGAGCGATGGTGAGCAGGCTGTGGGTATGTGCCAGGAGAGGTTCCTGACTTGGCGCCGTTTCCTGCTGCAAAAGCGCATCGTTAATGAGCAGGAGAAGGTCTCTGCACGGCCTCCCTGCTCCGTCCCCTCGCTCCCCTAAAAGCCATTTACATTACATTTACATTTATGGCTTTTGGCAGACGCCCTTAGCCAGAGAGACTTACATAAATAAGTAACTTATACAAGCCGTCATCCCCAAAGGCGTTATTGTGGGGTGGGGTCAGAGCGTGCGGAAGGGGTTGGCCATTTTGAATTGCATGATGTGTTGCACTTGTTTTGATGCATGCCTCCCATCAGTACTCATCGCTACCGATGCTCTCAGAGGCTTTGAAGAGTCAGTGGGCGAGGTTTTAAAAGATTGGTCTGTAGCCACAGCGTCCGCTTGCTTTGGTTCTGCACCAATCCATTCCTCATACAATAATTTCAAATCAAAGAGCATCGGCATAATGCGCCCTGGGGAGCATTAAGCCAGAATGTGTCACTTTCATGTGAGTTGGAGTAGCTCCTGTGGGCTTTGATCTGCACTGTTTATTAATAATAACAACACACCAGCTCACCTGCCAGTTTCCAGTCGCGGTGTTTGGCCGCAGTGCTGGTCCCGATGGATGAGATGTCACGGTCGTAAGACGGAAACAAGAACGACGTCTGCGTGGGTACCAGTGGCTTCAGAGCGGCGATTCTGCTTGTTCTCGTGATGTGAAGGATCTGTGAAGAAGACAATTGCTTCCAGCGAACGGCGGCTTCCTCAGACCCAAAGCCTCAGCGGTGATGTAGGAGTCTGTTCTGCCCATCTGCCTGCTGTATATATGCACATACTGAGCATTTCGGAGGCACAGAAGGTGCTGGGATTGGACCAATAAATGCACCCCCCCCCCCCCCACTGCTGGCCCAGAATCAATGAAACTCCAGTTGTAGTGGTATTTTCCTGTAATGAGTCATTAAAATGCCTCTGTTCAGAATTAATGTTGAAGAGGAAGGGGTCGTTTTATCCAGATTTTCTTGTTTTTTCCATTTACAGTACCGTTAGTTATCATAGATTTTTTTAATGTGACAGAGAGGGGCAGATTTATCCATATCATGAATGGTGAATGTTTATTTTTGCCTAAAACAGAAGACCAGCCCTGTTTTTAGACTCCGGGTCCCCTGTTCTGGTCCGATGGGTCGATGCAGCAGCGTCACTGTGCATTTCTTCTGGATTTGATACCGGGGTGAAAACTTTCACTTCCTGTTTCTCACACAAGCCATTTTGCTTCTTCTTTGTCTTCAGACAAATGACTCACGTTCTTAAAACAATACCCTGCTCAACTAAATTATCAACTGTTACAGAAACATCTGACTTGAAAGCAGTTAGAAAAAGGATCTGGGTTTGACCCTGGTGGACTGACAACCCCCCCCCCCCCCACGATTCATAATGACGGCTTCTTTATATATTGTTTACAATGGTTTCTTGTAGGCATTGTATTTCAGAAACACTCCAGGGTTGCCTTCCTTGGGGCAGGAGGTCGGGGAACACTTTAGATCGATAGACGCCAAAAAAGGAGGATATTTTACACAGACTAACACTTCCCCATTCCAACACCGGCAATCAGCTAAAAGCAGGTCTACATTTTGAGCAGAATCATGAAGATGGGAATGAACAGACCACTCTGTCCTGAACAGTTCATATAATCGGCATTTTGATTGGCTGTTCTATTTATAGAACCCACCTATGTGGGGTTCCACACCAGATCAGATGGACTGAAGCCCAGGTTGGCCGTGTTATTGCGTTTCCTCTGTGTCTGTCCCAGCGTCAGGACTTTCAGACAAGCCGTCTCCCTGTCTGAGTGCATGCACAGCCAGCCAGGGGGTGGGGGACACCTGGCATTGCGCCCTCAGATCTTTGGCTGGATCAATGGGCTGGATCCGTCAGAGCAGAATGACCTGGGTCGGCATCAAAGACCTCCTATTTGAGTCTTGGACACCTGCCGGTGGGCCGGGGTCACGAGGACCCCCTTGTAGGCTGACCGTCAACACAAGCCAGATACATGGGACCTGTCTGATCTCCTGTCCCCTTGACCCCAGCTGCCACAAGGCTATGAGGTCAAAGGTCAACCTCATCAGACCACCGCAGGGGGCCAGGAGATCCGTGATGGTGCAAACTCATCTTTGTATTTGGGTTTCGTTGATTAAAGTCAATTCTGAGCCTTTTACCTCCGTTTCCTTTTTGGAAAATGCAATGAAAAGACATAAAGTAAAAACACAGGGCGTGCAAACCAAGCAGGGGCCAAAAACACCCCGCTATGCTAATACAAACTGTCTGGCAAAGAAGCTGATAACCCGGCCTCCACAGTCACCCGGCCTCCACAGCCACCCGGCCTCCACAGCCACCCGGCCTCCACAGTCACCCGGCCTCCACAGCCACCCGGCCTCCACAGTCACCCGGCCTCCACAGTCACCCGGCCTCCACAGTCACCCGGCCTCCACAGCCACCCGGCCTCCACAGCCACCCGGCCTCCACAGCCACCCGGCCTCCACAGTCACCCGGCCTCCACAGTCACCCGGCCTCCACAGCCACCCGGCCTCCACAGTCACCCGGCCTCCACAGCCAGCCGGCCTCAGCCCAACAGAGACGCTTCAAGATGAATTACATCTGAGAGTGAAGGAAAAGCAGCCAACAACCACTTAGCATATGCAGGGACCCTTTGGCGGCAGTTGGAAGAGCATCCCAGGTGGCTGCGTCACGATGCTGGCTGGAACCACGCCAAGCTGATGCTGAGCTGCCATCCATGCAGAGGGTGGCCATTTTGACGAACTTAAAGCACGAGGTTGATTTAGTTTGGTCAATGTGTAATTCCACACATGATATTTTACAGTTTTCACTATAAAATAGTGATTTTGTGTACAATATACTGTCTTAATATTATTTCTGTGAAATAATTCACGCAGCCACCCAGGCCATGCACTGTATCCTGTATCTGCATCTCTACACTGTGTGTACCTACTTACTCCGTCCTGCAATTAGTGTGTTTGCTGCTTTTATTTATTTTTATTTCATTTTTTTTTATTGTCTCTTCTCCTCTGTCTCTCTATTTTATAAAAACGACTCTGGGAGAAACACACAAGAATTTAATGTTCTTGTACCAACCTGTACCTGTGCAAATGGCAATAAAGATACAGATACATATCTATCAAAGATATCTATCTATTTTAAATTGTAAAATGTGTCCTATCTTTGTATGGTTGTGGACTGAAGCTAGTAATATTATCCCGTTTGAATATAAAGATGCAGTGGACACTTTCTCTCTTGTTGCTCCCTTATTTCATGGATTTTGGTGCCTATGGATCACACCCATATACACACGTATTACAGACTGACAGTAGTGACTATGAATTCCTTAAGCCAGATCTAACCCCAAGGACCACAGCCATCCCAGTCACAAACTGAACTGGAGCATCGCCTCATAGACAGACTGTGAGACAACTTCTGCCCTCAGGCAGTCAGGCTCCTCGGGAGCCAATCAGGTATTAGTATGGACAGTTTACAAATCTATATATTTTTCTAGATTTTAAAATAGATTTAATTATATATTACAATAAATATTATATAATATATATAAATATTACTATTTACTTGTTTTTTTCCTTTTTTTCTTTTCTTTTTTCTTTTACAAAGTACTATTACTATAGGGGGCTGACAAGGAAACTCATTTCATTACCTGCATCTACTGCTATTTGCTGTACGGCTGTGCATTTGATAAACCATTACTTGATTTGTTCATTTCCAAACTTTCCATAGTAATTCATGCATGGATGGATAGTGGACAGCAGAACTCACATGGAACTTTTAGCAAATAAAGCCCGGTGTTGGTCCTTCTGCATTATGCCCATAAAATATAAAAAAATGACTGTGTAACAGCTCTGGAAAAAACTTCAACATTCTGTTGATTAGTTTTGGCCAAGAAAAGAAGTTTAGGTCAATTTGATTGTGAAATTGCAAAATCTAATCTTTGCATCATGTATAGCAAAGCAGTAACATATATCAGCCAGGGTACCTGAATGTGTTTGTAACAGGTAATAGGGTCATTCTTCATTTTCACTTATTCCTACAGCTATTAATACTCTGCTGCAATGGTTTCTGCAATATGCTGTTGGCAAAGGTGTCATTTAATCCAATTTGTGTTTTGAAAGTGTCAATAATGTTCTGTGCAACTGCTTTTCCATCCGTGAGCTTCGCCTTATCTGAGCTTCCTGGGCCATTTTTCTATTCAAATTCATTTTAAAGATGTCAAATCTGGTTTCACCAAAACCCTGGTGAACAGGAATAAAGTGGAGATGGAGGATTGGAAAGAAAAAAGATCTGATGAAATTGGCAAGATCGGGATGGAGCGGAGACAGATGGCGAGGAGTCTGCAGCTCTGGCGTGGTTCGCATTGTGCTAAAATCCTCCTCTCACACTCCAGCAACTCCAACCGAGCCCAAGGAGAGCCAACCACACTGCTCCTCAGATCCACGGGAGCATCCCCTGTGTCCAACTCGCGTTAAAGGACAGTGCTTGGGAAAAGCAAGGAAAAGTGTGTGTGTGTGTGTGTGTGTGTGTGAGAGAGAGAAAGCATCCTTAAAAAGATGTATTAGTTTTTATAGATATAAGACTCAGAGACAAGAGGAATCACAATCTGTCGCAGCAGAGGGGGGGGCAGGCTAACGGGCCGGGGTGACCTCAGTGAGGCGTAAAATCTCACCCCTCTATCAGGGGGCAGGAGTTCAGGACCCGTCTATGCTGGTAAAAGGGAACACAGGGGTGTTTTCAATTAGCGACAGTCCCTCCAGTAGGAGGCGCTGCCCCACACGCGGGTGGATTGCCCCTCCGTTCGGCACACCCGTGTATGTTTATACAACACTAATTTAGCTTGTGAAATATTAAGGAAGCACAAATACGAATTCTGGAAGTCAGTCTGTATTTTTTAAACCTCGATGGTGCCGGGTTGTCTGTTGTATTGGCGACCAGGTTGCCCATTACACGAGCGCGAGGGATTTTCCACAATGAGGCCAGACCCTGCTGTCTCCACGGTGCCCCTCACCTGGCACAGGCTGGGTGACGCATTGAGTGTGACGTGCTGATTCTCCTGGAAGTACAGAGTCATATGAGTGTGTGTGTGTGAGCTGCTGGTTGCCTTCTGTTTATGCTGATGGACGCATTCTGGGAATATAAGGCACAGTGAGAGGTCAGCTGAGGCTAAATGTGCTTCATCTTTAACTCTTTACACTTGTGCTCAAACCCTCTTTCCGTACAGCTCAGGCAGAATTTTATGGTAAAGTCTGTAAAGTGCAATGCAGTGGGATTCTTACAGCATGCTTGTGACTGGCATAGTGGCTCAGTGCGTAGCGCTGATGTATTTCGTCTCTAGTCTCGGGTTCGAACTCCCTCTGCGCTGTGGTTTGACTTTGCACGTGCTCCCTTGGTTGTGTGAGTTCTCTACGGGTCCTCCAGTTTCCGCTCCAATCTCAGGACGTGAAGGTAGGCTAACTCAGGGCTTCCCAATGCTGCTCCTGGACATCTGCCATCTTTCAGAGTGTAGGTACAACCCTAATTTAGCACACCTGATATAGATAATCAGGCCCTTCAGTAATATCTCAGTATTAGAATATATAATCAATACTGAGATGCTACTGCTGTGCATGTTTGTACGCTGTGATGAACAGTAGTCCTGTCCAGGCGGTACCCCAACCTTTGTGCCCTGCTCTAGGCTTCCAGCCCTCTGAAGATCCTGATCAAGATCAGCAGCGAGCGGATGGATGGACATAGTTTATATAAAATCTAGCTGTTTTTACACACAATGTAGCATACAGGTGTTTTTCTTGAAGGTGCTGCTGTAATGTTTCTGATTGGGTCTTTTATTCTGGCAAATTACATACCTAAATTCAGGCAGGGCCTCAGTCTAATGCTGTTAGTTTAACAGCCTTTATCTCCATCCATCTTCTTACCCTTTATTCGATTCAGGGTTGCAGGAGGGACTGAGGTAGGGGTTCCTGGTGGACCAGATGCCAATTTATCACTGAGTACACACACACACACACACACACACACACACACACACACAAGTATGTTTTTATTCACATCTGTGCGGGGACTGTCCATTCATTTCTATAGGAAAAACTAATCCCAAAAATGACAACCCTAACCCCCCCCCCTTTTGATGTTTTTAGTTTTTTTTCTATTACAGTCAGATTTTTATAAAATTGAGTTTCTGCTTGCCCCCAAAAAAATGGTCCCCACAATGTCAGAATAACAAGTTTTTAGGTTTCATTTATACCTGACCCCCCCACACACTCAACCTCCATGGACAATTTAAAAACAACTATTTTCTGCATGTTTTCGGGAGCGGACGCTCGTGACAGGCATTGAGTTAGATTCGAACCCGCAACCCCAGACATATGAGACAACATTGCTGCCCACTGAGATGCCACGCCACCCTCTCTGGGACCTACATTGCTATAAGGCAGCCGTCCAGCTATTGGAAAGACAGGCTTTCCATGAACAAGCAGCAGTGTACAACAATAATATTAATGACGGTAAAAAGAAGCAGGTAAAGATAAGAAGCAGGTAAAGTGGCTAAACGCTGGAGTGCGCTGGAGTGCGCTGGAGTGCAGAGGGGTGATTTCTGCATGAGGAAACGCGATTGATCCCTAGTGCTGCTCTCAGCTCATGTCTCTTATTACTTAAGCCGGGGCTGTGAATTACCAGTCATGACAGTCACACCTCTGCTCTATAATTTTTAGGAGGCATGGTGTGGTCGGCTGCGTTCGCCTCATCGCCGTCGCGGCCGGCTCTGCGGGTGGCGCCGCTTTCACTGCCATCTGACACATTATCCGTTTTATAATTGTCTTTTTAGAGGGGGCTTCCATTGTAGAGGAGCCCCCCCCAAACACACAATGCTCTCCTGCAGGAAGATCGCAGTACCCTGCTCGCAGACGGCCGCGGCGGTCGCGTAATTAAACTAAATTGCGTCGCCAAAGGCGCCGTTTTGCATTCAGTCCTTCGAAGCGTGGAATTGGGAGCACGTATGTTTTACATTAATGAGGCTGGCGTTGGCGCGGGGGCGGCCCTGGGTAATTGCAGTACTGAACACTGTGGAGCTCTAGCGCAGAAATTGATTTCTCCTGTTGGGATGAGTGTGGGCTTTTTGAAGTGAGCCGCGTCTGTGTTTGCATCTGCTTCTGTGTCTGCGTTAGTGTCTGTGTTTGTGTCCACGTCTGCGTCTGCACCTGTGTTTGCATCTGCTTCTGTGACTGCATTTGTTTCTGCATCTGCATCCGTGTCTGCGTTTGTGCCTGGATCTGTGTCTGTGTCTTAATCTGTATCTGCATCTGTGATTGCGTCTGCGTCTCCGTCCGTATCTGCATTGGTGTCTGCGTCTGTGTAGGTACTCGCTGAGGAGAGCTTCAGCGGGAAAGCCTGAGACACGTATGACGCCGTATTCCCGAGCTGGGCTCTCCTGCCTTGCCCAGCATCCGCATTTGTGTGTGCTGATGGATGAGTGTGTCCCTGCATGTGGTTTTTCTCAATCCAGCCACAGGGGCTTCATCCCAGCAAATGGGGCAATTTCCCACTGGAAACAGTGCCTGCAATTAGAGAGCATGCCATTTGCTATCAGTCGCCTTCACATTAGTATGCAAAGCTGGCAGTCAGCTAATCTCAGTGAAAACGTTTGTTTTCTTAATTGCCCTCTAAGGACAAAAGTGAAGAGAAGAAAAGAATCGAGCAGAATGTGAACATTTAGAAGGCGGAGCAGAGTCACGATGAAATGACGCAGCCCAACGCAATGCGTCCTGCTGCGGATGGAAGCGTCGCATGGGCATCCATCCGGGAATCCCATGCCTGGATGGGGCACTTTGCAGCTGTGTGACAGGCAGTATAGGGGAGGCACATAAAGTAACAACCCCGCTTGCACTTGAAATTCTAACCTGCTCTGTTTTTGAATATTGTTACTTGGATCGATTTATAGTGCTACTTTTGGCCTAGTGGTGCTATATTTATGCTTAAATCCCAGCAATTTCCCTCTGAATCAAGGAATCTACAGTATCTATCTATCTATCTATCTATCTATCTATCTGTCTGTCTGTCTGTCTGTCTGTCATTCATCTAATCTACATTCTTTTTTTTTTCAATTGGAGTGTTTCCCTGGAAACCGTTTGAGAAATTTACCCCAGGCATCAGGAAAATCCTGAACAGTGGACCAGTGGGTGGACCAGCAAGCTGGTGTCCATCTCTCACACATGGAGAGGCATCCTACCAGCAAACACGCTTATCTCCACCAAGCATTGGGATCGTATGCCCAAAATGAATTGTGATTGTAATTTAAATTATCCTTATCTGTATCCTGCCTTTTCACCATCAAAAGAATCAGGCTTATGTGAGACTTCTTCAAAGTACTAATGAGATACTGTAGGTGTCACAGCAGTCTGGAAACAACAAATACATCAGAAGCTGTATTTGGTCAACTTACCAGCACTGATTGGTCTGATCTGTCCTGCAGACTATTCAGAGCTCTTTATTCATACTGTATTTATTTATAATTTTATTTTAAGTATACTTTATTTTATATAAAGATAAAGTATAAATAAAGAGTACTGATTGGTCTGATCTGTCCTGCAGAATATTCAGTGCTCTTTATTCATACTTTATTTATTTAGATTTTTATTTTTTAATATACTTCATTTTATAAAAACTAAAGTATAAATAAAGAGCACTGATTGGTCTCCAGGACAGCTGTGTCAGGTCAATACTGGAATAAATTTTGCTAGATTTAAGCTAGCAGTTCCTCCCCCCCCCCCCCCCACCGAAACATTGACAATGTAGGTTTAGTGTTATGATGATGTTTCAGTGCTTGCTGGAGCTGGATCGCGACGTGACATTTTCGATATGACACCACTGTTTCTCACAGTTTCGAATATTACACCAGAGTATTGTGGATATTGCAACAGTTTTTAGTAAGAAAGTGCTTGCTATATATTACAGTAGTGTTCAGGGTCTATAAAATCAGCATTTGATAGTGATAACAGCAGCTCCTTATAGATAAAAATAGCAGTTTTTGTTTGGTGGATATTACAGTAATGTTTCATAGTTTCACAGCACTGATGAATGAATGTCACTGTAGTGCTTTTAGCAGATGGACACTAAACACATTCTCCTGTCTTAGCACCGTTCTGCTAAGCAGCTGCGTGATCTGCATCCCATCTGTAATGCTGGGCATTGCCTGTGGAGACGCGTATCACCTTGTTGCTTGCCTGGTCATGGCCAATCTCCACCCAGCTCTCCTTTATTCAGCTGCGATTTGTAGACTGAGGTTGCCTCTAAGGGGTGTGCCCGTCCACTCCCCCAGGCCACCACCCCAATCACTGACGCGTGTCACAAACGAGACATCAAGACTTAATACACATGCGGTTCTCCAGTGACGTAAGTCATTCATCCCACAAACCCCACCTGTCAGACTTACCTTCCCGTACCATTCAAGACACCTTGTAGCAAAAAACACAGAAATATACAAGTAATAAATGAAATAAATAATAATAAATTAAAGGATATATCAAGAATAAAAGATTTTTTTGTAGGCACTTGTGTTAACTGTCTCATATTTATATATATATAGTTTCACGTAAGTCGAGAGCTGCTAAGACCTGGCAGTTTACAAGAATAAATCAGGTATCAGGTACCTTTCCTGTCACTTTTCCACTTTTCTATAATAATATATACCATGACACTTTAGCACTGGTTTGTTCCTAGTAGTGTACTTTGATGGGGGAGGAAGGTAATATTTAGATTCAAAGTATGTCAGGTTCAAATAGATCAATACATATAAAAGTCCTACTTTTCTTCTTTGACAATGGAAACTGTTTCACAATGGGTAACCAAGAAAATTATAATCGATTGTGAAGCTAATTTCCTGTAGCACGTCAGCTCAGTGGACAGTTTGGTAGCCTGACACTCGCAAGGTCGTGTGTTTGGTTCCTCCTTTGTGGGGAGTCGCTGGGGTTTTTGTGGTTCTCTTATTGGTTATCAGAAGGTTTTCTCGCATGGTCCATAAACATTCATTTGCTACTTTAAACATCCGTAAACATTCCATAACGTGTGTTTTCTGTGACTGGTTGTCATCCTGCTGGGTGTGTCCCCATGCCTCGTGCCCAGTGCTTCCAGACAGGCTGCAGGCTCACGGTGACGCTGGACAGTGAGCCATTGAAGGTGGCTGTATGTTACATATCGTTTAGTTTCTGAGAAATTAGGAATGAGAATGACCAGGGTTTTGAAGAACTACTCTCAGTTCAGTCGTGAAAAGTGTCATCGTTTTCACTCAACTTAATTATATAACGCAATATTACATTTAGTAGTCGATGGACTGTTTCCCCATTTAAAAGCGATGGCTTTTTGAATTTGTTAGAATGTTTTTACATTTTACATCTGCAAGCATAACCCAGTAAAATAAATCGCATGTCTGGTATTGCAGTAAATTTCATCACAGGCATTTAGCTTGCTGACGATGCAAAGGTTTCAGAGCTTCCCACATTTCCCAAAATGCCCGCCTGCTTACGTGCAGCACGGTAATGGCCAAGTAACGTGGGGTTTAATACTGATTTCTTCATAATCTAAAATATTATAAACGTACCTCAACGAAAGACGTGTGGCCCCCGCACGTCTATCTCATTTACTACCACAGAGTTGACATGCAAACAAACATGTTACATATTGTGGGATACTGTTCCTTTGCAAAGACGTGTCTGATGAAGTGGACACTCCGGAAATAAACGTCCAACAATTGCCTACAAATCAATAAAAGCGAAAGCAAAATAAAGACACGATTTTAAACTAGCGTCTACGGGCAGCGGCTCGCGCCAGCCCTGTCCATCAAGCAAGACTTTACATTATTTTCTACAGTTACATTCTGTTACCGAGTTTCAATTAAATTTCAAGTTTTATATTTAATTCATAGTTTTTTCTAAAACGTTAATAAGCCCGTATAAGCATGTCTAGTAAAACTTACTTATACTGCATTTTTAGTGAAAGAAAACGTATAATTTCTTTTTCTGGGGATTTCATTAATTTTTAAATATCAGTAGTGCCTTTGGATCGAAGTTATATACCCAAATTCTTGTCGAATGTTATAAATAATAGGGAATGTACATTTGAAGTATGTATTTATACTAAAACACGGGCATGCACAGAACTGTCTACAGCATTTAGTTGTTTCATTGATGTGTATTTCTTGTAGCGGAATATTCGAAATCACCATACAGTACCATTTCTTATGCTTTCTTACAGAAATCTTTCGGAATAAGAGTTTTATTTATTATTTTTCTTTACTTTTAATGTATAATGTAGGCTAGTGGATTAAACGTGGCGGTATTGCACATTTTAATGCACAGTGTTTTACTTCAAAACTAAGTGTTGTTGTATGTTGTAATTGTAATTGATCTGTGTTGACAACATAAAGTATAAATACAATAAAACAAACAAAAAATTGTGTTTGCTGGATCAGGATATTTAAATTTTCTCCTTCCTTTACGTGTGCCTTTCCAACAGGTGAACGAAATGCGTCTATTTTAATAGTAAGTAATGGTCAAGACCGCGTATTAAACCGGTAATCGGATCTTTAGTGAATATAATTAAAATGTGCTATTTAAGCATAAGAATCGCAGTCATAATGGCTTATACTGGTGGAATGTCTTAAATGCCGGAGATCATTTTAAGTTCAAATTCAAGTAATTGCGATATATACTGAGTACAAGATGCTTATTTGCAACCCTCTTGCAGACTGCCAGTAAAGTTTATATAAAGTAACCATACGTAGCAACATCAGACAATAATGACAACAGAAACAGTAATTAACTCAGATCACAAACAATTACAAATACAAAAGAATTTGTATCATATGTTATTTTATTTCAGTGGTTCATTTTAGCTTCATAGGAACTAAACACGAGTGTTCAAACACTGTTACAAAAAAGCCAGCGCTTATCTACCTACTTTACTCAAAACGCCTGATCCATAGTCAGGAATTTTTACTTCTATACCAGTTTCAGAAATCACCAGATTTAAATTTCTTTAAAAGACACCTGGCAGACTCAAAACTAATTAAAGATGTTTAATGTCACATTTTTATGGAAGACGAACTCAGATAATTCAATGACGTACAGTCGCCTTAAAATTTTAATTGAATAACATTGGCTTAGAATAATATTAATTAAAATTCCCAGTCACGATTGTCAGTACATTCTGCACTGCCCTTGGCCTGTGAAGATTATAAAGACATTCGCTGTTGTTATTCGATTACTTCCAAAAGTAGTATACATTTCGTTTTCGATTACGAGGAATGTACTGTAGACAAAACCTATGTCAATAAATGAAATGCCAGATTTAGTGGAAACGACACGAAACACACGCCACTTTAAGACTCACATGCTTTGATCTGACAAACAACTTTAAGTTAATATGTTCTGGGGTCTATATCTAAACTTCATATGGAGAAATTAAGTTTATAATCTCATTCAAGTGTCCACAATAGCTTGTTGACTCTGAATCCAATGACAGGCTCCAGATTCATTTCGACCCTGCATTCGATACACACTTTTGGGAAAAAAACAGAGGGATGGATGGATGGATGGATATAATGTTTTTTTTTTTTAGGAAACACCGTGCCCTTTCATCCTACAGCCCGAAGTGGGCAAGTTATTCGCATTTGATTCAGTTTGATAATTCTTAAAATAAAACACTGATCTCCATTAGCTTGTTCCCCGAGAACTTAGATGGCAATAAAGGTGTAAATTGCAACGGATTTGCTCTGACCGCCATCTAACATGTTCTTCTTACACAGGTAGATTATTGCTATTTAAAGTTAACGACGTGTAAAAAATAGCCATATCTTTATAATGTATGAATTGATTTCATACATATACGATGTACAAAATGTTTTCTTTCAAAATTGACCAAAAATGTCGGCGTCATAAATAAAATGATTTACTAAGAAGACTTAATGTAAGTCACCATGTAAGGCATCATGAAACGCCTTTTATAGGGGATACGTTATAAGGTGATTGCACGGATGCTTCTAATCAAAACGGAGTTAATACAAATGGCAACCAAGTAATCCTTGTACTAAGACACAATAAATGCATATTCAGTTCGAACTTTGCTGTCCTAGAAGTTCTAAACCTTTGCAGCTTTTAAAATAAAACTTAAATTCCATTTAAATTCAATTTAAATCTACTCATTATGATACACTAATTCTCAGATTTTATTCGCAGTTACTCTAAACATTGGGAGTTATCAAACGAAGCGCAAATTTATGGTACGAATAAAGGGATTGAAAGTTCTATTACAGCAACTGACTATTCTGAGTCATTTTGGTGCTAAGTCTGTTTTGGTTTTTAAAGTGTTCATAACTCGTATTTTACAAACATTTCACTAATTTAAGCAATGGTTTGTTTAACGTTTCTTGTTATTAGATTGAATTAAATTGCTTGAAATCCAGGAGAGCGAACCGACAAATTATTAACGGATTCTGCATTGTTTATTCTGCAAGATTAATAACTGATTATTGTGCAATTAGGTAGTTTACAATTTTCGAATAAATTATTTGACTTACATAATGGCCTACTCTGAAACATGATTAATGCACATTCAATTAATTGAATAAAGTAATAATATTACTGCAAATTGTATAGGTGATTGAATATGGCTTTGAATATAGCCTACTGAAAATTTTGCGCTCTGGGTATTGTTTACAAATGACTCGAGGATGTTTCAAACTTCAGGTTATATATGAAGAGTTTAAATGCCCTAGATCGACTTACAAAGAGCGTTAAGTAAAAACAACTTGAACTGAATCAATCAGAATATTCTATTATTGGAATAACCAATCGAATACTTCAGTCGGTCTATCTATCTATCTATCTATCTATCTATCTATCTATCTATCTATCTATCTATCTATCTATCTATCTATCTATCATCTGTCTGTCTGTCTGTCTGTCTATCTGTCTGTCTCTGTCTGTGAGCCCTCTCCTATTTGTGACGGTTCCTTGAAGAATACTATGGTGATTCTTTGTAATATTTACATATTTAACACTTAAACATAGCTCACATATTTATCACCCATAAAATATTCGGCAATGCAAGAGCCCAACATGACATATACGGGCCATTATAAAATGCAGGTGGTGATCCTTTCACGACTCAGAGACACCGCCATCCGTTTCCTTTACCTGCGTGTCCTATGCAGTACTCACAGACACTGTAAACTCAACATTTCAAATAATGTAGTTTTGAACACTAGGAAACAGTCATCTTAGCTGGTTGGCGTTGCATGCTTGTAAGACTAACTGATCATGGCAATTAAATTTTATTCCTGGTTATCCTTTCCGCGCGATATGTCAAGAACAGCAGAGCTACTGTTTTCTACTGATTTTTTCTCTAAAACCGACCTATGACTGCGTAGTACATTTTAATTGTAGGCTTATTTTGGACAATGGCTAAAGTTTACTTTTGAATAAACTTGTAAACCATTTTAACTGTAGTTAATTTAGTTAATTAATTGACGTAAAGCGTATTTTGATAATGAATTAAATCACAAATCGGAACGAAAGATCAATAGTAATTAAAAGCTTAATCACCACGCTTTATGTAAAGAATGTTTGACCTCGGCTTTAATGCGCAAACGTGACCTAAATAGGCAACCCGCGTTAATTGTTGGATCACAAAGGTTGTTTAAAACAGCGATTAGGACAGCGAAGAAGTGGAGTGAACTATAGTCTAACATGTGTGTCATTAATTAAAAGGGAAGGTCTCTGCAGTCAATGCAAAACATTCTGCAATCATTTGATTTCAACTCGAAACTTGTATGGGAAACGAAAACAAGGCTTCCAAGCCATGTCACTGATATGTATAAGAGCAAAGCGATTTCCAA
This sequence comes from Stomatorhinus walkeri, assembly GCA_026784285.1. Taxonomy (NCBI): domain Eukaryota; kingdom Metazoa; phylum Chordata; class Actinopteri; order Osteoglossiformes; family Mormyridae; genus Stomatorhinus; species Stomatorhinus walkeri. The sequence goes on from JAODUD010000002.1 coordinate 26,331,606, forward strand.
GCGCAGCGAGCCCGATTGCGCGTCTACAGCTGCATGTGATTCAGACACAACAAGGGAAGTCATGCGACTGAATAACACAAAGCGCAGTTTGTTTACATAATGTAAAGATGCTTCCCATCCGCCATAAACAGAGCCAATGCAAACCCATTGTAAAGGGGTGTAGGCAGGACACATCGGGGGTTCGTAATCTCCACGTCACACCTCATCTCACCCAGGGCTACGTGCTGGAAGATGGTACAGTCGGCAGGTGTTTCAGGCACGTAGCAAATTAAAGTCACAGGTGTATAACGGTTTGAAGCAGGAAAATATCCGACCAGCAAATGACCAATTAGAAACGAGCTGTTCTGGAAATTTTTATATTTATTATAAATGAAAAGTATTGATCTTGGATTAAATTTCTCCAGTTTCCTTTGATATATTAAGGAAATCAAATGTTCTGAAGGGACTTTCAGAAACATTCACATATATTAATCTGACTATAGCTTACTTAAAACATTTCATCAAGCAAAAGTAACCATCCGCTTTGAAGGTGCACATCAATGCAGTCGAAAAATACTGGTCAAATAGAACGGCGTATTTTTCATTTAATGTATTATATTATAATGCATAATGTATTAGTAGGTCTAGTACCGTCTATGAGCTGCACGCTGAATTTGGTTTATCAAGAATAACACAGTAATTTTATCCAGGGTTTAAAAAGGTTTATATATCAATATTGTTTTTTCGAGGAGACAGAGATCATTGGTAGCTACTTTCATGCCTAATGCAAGCGCAATGTGAGTAGGTATTGTAGCCCAAATTTTACTGCCAAACAATAAAGACCTGTTAAAGGGCTACATACTGTATACGTGCGCTGCGCAGAGAAACTCTAAATGGGCCTATCAATAAATATGGTGGAATTCATAATGACGTGATTGAGGACATCTATTACATATTTTTGTGTGAATACAGTTCGACGAGCTCGAAAGACCTGTGTATTTATTACTCAGCATAATATATTGCATCGGAGTAAAAAGTATAGGCGTCACATAGAGAAAATCTTGTTTTAACAATAAACATATAATATTACACGTAGAATAAAATTAGTAGTTGTATGCATGTAATTAAATGCGAAGTAACATGTAAATGGTCTTTTAAATGGTATTGCTCTGAGATTTGAGATTCAGTTGAAACTCACAGTATATACGGAAGTTTTGTACCGGAATAGCTGAACAAATCAATAATAAAGAATATGTTTCTTATTCACCTTAACGACACAGGCACAGTTAAGCTTAAACGACTTATACTGTAAGTAATTACCAAATGTATAACTAATGCACATACAGGTTACAACAGAAGGTTCTGGTATGAATTCCAGGTATCACATCAGGTGATTTTTCTGGAGACACGGAGCTTTCCTTGGTACTAGAGACACACAAGTACAAAGTTCAACATAAGACGCTTCTGAAATATTCAGTTAAAAAACGTGTCAAAGGCTGTAACGACGACGTTTAACAATAAATAATAATTTCCTTATGGCATCAAAGACAGGGCTATGGTTAGGCTAGGTGTTGTTCTTTCGAGATGTTAAATTTATAAAAAGTATTATTATTATTATTATTATTATTATTATTATTATTCTTGTTATTGTTGTTCTTGTTGTTAATACGCTGTGAATAT
>JAODUD010000002.1:26351514-26383576 GCA_026784285.1 Stomatorhinus walkeri
ATTCTAAACAGCCGCACTTCCTCGTATTGAAAGCGCATTCGCATGGTAATATGATGAACAACGCAGCGGTAAAATAGCTTCACCGTTTCAAAAGTGTTAAATTTTCATGCAGCCCTATGATGTTAGGCTACCTTTGGTGACATTTTCTGTTAGCTTTTAATCATTCTACAAAAAACAAACCAAATTCCAGCGAAATCTTGTGTGATTAGGCTGTTTTTTTTTGTTTATTTTTTTTTTTGGGGCGGGGGGGGGCATGGGCACTGTTTGTGCATAGGGCCCAGAACTTGGTGCTACGCCCCTGTTTATAAGTATTCATCCATGTCATACTGAAGCTTGCCCTCCTTTCCCAGTTGTCGCAGACCTTCATCAGCTTTCCCATAATCCACTACTTCCTTTCAAACTGACTGCACACTGCTTCCCCAATCATTCTTGTTGCACTCAGCCATTGTGACTGTATTTATTAATACAGCAAACATTTGTCCTAACAATTGGTTGCATTATTTTTTCCTCAGAATTTGGTCTCTCTTAGAAAATGGACAATGTATCTTTTTCAGTAACAGTTGGGTGACAACTATCCCAATTATCGGACTCAGGCTTGTTGTGCAAACACAGGGAGTTTTCTCCGGTTGTCGATGATTGTCATACATACAGTAGATACACACACAGCTATGACTGGTACTGGTCACAGACAGCCAGATCGTTATGTAAAATGCACATGTGTGGTTGCTGAATGTACAAAAGGTGCAAGAATCCGTGTCAGCGCAACGAATGCCTGAATAAATACTGCTGGCACTTGTAAAAACCTGCATTTATCGATGAGTTGCAGTGCCAACCTGGTGGATCGTCATCGTTCCCCGTGCCTGACCGAGAATGCGCACGGTGAAGGCGCACGGGGCTCTGGGAGCGGGCTTTCAGGCTGTGTCCGTTCCTCCCCCTTGCGGCCCGAGGCTGAGGGAACACAGCTGAGAGCAACATCTCAGCCACAATCCCTCTTAATTACAGTCACTGTTATGGCTGCGGGGGGAGAAAACTGAGAAGGAGCACAAAGACCTCCTTTGGCAAAAGATTTTTATTGGCTGTTCCTTTCCTTACCTTTTCTGGGTTTGCCAAAAAGCAGGAACAAAGGCAGAATCCCAGTGATTTAAAACTAGCAGAACAGCCGAACAACAGGACACAACGACCCACTGATGCATGACTTGGATTAGAAGAAAAGTAAAAAGCGAGAGAGGAGAAGAAAGACACAGGGACTGACAAACTTTTTTCTTTCCTTTGAAGTAAAAGCGAAAAACAGGTCAAGTCATATAAAAAATATATAAAGAAAGATTAACAGAGGCAAATCATTTTACCCTTGGTATGCCTCTAGAATTTCTTCATTTATTCAAAGAAAATAAATTATGAGATGCAAACTTTTTTAGTGTCTTATTCAGGATAACTCAGCATTTAAAACAGTAATCTATTCATGTTTGAATTGCTGGTTGTAAGTCTACATCTGAATTTGGAAAGGATTTATAGCAGAATAAGAGCAGGTATTGATGCCTGCTGATGGAATTGAAGCATGACATGACATCACTATAACATATTATTTAAGGTGGAGCACAATGACATAGGTACAATGTGAGTATTTTTAAGGTGAAGCTCTAAACTACATAACTACAATGTTTTACTGACATTTAGGGTGGAGGACTACATTACATCACTACAATGTTTTACTGACATTTAGGGTGGAGGACTACATTACATCACTACAATGTTTTGGTCATGTTTCAGGTGGACCACTACCTAACATCACTATGATGTGTTACTTCTCTTTAAGGTGGATTGTCCATCCATCCATCCATCATCTTCTGCTTATCTGGGGCCAGGTCATGGGGGTAGCAATCTAAGCAGGGATGCCCAGACCTCCTCCAGCTCCTCTGGGGGAATACCAAATCATCCCCCCAGGCCATGGGGCATCCTTTCGATGTCGGAGCTTCTCACCCTATTTCTATGGCAGAGCCCAGACACTCTGCAGGGGAAACTCATTTCAGCAACTTGTATCCATGATCTCATTCTTTCCATCACAACCTAAAGCTTGTGACCATAGGTGAGGGTAGGAATGCAGATTGACTGATAAATCCACATTACTGCTGATGCTGCACCAATCCATCTGTTGAACTCTTGCTCCCTTCTTCCCTCACTCGTGAATAAGATCCAGAGATCCTTACACTCCTTCACTTAAGGCAGTAAATTATCCCCCACCAGGTCAGGGCAATCCACCCTTTTCTTGTTGAGAAAATCCTGTCCATAAAAGTTATGAACAGAATCGGTGATAAAGAGCAGCCATGGTGGAGTCTGACCGTCTGCTGGCAAATCGAACCAAGGGACCTAATGCCCACTAACTAACTAACTAACCCCGTACCCCATATTCCCAAAGCACCCCCACAGGACGCCCTGAGAATCATATGCATTTTCCACCAAACAGACGTAGACCGGTTGGGCAAACTCCCATGAACCTGCCAGTACCCTTGAGTAGGTGAAGAGCCAGTCCAGTGTTCCTCAACCAAAGTGGAATCTGGATCGTTCCTCCTGAATCCAAACTTCAACAAATGGGTGGACCTTCCTCTCCAGTACCTCATCATAGACCTTCACAGGGAGGCTGAGGAGGGTGATCCCCCTAATGTTTGGAACACATCCTATGGTGCCTTTTCTTAGAGATTGAGATCACCACCCCAGCCTGCCAACCTCCAAGCAATGCAAAAGAGGTGTGTCCGCCCAACATCACCAAGAGCTTTCAAGAACTTAAGGTGAATCTCATCCCCCCTGAAGTCTTACCTCCAAAGAGTTTTTTCATACTTCAGTGACTTCAGCACAAGAGATGGGTAAGTCCTCCTCAGAGCCTTATAGCTCAATATCGTCCATGAAACGGATATCAGTGGGGTTCATGAGATCCTGAAGTGCTCCGTTCATGGCCTGACTATATCCCCATTTGAGGTCCACTGGGTCCATCCTTTCTGTAAACAGCATGAGTTAAGCCCTGCTTCCCCTCCTGAGTCGCTTGATGGATTGGCAGAATCTCTTCGAGGCTGACCAAATGTCACGTTACAGGGCCTCACCAAACTCCCACACGACTGCTAAAATTGCATTTAGCTTGGCCTGCTGGTCCCTGTCAGCTGCTTCAGGAGTCCCACATGGCAGCTTAGCTTGGAAGGCCTCCTGCTTCAACCTGACAGCTCCTTTAACTGCTGGTGTTCACCACCAGCTTCAGGGTTGCCACCACGACAGGCACCAACAACGTTATAGCCAGCGCTCTTCTCAGCAACTTCTGCAATGGAGTGCCGGAACATTCTCCATTCAGGCTTTTGCTGTCACCAGCATCCTTTAGGATTCAAGAGAAGGTCTGCCTGAGGTGTGACTTGAAGACCTTCTGGACAGGGACCTCTACCAGATGCTCCCAGCACACCCTCACTACCTGGCATTCTTCCCTGCCATCGGATCCAACTCACCCCTAGATGGTGATCAGTTGACAGCTCAGCTCCTCATTTCACTGGAGTGTGCAAAACGTCCTGCTCAAGTGCTCATACACAGCGTTCAGCACAGAAATCCAATAACAGAGCACCACTAGGGCCCAGATCGGACAGGCCAATCCTCCCAATCACACCCTTCCAGGTTTCACTGTTGTTACCCATGTGAGTGTTAAAGTCCCCCACCAGAACACTGGAGTCATCAGCAAGGGCCGCTTCCAGCACCCCATCCATGATCTCTCAGAAGGCATAAGCACAAACAGTCAGTGCCTGTCCCCAGATTTGAAGGTGCAGGAAGACGACCTTCTCGTTCACCAAGGTGAACTCCAACATGCTTGCACCGAACTCAAGAGCTATTAGTAGACCCACACGTGCCTGGCGCTTCTCACTAAGGGGAACTCCAGAATGGAATTGAGTCCAGTCCCTCTCCATGAGTTTGGTTCCAGAGCATGAGCCATGCATTGAGTTGAGCTCGACTATATCTAGTCGGCATCACTCTACCTCCCGCACTAACTCAGGCTCCTTTCCCACCAGAGAGGTTACATTCCATGTTCTTAGAGCCAGATTAAGTAGCTCCTGCCTTCAACTGCCACCCAATATATATTACACCCAACTCCTACAACTCATCTTTGTGTTTATGGTGGAGCATTACATTACATCACTACAATGTGTCACTCATATAAAGGATGGACCATTAAATATCATTACTACAATGTGTTACTCATACAGGATGGAGCATTAAATATCATTGCTACTATGTGTTATCTTTAGAGTGGAGTGCTAAAATGCATCATTACTGTCACTTTAAAATATTCTCAGTCTTGGTTAGAAGCTCATGTGATGTCACATGTGAGTGTATCTACGTCATTTTATTTAATCTTCCCATCATTTCATCAGCCATGCCTCTGTTCTTGGACCCCCCTCCCCCTTGGTTTCTGCCCTCTGGGGAAAACAGCAGGAGGAAATAACTGGCTGTGCTGGGCCGGCTCTCATGAGAGGACATCCAGCATGTCACCTTTGTGTCCTGAGCAGAGTGGACCAAAGGGGAGGTACATTTCACTGCCAGTGATGGATGGTGGACAAGGAACAGTGGGGGGTTGAGGGGGCTCAGCCCGGCCTAATCTTTAATCAAGACCTAAAACCAATACTACAAAACTGAAGGCGGGGGAAGGAAATTCAAACTGATGCTTCCAAAGCAATTCTCCAAGTGACAGAACGATTGTTGTGTCCAGACCAATATTTCCACATCTTTATGCCTCCCTGTGACAAAACACGAAAATATTAAAGAGCGTTTAGTGTCAGCTTGAAGGCGATTTGTAAACACGGCCAAAGCCTCAGGAACTCAGCAGCTGAAGCAGTACTCTGGCCAGATCTGAGGGGTGCAGATGGTCATCGAGGGCGAAGGCACCTGTTTACGGGATCATGCCAGAGGTGTTTCATCCAGATGCTCCTGTCGGAGACTCCCGGGCAGTTTAAGAGGCAGCATCCCCTGTAACCTCATTTGATTTTCTAAAGAAGCAGCTTTGAAACGTATTCACTTTCATTGTGTTTACTTTTGGCTGAGATACAGCGGCAGTTAAAAGCAGACGTAGCTGTCATGTTTAGTCTCCTAATGTGCTCGTCCCCCCTCTTGCACTGAAATGAAAACAAACAGGGGGCAGAGAACGGCACCATAAAGAACTTTCTAGCACATGGGCCACATGTTGCCCTATTGAGAAGCCAACCCATCAGTCCCATTCAGCCAATGCGAGAAAACTGACAGGTTGCCCAAATACTTAATATAGGAAAAGAAAGGAGGAAGGAAAAGGGGTGAGTGACAGGGACCAAGTAAATAAGATAAATAGCCCCTTTGACAGATGTGTATGGATGGAGTCAGCTACTCAGTGACAATGTAACGTGAATCTAAACACAAAAGGGGCTCATCTGAAATGTATGATGCTGCCTGCAGCTCAAATCCTGCTTCTTTAATTGAAGGCGCTTGCTGGGCGCATTTTACGCGCTTTTCTGCTTGTGTTTGAAGACACCCCGTCGACTCTTTGTTCCTCTGCCGAGTCTATGGGAAAAGTCAGCTTTGGACACAGGCAGCAGCAACGGCAGCTGCTGGAAGTGACAGCAGATTTGGTTCATCACAATGGCGCATTGAGGAGCCGGGCCATCGCACCTTCGACATAAAAACATCACATATTTCAAGGAATCTGTCAAATCTTGGAATGGTTTTGAGTGACTAAACCAAGCTGATGTGGTGCTGGAAATGCAGATCGCCGAGCTGATTGGCTGTAGGCTTCCTGTCAGCATCATTAGCTGCTTTAATGAAGCTGCAACATTACAATATAAATCAGAAGATAAATTTTCCTTTTCCGCAGAAATAAGATGTTACTCTTATGCACAAATGTCAGACAATGGAAGGAAAAGAGAGATAAATGTTGTCTGGCGCCTGAATTCCAAATTCATGCCATTCCAGATTTCATTTGATCTCTTTTAAAAGGGAAGGATAGACACAAAAAAAGCGAAAGCCTGTGATCCCAGCCTAGTGCATCGGCGAAAATGGTCAATTATACCGTAAATGGCAAGAAGGGCCGGGCTGAAACTTTTGAACGGCGAAAGATGTGAAATTAGGAAACTGCAAATAAACACATTTGAGCACAATTAGATAGGGCTGTCTGGCTTTAGTAAGCTTGGCCATACGGAATCTCAGCTGGCTTTATAAGGCTTATCAAGAAGACGTGTCAAGCTTGGTTCTTGAAATAGGACACAAATAAAATGGGGAATGTTGTCTTATCTTAGTTACACAACTGATTCTTGCCTCAAAACTTGGTGCATTTTTCTTGATCATATAATATCTTAATTAACTGCCTAGTGATGTTTGAAGTCCCCCAAATTGAAGAGGAATGCACCATTGGCCAAAATTCCATCTAAGTTATTATCTGAGCAGGTCACATGTCTTGGGTGATACTATCTGTATATTAATCTGTGACACTAATACGAATTAAATCATGAATCGTCCATTCACTGGCGGTACGATGGCTCAGCGGGAACTGCTGATGCCTCACACATTCAGAGTCTGACCCGTACCTCTACTTTTTGTGTGCATGTTCTCCCCTTGCGATGCGGACTTCCCCCCGTAGTCCAAAGACACGCATTTAAGATGACTGGTATCGCTAAATTGTCTAGCGCGTATGACTGAGATTTTGCGTCATCCTCGGTTGTCGAAAAGGGGCACTTAGAAACTCAAAAGTGGGTCACTTTCAATCATTCGGGAAAAGGGGGCACTCCCCTCACCCCCCGCGCGTGTCTGACGTGCCCTGTCATGTACTGGTATCTCATCCATAGTGTCCTGCAGCCTTGTGTCCTTTTCAGCTACAGACATTCTACACTCAAACAAGAGTTGCTTTTCTGCACTTCTGCAAATAAGCTATTGTAAGAGTAAATAAACAAACCGTTGACAACGCACCCTGTGTATCTCTCTGCCTTCTGCTCTAAGGCCGCCCGCCCCCTCGCTGCTTATCGCCATCGCCGTAATTGGATGCGAGCGACACCTTCCTGTCCCAAAACTGACCCACAGCCGAACTCGCCCGAGAATGTTATACAAATTACTAACTCCACTCCTCCCGAAAGACACTGGGCGTCTTTTAAAACACTTTTAAAACACCCGGGTAAGGCGTTCCTGCACACCCCCAAACTACTGACAGGGTCGCCAACTAAATCCAAAATGAATAGTTTCTCATCGGAGCCAGTAGGTACTATCCGCCTCGCTACAACATATATTTACCTCTGCAAATTATATATTCCGGAAAATAACACAATGATGTGTCACTCACACAAAAATTGCAGTGGATAAACCAAGAGCAATGTTCGGAGCATGGCACATTACCGGACTGCAGAGTCGGTCGGCAGCAACTTTGATCTCCTGCCTTCAGGAGGAAAAAAGCACATTTAAAATGTTTTTGAAATAAAACGAATTTTAATTTAAACTTTTCAGAAACAGGTGACACGCGTGAGGAATAGGGGGTACAAAAAGAGGAAGAACGCGTATAAACTCAGCAGCAGACGTGTAGTCTGTTTAGGCCAGATCTACCTCCTCTCCTCCTAATGAATGGAAACACAGAGGCGGCCCAGTCCCAAGTCAGCTGGCATATATCCCATAATACTAGCATAGGGATGGGCAGCGTGAGCAGTATTCCAGAATGTGTCGAAAGAACACCGCGTGGAATGTTCGTGGAAATTCAGAAAATAATATGGGGGGATGTCCCAAAATCAGAAAAACATTATATAACTATTAGCTATAACAAATTTCAGTCTGAACTTTTTAAATATTGACTATTTTATTAAATAGTGACTTAACAATTCATTCATAGCACATTCTTCAACACTAGGCATTACTAAAGTGATGTGACCTTGTTAATATGTATAATTATATTGTAATTAATCCGTTATATTAAATTTTCTTGGGTGATGATTATTCAGCGACGCTCTCCGGGACCCTGCTGACAGTGGACATGCCAGTCACGCACGGTGTGAGAGGCGCGCTGACTATAATTCCTCACAGAGACCCAGTGCGCCCTCCACTGGTCTCTAAGAATTAAGGCAGTGATAGGATGTTGCTTTTAACGTTCAAAGTGCTGTTTAATGTCTTTAAAGGCATGCCATAATACGAGTACTGATTTCAGGTACGTTTTCAGTTATTTAGTCATGGATAAAATGGCAGTTCATACCTGAACATTATGGCTGTGTGAATTACAACTGACCATTAAGCCAGCTGCTCATTCCCAAAAACTACAGCCGACGATCCGCAAATGGTAGGCTATGACTTATCACCTTTGTGGTACCGAAGCGATTTTGACATGTACCCGGTGAAATGCAGTATGGAGAATGTGCATGAACTGTATTTTTCTGTTTTCAACTATATTTAGGTCAACCGTGAATTTACGACTGAGGATTTAGGACACACTGCAACAAATGGAAGATCACCAACGCGGAAACGCACACACTTAATAGGGTAGACGCTTAGCACCACAAAAGTATGGCCTCAAAAATGACCACGAACCAAAGTAAGCATCTCTGCGGTCCAGCTGCAGCTAAATTATATATCATCAACTGCACAAAGCTAATGATTTATGGCAAGAATGCTCTTCGGAAAGCATTCATATCCAGAGCCAGTGGACAACAACGGACATGTATATCCTGATCTAACATGGACCCTTGAGCAATGAAAAAGTCATTTGGACTGATGAGCCATTGTTCCCCCTCCTTTTTTCCTGAATTCAGACAGGCTTATTTTAGGAGAAAAGGAATGATATCTTCAACCCACAACGCCTGTTCTATGGGCAGCCGTCTTGTGGGAGACATTATGTCTGATGATTGCTTTGCATAGTTGTAAAACAGCCAAGGAATATGAAGCAATTTTGCAGGACCTATTGCCCCCTATGGTGTTTACAATGTTCACTCATAATAAAAAATAGTTTCCTGAATGTCTTCCATGGCCTCCAAAATCATCATATCATTGAACAGTTATTGGAGGTTCAGCAATCCATAGCAAAGATCGCGACTATTACTAACAAGTTTAACACCACGATGCAGGGTGGGATGACTTTTTGCGTGACCCCGCTTTTGTGCGTGGAGACAAGCATAATTCAAATTAATTTGACAATCAATTAAATCATTAACAACTCAAGAAAAACAAAAGTCTTAATCAATTAAGAGTCGGCTCTGAGGACCGAGTTTGGAAGCCAAAATACAAACATTTATCTGGAAAAATGCCAATATTTTATAAAAGGGCCCTGTGATGGGAGCTGATCCTTTCTCTGCCTCCATAAAGTCATACTTGAATTCATGTGAAAATAATATGTCGCGAAGAGAAATGAACCAAAATATAGCTGCAGGGTACAGTTTGAAGAGTGATCTTGTCAGTTAAAAATAATTAGTGTCTTGCAATAAACCGAGTTAAATCTGCTAAATCTCTCTCTAATGGCTGTAATATTTTTACACTATTATGTAAATTATATTACGAACGTACGACATTAACAACAACTGAATAGTTAATGGGAATGTATCAGAATGTATTATCGTGTATGTACACAGATTTGTGTGACGTTGTGTGCGCGCGCATGCATGTGTACGCCCGGAGAACTTGACGCTGCCTGTTTGGAAGTTTGGGTCTTGTTTGGCAGCTCAGTCCTGGTTCCCGGACTGACTTTCATGCAAAAAGCCAGCGTCACATTAAGGTGAATGATAAATGGTATAAAATAATGTGACGATGGAATGTTTAATAAATTAGATCCCCAAAACAAGGCTAATACCGTGCGCGGACACTGAGAATTATTTCTAAGCATGTCTAAAGGAGATCATCCCCTTAATGCGTAAATATCCCAGCCGCCCTTGCACCTCTTCCACAGACAGTAATGCATACTGGCAGGTCTGGACTTACGTAAATCTGGAATTACACCAAAAAATATGGATATACACATTTTATAGAAGCGCTACCGCAAAAAGACATAGCATGTAAGTAAATTTACACTTCATCTTTCCATTTATTTGATACGTGTTCTTTATTATTAGTATATTTCTGGTTTATGTGTCTTTTGCTATAGGGCAGAGGTGTCACACTCCAGTCCTGGAGGGCCGGAGCCCTGTGTGGCTTAGTTCTGCTCCACCACAAATGATTCAGCTAATGAGCTGTGTGGTAATTAGCACAAGGAGTTGAATCGGGTGTGTTAAACGAGGGGGAAACAAAAACTGTAGAGTTGGAGACAGGACTGGAGTTTGAGATCCCTGCTATAATGTGTCTTGAAAGGTAAGGTAAATCCAATTTACGATTGTGGAGCGGATTATTTTTATAAGTCGAGCACTGGCTCTATGTGGTTTTTACACCGGTACTTCAGCCGGGTATCTATGACTGACAACTCACCGAGCACTTAGTCTCACAGCTGTTTCCCCTCTCTGGGGCATAACTATCCTTTTCCGTGGCACACAAGCACTTCTTTCTGTTCCCAGGAGATGGCGGCTTTGCACGTTTGAGCCCTCTTTGTCAAACTAAAAAAAAAAAAAAGCCGAGCGTGTGGCAAAAGCCATCGTTACCCGTGTCTTTCTGACAGACTGCAATCTGTCTCTTTTAAAGCCTCGGATGGGTGACCTTAATGGAAATGCTGCAAGCTGAAACACATTCTCCATTATTTGTCATTGTTTTACAGGATGTTATTTAACGTAGCTTTAGGCTTTAACTTCCAGTCAATAGTGCATATAAAAGCACCATTTGACACTTAAAACCATTGATTGCTGTTGTAAATGTTTAATAATTATCACCAGCTTGAACCTTTGTTTCACAGTAGCGGATAACTATGGTTCCATTGTATGGGCTTAGCTGTAAACAGCATCAGCCATTAGGCCCATACTGGTCACCATCCTGCACACTGACAGCCCACTGATCTGTCTCTGTCCTAATCTTCAAATAAGACCCACAGAGTGGGGATTTGCACTCTATATGTACAGGCGGGTCTCGACAGACGTAAGAAACCTTTAGCAAGTCAAATTTTACATAAGTCGCATTTACCTTCCAATGCTATTCACATACACCAAGAATAAACTAGGAAACTGTCGGTTCCTAGGGAGCACTTTGGAGTCATCCTGTTGGACAGGGATCAGTGGTGTCGACACGCTACGGGCTGTCACCTCACTCTTTTTGGCACACTTTTATCTTCTTTCTGCATTCTGCTGTGGGCAGTTCCCTTGGGTAACCACAATATACTCCATCCATCCATCCATCCATCCATCCATGGAGACCATCCCAGGAAACATAGGGCAGGAATCGGTGGAACACTGTGGGCTGGATTGCCAGTGCGTTGTACACAAGTTACAAGGAACTGCTTTGATTAGAATTGTTTGGCTGTATAAATGTAGAAAAGTATAATTATCTGCTAGAAATCTAAAATGCTCCTTCTGTTCCGCTCACATCAAGCCAAGTATCCAGTCAGCCCCCCCCCCCCAGCACACCTGCAGCTCATCAACTTGATTAATTGGCTTGGGACCTGGTTTTCAATTACCTGCTAGCTGAGGATTGAGTGTCCTGCCATACTGAGCATTTGTTTTATGATCTGGCCTCTGGGTATGACTCCTGTTTACTCTCCAGTTTTTCTTGCTCACAGTCTTGTGGTTTCGATTCATTTATTTGCTTGCCGATTCCCATATTGATTTTGTGAGTTTCTTTCTATGTTTGGACTATGGATCCACATCATGGTTTTTATTTGTCTTTGTGCATCTCTGCCTCGTTTTTCGGTCCTTTCTCCATTGAGGAGAATAACTATAGTCTGTTTTGGCTAAACATTAAGATGCAGACCCACCTGCTGTCCCCTTTTTCTGACGTCATGTGACAGTGGTATCTCATGTGATGTCCTTATACCCTGCCATAGCAACAGGTACAACCCAGTATCCTGTAACGACGCATTGTGCAGTAGCACCGCATGATGTAATAGCTCGACAAAGTGTCAATGAAGACATCCATTTTGGTTGTTTATTACATAATGCACAGTATTACATTTTCACCATTAAAAAAGTGTGACTCCCACATTTTGTAATAACCACTGAAATATGTAATAAATTATTACTAAATGCCGGGAAACCTATCACATATTGCGTTCAAGCTGTCTATTACAAAACATGACAGATCATTACAAAAGTGGGTGCTATTACATAATGAAGTGAAAATTTGTTACATTTTATTGAGTTATTACATAATGCAGTTTGATTACGTAATGCAGTATTATTACGTAATGCGTTATTACATATCCCAGGATCCCTTATAAGCACATGTGCCATCTCTCGGCTTTGACACTCATCAGCACTTCAGTGCGAACTATGTGGCCTGCTCTGCAGCCCCCAAAGTCCCCTCCTCTTCCTCCCCCCCACCCTCCAGCCCTCGAGTTCCACCTGCTGGGGCAGATCCGGTCAAAGTATGCCTGCGCTCTCTGTGTCTTTGTTTGCTTCTGTCAGATAAGAGCTATTCTACAAATCGTGATTGGAGCGTTCTGATGTGCTATCTGGCCATCACCCATCATGTCTACATCTTACATGTAGCATTTAGTAGATGCTGTTATCCAACGGAATATGCAATTGATAAAACAGGATCAGACAGGGCCCAATGGTGAAACCTCTCTGCCAACCATAGGATTTGAACTAGTGACCTCCTGGTATAGGTGTGACATTCCTAGCTCACTGAGTCCCATATTGCGGTGATTGGTTTGTTCATCCATTAATTTGTCACCCCGCTATACAGGGATGACACTTCATTGCAGAACACACATACAAACTAGAACAAGATAAGTATGAAAAAATTGCTGGTGGCTCTTATATCACCTGAGTAAATCCATGGTTGCAGCATGATCATGTATTTGAGAGCAAAATCATTCCCCTAAATTACTATGAAACTGCATAATTTACAGGCGTCTTTGCTTTAAGGTTACAGTCGCAGCTGCAGGGTCCTTCTGACTCAAACACCATTAAAGAAGTAGACATGCTTGCTCTTTCATGTATTTATTAATTAGGGAAGCTCCAACCAGCATGTTGTCTTCCTCTAAGAATTATTTCATTTTCTTTCAGGTGAGTTTTTGTTGAAGGGAACTGGTGCTTTGCCCTGTGTTGCCTGCATTGCATTCTGGGAATTCTGCAATTGCACTTCTTTTGAAAAGGGTGTGGTAATATATCTACAGCCCTGGGAAAAATTAAGAGATCACAAATTTTTATTAAATCTGCATTTTTAAATCGAGGTTTAATCCTGGTTCTGCTGGCAGGATGCTACACTGAGAGGCAGAGGCTATTTCCAGGCTCAGTTTGTAAGATAGCAGTACACAAGAACAGCGTGAAGAAGGAGACCCTGGGAAAGATCAAAACCAGCCAGGTAGACGGCAGAAGCGACTTTCTAATGCCAGAGATGGCTGTCAACTTATCCATAAATCAGAGGATGATCTCAAGTGACCTTCAAAAAGAAGGGGAAACCTTAAGTGGTGTGGAGTGCACTGCTAGGGCAGTTCATAACAGGCTCCAAGAAGCAGGACTGAAGACTATTTGAGCAAGGAAGAAGCCCTTCATTAATGAGAAACGGAGGAACCAGGCTGCAGTTTGCCAGAAAAATGTATATTTTACACAAGCGCATACCCATAGATGGAGAAATGAGTGAAACTGAAACATTTGCTATGGCCTCTTAATTTGCTGTAAAGAATCATTTAGTGTTTAAACAATCCTGCTCTTACATTTACATAGCATTTATTTTGCAGAAGCTATTATCCAAAGTGATGTACGTTTTTGAGAAAGCAGAGTTAGCATGGGATTAAGGGCCGTGCTTAAGGTGAGCTCACTCTGCTGACCGTAGGATTTGAACTGGTGTTTTTCTGAACACGGGAACAGCGTCCTTTCCCTTGCGCCCCACACCGCCCCCTCTTAAATGTGTCACATTTTTTCTTGTTTTCACAATTTACCAAATTTACATCACCAAGTGTGTAGAATATTTTCAATAAAAGTCTTTGATTAAATCATGTTGAATGAACAAGGTCATTCAATGACGTCCATTGTGCAGTGAAGCTCCTCTGATGTTCTGGTTTTAATTCCACATTTCTGCTTGCGTTTGTTCTCACTGGTAATGCGGGGAAATCGATGCAGGGCTGAGGTCTGTCCTGCCAGCGCGATCCTCCCTCCTCCGTCTGCCACTTGATCCAGATCCTCCACCATCCGGCTATAAGCCGTCGCCCGGAAGTGCCGCGGTGCCTCCTGCCTCGTTCTGAGCTGCCAAACTTCCCAGGTCAGGTCGACTATTAGCGCAGATACAGAGCTCTCTCTTTGTCTTGCTGTTAGAGACGTGGCTGGAGATCCTCTCCTAGATTTGCCTACCTGGGGCTCAGGGGAACGAACAGCCAAAAAAAGAGTCATTGTACATTAAAAATGTGAAGGGCATGACACAGGGGCTGCGTGGGAGTCTGCGGTTCCTCACGCTCAGCATTTCTTAGAAAATGCGTCATACAGTGTGCATGGGCAATCAGGACGGGAAGTGGCTGTTCTTGAGATGGGAGCCTTCACGAATATCATATGCACACTCACAGAGACTAACAGCAGGCACACAACGCAGGAGATGCGGTGCGGTGTGGGGAGAGAACTGGGTGCCGTCATGTGCAGGGCCCTCTAGTGGCTGGAATGATGACCTTCCCTGAGTGCGCTATGGCCTCTAAGACTCAGATTATTGATTATCTAGAAGCAGAGCTGCGATATGGAGGACAGTAATTCCACAGAATAGCAGGATACTTTACCATGCTGTTTATTATCCTGTTTATGGGCCTTGAGCTGCGCTTTACCCCATTCTTACAGGCTGCCGTTCACAGCCCAGAGCCGATGGCTTTCTGCTGCAATAGCAGCTCTCATTCAGGCATCCCTATGACTGGACTGGAAGAAAGATACAAGAGCAGATGGTGACTTTATTGCATACAAATTTGCCCTGAGTTACTATGTCACAATTGGAACAGCACTTGTAGTATGCTGGTACTCACCAGTACACAGTACCAGCATCTCTCTGTGTCTCTCTTCAGAGTACTGGCACCTCTCAATATCTGCTGGTACTGAATATCAAGGGGAGTACCGGCACCTGGTACTGAATATTCAGGGGAGTACCGGCACCAGGTACTGAATATTCAGGGGAGTACCGGCACCTGGTACTGAATATCAAGGGGAGAACCGGCACCTGATGTTGAATATCAAGGGTTGTACGACACCTGTTTTTCCCCATTTCAAGCATTGAATTGGAATAATACAAATGATTAAGGAAGGGGTTCAAAGAATTGTGTTGCTTTATTTTTGTTAGGGTTTGTTAGATGAGTTGGTTGGTTGGTTGGTTGATGATGTAACAGTGCAGTAATCCATCTCCATTGACAGCTGTCATAAATCATTTTATTGTCCCTTTTTGAAAGGTGACACACTGGGTTGACATGTGGATGATGTGTTGACAGAGATGACATGGCTGTGAGCTGAAGACTGGATTACTGAGGCCATTTACTGGATAAATCTGTTGTGCCCTGAAATAATGATGAAAGGCATTAAGACATTCCAGGTGACAGCGTCGTGTCTGTTTTGAGCTAGTGAGGTCTCAATCTCTGCTTCCTCCAGCTGCTGAGATCTTGCCTACATCACACCTGACAGTGCGACTGACTTTATGAAGAATATGAGTTTCACATAAACTTTAAGTTGAACGTCTTCACTGCACTGCGCTAAACTCTTAGTTGGTTCATTGTGGCCAGTCTCCACTTGGTGGATACATCCTTCCATTGTATCATACCCATACTGTGCTATGTGCTCGACTGTTCTGTCCCATTGAGAATGATGGATCCAAACATTACCTATAAAAGCGTGCATGTGCTTTCTAGAATGGAACAGAATGACATTGAGCTTCTGGCCTTTGTCAGTCACACAATGACAAGGTTCACCGATGAAGGGAGCCGACTCAGCAGCTTAGGGTGCTACACCTGTCATCAGAAGGTTGCCGCTTCAAATCTCACACTCGACGGAGTGATTTCACCTTTAGGCCCTTAACAACCCAGCTGCTCGTGAGATTATCTGACCCCGCTAACACTCTGGAATATATGATTTATGATTCTGAGATGCATTTTTACTCTATTTTGTATTGTGATGTACTGTTCCATAATGAATGCAGAATGTTGTGTTCTTTGTGAGGTTACCCGCTTTGTGTAACCTGGGTCACGACGACCAGGCTTCTGCTGGGACTGGAATGCTAACAATAGCATAGCTTATGGGACGGTCACCGGGAGACGAGGCCAAGGTGGCACTAGGGTGGTAAGGAGAATGGCTGACGTGATGGTGTGAGGCAGTTCAGGAGGCAAAAGGGAGGAGTGATGACGCTTAGGAGAGGTCATGGTCTCAGCTGGAAAGATGACGTTTCATCTCATCATCTCCTGGTGGGGGCCTCTGTGGCAGCATGTCATGCAGGTCACTCCAGACCTCTCTGTCCAAAGCCACAGCTTCTGTCTCCTTCTGGGGCTTCCTCAGATGTTACAAAGCCAGTTGAGAGGTATAATTCCTCCTCCAGCTTGTCCTGACTCTGCCTCGGGGTCGCTTCCCAGCTGGTGACGTTCCTGAAACTGCTCCCTTCAAAGCTGATCTGGTGGCATCCCAATGAGCCCAAACTGCTGCAGAGGAATCCTCCAAAGAAGCAGCAGTTCTATTTCCAGATCCCTCCTCATCTCCAAACTCCTCACCCATCTCAGATAATGAGTCCAGCAACCCTACAGAGAAACCTCACTCTGGTCACTCGTGCTGGTGACGTTGTTCCTTCTGTCATCACCCACAGCTCATGACCATAGATAGGGACGGAGATAAATACATTGCCTTCAGCGACACACATCTAACGAACTGATCCACCTGCCAATATCAAGTTCGCTCTTACTGTCGCTAATGAACAGGTTCACAAGGTATCTGAATTCCCTTTGGGCCAAATCCCCCCTTAAACCCCCACAACCACCACCCCCTGAAAGGGGTGATCCACCCTTTTCTGAGAGACCATCACAGTCTCATATTCAGTGCTTCACACTCAGCACTGATCCAACTACATGATGGTCAAGATGAGTTCGAAAGCTCAACATCAAGCCTGACCCACCAGATGTTTCACCAGAAAGAACCTACCCAGCAGGTTCCTTCGCCACTGGAGCATAACTGGAGAAGGGACTCACCTTTCCCTCCTGAGAAACAGAATATTTTGTTAAAACATCACTGCGCCCACAGGCTTTCTCTGTTGCTTCTGCAAACTCCCATGCATAAGCCACAGGAGGTGTGAGACCACTATGCTACCCATGGAGAGATGCCAGTGGAAAAATGTCATTTCTGAAACAAAACAGATCCCAGTGTGCATTTATGTAACGATAACAAAACATCCAGAACAGCCTTAAGTGCTCGTTTGGTGCCTGTTGATAGGCTTCTCCTCGCCCGCACACATCTCTGTGGGTGGCATCGCCTGGCCTATGCCAGTCCTGCCGTGAAGCTCTTAGCTGCTGTTTGTGTTTGTGTGGCTTTGTCTCATGGGCAGTCTGTCCCTTTTACCTCTGCCTCTTAGTCACTTTTTCACTCCGGGGAGCCTATGAGCTAAATTTTTCTCAATTTGCCTGTGGTGAAATGACCCCCCCCCCCCCCCGCCATACACACACACACACCCAAAAAGTCACAGCATTTGCATATTCTTTGTGATAGATTGAGCTCCCAAAATGCAGCAGTAACACATTAATCATGACACTCCTCTGGATGACGGCTTAAGTCTTTGTCACAAATTTACAGGAACCTGCTTTAGTCATAAATGTATGGTGGCAGATTTGTCCCACGCTGCTTGACGACAAAGCCGTCTTCCACTTTGACCCAATCTACGCAAACAGCTGTAACAGAGCGGCTCCTGATGAAATCTCAGCCACGGCAGCCGCGAGTGAATCACCGCCAAGTGACAGCAGATGACAGCTGACACACGCAGAGGTTCAGGTGAGGATGGAGGTGCTGGAGGCATCACAGCGATGCAAACCAGTGACCTACAAAATACCAGTCGTTAACAGCTATGCAGCTCTCCGCCACACAGTTACATTTTGATCATTGCTAAATATGCACATATATCTGCATACTGTGTAAATAAACTTGCATTTCATGCTGTCATATATACTGTTATAAACAGCTGTGGAAAAAACTGAGACAACAACATTTTTAGTTTCACTCATTTAAAATGCCTGTTATGAACTGTACTAGCAGTGCTCTTCACACCACTTAATGTTTCCTATTCTATTTGAAGGTCACTTGAGGTCATCCTCCGCTTTATGAGGCACCGCTGGATAAGCTGACAGTCATCTCTGGCATTAGAAAGTCGCTTCTGCCCTCTACCTGCCTGGTTTCTGGTCATTGACAGTATCTCCTGCTTCCCTTGGTCTTGTGTGCTGCTGTCTTAGAAACTTTCAGCCTGGAAGCAGCCTCTGCCTCGCAGAGTAGCCTTCTGCCAGCAGAACCGAGATTAATCCAGGGTTTAAAAATTTCAGATTGTTTTTAAAATATAGTGGTCTCTTAATTTTCTCCAGAGTTCTTAGTTCATAGATCTTGTCTTAACAGTAACGAGCTACTTGCATATGAATTGTGCCACAGTATATAAATCATGCTGTATAAATGACACAAGCGGCAGCCCACATGGGCTGGGGATATGGGGGAAGCGCTATAGCTGACGGCAAGGTGGACGTGTGTGCTTTTGGAAGGTCGAGCGTCTACTGAGCTGTCCCATGAAGAGGGAGTGTGAGGAAGGGGGTGGGTCTGAGTCTTTTACAGGTACCCTTTGTCTGTTACCGTGGTAACATGGACACGTGGAGAACGATTGATCGAAATGAGAATGCATCCGTCTAGGTTCACCTGAAAAGCACAGTGGGCAAGGCCAGGCTGTAGTAATGTAGAATATAACCTCTAATGAATGGAGAGGGTGCACAAGACTCGGGGACCCGGTAGATGATTCATTCATTTGCAAGTTTCCGCGGTGCTAATTATGAAGGCGCTTCTTTACTAGTTACTATAGCTGCAAGTTACCGCGGTGCTAATTATGAAGGCGCTTCTTTACTAGTTACTATAGCAATAGCACAGCTCTGAGGCGGTTTTACGCGACTCGGATCTGTGTGGAAAATGACGTCAGCTTCAGCAAATGAGCCCCTGACCTCACCTGACTGCCACATTGAGGGTTGCATGGTGTGTGATCGTTGACCGTCTGTACGCAGAGCCAGAATAAGCCTCTGCAGGGAGTTGTTCACCTGCAAGAAGAAGAGAAGCTTCTTCAAGGACAACCTGGGGGCTTCTGCTCCTTTTATCCTCTCCCCAGGAGATGGGAATGAGGCTCAATCAGGAGCTAAGGAACAAACTATGTGGCATTGGTCACACAGCTCAGCCACTGGGTGTGGCCACCTGCACTGCATTCTGGGAAAGCATGGAGGACTTGTGTGGTCACTAAAATACAGCATGTTACTCAGAGATGGTTTGGGAAAGTCAGGCTATATGTATATTGGGGATGCCTTCACCCATGACCTGCCATGTACCCGCTCCCGTAATCCACACAATGACAAGGCAAATTTACTTTTTAAAAGTGTCCCGTAATAAACATTTTATTCAGTGCATTTCTTGTGTATATGACATAAACAGAGAGTCCCGGGCTTAAAACCGGCAAATTCATCATCCTGCTTCAACATGAGTGTTACATGTAGCCAACGTCATGCTATATTCATATTCCCCACTGTCTCCCATGCAACAGATCACAAAAACAAAACAAACATATCAGGAGCTCACCAGACACAGTCTCCTGAGAGAGAGAGAGAGAGTGAGTAAGGGAGAGTGGGTGAGTGAGAGAGATTGAGAGAGAGCGAGGCAGGGAGCGAAAGGGATTTTGAGAGAGAGAGAGGGAAGGATAGAGGGAAAGAGAGAGAGAGAAACTGGCCACAGAGACATGTCTATCTGTGTTTGTGCACATCCTGTGGGAACCGTGATGTTGACATTTACAAAGATGGCAGATCCTATAGAAGGTTAAGCCACATAAAATTACACTTTGTGACCACAATGAGTTATTAATACCCAAAATATCGCACTGGGTGGGGATGTCCCCATGTTACCATGGTGAAAAGTTGACCAATAAATTCTCTGGAAAGGGAGCGAGCTGAGCTTGACACAAACACTGGATTGGGAATAGACCAAGAGAGGGGGACAGACAAGATGACAAGATCAACACATAAGGAGAACATCTAACATAACAGCACATCCACCAGTTTGCCCTCTAACGCTAAACCAGATTTTCTTGCATACTTTATTTTCAATATATTTTATTTGATCTCTCAGTTTCCTTTCCTCTGCATCCATTGTTTCGGCCACTTTAAGGAAGGATTCTCTGGTTCTGTCCTTGGCGTGCTCTATGCCATTCTCAATCAGCTGAATGTCGCTGTGTCCCTGATGTTACCCTCAATGTCTAAACATGCCAGGAGTGGCTCTCTGTATTGGCAGTGTTGGGTAAATGTGCTGAATGCTCACTGAGAATGGAGGAGTCAAATATCAGGCTCCCAAACATCCAGATCAGTGCCACCGTGGCGGTTGAGAAAAAGTTAAAAGAGCAGTTAGCCAGAGAGATGGAGAAACCTTGGAAGGACAGGGAGTTTCTGTTTTACAGGTGTGAGCGACTGGACAAGTCAGCAATTCTTCTTGTGCTTATTTTCTTGCTGTTGCCATTGATTATCTGAGAGACCTGCCACTGGCCATCATCACGTGTATCGCCATTCTGGTCTGCTGTCCTCAACTGCTGTTGACTGGAGAGGGCAGGGGGATCTTCTTGGAAGTATCAGGAATCCGGAGGTGTCTGCAGGGTCCGGCGGAGCTGCATGCGTCCTACGTGGATTCGGTCTGGCTGGCCGTCTTGCCGCTGAGCACCCCGGACGCACTGCGGCTCTTGGTGGGCGTGCCGCTACCGGAGCGCGAGAACTCGGTCAGGTCGTGGAGGGACGGCTCCCGGTACATGGCCACTGTTGGGAAGACAGCCCATCAGACAGCAACCACTTGTGCTACACTCAAGAGTGAAGCACTCAACCTGAACATCTCTATCAAGAAACCAGAGTCAGACAGGATTAAACACATAGACGTGACAGCCAACAACACAGATTCAGAAATGAAAGCATGTTAGTATTATTTGTCTGTAACTATGAGTAATGCCCTCAGCTTTACTCATCAATTAACTAGAGTATAAGATGCTGCATATACAAAACAAAACTCATTTAGAAACACAAGCACATTATTAGTCTCATTTACGGTTCAGAGTTCCCCCCAAAGCACATTGGTGTTACATACTTCTGAATGCCTACAAATGGTTTCGTATGAAACACCATCAGCCATCTGCAGTTGGCAGAATCAGCACAGTCAGTGTGTGAAGAAGCCGATTGTCACCTTTCAGAGGTTTGGGCAGGAAGTGGGCAGCAGGCTTGTTCTTCTTCACATGGTTACCCTTCATAATCTCGCCCTCCTTGGTCAGCCCCAGATACCAGCCCCGACCGGACTGCTGCTGCCGGTAGATCATGGAGGAGTACGTCACGTAGTAGTTCTCAAAAACAGACTCCTTGAACTTGCACTCGGGGGTGAAGTGCTCCTGGAGGGTGGAGAGTAGGTAAGCTAATATTAGCACAAGCCTATTAAAATAGTCACTGGGGCGGCGTGAAGGTGATGCTGGAACCAGGAAACCCACAAGAGCACGAGACTGTGACTCTGCCCAGTTCTGAAGCGGCTGCTTGCCTGTGGTGAAGCTTTAGGTTCATAGTGATTATGGGAAGCATTGCAGTTGTGAAGCATTGTTCAGCTCTAACATTACCGATGTGACGTTATACCAAACCCTGGCAGTGGCCTTGACTAAGTGATGGGGCCAGATTCACATTGAGCTGGGCACCACGGTTATTCATTTCTACAATTTTGAATGAGCTGAGAGTCATCTGGTGTCTATAAAATCTAATATGAAGGAGATTTTATATTCCTTGCTCTTTGCAAATCTCTTGGCCTCCTATTGGTCAGTCAGCACAAGCC
Source organism: Stomatorhinus walkeri (assembly GCA_026784285.1). Classification (NCBI taxonomy): domain Eukaryota; kingdom Metazoa; phylum Chordata; class Actinopteri; order Osteoglossiformes; family Mormyridae; genus Stomatorhinus; species Stomatorhinus walkeri. The sequence continues at coordinate 26,373,603 of JAODUD010000002.1, forward strand.
TTAGCAGCCAAAGCCCGCCCATCAGTGATAGGGTGATGTTACGAAGACATGATGATCACTTAACTGTGTTAAATAACAAATTCTCATTCTTAGTGATTTTGTTTCAAGTATTGGACTACATTAATGGGCACGTCGGCAACTGGCAAAGAGAGTTTGTGTAGTAAAGTTTCTGTAATATAACTGGGAACATTCAGCTGGTTGGTTCTCTTTCTGTAATGTCAGATGGCACTCGGTACATCTGTCTGATTTTGTTCATCTCCGGGGGCTGAAACCTGCACAGGTCCGTCATTCTTTGGAAATCTTACAGACTTTTGACCAGTCTGATAAACTAATTAAAATGAGATTTGCAAACTTGCATTTGTACACTAGAACCTGGGGCAGAAATATTGTTATTCTTAAAAGTTAAAGCTGTAGGTTTGATGGGGGGGGGGGGGCGTGGGGGGGAGCATGCTGTCATGGGGACACTGAACCCCCCATTATTGCATATTATCTGACAAAGAGATGCTACAGCTGGCAGGGTAGCAAACTCTAGTGTCTTTGATTGGCTAAAGCATGAGACATGCGATTCCTTTATTAGGGCAATACGCTGTGAATAGGGGGATGATCTGACATGGCTGTGGTTTCCTTGGGACAGACACTGACGCGTTTGGTTACTGAAGAATGGAGCTGGATGCTGGAGCTTCAGCTGGCTGGCTGCGGCCGCCACGTGTTTCTGTCTGCGCTTGTGGGGCGAATCGCGCGGGCCAAGGCGGCTGCTGCTCAAAATCTGTCTGCTGCTTAAAATCTGTCTGCTGCTTTTAGGGAAAGGACTGTAAATGGCACTGTTAGGGCACACTTTCCAGGGACCAAAGGGCTCCCTAAGCAGGGGCAGGGGCCTTCTGCGAGTTCCAGATGGAAGAAAGGCCTTAGTGGGGAGCAGGCTATACACCATTACACCAGAAGGGGGGGGGTGTCCTGGGCTACCTCTTACTTTGTACATTTACATATAGTTACAATATATATGCCTGAGATAATGCATGCATCACAATTCATTAATGGTGAATTAACATTAGATCAGTATGTAGCTACGATTTTGTTTATGGTTAATTGAGGCATAAGTAATAGCCTAATACTATATTATTTCTGCCCTGTGAAGTACAGTGTTAATGAGCTGTCTAGAACCTGTTAGACCCAAGTTCCGGGCTCTGGGTCTAACAGCACTCACTCCCCCTCAGGCATCTGTCCCCTTCGCTCACGGCCCTCCATGCAGCTGCACTGACAGAGAGGCACAGCAATGCCAGCCATCCATTACTGAAATATTACCACTTGACTGTACTTCAAAGCGGTACATTTACTTACAGTAAACATTATTTTAACTGCGAACAGACTTCTAGTCTCCCATCCTGCTGTACTATTGATGAGTTTAAATCTAAATCTAATTAAAGACTCACCTTTTTTCTCTTGCTTTCAACTCAGTTTGAGGGTCTCGAGATTTTTTTCAATTTCGCTACTTTTAATTCATTTTACCACTTATTTTATTATAGTTACTCTCTTCTTTTTAAATATGTTCCTTATTCTATTACATTTACTATCATTTTAATTTTGTATTAAATTTTTTATTTTCTTTCTTGTATGCATGCTTTCATGTTATTTTATTTATATATTTTACTATGTCATTGATCTTTATTTATATATCTTATATATCTTACTGCGTATGTAGTACTTCTTAATCAATTCTGTCTAGACTGGAAAGCAATTTAGGTCAACTTCCAATGTTCTTAAACGTGCCACACAAACAAATGACTTGAATTGACTTTACTTAATCGCTTTGTACATTTTTTCTCTTCTTTATCACAAATACACACCAAAAAAACCTAAGCAATGCAGGACATAATGCCACAAAGGAGAGACAAAACTTGTCATAGTTATCAACAGCGCTACACAGCAATCCTGTCACCAGTAAAGAATGGAAACCAGGCTGAAATATACTGATTTCGAGACTTTGTGTGCTTGGGACACATTTAATAGCCGGTGCCATAAATAGCTTGCAGTCACACCCATAATTTCCTCATGATCACACCCACAAATAGCTCATAGCCACACCCATTAATACCTCATGACCACACCCACAAATAGCTCATAGCCAAACCCATTAACATCTCATGACTACACCCACAAATAGCTGATAGCCACACCCATTAATACCTCATGACCACATCCACAAATAGCTGATAGCCACACCCATTAATACCTCATGACCACACCCATAAATAGCTGATAGCCACACCCATTAATACCTCATGACCACACCCATAAATAGCTCATTGTCACACCCACAAGCATCTCACAGCCCAGCCCATCAGCAGTGCCACACCTGCTGATCATTTCTACTATAATCTGTATACCACTTTCTCCAATTACAAACTTTAACTCAGTCCCCTCCTTTGAAAATCATTGAGCCGTCTGGCATGTTGGCAAAGCTCAGTAATGAACTGAGAGGAGTGATTCCTATCAACAACAAACCAATATGAGTGTTGTGTGCATCCCTGTGCTATGAGACACCATGTAAGCACTGCCCACCATAGCACCCCCTTGCATACTATTCAGAGCTAACTATATCACCATGGTAACCTGAGCACCTGCCAGACTCTGAGTCTCCTCCAGACGACCCCAGGTCAGTCCTACTGTGGGGCACTGAAAGCTGGGTGAAGGAAGAAGGCGATGCCCAAACAGCAACAACAGTTCACTGTGTAGCTGGATCACACCCACTGACTGACCACAGCTACACCCTCTGTTAGACAAGTGCCACACCCACTCATAGGCCAGAACCACACCCACTGATGGACCACAGCCACACCCACTGACTGACCATAGTCACACACACTAACCATAGTCACACCCACTGAGAAGACCTATCAAATTAGATACATTAACATGATCCATTTCACAGCTCAGAACTGCATCCAGATGTCAAGAAGACACCCAGCAAATAAAAACAAAGCCACACCTACTGACAGTTGAGATCTACACTTACTGATAGACCAGAAGCACTACCGCTGAATAAAGCTCAAGGTGACGCCAACTAAATGAGTGCAGATCTGCTCTTAGGCCTGCAGACCAAATGCATAAATGGATGAAGATGCATATCTGTATAAGTGCCATCTGCTAATAGGCCGCAGTTTTCAGTGTGACAGCTCATTATTCCTTCTCTCTTTATGAATTACCCTGGAAGCAGCATGCACATACCAGGATGCCATCCCTTACCCATCCCACGAGCCGATGAGACTTACCGACGTGTACAGGTAACCTTCACTGTTCATGGCCAGGTACAGCTTGGTCTGCACACCCTGGATGGCCACCACGCGAAGCCCCACAGGGATGAGGTTGAACATGGCTGTGAGAGAGATGAAGGGTCCATTGTCAAGTCCTTGGGCTGGATATCATGACATATAACTTATATGTGAGTAAATATTCAAATGCATATTGATCCGTAACTTATGGAAGACCTCACGGCCACAGCTCATAGGCAGCTGATGGCCACACCCATCAACAACTCACAGCCACACCCATCAACAGCTCAGCCACACCCATAAATAGCTCATAGCCACACCCATCAACAACTCACAGCCACACCCATTAACAGCTCAGCCACACCCATAAATAGCTAATGGCCACACCCATCAACAACTCACAGCCACACCCATCAACAGCTCAGCCACACCCACAAATAGCTCATAGCCACACCCATCAACAACTCACAGCCACACCCATCAACAGCTCAGCCACACCCATAAATAGCTCATAGCCACACCCATCAACAGCTCACAGCCACACCCATAAATAGCTCATAGCCACACCTATTGACAGCTCACAGCCACACCCATAAATAACTCAAACTACATTCACCTAAGAAACTGCAGCCCACTAGAGGGGATTTAATAGCAAATACTTATTAATGTGTAGCGTCTGTATGTCTCTATGTATTGTCTAAATGTATCAATAAAGTTAATAAACTCAAGTGTATGAGTAGTACACTTTTATCCTTGCTTAGACTGTTCACCTGTATGTGAAGTGTGTTGCCCAGTGAGTATAGAATAATAATGACAGTATTAATGAGGTCAACCCTAACCCTAAGCCAAGCCCAATAAAGCGGATTCACCACAGGATTCTCCCCAGCTCAGGTGGGGACTGGGAATCCTTCAGCAGCCCTTGCGGCACTTGCTGTGCACCTACATTTCTTGAAAACCTGCTTCTGTACAACCCGCAAGGACCTGGGAAATGCTGGGAAGTCTCTGTGGATAACATGACGAGGGGCATGGATATCATGAGAAATTCAGGAAGCCCAGCACTTTGTAGGGGCTTCAAAATCCCCCTCCCTCCAAAATTGGCAAAATCAACTGAGTGATTGAAAGTGCCACTGCAATCAGGGGGGGGGGCAGAATGTCTAGCTACTCCCCTGGGTACAAGCAATGCGACCAACAGCATTACTAATAAGTTCCACAATATAATTTATATTGTATATGAAAGCAGTAAATAGAGATATTCAGTCTGCTCTCTCCAAACATTGCACTACCCAGCATGCCTCCGTAGATAGTATTGCCAAAGAGATGGCGGCCATACTTCCTGTATCACTGCTTATTTATTCATTCATTTGTTTTTTGAAACAGATATCAGTTTTACTTCATGCATTTTTTTTTTACCTCAGCACCTTCATGTCCCCTGGTATTCCCCAGGTCGTGGTATTCCCTGGGCCGTGGTATTCCCTGGGCCGTGGTAATCCCTCAATCTATCACTGCTTACAGAAGATCGCACCAAAAAATGTGTGAAGATATGGAGACTTTCCATTTCTTATGTCTGGAAGCTGTTTCCCACTTACAGGTGTGTCATTACAGGCTACATTTGACAGATCACCACCACAAGTAGGATTTCAAGATTAGATCTGTCAGTTCTACCACACATGGGTCTGCTGAACAACTGCAAGCAGGACAGAAAAAACCCATAATTATTAAGGCCTATAATTGTTTAGCTCATATGCAAAATTCTCTTAAAAATACAGTTTTGACACTTAGAGGGTAGGAATGCTACAAACTTGCTTAAGAAAGTGACATTTAGCCTCTGTTTGTGGAGGACTACTGAGCTAAATTTAACGCTTCACTAGGGTAATAACTGAGAAAGAACCCCCCCCATCCAAAAACCAACAGTTAATTAAAAAACAGCAAATTCCTTAGCTATGGTCAGCTACATAGATAGTCTAATACTAATGTAGCTCTTCAGCAAGCTGCCAGTTAACTATTAATTACGTTATTTTGAAAATAAGAGCTCTTCTGCTTTGGGGAAGAATTTTTGCTGCTTTTGAAACTTTGGAGTTATACCCGTAACACTAACCCTAATCCTTAAATTTTTATCCTAAGCCTGACTCTTACCCTCAGCCCCAAACGTAACTCTGACTCTTACTCCTAGATAAGGTCCATCACAAGCCAATCTGCATGAACAACATGCAGCTGGAATGTGCTTGTTGGTGCCGTATTCCATCCTCTCCCACCTTTGCAGAACATGAAGAGCTCATATAGGACCTGTCGCTATGGAGACAGCAGCTCCTGCTCCTAACAACTCTATTTTGGTAGCAGGATGAAAATCTTTTTTCTCCATCTTATTTTCCAGAAGCTTTAAAATTTCCTCCACAGTGTTGTTTTTCTGGAAAAGCCTGTTGTTACATGAGGCCCTGAGGATTCAGTTAGAGACCTATATGCAAGGCAAATAAATTAGACTTTATTAACAAACATTATGGTTATTACAGTTGTTGTATTGTCAGATCCTGTTATTTAGTGAAGTGGTGACTGTATGGTCTACAGATGTGACAGTATATGGTTTACGGATCTAACGGTGTATGGTCTACAGATGTAATAGTGTATGGCCTACAGATCTAACCATATATGGTTTACGGATCTAACGGTGTATGGTCTACAGATCTAACCCAAAGCCGCTGTCTTGTTTAGGGAGCTAAACCTTGCGGTACCAGGCATGAGTGTTTCCTGACTTTGATGGTTGTTATCTATAGGATAAGGACCCCATGGGTAAGAACTCATCCAGCCAGGTAAGTAGTGTCATGTGACCCTGAGTGCAGCAGAAGTTCAGTTAACCAGCGGAAAAGCATCCTTGCGGTTTAGGGCATAATTAAATCCTCCGGAGTTCATCCCCTGTTCCCAGAGTGCTTCTTACACTTTCCACTTAGCAAGCCACTGCCAAGCATTTTCTGACATTCTGTGTTGTGGATGAGGCCTGCTGCCTGCAGACGTACCCGTTCCATGACAGCAGCATTGTTTCTTGGTCATCTGGGTGTCATCAAGGTGAATATAGACAGCCCCACAGACATTGCTGAAGTTGTGCGAAGAGTGTCAGAGTGCTCCTCGTTCCCATACCAATAGCTCACAGTGACCTGTTTTTCAAACCTTACGCGTGGCAGAGACTGCGTGATAGAGGCATGCGATGTAATTTGGCCAATCAGCTCATCCATCTAGTAGGAAGTTATTCTGTTAGTTTGTGAATGTAGCAGAGATCCACATTATTATTTAATAATAGTCTTATGTGATGTTTGGAAATATTAGTAGGAGGATATAAAAGGTCACGATTCTCATGACAGTAAATCGTGGACGGCTTCAAGATTAATCACAATGTAGAACTGTTAGATCTCCCAGCCCTAACAAGAGGTATATATAAATCAGCATGATAGCAGACAGGACAGACACATAACATCATGTTGCCAGGTTTCATTTAGCTAGATGGTCCTCAACTTTGCCTTGAATTATGGGCACAGAAAGCCAGCTGCAATTTTTCATGTAGGATTTCATTCAGAGGAGTAAATACAAGCTTTACTTTATCAGATGGAATTTTGTCAAATGATAAAAAGACAATTTCCTTGACAATGAAGATGTGAAAGCTTAAGATCTGAGATATAATCAGGAACTCGGCCTGAGAATGAAGGGCTCAGTTTGAGAGTAGAGAGAAGGCAGTGTGGATGGCATCTTATTAGAAAAACAGTCAAAGGTTCCTTGGGTGGATTTGGAGACTGTATCTGATTATTTTTGAGTTTAAGTGTAGGTGGAGCATGTAGCTTAGTGGGTAACACTGCTGTCTCACAGTCACCTGCTGTGGGCGTCCTCTGAACACTGCAACAATCCAAAGACGTGCTATTAAGGTCATTTTTTTTTCTAAATTCCCTGAAATATGTGATTGTGTGTATGGCCTACAATGGATTAGCACCACATTAAGGGTATTCCCATTAAGATAGGATGCAGCACCCCCATCGTGACACTATACTAGGTAAATGGTTGGAAAATGGATGGATGAATACAGGAGCATATGGGGGGGGGGGCATAGTGGCACTGGCCCCAGCAGGAAGATTATTGCCCCCCCCTCCTTGTTACTCACTGATTCAAAACATATCATTCATTAATGTTAAGTTTGGTCCCTCGGTATGATATATGGCCCCTCTCGTGTCCCATACCTTAAAATATCTTGAAATTGCCCCTGGAAAGATAGATGGGAAAGGGGCTGCAGTCAGCTTAACCCGATGGTTCGCCACCAGATCTAATGGGGAGATTGTGCTTAGGATTCAGTTTGGGTCCCAGAGCAGGGGAAGGACGAATATGGCTTAATTCTGTGATGGGATTAGGCCCTTACAGAAGGTGAATGGGTTAGTCTGGGACCAAACAATATCATCATAGCATTGTCGGTACTCAAGAAAGTCAATATAAGCAGAGTAATATGGCGAATGCATATAACTGGGAATGTGGAAAGGGAGAAGTGGGAGGTGAGATAGAGCAGCCCTGGGCCTCCCTGAGGGAGAATCACGCTCCCCAGACGTACTGTAGCCGTTGTCCTCTTCCTTTGTCCCATCGATGGTTCCATCTGCTTGGAGCTGCAGGTGGAAACCCTGCCGGCTGTACAACTTCGTCACAATGCCCTTAAGTTGGGGCTCTGTGGAGACAGGAGAAGGCATTGGGGTAAGAAGAGACATGGGGCATCAAAGCAAGGGCGGCGCCAGGAAAAGCGTGTCCTTCTCCAAACGCCAGCGGGTGACAGCAGCATTCCAAAGCGGCCTTCAACTAACCAGAAACATCAAAGACAGATCAGGACTGAAAATGCTGTATCAATCGACCCGAATCATAATCTGCTCCTTTAGATGGACCCGCTCTTCTGTTAACACTGAATAATATCTCTTCCAAATACAGGCACAGAATTTCCCTTAACAACCTCTAAATTACACTATCCACACTCAAGACATCTGCCCATGTAGCTATGAAGACCACCGGCCTAATTAATAAAAAAGGAAAAAGGGTAAAGGCACGAAAAAAGACCCGACTGTTACTAAGTCACAGTAATGAAGACTCAGTGAGAGTGCTGCGTCCGTGCACATGTTCCTGGTGCTGAAACTGTGTCCTCCTCCATGCTTTCATCTTCTCTTTCATCTTCCCATCCCCTCAATTCTCTTGCAGCCTCACTTGACCTGTCTAGATAACCTTTTATCTTTTTAGTCTTTTCTATCCCCTAGATTCCGGTTTTAAACCTTTCAAGCTGGAGTGGTAGGGGGATCGCTGGTGTTTTGAGGGATACATAGAGGCCGACGCATTCAAATGGCAGCTTTTTATTTCCATCACAAAGGTGGAAACAGGGAGTGAATCGCAAGGCAGTGACACGCAGACACTCCTCATCCCAAATGCTACCCATAATCACTCTGAACAAACCACGAGCATTACAGGACCTTTCCCTCCCTGTCAGAGTGGCTGAGGAGCACAGAGCGGATATACGTGATTACGGGAAGGCCCCCCCCCTCCCCGATATCGCCTTCACTCCCCACCAGCAAAACCTGCCAGCCACAGAACACATCATCATTCATTAATCAGCAGTCCATCAGTCTTTTGCCAAGAGTCTATCTTCAGTGGGTTAATGCAATGGAGTAGAAGAGAGTTTGAATTTTGGTGGAACAAAACATAATCATTTAAATACAATGATCTATTTATTGGGAGGGATAAATTAATCCAAAATAAATATTGGGGAACACACGTCCCCCTGCGGGCTCCTACACCCTTGGGTAAATGGGCTGCGGTGAGTTTGCTGGCAGCCATGAGATGGCCTCACTGATGAGCTGTACCCTCATTCTTTATTTGCCACAGAGTTGTGAATTCCACTGCTGAATGGATTCAGGTCAACAGCCTCCTCCAAGGTTATTCTATTCCAGGGATTTATACCTAGAACCATCTAGAAAGTAACCCAGTGCTTATGCCATGAAGACCTGTAAATCAGGGTCATACCAGCAACACCCACAAAGGCGTGAACAACTACACCCGTAAATCAGGGTCATACCAGCAACACCCACAAAGGCATAAACAACTACACCCGTAAATCAGGGTCATACCAGCAACACCCACAAAGGCATAAACAACTACACCCGTCAATCAGGGTCATACCAGCAATACCCACAAAGGCATAAACAACTACACCTGTAAATCAGGGTCATACCAGCAACACCCACAAAGGCGTAAACAACTACACCCGTAAATCAGGGTCATACCAGCAATACCCACAAAGGCATAAACAACTACACCCATCAATCAGGGTCATACCAGCAACACCCACAAAGGCATAAACAACTACAGCTGTCAATCAGGGTCATACCAGCACAGCAACACCCACAAAGGCATAAACAACTACACCTGTAAATCAGGGTCATACCAGCAACACCCACAAAAACATAAACAACTACACCTGTCAATCAGGGTCATACCAGCAACACCCAGAAAGGCATAAACAACTACACCCGTCAATCAGGGTCATACCAGCAACACCCACAAAGGCATACGTAAATTACTTCATCCACCAATCAGGGGTATTGTAGCCATACTCACAAAGGAATAAATAACTACACCCAAAAAAGCAGGACTATTGTATTGTCTTTATTATTAGAATATCCCATGGAACTGAGCAGCGTAAACATC
>JAODUD010000002.1:26399777-26419070 GCA_026784285.1 Stomatorhinus walkeri
AGGGCGTCATGGGAAGGGCACCATGGGAAGGGCGTCATGGGAAGGACACCATTGGAAGGGTGTCATGAGAAAGGGCGTCATGGGAAGGGCATCATGGGAAGGGCATCATGCGAAGGGTGTCATGGGAAGGGCGTCATGGGAAGGGCACCATGGGAAGGGCGTCATGGGAAGGACACCATTGGAAGGGTGTCATGAGAAAGGGCGCCATGGGAAAGGAGCATAGGCGTCTGCTACACATGGATAAGTGAGCACAGGTGAAGACATAAAAGCACAGGAAGAGAAGTGCGTTATCTCTGGGATGCACAGACGCTTCCATGAGCGTCCAAGGCAGAGTCCGTGACCCCAAACACAAGGCTGCCAGGCTCCCAGCAGGCCGGACACCTGCCACTCTTCAAATCCGCTTCCCCCATTCAATCCGGCCAACTCTTACTCAGTGATCTGTTTCATTTTACCATCATGAATCCCCTCAAATGCAGAACTTTTATATTAGACCGTTTTAGAGAACACAGCCCAACATATGCACCATAATAAAATCACAGGTAAAATACTTCTCAATTTTGAATCCCCTGTAATAAAGTCAAAATGAGTGGTGACCATCAGGACACTCAGGGTGAGGTAGAGGTCAGCTGTAAGCCCTAAGCCCTGTGCTTCAAGCCACAACCTAACAGTCTCTCTATTTACCAGCCCACAACATGCTATTTCCACAGCTCACGTAACGAACATGAAGTATTGACTGGAGGTACCTGGACTGGCAAGTGTTAATCAGCAATCATCACTTCTTCATTTCCTACACAGCTCATGGCCCCTTTGGTCCCATGTCATTTCCATTATCACTGAAGTCCTGGGATGCTTCTAGCAAATAAGTCAGCTTGTAAGAGTGGCTCATTAGTCCTGCTTGATAAAATGTGCATCACACTGAAAGGATCACGGGTATGACTGAAACGACACTAAAACAGCAGTGAAATAGCATATAAATGGCAATGAAATAGCATTGAAACAGCACTAAATTAGCACTGAAATGGCACTGAACAGAGGAGGACTGGCAACAATAAACAGGAGTGGAATTTGTTGTCAAGCAGCTGTAATCATATTAAGAAATCCCCCCCAGTGTACCTATTTGGTTGTAACCAGGGTGGGGGAGTCCTTGGTATATTTTGTCGCTTGCTGGCATTGGGGAAGAAACACCAGCCCTTACAAGACCAGTGCACTGGGAATATTCCTGAACTGCCTGATGGCTAGTCCACACCTGGCACTGAAATAGCACTGGATCGTCACTGAAACTGCAATGAAATAGCACTGGGACAGCACTGAAATAGCGCTGAAACAGCACTAGCGCTGCATTTCTGACCAAGTCATCAAACGTGAAGCTACTTCCCCTTAAAACAAAGGTAAGCAGATGAATCTGTAAGATTAAACCATATGAAAAGGCAAACTGGAAGTGAGAATATGATGCCTGTTGTGACGCATACGTGGTTCGACTGCCGAGGCATGTGACTCTTCACAGTAACTGCTTCTCTTGCCCCATTTTGCCATGGGAGCTTGAAATCACACTTAGGATGGATGAAGGTACAATTACACATTCGATAGTAATTCACATGCATTAATAGCCCATATGGAGAGTGGCTGCTATTTTAGACACCACTTTACCAATATCCAACCACTCTGGAACCATCTGTTGTGAGTTACGGGCCAATCCAGCTGCAAAATGATTCTCAGTGTTGTTAAAATAATTGCATGTCATACAGTGCAGCTGTATGTAACCCTGTCTTTAGCACCAGAGATGTCATGCTTGTTAAAAGAACCATGAAAAGCACACTGGTGCTAACAGTGCTTGTCTGAAAAGCCCTTCAGAAGAGGAGGAGGTGGCAGACAGACAAGCTTCTCCTCTAAGAGATGATGTCATCAGTGATCATGATGCCAAGATGTCATATGGTTCGATAATTGGTAACCAAGCAGGTGGGTGCGGTGGGATGTTAAGGAGGTTTGAGGAGGTGTTGACCAGTAGTAACAATCATGAAGAACGGAAATGTGTCTATGAATTATGTCACTCCAGAGCTTTGTCCAGTAACACCAAGTTTCATGAATAAAAGAAAAACAAATTCTTAAATTTCACTCAAAATACGAGATTATGATTAATATATTGTTCATTATTATGTGTAAAACTGCTACTTTTGATGGCATGCCAAAGAAAATATCGGCCATTCATGGAAGTAGGAGTACATAAAATCATTCTTAAAATGTTCCACCATCCTTCCTGTTCACTGAATGAAACACAAACCCTAAGCCTAAGCTTAACCCTCAGAACAGTCCCCCGCAGAACCACTCCAATCCACCCACCTGGTCACACGCCAAACACGAATCTGTGTCATGACACACTGTGACGGCTCGCTAAGGGTGTGGTCACAAACACTCAGCTTATAAACGGAAGGGGCAGGAATTCGCAGGAGTCAAATGCAAAGCTCAGCAAAGTGTAAAAGGTGGTCAAGTCTGTCGTTGTTGTACTCTGTTGTATTGTCTGATTGATCTTTGTATTGTTTTGCTGGATTATTGTACGGTCTTTTCAGGAGGTACAGTGCAGGAGGTCTGACACGTCCCAGAATGGAGTTCACAATGACAAAAACAGCCGTGAGAGTGTGTGAGTTTTAGTGCTGATTGTATACCGACCCAGGGCGGCACGCCACCCAGTCACATTTCTCAAACAGAGACAGATTTCCATGAAAATAAAGTGATGGCATCTTAAAGAGACAATCAATACTACTGGTTTGGGAAAATGCACACAGATTAAAGCCTAATGACTATATGACAGTAATGTGACCTGAGTGGACTGAACTGTTCTACTTCCAATGGGATCTGAGCAAAGGGCAGAGACCCACTGGGCAGTACTGAGCTCCAAATGGGCAGGACCTCAATAGGCAGGAATCTAATGGGCAGGACCCCAATGAGCAGGACCTCAATAGGTAGGACCTCAATGGGCAGGATCTCAATGGGTAGGACCCCAAAAAACAGGGCCTCAATGGGCATGGCCCTAAAGGGGAGGGCCTCAATGGGCAGGACCCCAAAAGGCTGGATCTCAATGGGTAGGACCGCAAAAAAAAGGGCCTCAATGGGCAAGGCCCTAAAGGGGAGGGCCTCAAAGGGCAGGACCCCAATGGGCAGGGCCTCAAAGGGCAGGACACCAATGGGAAGGGCCTCAAAGGGTAGGACCCCAATGGGAAGGGTCTCAAAGGGCTGGAGCCCAATGGGAAGGGCCTCAAAGGGCAGGACGCCAATGGGAAGGGCCTCAAAGGGCAGAACCTAAATGGGCAGGGCCTCAAAGGGCAGGACGCCAATGGGAAGGGCCTCAAAGGGTAGGACCCCAATGGGAAGGGCCTCAAGGGGCAGAACCTAAATGGGCAGGGCCTCAAAGGGCAGGACGCCAATGGGAAGGGCCTCAAAGGGCTGGACCCCAATGGGAAGGGCCTCAAAGGGCTGGACCCCAATGGGAAGGGCCTCAAAGGGCTGGACCCCAATGGGAAGGGCCTTAAAGGGCCATTTAAATGATTCACACATTTTTAAGTGATCTGAAATTAAATATTTTGAGGAAAAATTTTAAGACCATAACCATTTCACGTAGTATTAAGTGACTGCTGTGTATGTCCAACACTGATTGCAGTGATGCAGAAACTGAAAGAGGGGTCTAGTCACATGGTGCAGCATTAAAGTGTTTGACAGTGCAGTTTCTCAGGTCGACATAGCGATCACTCCTCACAGTGGGCCCGCTGGGGTTGCTATTTCTCTGACAAAACAGATTCATTTTTGTTGTAACCATTTTCCATTAGTCCTGGCAAAAATGTAAATGTTCGAAAGAAAGCACTGGAAGTGTCCACAGAGTTCCAACTCCAGCACATGATGAATGAATCCAAATACATCTTATATTAAGCTCCTTCACTGAAATGAGAACAGAGGAGGCGACTGGCAGGATTTGTTCATCTTTCACCGCACCTTTCAGAAATTGTCTCATGTGTAAAGAAGTGCACAAGCTGATAGAATAAACAAGACCAAGAAAAGGCCGCAGGCTCACACCTCAGAGTGAAGCCCATTGTGGATATGTTATCACTCAGCCAATGGCACGAGTGACTGCTGCCATAGTAACACAGGAGGACAGGCCTGAGACAATGTGTGTGAGAAGAAAGAGACAGAGACCAAGGAAAAGGTGACCAAAACTCGTACATCATCGTACATCGTATAGGTGCTTAAGCTGATTGTTCAGAAACACTGCTGAGCTTCTCAATTTCCAGTCTGCCTGCCTATCTGTCTGTCTGTCTATCTGTCTGCTTGTCCATCTGTCTGCCTGCCTATCTGTCTGTCCATCTGTCTGTCTGTCTATTTGTCTGTCTATCTGCCTGCCTGCCTTTCTGTCTGCTTGTCTAGCTGTCTGCCTGCCTATCTGTCTGTCTATCTGTCTGTCTGTCTATCTGCCTGCCTGCCTTTCTGTCTGCTTGTCTAGCTGTCTGCCTGCCTATCTGTCCATCTGTCTGTCTGTCTATCTGCCTGCCTGCCTATCTGTCTGCTTGTTCATCTGTCTGCCTGCCTATCTGTCTGTCTGTCCATCTGTCTGTCTGTCTATTTGTCTGCTTATCTGCCTGCCTGCCTATCTGTCTGCTTGTCCATCTGTCTGCCTGCCTATCTGTCTGTCTGTCTATTTGTCTGTCTATCTGCCTGCCTGCCTTTCTGTCTGCTTGTCTAGCTGTCTGCCTGCCTGCCTATCTGTCTGTCTGTCTATTTGTCTGTCTATCTGCCTGCCTGTCTATCTGTCTGCTTGTCCAGCTGTCTGCCTGCCTATCTGTCTGTCTGTCCATCTGTCTGTCTATTTGTCAGTCTATCTGCCTGCTTGCCTACCTGTCTGCCTATCCATCTATTTGTCTGCCTATCTGTCTGCAACTCTGCCTGTTTGTCTGCCTGTTTTGCATGCCTTCCTACTTGTCTATATGTCTGCATGTCTGTTTGTCTGTATGTCTGCCTGTCCACCTAAGACTCTGTTACATCATGATTTTCAGCTGAACTGCAATGCTGGGCTAAAATGCTGCGTATCTTCAGTCAGCAAGATGTTTTATCTACTGGTTATAAACCCCCATGCCTGGTATGCCACCAAATACTGATATTTTCTGCATCAACCAAGCAGAAAACCACAAAAATAAATGAGATGGCAGTATTGAACCGACTCGCCAGCCACAGCCATGAACACCTATGATGGCCCACGGCTCTCACATAGCTCTGCTTCTAGGCTCCACCCCTCAAAGTTGCCATAGTGATGATGACAGCTCATTGCCTGAACAAGGCGTCATAAGCCTGCAAGAGCAGCGGCGTGTCACCCACGTAGCTGACAACCGGCAGAGCAAATCGGCATAGATCTCCAGATCCAGGCCTGTATGACCTTCAAGGGGCATTCAGAAGAAAAATCAAAGGAGGATCGTGCACATAAGCACAGATAGGCTTGAGTGACGAACAGTTTAGTGGTGTGGGTGGGGGCTTTATTTTGGGGGCTCGTCAGATAAGACAGCCTTCTGTCACACCATTGCTGCAGTGAAAAGAACGACAGCATCACCAGCAGCCACAGTAGCCACACAAGTAGCAGCCATTGATCATTATAGAGAAAACTAATAACACTCAGCCCACCAATCAAACACATCTATCAATATATATATATACCACAACCAATCAATCAATCCCTCTTTCTATCAGTCAGCCAATCACTCAGTGTGGTCTTTGTAACAGGTGTGGCTCCAGCCAGACCTCACCTTCACATTAACTGGGACAACTTGGCAGACTATTAAACCAAAGAGCTGTCTTCTTAGCTCCGGGAGGCAGGGAACCTCATCCTGTATCCCCAGGAGGGTGACATTGCCATGGTAGCGGCTGCAGCATATTGAGCCCCACCCTCTCATGAGGTTAGGGGGACTGGCACTCCCATACCAGCAACTGTCCACTTTAAACTGGCATGTACGGCAGTTGGCATAGAGGAACACTATCGTGTATTCTGAAACGTACATTATCTGCAGGCCAAATAATAAATGACACTAAATAAAACATAAAAGTGCAGTGCCGAAAGAGGCTGCCTCTGGGTCTCACCTGGGATCTTCAGGGGAGTTGCTGCAGTCTCAGGTAGCATTCTGGCTAAATGCTGCCTCAGCATGTTTGGATTTACATTTAACATGTTCAGCAGGCACATTTTTTCAAAGCCACATACATTTTTTGAGTATGCAGGGTCAGCTGCTCTCTGTAGTGGTTACACGTTAAGACCATAAGACTGATGCAATCATTTTTCTAGGGCCTGGTAAACAGCTTGGAAATAAAACCATTTTATTCTGCCACAGAAATACTGTTGCTCTAAATGATCTCATCTCACAGAAGAATTTTAAACAATCTAAATCTGAACTTCAGACGTCAGCTACAAAGTCCACATCTACTGAAAGCAATTTCTTTTTCTTCAGAAATCAGGCAAACAGTCAGTGAGATATTGAATTATACCATTATAGCCACCAATGGCTAATATATAACCATGACATCACAATGTAGTTGCTCACATTTAGCCTGACTCTAACCCTCATACGGCCATGTGCCAGGAAAAAGCAGATGGCTAAGGAGGAGTCCTTTGGAGAATAATCTCCCCATAATTCAGTATAACTTAAGCTATGTACAATAATGGCAACCTGTGGTCGGTGTCCCTGCCTAGTGCCCTGTGATGGACTGGCGTCCTGTCCAGGGTGTCCCTGCCTAGTGCCCTGTGATGGACTGGCATCCCGTCCAGGGTGTCCCCTGCCTAGTGCCCTGTGATGGACTGGCGTCCCGTCCAGGGTGTCCCCTGCCTAATGCCCTGTGATGGACTGGCGTCCCGTCCAGGGTGTCCCCTGCCTAGTGCCCTGTGATGGACTGGCGTCCCGTCCAGGGTGTCCCCTGCCTAGTGCCCTGTGATGGACTGGCATCCCGTCCAGGGTGTCCCTGCCTAGTCCTCTGAATAAGTGGTTAAGGAAAATAGATGAATGGGTGAACATTCCTCAGCTTTCGGTCCCCTCTCAGGTTGAAGCTCTCAGTGCTGACACAGTAGAGCCAAGTAAAGGACATTCTTCTAAAAACAGATGGCAAAATTAGCTTCAGTGGGCTTCCATGAGATGGAAACAGTCTAGAAAAACTGTCCAAAAAACAAACGTAAATCCTATAATTATTGCTTGGCAGGATTTTCTTGTTTCATTTTAGTAAACACTGAATTAAAGAGATGCTTCCAAGCTGAGAGATGCTATGCATGCTGGCTGGTATCCAATCCGGCATTCAGCCGCTGGACTGTGTTACCATGTATTATGATACAGCAGCTTCCACAGATGTGGATGATGCATATTCAGAGTATCTGGCCACTGACTGCGATTGTGTCTGCATCTTATGAGAGTGATAACCCCATCCTCCCCAAAAGCATTGTGGGAAAGCTCACCCAGTAGAACTATCAATCTACAGACACAGAGACAGGGAACATGGCAGTGGGTTCAGGGGGCACTGGGGAAGATAGAAGACCCCTTGGCCTAAGGGCAGCCCTGACCACAAAGAGGGAGAAAGGGGAAGACTTTCTGGGGCTCAGACACTCGGGGCAGCCCGTGAGTGAGTGAGCACGGATAATGGTAGCTCTGGCTTGGTTCAGAAGAATTTTTCAGGGGTCTGGTCATGCCTTTGCACAACCCTGCCCAAAAGTAATGGAAGAGAAGCCTCTGGCATCTGATCTGCCTCTGAGTTTGTGGATGAAGTCAGAAAACACAGGAAGCCCATTCCCCAGCCTCACAGCAAGGGCTTGTGTTTAATTTTCCACCATTATCTCACCACCATCCTCGGGCAATAGAGGACATACGATCTCTCATTTTTAACTCACATGCCGACCCACACAAACAAGCTGTCTCGCCTGGTACCCAAGCCAGCCCCCGGAAAGTCAGCAGGGGAAGGGGATGGGGGGGGGGCAAGGCCTGCAAGCAAACTGCTGGGACCACGGTCTGTTACTGCAATTACAGCTATCTGGGTCATGCTGTCCTCAGCATGGCCATCGATGAGCATACTGCACATTCAGCCATAGGGAAAGGAGGAGAAGATGAAGAAGACAGAAAGGAATGGGAACATGGAACAAGTCATTTTCTGATCCTTCCTCCATGTAAGGATGGAGAATCAGAGCCAAGTCAGGATCAGGACACCACAGGAGGTGGCCATCTGGCCCGGTTCTGCTGGCAGGACAGCGAGGCTCCTCCCCCAACCAGTCACTATGTCTGTGTTACCGTGCCATTCTCTCAAATACCGATAAATGTAAGCTCGGGGTTTCATTATGGTATTACATGTCTCTATATTTGTGTGTTACATATAAATGCTTATTTTCAAAGTATTTCCGATGTTCAGGGAAATGTACACCATGCTAGTATAAATTCTGCACAGATACCTCCAAAACCGAGGCATGTAAATGCTGCTTTGGCGTGGAAGCAACACTGCCAGTTTACACTGCTAATTTACACTCCAAATTTACACTGCTAATTTACAGTGATGGCATGCACAGTGCCAATTTACACTGTAGACTTTAACACTGTCAGGTCACATACAATTTTTCAGTTTAAACACTGTTAATTTACACTGTCAAGTTCAGGACTGGCAGTTTACACTGTTAGTTTCAACGCTGCCAATTTACATTGTAAACACCCACTGTAAGCTGTACCAAGACTGTGGTCAGACTAACTGCCAGCATCCCTTCATTAATAGATATACCTCTTGTAAGCTGTGCCCAGTTCAGACTAACTGCTACTACTAAACTAACTGCTAAAACTAATAAAACCCCATAATTTGGCTAGTGTCAAATCACAAACTTGTCTTCATTGTCCATCTCCTCTTCAAGTCAATCAGGTTCCAAATACCACTAAGTCCATTTTTCTACCTGTACTTTCCCAGAGTATTTTCCCCTCTTAACTCCTGATTTCTGCACCCATTCATTTAATGAGAGAAATACCATTAGTCTGTGCTGGCTGACCCTCTATGATCAACATTTTCATGCATCCAATCACACGTCACTCTACAATTAATCACTCTACATCAATTCAATCTTCAACAAATCACTCTTCATGGCTCTATATCAAATACATATATATCACTTAACATGAGAAATCTCTATATCAGTGAACACAGGATAGACAGGTCTCATGGGTCATAGGATATTGGCCTACTTATTTGCTATTAAAGAAGCAGTTCATATTTGTAAAGAGAATCTTTATCGAATCAGAACATGAGGGTGGTGCTTAAGGAAGAGGCTCAGTACAGCAGGACAGAGCATGAAGGTGGTGCTTAAGGAAGAGGATCAGCACAGCAGGACAGGGAGTGAAGATGGTGCTTAAGGAAGAGGCTCAGTACAGCAGGACAGAGCATGAAGGTGGTGCTTAAGGAAGAGGATCAGCACAGCAGGACAGAGAGTGAAGATGGTGCTTAAGGAAGAGGATCAGCACAGCAGGACAGAGAGTGAAGATGATGTTTAAGGAAGAGGATCAGCACAGCAGGACAGAGAGTGAAGATGATGTTTAAGGAAGGGGATCAGCACAGCAGGACAGAGAGTGGAGATGGTGCTTAAGGAAGAGGCTCAGCACAGCAGGACAGAGAGTGAAGATGGTGCTTAAGGGAGAGGATCAGCACAGCAGGACAGAGAGTGAAGATGATGTTTAAGGAAGATGATCATCACAGCAAGACAGAGAGTGAAGATGGTGCTTAAGGAGGAGGATCAGCACAGCAGGACAAAGACTGAAGATGGTGCTTAAGGAAGACACAGCAGGATATGGACAGTACAGCAGGACAAAGACTGAAGATGGTGCTTAAGGAAGACACAGCAGGATATGGACAGTACAGCAGGACAAAGACTGAAGATGGTGCTTAAGGAAGACGCTCAGTACAGCAGGACAGAGAGTGAAGATGATGTTTAAGGAAGATGATCAGCACAGCAGGACAAAGAGTGAAGATGGTGCTTAAGGAAGACGCTCAGTACAGCAGGACAGAGCATGTGGCTGGTGCATAAGGAAGAGGATCAGCATGAGGATGGTGCTTAAGGATGTAGCACCACTGAAAAGCATTCCGACTTATTCCACCTGTCATGATTATGCCATCAGACGAAATCTTTTTGATTACACACAGAGAAATGTATCCAGATGTTGTTCCACCTGCTCAAAATCTAGGGACTGTATCATAAAGCAGGACTTCTTGCTTAGCTGGACAACTTCACAGATTTAAGGTACTCAAGTGAACTAAGATAAAGCCCATTTAAATGAGCATACTTTCAATCCAACAAGTTATCCAGTTTAGTAAGAAATCTAACTTCATGATATAGCTGGAATGCTCCCTTCATTCAGAGAAACGATTAATCTCATTATCTTGGACATTTCCAGAGCTTTTCTCAAGTACATTTGCTACCGTTATTTAGGGTAACTGAGGTAGAAGAATGGCAACAAAGATTTAAGCACTCGCAAAATGGCAAGAACATATATAAGCTTATTCATTTAATTATTATGGGTGAGTTTTAGCAAGTTAAATAGGACACATACAAATACAGCCATCATCCTGGACTGAAAATGGATGAGTATAAAATACATTGGTGACAGTATTTAAGTGCTGGTGGGTATAAAATAGTAATAAATGTGCTAATCTCAGCAGCTATACAGAGACAGTAGGAGGCCTGCTCACAAGATAACAAGTGCCTTTCAAGCCAAGCTTAAATCTGTGCTGTCTCCCAATGGCTGAAACCTTATTGCTAAGTACGGGCATTACATTCTCTATGGTTTCCAGGTCAGCCATGGGGCAGTTACACACAAATACACATAGATAGAATCTGATGCAGGTCACGTTAAAAATAATTTCAGTCACTAATACTGTGCTAGAGTCACATCTTTACTTATATTTGAATGGCAATGAATCCCATTAAAAGGCAATAAACTGAACGATACAACAACAACAACAAAAAATGCAGTCCAAATACATCGTGTGCATGTTGATGCTTCCATGTCCCACTCTCACCAGTGTGGGGAAGCAATAAGAAGAGAGACTAAGGGGGGGGGGGGGACATGATCCAGGTATATAAGATTCTAACAGGTCTGGATGCTGTTCAGCCAAATGGCTATTTCAATACTAGTTGAAATACTAGAACTCATGGCCATAAGTGGAAATTAGTGGAAGAACATTTTAAAATGGACTTCAGAAAACACTTCCTTACACAGCGTGTAGTTGGAGTATGGAATAGTCTTCCTGTTAGTGTAGCGCAAGCTAAAACTCTGGGTTCTTTTAAATCAGAGCTAGATAAGATTTTAACAACTCTGAGCTATTAGTTAAGTTCTCCTCAAATGAGCTTGATGGGCCGAATGGCCTCCTCTCATTTGTAAATTTCCTATGTTGTTATGTACATCCCAGTTAATTCTGCCATTCACCACTAGGAACACATGGACATGCAGTGACCAATTCAGTCTCCCTTTGACCAGTGAGAACCTCATGAAAATGCAGTGACCAGTTAATTTTTCTGCTCATCAGTGGAAATCCATGGAAATGCAGTGCTGTTAGTCTCTGTACTATTGCCTTGAAGATGCGCATAACCTCGCAACACAGTATGAAGAAGTGTGACATTTCGGAGAAGAAATCGCGGGTAATCACATAGGGCTAGGCCAGCAGACAACAGTACAAAGCAGAACTCTGAATCTCTGTGGATGTACTATTCGGTTATACATCTATCAAACAAGCCAGAACAACAATGACAAATGTAAAATGCAAGAATGGCCCATTTGAATGCTGAAAATATGAAACACTTTGTTGGATGACACAGCATGGACATCTGAAAGCGTTCATTTCAACTCAATTAAACAACAGAAAACAAGCGCAGGCTTCTGCTGCCCGTGCGCTGTAAGCAGAGATGATCGTGCATGCAGCTGACCGGCCACCTCACTGCTCCTCTCCGCCGAAGCTCGTCTCCTCGGATTGCCCCACGACGGCCCAAGCTCCTCATACTGGACCTTTAATTAGTCATATCGTGTGCGGCGTATTTACAGCATTTACGATGTTTTCAAGCTAACAGCATGACAACTCTGATACGTTCATTTAATAACGAAATATTTTTACTTGTACATTTATGTTCT
The DNA here is from genome assembly GCA_026784285.1 of Stomatorhinus walkeri. Lineage (NCBI taxonomy): Eukaryota > Metazoa > Chordata > Actinopteri > Osteoglossiformes > Mormyridae > Stomatorhinus > Stomatorhinus walkeri. The sequence goes on from JAODUD010000002.1 coordinate 26,411,927, forward strand.
TAGTGGGCTAGATATTAGAGCATATACAGGGCATTAACTTACATTCTGCCGAAATGCGCTGCGGCCGTATTAGTGAATTCTTGAATGTATCTTAATTTTATATTTGGTGCCAAATTACAGGCTATGTATGGAACTATAAATGAATAATAGACTTGAATAGGCATTAATATGATGTAATCTGTAAATATGTAAGCACACTTAAGTACAGAATAAATGTTCTCTGCATGTAAGTCAGTGGGAAAATTTTAAGTAGGCCTATATTTGCAGAAGTCGTGATTATACTACAGTAAATAAGTATAACAACGATAAAATAAAAGCCGCCGTGTCCTTTAATCGCCAGTCCTTTAAACCAACGACTACAGCGTCACATCTCGTCGGCGTTTCTTTGGCAACCCCTACTCCGTGCTGTCGCCATGGCAATAGTTACCAAGTTTACGCCCCGAAACAAAACGCGCCTAATCCATAGACATGCAGAAACGTTTTTGCGTAACGAGCAATTTGCGCAGCACCAATCCGAAGGTACTGCGACCCATGTGCGTCCACGTCACCCCATAAATGAAGAGTGGTGTGACACGAATGTATGTGTGCGCCATTCAGCCCTGGCCCTTCAAACGTGAGAATCACGAGCAAAGGAAATTTCAACAGGATGCAAGGGACATTAATACAGATGCGTTAAAGCGATACCAACTGGTTCATCTAAATATTTCAAAATAAATATTACAGTACACTTTGCACGTACACGCCCCTTCTTCGCATCTTTCGCCATTCACTTAAGATCTAACACATTCTGTCTTTTGATTATTGTTTCACGAGAATCATATTTTCCATCGAGAAACTTCGAATGGCAACAATAAACTGATCTCGGTTGGTGTACTGAGTAGAATACAAAGCGAAGGACTCTCAAAGGCGGTCTTTGTCCGCACCTCACAGTGCACAGGAGTCTGGATATACACCCTCCTTTTGTAAGGCAACCAATGTAATCTATATTCTTCTCTAACTGTAGCTCTTCTTTTACGAAATGTGGGAAACGAATGAGTTGAAGGTCGCTTTAAACACGGTAGTCATCGTGTTGAGAGGTTTAAATCTTACCTTTGGACGCATCCTTTTCTTCTTTGGGTTTCACCACTTTTCCACTCATAAGTCCTTATTTCGGATGTTTAATTTTCCAAATAAGACTGGAATCGAAATCCCAGCGTAGTCTGATAACTGTTTCTGTAGTGAAATCCTTGTAAAATATCCACCACACGTACCGACTTTTGTAGAAAGGCTTCTGTGAAACACAATTGAGAAAACAAACCAATTAGTGATGCACGATCCGCAAATCCGTGAACTCGAAACAGCACACAAAACAATATAACACACGACGATCAATGTATGTACCAAGTAATTACAGCGTTAGCATCTCTGAGATAAGTGCGTCTATCGGTCCAACGTCATTCTGCACACATCTTTAAGTGGTCTGGCGTACACCAATTTCCCGCTGGTAGCATATAGGCTAGTACTATTCAGCTTACCTTCTCCGTTCTGCACCCTCCCTGTTACATAAACGCGCCCTGAAAACACACGTCCATCTTCAGCATCTTTTGGTTCCATACAAAGTCGATTTTTTTGGGAATGCAGAGAAATGACTGCAAAGGGGAAATGAAACAAAAAAAAATTACCGGGCAGCCAGCCGACGTCAGATGAGACAGACGGCATGGGAACTGAATTAAATTAACCTAAAGGAACAAGCGTGTACAAGTACAGATTGGCTTTTGACAATTAAATGGCATCTAGGCTTGTAAAGTAGACTTGATAGCAAGACATCGTTTGTAAATTGAGAAAAAGCGTGCAAAGCAACAGGATACAGGGGCCGGGTAACTGTCTGCAACGCTTACTGTAAGCAAAGGATTCACAATGATTTATTTACAGATTCACTATAAATATAATGCATTAAAACAGACGCGGGGGTTGTACGATGGGTGGGTGTAACCAAGGAGTCACGGTGGACCCCCACTCCCACGAGGCGTCTTCACGGCAATAACACTGTATATGATACTATATCTACTCAAAGGAAAAGTGACCTCTATGTGGTTATTTTTGTTCCTTTTTCATTTCGGAGTTTACTTCATGTGTTTAATTTACACGAATCGCCAACAGCAATATATTAACCATAGGCCTATGTGTTTTATTAATAAAGTCCATAGTAGCCTATTATTTATTTTATGCCTCGGTTATATAGGATATGGACTGTTAAATTCCCCCATTGCGCTTGGGTTGCAGTTATACCGAGCAATAAACAGCCCGCGTAACGTATAGATAAATCAAACATCTCCATAATTTTACCGAACAATTAAATTTTAAAGCCAATATATTGAAATATATAAATGGTGTCTTCGATAGGTAAGATGCCATTCTCATGTACTTTTAACATTTGAGAGCTCCTCCCTCATTCCGTATAAAATGTAATCTGTGGAATCACATAATACCTGATAACATGGACAAAACGCAGATCTGTACGAGAAGAGCGGGTCGGCAGACGGCATCTCACCTAAAAGCGCTCCTAAAGTCCGCGGTGCCAGTATAAAGTACAGGTTCATCCGGCCCGGTGCACACCACAGCTCCGTTTCCCCATTGTAAAGTTCTGTCGAGCAGATGCACTTTACACAGGCGACGCAGATTACTCCCTGAGGGGTGTTCCGGGTTGGATTAAAACATACATTTAATCAGCCGGTTTCTGCAAATGTGAGTGATTTTCCGTAATGACGTTTATTTCATCGTTCGGAGCGGCTTTAATTTACCGGATGCCTGATGGAAGGATGCGACGGGGACTCGCTTTGTTCAGTCCTCCTGGCGGCATGTGTCATTGAAAAATCAGCTTCGACTGTTAGCGTCAGTAACTAAAAATAGTTCTTAAAGTTATATTAAACTGGTATACCTCTAACTCCATTACGTATGTTTTGTCATGGTATATATGTGCCTTCAGAACAGCTTCATGAGTAGGAGAGGTAAGCGTGTAGGGAATCCATTCTGCACCTCACTCTAAAATGAGCCGTTATTTTTGCACTTGTGGCCTTCCTATTAGCTTTACCAAATCTGGCCACTCTCCTGTGACTCACAGAGCTGCCTGACTGGATTTTTCTTGTGTTCCTCCCAAGAAAGTAGCTTTTACTGAGATGGTAGAACCACCATGTCTGACAGCAACAATCACACCACATTAAAAATCGCACAAATCGCGCATCATGAGGCCGATTTACACTTCTGCAGAGAATCTACAGCATAGGTATCCAGGTAGCCTATGCCATAGCCTGAAACACAGCTCCCCAGAAATGTAACTATGGGTGTAAGCCTAAAGGACAGGCTACAGTGTAGGGTACGCCACTAAAAGGCTCCCAATGACATAGATTTTCAGGCTGTAGCCATTCAAATGTTCGACTAAACTGTAAGTGAACTTCTTGACTGTGGCTCTGTTCTGTATGGATTCTGTTAAAGCGGCATGAGTCACTGTTTGGTGGGGCGGGCATTACCAGGCAGGTTTACCCACAGTTATTCCTCAGGTGATTTAGTATAGTTATCAGAACTGAGTTTAATGTCCTCAGAAATATTTAACACAGTCGTCTAAACAAATAGCAAATTCTATCATGCCAGTAGTGGAGGACTGAGAGGAGGAGTAGCCAGTAGGAGAGACGGAGGAGTAGCAGGTAGGAGAGAGAGTGAAGGTAGCGGAGGAGTAGCAAGTAGGAGAGAGGGAGGAAATAGAGGAGGAGTAGCAGGTAGGAGAGAGGGAGGAGGTAGAGGAGGAGTAGCAGGTAGGGGATATGGAGAGGAGGAAGAACAGGTAGGGGAGAGAGAAGAGATAGTGGAGGAGTAGCAGGTAGGGGAGATGGAGAAGGGAGAGGAGGTATAGCAGGTAGGGGAGAGGGAGGAAGGAGTGGAGGAGTAGCAGGTAGGGGAGAGTGGGGAGGTAGAGGAGGTATAGCAGGTAGGGGATAGAGAAGAGTTAGAGGAGGTATAGCAGGTAGGGGAGAGAAGAGGTAGAGGAGGTATAACAGGTAGGGGAGATGGAGAAGGGAGAAGAGGTATAGCAGGTAGGGAGGAGGGAGGTAGTAAAAAGAGGAGAAGTAAGCAGAGTTCATAGAAAGACAATTAAACTAACGGCATGGCTTTGGACTGCAACGGGAAACTGGGGTACTCACAGGAACACCATGTCACTCGGGGAGAACATGGAAACTCCACACACAGTTCAGCAGAGGAAGGATTTGCAGGCCCAACTCTGGAGGTCTGAGGCAGCAGTGCTGGTCACCATAGATTCAATGAAGGTTTTCTGTCAAGAGTAAATTATCACCAAGGTAATTCTCAATTGAGACACTATGTATGTGCTGTGGTGAAGATGTCCATGTCTCTGCCGGCATTAGTATGATTTCTCATGCATTTCATATGAAATGAAAAGTTTGTGCATGATTATTTTGCCATATTCATGGAGGAATTACAGACCTGAGAGACCTGGATCGATAGGGACTGGCTAAATTTATTAGCCAGAGGTCAAGTAGGTCAAAATACACAGGAACAGGGAGCACTATAGAGGTGTGTCACCCCACAGCATTCTGGGATCTGCTCTTCATAGCAGCTGATCCCTCCATCCGTCAGGGCAGTAGCAATGACAGTCTAAGGGCATCATGCTGGCCTCACCTGATGCAATAACATATATTTCCATGAAGCAGTGGTGCTGGTGGGGGCTGGTTTCCAGGTATTACTTCATGGACCTTCATGGCTCTGCTTTACCTCCCCCTGGGGGCAGATTGCATATACCAAAAGCAAGGGAATCCAGAGTCCTGACCCACTTACCTATCTACTCTGCCAGGTCAGTGAGAAATGGGTCATCCACTGTGCCTGGCCCTGCATGAAAGGATAGATCAAAAACAGTAAGAGTGTCTTCAGCAGGCACAGCGGAGGGCCACTAAAATGAAGCCAGAGGTTGAGGTCAGACAACTTGGCCAGATGGCATGTTCCTTTCATGCCATAGCAAATGACACATGACCTTTGACCTATGACCCCAGTAGGTTTAGGTGGATGTGGATTGTGATCCATATGCCGGCGGCCACATATTACAGTATGTGTCTGTCCTCAATGGTTATTTCTGTCAACTCAGGTGTCACACAAATATTATATTCAGCTTTTAAACCAGGAACTGCTAACAGATAACATAGCTGCCCCAGCCAGGAAACGCTGGGAAAGAAACTGACCTGCTGCTTTTATGTGGCATTCTCACATACGCCTTGGAATGCTGCTTTTCACATATACCATCTTGCTCTCCTTTGAGGTAGACACAGATGAGAGCAAAGTTTGCGACACCAAAAGTAGAAAGTAAAAATCCAGACCGTGATTTTGTTTTCTCGCCAGCCAGTTGAGTACAGACTCTCCTCTACTTACTAATATTAAATTTACAAACTTTCAGACATACAAATGAAGAGGACTGTAAGTCCAAATTGTGTTCGTTGGGCTCCCATTTCCTATCTGCAACATAATTTTTTCTTTCTGCGTGCCAATTCCACCTAGTATAACTTGTGGCCGCTACTCCCGCCGCGCAGCAGTGTAGCGTGCGTACTCCCAGCATCCTAGTTCTTTGTACTTCCGTATACCTTTAAAATGATGTTGAATTACGACTTAAAAACATTTCAAGTTATGAACAGCCTTTTAGAACATAACTCATTCATAAGTAGAGGAGCGTCTGCATAAACATTCACATTCACAGAGTATTCAACTGGTTGGCAGAAACAAAATCATGGTCTGGATTTTTACTTTTTGGACCTGAAACTTCCACCTCTGTAGTAAAGGGTCAGATCATTTACCCAGCACTCCTGCAGTATTTCAGAGGGTTGGGGATCTTGCTCATAGACCCAAGAGAGACACAACTTTCCTAGTGAGGATGGGATTCAAGCCAGCAACCTTTAGATTAAAAGCCCAGAGGCCTAACCTACTGTGCCACATATATCAGGGGAGAATGTTGGCCATCTTGTTTAGGGAAAGGAAGCGTGAAATCCCAAAGACACATGTGGAACCACTGCTTCATGGAAACTTCAGGAGCTCTGCAATCCAGCCAGGTGTCTCTGTTTGTATGGTTCACAATTAGACAGCAAATAGTGTAAACTTCCTTGTCTTGCCTTGTCTTATCCAAAGCATGTGTACAGCAAAAGGTGTGCTTGTGAAAAGATCAAAGGACAGTGCAAAAAGAGCAAACAATGTGATATCTATGACTGTGGTATCTGTGACTGTTATATCTGTGATAACTGCATTACAATAAGAATAAGAAGATACCAAAAAAAACACAATTTACGGGGAGAAGCTGAACCATGTGGAGCTGCTACTGTAGGAAGGGAAATGGATGAAACACTATTGAATAAATACCAACATTTGATATGATACAGAATCACACATCAGTGAAAATGCTTAATTATTTAATGTATCAAGGGGAAGAGCCTCAAAAGTCATAACGGAATCTGATGAACATGGATGAACTACGTCAAATAAAAGGACAGTGGACATAATATCAGAGACAGTGACGTCCGAAAGGGCATCGCAACATCGCAGTGGGTACACAAAGAATGTGATGTAAGAAAGATTTACAAATAATAAAGATCATTTAAAATAAGACAGTTTTGGCTGCAATTTCACAGCCAAACATAGCTAAAAAAAATACTACGCATATGATAAAATGAGTTTGTCAGATACAGGACTAAACCCTCTATTTGGTTTATGTTTCATCCTCACGTCCTGCATGCACAGGGACACACGTCCCATTGTCCTCGGTGACACACGGATTCACAATGAAAGGTAAGGAATGTCCTCTTCTGTTTCATATACATCATGATAAAAGTGTATCCAGCAGCAAAAGGTGCCATTATGAATGGTTATTGCAAAACCCCAAAATATCACAATTTGATTTTTTTCCCCTGATATAATTCACCCTTGAATAGAACATAAGAACATAAGAACTATACAAACGAGAGAAGGCCATTCGGCCCATCAAGCTCGCTTGGGAAGAACTGAATAACTTAGAGTTGTTAAAATCTTATCTAGCCTTGATTTAGAGGAATCCACGGATTCTGCTTGCACTACGTTATCAGGAAGACTATTCCATACTCTGACTACACGCTGTGTAAAGAAG
>JAODUD010000002.1:26419420-26437730 GCA_026784285.1 Stomatorhinus walkeri
CAAGAGACTTTTCTTCATGTTCCACTACACATGGTTGCAAGTAGGACTGAAGCTGATCTGAGGGCAAAGGGCGACCCTCCCCATTTTAGGGTTACAGTTAGTGGTGGCCTACCTCGTATCAGGGGGGCCCTACTCAGTCTCAGACCCTTGATATCAATACATTGCCAGGTGTAATGTGTATCTCTGTGCATTTGTAATTACTACTTTGTGAAAAGCGTCTTGGACAGATGACTTCACGTTGCCTGGAAAAATGTCCTAATTTATGTGGTAATTCTATCCGAGTGAAATGAGGTCTTAAAGACGTCACGCTGGCTGACGGTGGAAACGCCGGCCCTTCGTCAGTAAAGGAGCGCTAGCATGACCGCAGGTGCTCTGCCTTCCTGTTCCGTACGGCATGATGCTGAGGGGCTCTGGGCCCGTGTCACACACTGCTGGCGGTTCAAAGCTCACCGATAAGGGGACAGGTGGGGCTGCAGCCTTGTGTCCCTGTGGTCATGTTAGCTGAACGGCAGCAAGTGAGATGAAATGCAGGTCTGAGGAAAATGCCATTAGGGAGGCTGTGAATGAAATTAGACTGGAAATAGGACCTACCACTGGGAGGAGAGCCCCCAGCTGACATCATGCAGATCCGACTCCTTATCATGACTAATCATTTCCTGTGTGGCATTACACCAGCCCACAGTCCAGTGGCAAACACACTATACGCACACAGGAACATTTGCAGGATTTTTGGAGAGATTGGCCTCGTTGTACAGTGTTTTTACCATGCCACCTCTGCTACATGGGGTCTATCTACTCAAACACACGGGATAAAGGGGTCAAGGTGTGATAAGACAACAGAAGAGCGGGGTGGGGGCAGGAGGCCATTGGGGAAAACACAGAGGTCACAGCAGAGGGGGAGAATAACCTTAGAGAAGCAGCTACCTCCTGTGTGTGGAAACATTTAGTATAATACCAACATTCATCGACAAATGCAAGGTGAAATGGAACACACTTACATGTAGTGGGTGTAGGACTCACACAGAGATCCATTGTGTATGGGGAACACACAGGACTCTCCGAGAGATGCAGTGCATATAGAGAAGTCACAGGACTCACACAGAGATCCAGTGCATGCAAAGAACACACAGGACTCACACAGAGATCCAGTGCATGCAAAGAACACACCAGGACTCACACAGAGATCCAGTGCATGCAAAGAACACACAGGACTCACAAAGAGATCCAGTGCATGCAAAAAACATATGACTTACACAAGATTCATGCAGAGAGTCAGCAGGTACAAAGAACAAACAGGACTCACACAGAGATCCAATGTGTACATTGAACGCACAGGACTCACACAGAGATCTAAGGCATATACATAAGAACATAAGAAATTTACAAACAAGTGGAAGTCATTCGGCCCATCAAACTCGTTTGGGGAGAGCTTAACTAATAGCTCAGAGTTGTTCAAATCTTATCTAGCTCTGATTTAAAGGAATCCAGGGTTTTAGCTTGAGCTACACTAACAGGAAGGCTATTCTATACTCTAACTATATGCTGTGTAAAGAAGTGCTTTCTCAAATTCATTTTAAAATGTTCTCCCATTAATTTCCACTTACAGTCATGAGTTCTAGTATTTCAATTAATATTGAAGTAGTCATTTGGCAGAACAGCATCCAGACATGTTAGAATCTTATATCATGCGCCCCCCCCTTAGTCTCCTTTGCTCAAGGCTCAGCTCAGCTAACCTCTCCTCATAAGACATTCCTCTAAGACCGGGAATCATTCATGTGGCCCTACGCTGCACCCTTTCCAAGGCAGCAATGTCCTTTTTAAGGTATGATGACCAAACCTGCACACAATATTCTAGGTGGGGTCTTACCAAGGAACTGTATAATCTTAGCATCACCTCCCTTGACTTAAACTCCACACCTAGAGATGTAACCCAATACCCTATTGGCCTTTTTTATTGCTTCCCCACACTGGTGAGAGTGGGACATGGAAGCATCAGCATACACACCGAGATCTTTCTCATAATCAGCTACCTTTATTTCAGTAGAACCCATAAAATATCTGTACTTTATATTTCTGCTCCCTGCATGGATTACCTTACATTTATCTATGTTAAGTTTCATCTACAAGGTGTCAGCCCAGTCACTAATTAAATCCATGTCCTGTTGTAGCCTCAGTGCTGCTTGTAGTGGTCATCTTAGGTCAAAAACATTATCCTTTATGACAGGAATCTAAAACAATTGACCACTTCTATGAAATGAACGGCGGTAGACTGTTCACGTGTTAAACTGGTACACAGGTTACGGATCACGGTAAAACAGCCGTGTGACTCCCGACCTCCACCTCTTTATTTCTTGCATTCAAAAAGCAAACTTTATTGCTCCTCTGACACATGTCACTGACAGCAGTCGCAAACTAAAAAATTAAGCAGAGAAGCACTTTCTTGTACAATACGCTACATAAAACTCAAATTGTAATGGCAGGTTTAACACAAAGTATTCTAACCATTTACTTAAACAGAAAATACACCATTCTGCATAAATGGCGCTTACACCGGTAGTTCAGTATCTGCTACACCACCTGCCAATAGAGGACACACAGGATTCAAAAGTACTTAAAACAAGTTCACCCAGTTCACCCAGTTCACCCAGCACACACCAGCAGGGGGTGCACTCGCTGCAGCCAGTCTGCCCCCCTGTCCCTGGATTGAAGGTGTTAATATCACCGTTGCAGATAATATTAGCCATGAAGGGGAAACGACCGGCCAACAGAACCTCTGAATCATTCAGTTTCCTGGATTTTGCTGGGCATATTGACATCATCTCCATTTATTCTGAGAAAAGGACACCTAATGTCAATATTTACTTGTTGCCCAACTGCAGCAGCTGGGAATAACATTTCTTCTAAAACCTGCAAAGTGAAGGCAGGTGAGAGATACTAAAACTGTCAACAGGACCCCTGCACAGAGCTGAAGATTTTTAGAAGCTACTTTACACCTATGCATTAAGTCCAGCTGGGAGATGGACAGCTCACTGAGGATGCCTCCCCCCCCCCCCCACAATGACCTCTGTCCAGTATAAACACAAAAACGTAAAGGGTGCACTTTGGAGCCACAGCAGCGGGACACATTTAAGCTCCCCCAGCTTGCAGGATGTTGCGAGTGGATGTTCTCCTCATAGCCTGCTGCTCTCTGCAAATCTTCTGGCTGAGCTGTGCAGGTACGTCCCTCCCCCTACCCGCCATGCTCCCAGCTGGTTATCCTAAGCAACTAACTATTTTTACTGCATTTCACAGCTGGATATTTTAGTGAAGCAATCCAGGTTAAGTCCTTTGCTCAAAAGACCAGCGGAACAGGGATATGGGTCATAACACTGCTATCTACACACACTCTTATTGTCCTGCACTTATCTCAAAAGCCCTTGTGTTACAGTTGGGACCCTGAAATCAAACAGGACCCATTTAGAACCTGCAGAAGAATTATATATTATGATCCATGCAAGAACCAGACTGTCAGGGGTCCATATCCCTGACATGCTGAAAGTGTGGGTTCCATCATTCCCCCTCTCTCACTGGTCCAGCCGTGGTGCTCCTGCCCCAGGACGAAGCAAGCTCTGTGCTGAGGAGGCAGCGACGTTTCAACACGGGAGCTCTGGAGGAGCTTCGGAAGGGCAACCTGGAGCGGGAGTGTATGGAGGAACTCTGCAGCTGGGAGGAGGCGCGGGAAGTCTTCGAGAACAAGGAGAAAACGGTGGGCACGCCAGAAAACACTAGCCATACTCATCTGTGGGGGCTGGGGGGTGCGCTGGCAGGACTGTAACATGCTACACTGACCTCCTGAGGAATTCTGCGCCTCAGGAGTCTTTCCTAAGACCCAATCCACCAGCACACAGGAGAGGGAAACTGATGGAGCAGAAACAGGAACACTCAGCAAAAAGGGTAAAAATTTGTACCTGTGCATGTCACTGACGGTGTACCTTTGTATTTGTACCATTTAAGGTACAGAAATGGACTCTGAGGAACATCCCAATGGTACAAACAGTATTAATGTACTCTCAGTGGTACAGAAATGTTCCTCAGAGGACATTTATAGCTCCGATTTAAAGGAAACCCTCAGTGACATGCAAAGGTACACAAAGGTACACAAAGGTACACAAAGGGACACAAAGGTACACATTTTTACCCTTTTTTCTGAGTGAACATCTGAATGTTTTCCACTATATGCCTTTACAAAAACAGATTACGTCAATCAGAAAATCAAAGTATTCCGACTCCTACAGCTTGATTTTCATGACTTAAATCCTAATAACTAAATATAACTCAGTTAACAGGTCAGCTGGACACTAAGCACTAAGCAGAGATTGACCCACACCAGTGGGCGGGGGGGGTTTGTGGCTCCTGTGCTCATCTTTCTGCTGTGTGTTAGTAACCAGTGTGTTTGCATTTGGTTTTTCAGATGGAATTCTGGGCAAAGTACAAAGGCGAGTGTTTATGCATCAAAAATTTCTCCATTAGCATATTGACTGTGGAGTTTCCATGTGTCACACCGTGTGTCTGATTTCAGTCTGTGAGCTGACCGCAGTGTGTCTGATTTCAGTCTGTGAGCTGACCGCAGTGTGTCTGATTTCAGTCTGTGAGCTGATCGCAGTGTGTCGGATTTCAGTCTCTGAGCTGAATGCAGTGTGTCTGTATCAGTCTGTGAGCTGACTGCACTGTATCCGTCTCAGTCTCTGAACAGAGCACAGCGTGTCTGTATCAGTTTGGGAGCTGACTGCAGTGTTTGCGTTAGTCTGAGAACTGAATGCGGTGTGTTTGTATCAGTCTGTGAGCTGACTGCACTGTATCCGTCTCAGTCTCTGAACGGAGCACAGCGTGTCTGTATCAGTCTGTGAGCTGACTGCAGTGTATCGTTGAGCTGGTTGACTTGTCTTTCAGATGGTGACCAGTGTCAGTCCTCGCCCTGCCGGAATGCAGGCCAGTGCGTAGATGGCGTGAGCTCCTACACCTGCTCATGTCAGGCGGGGTTCGTGGGCACAAACTGTGAGATCAGTGAGTGCCTGCACTGGGGCTGTGGGGCATCGCACTGGCATCAAGCTGTCATCAGGAGAATATGACTGTCATTGGTCCTGCAGGTATGGTGAGGAACTGCAATGTGGACAATGGTGGATGCACACACTTCTGCGTAGATGTGACCAGAGGCACGACCTGCACCTGTGCAGCCGGGTACCAGCTTGGCCAGGATGGAGCTACCTGTGAGCCCAAAGGTGCTTTTTTGCCTCCTTTCCCATCATGCTTCGTGTCGGCAGGTGTTGTTGAGGTCAAGGAGCCTGACTGAAACCTGTGCCCATGGCCCATTTCCGGACTTGCAGCCTTCTGATGCATACACATTGACCTCCTCTGCACACGTCCTGAATTGAGGAATTGCTAATGCCACGTCCGGGAGCATGTTCCCCCACAAAGCTACGTTTCTTGTTATCTGTCAGGTGAAGCACCATGTGGTACACTTGGAATGGCAGTGATGGCCACCAAGAACAGCCAGACTGTGAAAGCCCAAGATGGTGTTCAGCCAGCGCAGCAGCCTAACACAGCCCGTGGTGCCATCAACGCAGGAAACAAACCCGCCCCTGTGGTCAAAAAACCTGCCCCTGTGGCTGACAAACTGACCCCAGTAGCCAGCAGCCCAGCCCCTGGGTTCAGAAAACTCGACCCTGTGGCTGGCAAACCTGCCCTTGTGTCCAGCAGTCCTGCCCTTGTGGTTGAAAACCCTGCCCCTGTGGCCGGTAACCACGCCCATGTCATCAGTAACCCTACTCCGGTGGCTGGTAACCACGCCCCTGTCATCAGTAACCCCGCCCCCGTGGCTGATAACCACGCCCCTGTCATTAATAACCTCACCCCTGTGGCCGGTAGCCACGCCCCTGTCATCAGTAACCCCGCCCCTGTGGCCGTTAACCCTGCTCCTATGGCTGGCAAACCTGCCCTTGTGGCCAGCAATCACACCCCTGTGGCCGGTAACGCCGGCAGTTCCCCCAATGTGGCTGGCAAACCTGCTCCTGTGGTCAACAAGCCCACACCTATCGGCAACAAAACCATTCTCACTTTCAACAGACCAACTGCTGTGGGCAACAAACCCACACCTGAGATCCAGGGAGAGCTGCCCACGTCGACAGAAGAGGACGCAGATTCTGTTAGGTCACGTATCGTGGGGGGCTATGAGGTGACCCCCGGGGAAATTCCCTGGCAGGTACGGGAGAGAGTGGGGCTCAGACTGAGCGTTTGCTCTAGCAAAGGTGTGTTTCCCAGCGCAGACGCATCTATTTGCTTCCCCCACTAGGTGGCGCTGGTTGGCCAGGAAACCATGACAGTCTTTTGCGGGGGCTCTATCCTGAGCGTAAGATGGGTGGTGACAGCAGCTCACTGTCTGTCAGAGGAAATGGGGCCCTTCTTCATCAGAGCTGGTGGGATCCCTGCCAACATACCCCACCTCTGTAGCTCCAGTCCATCACTGTCTACTGAAGATCTCCAGTTGGAGCTGGGCAATTTACCCTTGTTATTTATCACCCCCTGCAGGGGAGCACAACGTGAAGAAGTGGGACGGAACTGAACAGGACGTGGAGGTCTCAGAGCGGCACCTGTACCCCCAGTACGACGCCACCGTGAGCCGCTACAAGCATGACATCGCACTGCTGCGTACGCACACGCCCATCCGGCTCACGGAGGCAGTCAGGCCCATCTGTCTGGGGCCTCAGGCATTCACGGAGTGGCTCCTGCAGGAAGGCGCCCCCAGAGGCCGGGTGAGCGGCTGGGGCCGGCTGAAGTATGGCGGGGCCACATCTCCGGTCCTGCACAAGGTGGACCTGCCGTTCGTGGAACGCACGCGGTGCATGGCCAGCAGCAGTGAACGCATCACGCGGCAGATGTTCTGCGCCGGCTACGCCAACGAGCACAAAGATGCGTGCCAGGGCGACAGCGGGGGGCCGTATGCTAGCAGGAGAGGCAGCGCCTGGTTCCTCACTGGCATCGTCAGCTGGGGTGAGGAATGTGCCGCTGAGGGAAAGTATGGCGTCTACACGCGCATCTCCTATTACTACCCCTGGATCGCTCAGGTCATGGGGCTTCAGGACTCCCCTGCTGCCCCACTAAGACTCTGACCCCACCCTTTAAAGGGGGGGGGGGGGACACATCTGAACTCACCTGTGTACAAAGGGACTGCCCAACCCTATTCATCGTCCTAAGCAACTCTTGATTAACCTAGACACCTTCCCTCGCACCCAGACTTGCTGATCAGTTTGGGCGCCCCCAGGTGGTTGCTGGGCCCTAAGCAGCCGCTTACATCGCTTATGCCCGTGGGATCTGTAGGCGCTATGGTTTTAACACAGCATGAAAAGTATTTCATACTTTTATTCTTATACTTGTTTTAAATTACATTTGATTTGTAACAGGGGTGATGCTTTAACATGGCTGAAATAACAGTGACTGAGGGAGCGTGACCACGCATCTCTGGGTTTATGCCACAAGGCTCATCACCATGTGGGAGTGAAAACACGAGGCTACCAGTTTCAGGCCTGGATCTGCCTGTTAGCAAAAGAGGGACAGTGCAGGGCTGTGTGCTAACCCGTGATTGCATGGAACAGACTGGAATGAGGGTCTGTGAAAGACACGTTATTTTGTACATTTTATGGACCCATTTTTCCCCCCTCTTCAGATTTTTTTATTTCCGTGAGGAAATCATGAATTGCCAAAAAGATCTTTTGGACCGACTTGCTGGTAGAAATGAATTTTAATAAATAAAATCTGACTGTGTGAAAGAAAAGTCTGACTGAAGCTACCATCTGCATACTCCTTAAAAGCTTTCCATTTGGTCACACCTGTTGGAATACTGACGGCTCCAAAGCTGCATATGGCTTCGGTGTTTCCTACAAAATTTATATTCAAAGAAGCCATCGCTTCACATGTTAAAATCAGTGCAAAGCATTTGTGAGCATTTTGGAGAGGAAAGGCCATTGTGTAGTAAATAGTGCCCCTGTGGTGAATCTAGATTCCCTAAACAAGGAGAAGCATGACAGCACAGGGCCAGTGTCACATGGGAAAATAAATAGAACTGAAATTTCACCCCCCCCAACCCCACCCCAGAACAGGTCACAAAGCATGCAGGATTACCGGTCTGACAGTGCGAGAAGTCGGCACACGGGGGCGCCATGTGGCAACCCCTGAGCACGTCCATCGGCAGAGAGCAAAACAGCTTGTCACAATGAGGCCCTGGAGACCGTGACAGAATATTATGGTCTGCAGAGCATGCTGGAACCTCAGTACCCTCATATTTATAAGACAGCAGTCAGATGGGACAGACAGAAAAAGAGCAGCTAGACACAGTATGCAGAGAGACAGTGAGATAGATGGGCAGACAGACAGACACTGACAGACAGAGACAGACACTGACAGAGACCAACCTTGCCAGACAGACAGAGACAGATATTGACAATCACAGATACTGACAGACATGTAAGCAGAGTGACAGACAGCTATAAACATAAATGTAAACAAGATGTAAACAAATATAATGTGTGAGGCAGAGCGAGCGACAGACAGACAGATATTCTTTCTCATTATAAAACCTCTGTTCATATCAGTATATATGATGACATTCTTCCACATAAAAAAATAGATGGAATATTTTTAATTAATTGTAAATCTACTAAATTGGCATTCATGTCTCTTCTGAGTGACCTGCTCATGTTGCTTGTTATAGGACAGGCAGAGGATCCGCGATACGAAAAGCCCCCAAAACCCTAATTTTAGCTGGATGGTGATTAGGAGCTGTTTGAGAATAAGAATCGCAGTTTAAATAGTCCAGAACATGTGGCACTGCAGCAGGTTCCCACATCCATGCCAGGGAGCTTCTGCTTAAGGGCGAGGCCTGGCATGGGTGCCACACATCTACAGACGTCAGCAGGTGCTGTCATGATAGATAGGAATCCTCCGTCCTCAGTTCAGGTCCCCTGCTGTGAGCAGATCCCACTTTTACTTCCAGAAACACCTGTTCAGACCATCAGAACATTCTTCCCGATCCTGTCAGCCAGTGCTATCTCAGCAATACAGTCCCGCCCACACGGTCTTCCAACCAATGATCAAGTATCAGGGTATTGGCAGGGGTTCATAGGCAGCACGTGTCGGGGCAGCGTGGGTGGAGCAGATGGGTGATGGGGGGGGGGGCGTGGCCGGACCTTCAGGGGGAGCTCAGCTTTCTGACCTTGACATTTCCTCGGTCTAAGGGTGTGGCAAAGCAAAAGAACAAGGACACAAATCAAAACAGCAATTTATAAATTAAGAAAAAAATACAGGAAAGGAAAAAAAATTGAATTCCTATGCAGTATTACCAATCAGCCTGCTGCACTGTCCCCTGCTGGCCAGACCCAGAATGACATGAACGTGACTCACTGGAAGGTGGCCCGCTAGTTTGCGACTTAAATTCTTCACAAGCCTGAAAGAAAAAGTCAACAAGAAAAAAGTCATGGGAGAGTCCTCCTGAAGATTTCCCCGTGTACCCATAATGCCATAGTACTGACCACCAGCCCTCACTGTCTTCCTGCAGCAGCTGGATGATGTCACCGGTTTTGACCAGCAGACCCTGGTTTTCACTCCTCTGAGAGTCCATCTGGGCCCTGTACCTGCCTGGGAGCTGGCAGGACAACAGCAGTAGCGTGAGTGTGGCCAGGAGGGGAGCTCTGTGGGGACTCTGGCCCCCTGCACTGGCACTGGAGTGACAGGACAGCCAGATGCCAGCCAGATGCCAGCCAGATGCTCATGGGAGGCTCAGCACATTAATCCAACGTGGAGCCACATGAACACCTTGAAGTCCTAGGGGTCGGGTCTCCAACAGCTTTTTATCCAATCACAGTGCAGATACGTCATTTAAAATAAGTTTGCCAGAAAAGAACATCATCTAAAATAACTGCAATATGGGGAAGGAGAGAAATGTTCAACAGCACCTTAGCATTCAGGCTAAAGTGCTGCTAACATGGCCAAAGAATCAGACCCTAACAACTATCCCACCTGGCCAGTGTGGCATCACATCAATGTCATCGCTAGAGGGCGATAAATCACAACATGAAAAATATGAACCTGCTTATATTTAAGTTTAAACCAGGGGTCTCCCACTCCGGTCCTGGAGAGCTACCATCCAGTAGGTTTTCTGTCCCACTTGGCTTCTGATGAGCCACACGTGTTCCAGGTATTTACCTGAGAAGTAGTGTGGCTCATCAGAAGCCGGGTAGGATAGAAAACCTACTGGATAGTAGCTCTCCAGGACTGGAGTTGGAGTCTTCATATTGTATGTCTTTATCATACTTAATACTTTTATATGGAGGAATCGCACACTGAATTTTCATTGTTCTTTGGCTGTTATCTGCGCTCCAGTGAAATAGTTGCGCTGGAAAGTTGACATGGGGGTGGTTTTGATAGTTTGGGGGTGGGCTCATGGCCGTTTCTGTCGACGAATATTATTGGCTGATGGCTCCAAACTATCAAAACTACCCCCATGTCAAAACTCGAGAGCAGTAGGCTCACTCAAAAAAAGGACTACGCTTCCCAGCAGCCCCCTGTAACTCCTCACCAGCAAGCCCTGGTCATCCTCCTCTGTGTCTGACAGCACCGAGAGGTTGCTGGCTGCACTCCATTCATCCAGGTCTTCGCAGACATCTGCGCTGTTCGAAGCACCAGGCCAACCTGAAGGACAGGGACAGAGAGCTCCACCTGTCTGCTCCATTCAGTTTTTACACCTTTCTAGCACATTATTATCTAAGCTGATACATTCTTGCTGATAGCAAAATGACAGGATATTGTGTGGCTGGCACTGGACTCACTGCGACGATGCCGGTGCCGCCGAGGTGGGGACCCAGGCAGTTCCACCAGCACCGGGCTGGCTTGGTGAGACTCCGCCTCCTCGGAGCTCGGTGACGTCCTCTGCAGGGGGCTGCAGGGAAGAAGAGCGTGGAGTCCGTGCCCCAAATTAGCATGATACAGGGCTACATTTACCAGGAGCATCACAGTTTGAGACTAGTGTAGGGTGCTCTCAAGGGTCCCCCATCAGACCCGAGTCACGTCCCATACTGGAAGTCTGCTGGTTTTGTCAGAGAGCATCACTGGGGCTAGAGAGACAGACACTCTAACCCATCAGGACAACCGCATGTCTCACACAGCACTTACAGACTGCCCTTACGTAAGGAGCTTCTACTTACAAACCAATGCAAAGAACATCTAGTACTCCACGCATCATCTCCTCCACACACCTGCCCCTCCAAAAATCTGTTCCTCCACAAACCTGCTCCTCCAGACGCCTGCTCCTCCAGAGACCTGCTGCTCTGCACTCCTGCAGCACACCATCATATCGTCCCCCCCCCCACCTCCCGGGATAATTCACTGGTCTCCCATCACCTGGTGTGACTCATTCACAACCACATGCTGCTCCTGACTGATGACATAAACCTGTCACCAGTGCTGCAGCCTGTTATTAACATGCTCATTTAAATCTGGTGGCACCTCGGGACAGCAAGACCGGGCGAAGCGGAGGGTGACGAGGCAGAAGAGCCTCAGGGCAGAGCACTGAGGATCACAGCTGATGTTAATGCTCACCTGCTGGACAGAGGTGGGGAGAGCTGACCCCGCTCCGAAACAGGACTGCCTGAAAGGAAGAGGCGGAAGGAAGGGTTGAAGGAGGGAGCGAGAATATACAGTATGTGTGACGTCATAACAGACAAGGGGAACCTGTGAGGAGCTTCTGCTGGTTGGTGAGGACTCTGCGGATCTCTGTGAGCCAGGCCATCTTTATCTCCACCGATGGGGCCTGGGAAGAAATAGTGCAGGTATAGAGGACGATACAGTGAAACAGGGTGAAAGTAGGGTACAGAACAGTGAGAGAGTGTAAAAACATGAGACAGCACCATGATACAATGTAAAAACAGGGGACAGCACAGTGAGACAGTTTAGAAACAGTGGAGAGCACAGTGAGACAGCATTAAAATAGGGGACAGCGCAGTGAGACAATGTAAAAACAAGAGACAGCATAGCAAGACAGTGTAAACACAGGGAACAGAACAGAGACAGTTCTAAAACAGAGTACTGCACTGTGAGACAGTGTATAAACAGGGAACAACACAGAGAGAATGTAAAAACAGGGGACAACACAGTGAGACAGTGTAAACACAGGAGACAGCACAGAGAAACAGTGTAAACACAGGAGACAGCACAGAGAAACAGTGTAAACACAGGAGACAGCACAGAGAGACAGTGTAAACACAGGAGACAGCATAGTGAGACAGTGTAAAAACAGGGAACAGAACAGAGACAGTTCTAAATCAGAGTGCTGCACTGTGAGACAGTGTGTAAACAGGGGACAGCACAGTGAGACAGTGTAAACACGAGGGGACAGCACAGAGAGACCGTGTATAAACAGGGAACAACACAGAAAGAGTGTAAAACCAGGGACAGTATAGTGAGACAGGGTAAAAACAGGGACAGAAGAGAGAGACAGTTTAAACACAGGGGACAGCACAGGGACAGTGTAAAAGCAGGGTACAGCATAGTGAGACAGTGTAAACACAGGGGACAGAAGAGAGAGAGAGTTTAAACACAGGGGACAGAAGAGAGAGAGTTTAAACACAGGGGACAGGAGAGAGAGACAGTTTAAACACAGGGGACAGCATTAAAATATGAGATCCTGCCCTCACCTGCAGCACATAAACCTCCTCCCGGCCGCTATACCAGATCTCAAATTTCTTCACGTCTCCCTTGATGTTCTCCGTGATGCCGACTGCACTCATCTGCAGAGAAAGATGGGAAACATGCACATAACATTCAGCAGACCCTCTGTCTGGAGCTGCCAACGCCCCGCCCCCCCACCAGCAATTCCCTGTAATAATAACAGGGACCCACCAATCAGATCTGTCACAGTAGTTAATAAGAATTTACATTGTTATTTTTATTCAAAGTCCTCCATCCACCTGTCATTAGCTATGATGACCTTTAATGACTCTATTAAATTAGAGAGAAAAAGGGGGCTGTAAAATTCTCTGGGGGTAGTGTCCCCAAGGTGTAAAGTCCACCCCTGGTGTTCCAGCAGGGTACCAGCTCATTACATAATATCACATTTATGTAATAATGATGATGCATGAATTCAATGAAGTTGGGCTGAGCACAGTCAGGGGTCTTGGTTCAAGACCTGGAAAACCCCTGGTGCACTCCCCCCTTACCTTGAGGCAGTGTTTGAAGCTGTAAGAGGGGGTCCTTTGACTGCTCTCGCCATGGTCTTCACGCCGCTTGCAGAAGAGCAGAGCCTGCTCGTGGAGGAAGAGGTGGCGCTGCATGGGCTTGAAGCGAGTGAGGTCTTTCATGGGGGTCGGGCCGCGCCGCCGGCCGGGCCACACACTGAAGGGGCCCTGCATCAGCAGCCGACCCAGCTGGCTCAGCTCCCCCTGGAGGAGAACACAGGAAATGCCTCAATATCACAATGATTGCCAGGACCTGCTCTTCTCTACTGCGCCCTCACTACAGTGTGACTCCATGCTTAAAGCACCCAGAGCCTGCAGGACACCCCTGCCCCCGCTTCGGCAGGCATTCTTAGCCAGGCTGAAACAGACCGACAGATATAGCCTCTGACGCTGATGCAGCTTAGTCTGGGCTGCTGTGAGAGGAGGGCTTTCCCCTCTCTACATGCGGGTGAATCAGCCTTACCTCATAGCCTGTGATGGCCGCCTGGTGCATAGAATCGTTCACTGATTTGAGGAGCTCCAGCATGGACGCTAGCGCACCCTGCAGTTCAGGGGCACACTCACAGCCCATACTGCATTTCAGCAGCTCCTGTTGGGGAGTGGCATCAACAACAGCCTCTTAGTCATTCCCATAATGACAGAGCTATTGTCAGACTCCCTTTATCACACCTCCAGCAATGACGCATGGATCCCCCCCTCCCCCACGTCCAGGCCTTACCTTCAGTAGCAGCTGGTACTTGGTGAGTCGCTGCACTGGCTTCAATAGGTATGAATCCAGTGCCAGCTTGTGCTCCAGCTTCCTCTGACAGTCCTGTGCAGGACAATCCACCCAAACATCAACCACAGATAAAAAAACATTTAAGTAATGTTACGTTTTTTTAAAAATGATAGGTGTAGTGACAAAAGTGTCCACTGTGTGGCAGTGTTGTTACAAAATCACCTAGAAGTACCTGGAAGAAGGCACAATCAGAGTACTGCCTCCATAGGGACTCGGAACAGGGCTTGTTCTGACAGTAGCGCTCATAGAGCTGAAAGTGCTGCTTCTGGAAGCACAGAGACACAGAGTCTGACCCAAACACACCCAAATACACAACCGCATGCAGACACACACATGTAGCATGTTCCACTCTCTGGTGAAGCCCGTCCTCATCCCCCCCACTGCCTCACCCTTTCCAGGAAGCATGCCCCCACACCCTCTGGGGAGTCCAAATACCTCTCGAGGTCATGGAGAAAGAGCCTGAAAAATGCCACAAGGGGGCAGAGTTAGATGGCGGCAGTCAATCAGAGACGGCCACTTCTGTCGAGCCTATCCTGGTCTTACCACACCCAAGGGGTGGAGTCTAGCTGTGTCTGGGTTTCATTTGACCCCAACAGCGTCCGACACATAACGACAGGAGAGAGAGCGTGCAAAGCCAAACCTGCTGTGAAAACTGTAGATCTCAGGCATGTTGCCGAAAAGGACATCCCTCTTACTGCGCAGGGTAGGGGGCAGGAGGTCCGTTAGAGTAGGGTTATCCATCTCCGCTCTGTAGCCCTGTGGAGTGACCATGAGGGCACGCACGCACACACACACACACACACACACACACACACACACACACAGCACAGAGATTCCAATTTCAGCAATGGGAAAATCCTCCAATAATCCAGCATATGAATTTAGGCAGCAAAACATTTATTTACTCATATTTTGGTAAGAGTCCAAAACAATGAAGGAACCCAAACGTTACTGTGATGGACACGAGAGCGAATCAGTACAGTGAGGTTAAACACTACGGCCATTACCAGCAGTACAGACAGCAGCTCATCCACGTAGATCCTCTCTGTCTCCACCAGCTCCTTCATCACCTGACTGAGAAGGAAGTGGGAGAAAGGCAGAGAGGGGGAGGGACGTCATGACTGGCAGAGCCTGGCAAGCACAGCCATATCCGTATGGGCGGCGGGAACAGCGATGCACCGTCTGAGGAGGTCGGATGCGTCCTCTCCCTCCGGACTGCTGCATCCGGAGCTGGGATTCTCTTGGTAGTCATGGATCACCTCTATCTGGACAGACAGCGGGCGATGCAGAATGATGAGCCTCACCTTCCAGGCTCTACAGTGCTCTTTCTGGAGAGATCATTGTATCCCAGACTGCCCCAACCATCTATAACATGCAGCAGATGTGATGGACACTTGTGATTTGGAATCATGTCTGGTCACATATTCAGGATATGGAGACCCTTTGCTAGAATGGGCTACTGTAGGCCAAGATTTGTAATTTGTATTTGCTGTGCTAGAGAATAAAGAACAGGGAATTCTGGGAGCTGGGAGGGGCTTTACAAAGAAGCCTCACCCCCAAATGGTCTGTGCTGGGTCCTACCTTCCTGGAGGTGGGGCTTTTTCTTGTTGTCCGCTTGCCCGGCAGAGACAGATCAAAGGTGAACTTTATGTCGACTCCTAATAGAAACGGAGCCTAGTTATGGGCAGACAACAGGGCTGGAGGGTTGGGGAACTGCAGAGGCGCTGCAGGGTCAGGGTGAAGCCGACAGGAGACTGGCTGCTAATCTACTCAGATTAACGCTTTCAAGGGTCTAAGGCAGAAGTGGCCAATCTTATCCGCAAAGGGCCGGTGTGTGTGCAGGTTTCTGGGATAACCTGTAGGTCAGCTGTTCAAACCCAGGTGTGAGGACTCTTCAGCCAATCAGTCCTCTAATTAGTAATATAAATAGGGAGTTGCAGCGAAAACCTGTAAACACAGTGGCCCTTTGCGGATATGATTGGCCACCCCTGGTCTAAGGACTAGAGGAACAGCATGTCAATAAACACATTATTACCTTCCGAATGCCAACAGAGGCTCAGTGGAACCTGAAGCCCAAGGCAAGGAACACAGGGCATAGAGCAGAGAAACACTCCAGGCTGGGAGTGAGTCCATATTAAGCCAGACACACACGCACACACAGACACAGACACAGACACACACACACACACACACACTACACGCACACAGACACACACACAGACACACACGCACACACAAACACACACACACACACACACTACACACAAGCACACACAAACACACACGCACACACAAACACACACGCACACACAAACACACACAGAGACACATACACCCACACCACACGCACACACACATATTCATTTCTGTGGGAAATACCCTAATCCCAACAATGACGACCTTAAGCCCGACGTAGTCCTAAACTTAACCATAAGTACAAGAGTTTTGACATTTTTTGTTTTTTGATGATTTTACAATATGCAAAGTTTCCTATTGTGGGGACCAGAAAAATTGTCCACAAAGTATGAAAACAATGTTTTATTACATATGGTCCCCACAATGTAATCTATACACGAGACAGACACACAGACAAACACACACACACAATGTTGGTGTACCTGTGTAAATGGGAACCTTCCATTCATTTCTAAGAGGAAAAACCCTAACCCCAGTCACGACACCCTCCTACCCAGCCCTAACTTTTAACCATGAGTAACCAACAGACTTTTGACATTTTTAATTTTTTGATTGCATTGACAGATGTAATTGGGAACCTGAACAATGCCCCCCACGACTTAACTGGTTTTTATCACATTGCGGCAGACATTTGATCCCCACAATGTAATATCAACCTAGTCCACACAGACACACAGACCTACAAAAATATATTATTGTGTCATTATGTTATTGCTACTATTGTTATTACCATCATCATCATCAAAGCATGCTCAGTTGCGAGGGGGGGCTCGCAGCTCTTACCATGTTTTGGAGAGAAAAGAGCGCTTTTGGGCCGGCCCGGGTTTTCAGGCCGAGGTGTCACCAATTGGACGGGCCGTGTCTGCCTGTTGGCCAGTTTCTTCAGGCTGGCTTGTCGGGTCCCAATCAGCCCTTGGACTGATGTCAGCTTCTTGTGGGCCTTCTCAATCTGGGCCTAGGAAAGGGAGTCAGCAGCCCTCAAAGTCAGGTTCAGAGTGGGGCTCAGAGTCAGGTTCAGAGTGGGGCTCAGAGTCAGGTTCAGAGTGGGGCTCAGAGTCAGGTTCAGAGTGGGGCTCAGAGTCAGGTTCAGAGTGGGGCTCCAAGTTGGGATAAGAATGGAGTTCTGAGTCCGGTTCAGAGTGAGGCTCAGAGTCAGGTTTAGAGTGGAGCTCAGAGTTGGGTTCAGAGTGGGGTTCAGAGTCAAGATCCTGCTCCAGATAGTGACACTGACTATACTCATCAAGACAATGATATACATAAAGGACACATGCACACATACTTACAGATATGGGCAAAAAACACATATGGACACTGATAGGCACGCATATACACACCTACCAACAGTCATCAGTGTCTCCTGTAGGTACATGAGGACTGTACCTGCAATGGGGGTGTCAGGAAAGATTGACATTCTGCAGGCAAATCCTGGAGGCTGAGAGGAGCTGGAGCACCCTCCAGAAACTTCTCGAGCTGCTTCAGGGCAGCCAGGGCACTTTCTCTGACCTGGAAGTCCTCTAAAAGCTGACCAGCCAGAAGGTAAGCACCCTCGTCACACCAATGCAGCACCTGAAGCAGGCGGGCAAATAGGCCGGTCATTTGACATTCAGCCATGTGCACACAAGGTTTGGTCATATGACATTCAGCCGGGGTGGTACACAGTCCTGACTAAATAAGACTCAATAAGGTAATATGCCGAGGAAACAGTGAACAGTGAATAAATAGCTGTAGTAAACTGTGAGTGACAGTGTTTCATACTAAGGTGTGAGGGTGTTCACAGGGTGTGCATGGTGTGTGGCTGGCATAACCAGCATCCACAGAAAGCCCACTGACAAAGCCCTCCTCCAGCCGGCCAGGTGATGTGGCAGCTTGTTACCCTCCTGCACCCTGCCAGGTGATGTGGCAGCTTGTTACCCTCCTCCAATCAGCCAGGTGATGTGGCAGCTTGTTACCCTCCTCTAGCCGGCCAGGTGATGTGGCAGCTTGTTACTCTCCTCCAATCAGCCAGGTGATGTGGCAGCTTGTTACCCTCCTCCAATCAGCCAGGTGATGTGGCAGCTTGTTACCCTCCTCTAGCCGG
>JAODUD010000002.1:26525054-26536007 GCA_026784285.1 Stomatorhinus walkeri
ATCTATCTATCTATCTATCTATCTATCTATCTATCTATCTATCTGTCTGTCTGTCTGTCTGTCTATAAATTCCTAAAATGCAATTAAACTTTCTTTAAATGGATAAGCTTTTGTTTTCCATCCAGATAACGGTGTGCTTGACCACCTCCTTTCACCTTATGAAGCACTGGTAGGCAGCCCTCACCCTGGAGTGTCGGTTTGCCATCCTACCTGACGATCTCTGTCTGAGGTCAGCTGTGGTTCATCAGAGACCCGGTAAGATGGAAAACCTGCTGGATACTGGCAAATAAAGCTGAAAAGATCAACATAGTCTTTTAAGCCTGGCAGGGTTACATGGGCAGCTATACACTGTTAGAAAAAGGGTACCAGTTTATACCTTTACTTGTCACTGGGGTTGTATCCTAATGGATTTGCCAAAAGTACCTTAACTATAGGTATTTGTACCTTTTAGTCTAATTTAAGGTACAGAAATGGACTCTGAGGAACATCCTCAAGGTAAAAAACAACATGAATACGCTCCAACGGTGCAATCATGTTCCACATAGTTCATAGTTATGTATTTTAAAAGGTACAATTACCTACAGCTATAGGGTACAATTGGCAGACCCTTGAGGGTACAAGCAAAGACACAAATTGGGGGTTGTTTTTGATCAGTTATTAAGCCTTTAAGTCTGTTGGCTGCTCTTCTTTTTATTATTTGAGAAATCTTTCTAAACTGAGGTCAGTGGTTTCAAAATCAGAACTGGAGATACCTGTCCATGCTTTTATTTCTTCACGTCTAGATTATTGTAACATTCTGTATTCAGGTCTGAACAAATCTCTCCTTTCTCAGCTACAGTTAGTTAGAACGCCGCTGCTAGGCTTTTATCCCAGTCTGACCAGAGAGCACATATCACTGCAGTTTTGTATTCTCTGCACTGGCTACCAGTTCCATTCAGAGCTTGTTTTAGAATCCCGGTACTCACTTATAGACCGCTGCACGGTCAAGCTCCTAAGTATTTTGCTAGTCTACTCCAACGCCACACGGCCAGCTGGGCTCGTAGGTCTAGTCAGCAAGACCTTCTAGTCGTCCCCCGCTCACGGTTTAAGACACGTGGGGATCGTGCTTTTCAGACAGCTGCACCTAGACCCTGGAACGCTCTTCCTCTAGCTTTGCGTTCTGTTGACTCTTTTAAAATACATCTTAAGACTTTCTTCTTTAAGGCCTTTGATTAGAGCCGAGTTACCGCTGCTTGGGCTTTATGAAACTCTAATATATTTTTCAAGCGTTTCTATTACTCGTGTTTTTTCATATTGCATTTGGTATGTTTTTTTATCATTATATTTTTTTGTAGAGCACTTTGTGACTCGTGTCTGTGAAAAGTGTTTTGTAAATAAATATAATTTGCTTACTTAGCCTTTCTTCTGACAGCGTGTGGCTGGGGCTTGCCGGGAAAGGCCACCCCACCCCACACCAGGCTCCGGGGTGGATTCTCATGTCCCTGGTCTGGGTTTGATACTCTGCTCTGTATCACTACCTTTTCATGGAGGTCTTTGTAGGATCATAGCTTCTCTCCCAGCAGATCTGGTCACCAAGGGAGACTCTACCAGGACCTCAAGCTCCAGACGACACAACTCTGCAGATCATCGAATTGCACAGATGCCTTCATCATCCAAAAGACTCGATCTTTGAAGGTGACCTCTGCAGGGCTGCTGGACTCTTCCTAAACAACATGGTAGGGGGTTGGAGATACAGAGGGAAATAAAATCGTTGCCCCTTTGGTTTGAGAAGTTTGGGGGGGGGGGGGGGGTGTGTCTTATAATAATGCCACTGGGCAAAAGCCAGGATCTGCTTGAGGCATTAAGTCTCCCTGTTGGTTGGTGGAAGCCTGAGGATTTCCAGGAATAAGCGTGTGGCTTCTAGTCTGGGTCTGGTCTGACCTGCTTAACATGCTTCAGGATCAAGTTCCAAGTTTTGTTTGTGTGACATACAGTGTGCTTGACCAAATCTGTAACACAAAGAGAAAAGCAGGGCAGTTTAACAAGACAGGTATGAGTAAGAAAAACACAATCAGAATCAGAATCTGTTTATTCCCCAAATGTACAGAGTACACAGGAATTTGACAGCACAGTAAAAAATGAGATTAAGAATTACAAAGGTTATAATAGGTCATTAAAAGGAAAAAAACAATAACAGAACAGCAATAACAATAAATAGAAAAATGGCATTAATATCTCAGAAAAATTGAGTTAATGGTATGAATGTAGCCCAATCTATTGTGGTATCAATGAAAGATTATTAAGAAGGTTTATGGCCTTTGGAAAAAGGCTGTTAAGGTGCCTGGAGGTGCTGGTGCTGACTGAACAGAACCTACAGCCAGAGAGGAGCCGGCCGAGTGGCGCAGGTCCGACACATTCCTGCTGGCCTGCTTCCTGGCTCCCATTCACACGCAGCAGCTCTGGCCAGTGAGCGTCCAGGCTGGTGTTACCATATGTCCAGGTTACCCCAGACATGTCCTCTTTCTGGTCCCTATCCGGACATCTGGGCGGTTTCTCAAAAATCGACGGGTTTAGCGCTGCAACCTGTATGATTACAGTGGAGTAACAAGGGTAGGAAAATGTACCAATTTTCAATATATGGCAGTGACTCAGTATCAACACACAATGTTTGCAAGGCTCCTGTACACATTTACTTTAAAAGTTAAACGATATGCCTGCGTGCCACACTGCTAACGAGTGATGTCAACTTCCAGAAACCACTGGGACTTCCAGAAGCCACTTTACTTTTGCTTTCATATGAAGCGTAGCTTAGCGTTTCTTATCTTTTCTTGAAAAAAAACTGGTGTGCACGTACATTGTGTCAATTGTGTCCAGATTGTAAAACGAGAGTTAAGTGTAGGGTTACCACATGTCCAGTTCCCCCGGTTGCAAATTTTCATTTTACATGGTGGTTAGGGAAACCTCATTAATATTCACAAGAGAATCTGATTGGCCGATGAACACAAAGTCTCATTAAAATTCATGAGTGAAGCGCTACCTGATTGGTCAGTGAACATGAAAACTCCTTAATATTCTGATCCCCAGACATATCCTCTTTTTCAACTCACCAAATCTGGTAACCCTACTCCTGACTGTTTGCACGACACATTCCAGTCTATGTTTCATTGCAGCAGTGCATGATGGGTACCACACAGTGATAAATGAGGTGAGGACACTTTCAATAGTGACCACAGTGATTCCTGTGTTGGCAGAGAGGTTTGATGATGTGTCTCCTGCCACTTGAACTAGGTTGGGCAGGGTTCCTCAAATCTGGACCTCGATTCCAAATCCAGGTCTTGTTTTCAGTTCTCCCAGGCAGTTAGTTTAATAATAACTGATTCTGATTGGTCAGAGGCTTCATACCCGGCTCACAGGTAAAGGAAGGCTGGAAAACCAGCAGTGCTTGGACCTCGAGTACCGTGATTTGACTAATAGGGACCTATCGTCTGCTGATCAAAAGGTCCAGGGCCCAGTGGCATAGGCTGGTGGTCAAGCCAAAGTCTCTGAGCTTGCTGATGAGCTTGGCAGGGATTATCCTGTTAAAAGCAGAGCTATAATCGGTAAACAGGAACAGCACATACTTCTCCTTCCTGTCATCCAAGTGCAGCGTGCAGAATGAGGGATGTTGCATTTTCTGCTGGGGTGTTTCAAAGATAAGCAAATGGAAGTGAGTCCAGAGTGTTGGGTAGCGTGAAGCAGATGTAACCTTTGACCTGTCTCTCAAAGCACTTTATAACTGTAGAGGTGAGAACAAACAGCAGGAAATCATTTGGATGGTCGACGTATCTGGTTTGCTTATCGATGGTGGTATCACTAAGCGTAAAAGGTGTCCAGTTTGTTCACTAACTCTGTGGTCACGTTAGCTATAGCATGGGGATGCCCTTTGAAATCCATAATGGACCAAAAACTCCTCCACAGTTTTCGAGTCAGATTGCTGGAAACGGCGTTCCACCATTACCAGTCTCATCTTTTGCCATCCTTGTTATGTCCACCCACAGCTTCTGGTTGGGGATGATTTTAATGAGGCATAATCTCCTCCACCGGTATGTGTGGGAATGTGGGGTCACATGACCGTGCTGGGAACCTCAGCTGTAGGTGTGGCTCTACACCCTTTGTGAAGGTGAAATCCAAACTGTGGGAGGGTATTCTGTGATTACAGAACTCAAGCTGCACGATAGACACAATGAACAGCGGGTAAGATCCAAAAAGAGGATTGACGTATGTGTGTGAAGGTGGCAGTTTGCTGGATTTGAGAGTAAAACAATGTACAATGCACATGGATGTGGCTGAACTAAAGTACGCTAGTGGCAGCAGGGAAAAATGAGACAGGCCCCATGGCATTATGGGAAAAACATCCATCACCTGACAACAGGGCAATTCTCTATCCTATGTGCCATATAATGTATGAGAGGAGACTTATATCATGAGACATTTTAGGGACTGTGGATTTTCATGCTGAAACAGCTTATCACTATAACCGATGCAATGAACAGCTGAGCTTCTGTCTGTAACAAAGACACGTCCAAAGTGTGAATTCCCGGGGACAGCCTCTGCTTTCGGGTTTTTGTGACGTTTCAGAAATAGGTCTGTTACGAACTGCAAGACAACTGTGTGCTGCACTGCATGAAATTCGTCTCTTGAGTAGCTTTGATGATTATTTTTTCTGCATTTCTCCAATGAACCAAAATCTAACTACTAACTATTCAATAGAACAAAAATCTGTTCAGGTTTATACCTGGAAAGACGTTCATCTCTGAAAGGTGAGAGGTCAGCCTGTGGCTTCCCCAAACCCCAAGTGACCTGGGAGGTTGAGGCCCACTTTCCCAGAATGCCCCCCTCCCCCCAACCGTAAGCTGCAGATATACCCAGAGGTCAGCCTGTGACTCACAGACATGGAATGTGAGTGGGATCTCAGGGTGGGGGTGGGGGGTGCAGATTGGCCCGTAACTGTCCTGTGTTTCGTAACAATACGGTGGCTCCAGCCATCAGGGTTCTCTCTGTTTAATCAGATCATTACACCATTGGGTGTACAAAAGGCACTTGTGTATCAAAATCGATTGCCCTGATACGAGGAATTAGGAGGGATGTTTAACATGAAGTTTCGATCACTGATTTCTGAGAAGGAGTAAAGAGTTTCTCACAAAATATGCAAAAAGCGACATGTCCCAATTCCTTATTGTATTGCTTATACAGAAATGATTATTCAATGTGCAATATACAAGTATGTGCAATAATCACTTGTCAGTCCAGCACTTTACGTTATTGTTACTGTCTGTATCTTTATAATTTATCTCTTTTATAGTTTGACTATCTCAATACATTTTTATTTGTAATATATAGTTTACTTCTTCTGTATATTGTTTATGTTACTTCCTATTTGCATTGCATGGAGTTTGGAAGTTAACAGCGTAATCTTGTTCTGTGTAACACAATAACAATAAAACCTTTGAATCTTTCTATCATGTGGGTATTTCGTCTGCATTGTATGGCCGGGATCCAGGGGTGAATAACCGAAAGCTCACCCGCCAAACCAAGTTTCTTTGCATTTTAAAAACTGACCATAAAGTATCTCACGCAACAATTTGTACAGAAGCCTTAGCCAAACCGCACACGCACACACATACACACACACATAACAAAGAACAGTCATTTGAAGGTTCTGCAGTTTAATTTAAACATAGGTGCAGAATTCAGGTCCAGAAACTAGTGTTCAGTACCAGTTATGATCAGGATTATTGCTAATATAGGCTTCGTAGGTGAAAATTGGTCATTTCTGAGTAAAATATTTCAACATCATTTCAGACACAGAGCTGGTGACGTCTGACCGCAGACGCCGCAGTATGGTGGTGACGTCTGCCCGCAGACGCCGCAGTATGGTGGTGCTGTATGACGGCAGTATCGTCAGGCAGCTCAGTATTTCTGTTTCTAGCTTCTACAGAAATTCCCCCAGCTGGGTGGTCACTGAGGTCTTAACTGACGCATGGAGAATGTTCACGCAGGGTTGATTGGAATGAAAACATCACACGCGAAAAACCAAAAAGCACAGAAAATGGATTCTTCGGTGGTGGACTTTGGTTATATGGGATACCACAGCCCTTCCAATGTCTACCACACATTTAGAAAACTGATATTGGCTGCCAGGGTGTAGGAATGGTAGGTTGATGGACAGAAGGATTGAAGGAATGATTGTTGTCTGGCTCAGCATGGGACGTGGGAGACCTTATGTTTGTTCTGTGTAAAAATACCCAAGGCTTTCTTTTATTAGGGAGTGCATAAAGTCTTTGTTAAACAATGAACGACATAATCACGAGTCTCATGCAAAAACAAAGGGGGCTTTTACCAAAAGGAAGCGGATGGTTTGCTGTAAGTTTTAGACCACAGGGGTGGGGAAGGCCAACCTTGCTGGCCTGAAGGGAATAGGGAACAAAAACCAGCAAACACCCGCTCACCCCCAGGGTGAACCATGGAAAGTGCTTATTGTAAGCAAGCTTAGGAGAAGGAGAAATCAAAGTGTCCGTCCAGGAGAAGTGAATGTGAAACTCAGCCAGGACGACTAGCAGGAATTTCACAACACTTCACGGGCTGGCTCAGCTTCTGTTCGCTTTAAACTGTGAGCTCAGCCTGCAAGGTATAGACCAGTGTGCAGAATAAATACCTTTTTATGGCTTGGGAAGTAGGTGCGGTGCTCAGTGAGAAGAAGCAAACAAGCATAAATTTTCAAAGCAAGGTGCTGGATCGTTTTCCCCCTCAGGGGCTTGGACTGAGCATCCTTAACCACAGCAGACACCCAGCACAGCACAGCTCTGCGTGTCAATGTGGTTTGTCTGCAGCATATAAGGAGCTAATGTTGCATAAGTGAGCTTTACTACTGCTTTCAAATTGACTTGAAAATACACATTGTGGCCCAGAACTAGGCTCTGCACACTTGCTTACTTCATTCAACATCGATGTAAGAATCTCACACCCAGCTGGGACTCCACTACAAGGAGTGTAGCCATCGTCACTGCTGTCTGTGCAGAGCATCCATGTAAAATCAGATGTGGTGCTTGCAGTGAATCTGATTAGTATTTTACAATCCCGCTCTTATCTCAGTGGACTGTGAACAAATAGCAGCATGACTTTGATGCGTATCTTCAATAAAAAAATCATCCTAAAATATAGCCATCAAAGAGCTGTCTGTTTCATATAAACACAGACTCTCTTCAGCAAATAAGCCTTGCGTGGTTGAATGAAAGAACAGAGAATGCAGAAAGTCACATTGTAATTTATGTTTGAAAAACAACAAGACATACCTTTTACAAACAGTTAATCCCAAATCACTTGCCAAGTGCCATGTCAGTATTGACCGAGCAAACCCATTCAGCTGTAAACAGTAATGGTTCCCATAGGCAGACGGATGAGTGGAATCCTAAAACCAACGGCACTACACTTTATTTTAGAAATGAAGAAGACAGCTTCAGAAGGGTTTTTTTTAATTATCTGGAAACAAGTGCACAGGAATGTATCACCAGGACTGTCGCTGCCATTTTTCTGGTTTTCAGCTCTTTTCATGGATGCAGTCAAAAGTCGCTGTCGTCACATTCTGGCCTGCTGTGGGATCACATGACCTCTGGAGAGGCTTGTGAGACCCTCCGTGGTTGAGACTGATGATTTGGCCTGGGAGCCGTCAGTTAAACCCAGCAGCCTGGTCCTCACTCCCAGATCCTGGGCAGGTTCTCCAGGATCCGTCTGCGGTGAGCAGGGTTGGTCACTCCAGCTGCCCGCAGGTCCTGCTCTGTGATCTCACTGAAAAATAGGGAAAGTGTTACTTGCTATAGCTGTGGCCAGGGGTGGTTCTGGGCGGGTCTGGGAGGGCCAATGCCACTGAGACAACATCCATAGCCATCCCATGCCCCCCCTTAAATATGCATGCTACTTGGGTCTGAAATGTATTATTATTATTACTATTATTTACATTTATATATGGAGGCTAAAATTTGGGGATGGACAAGTTGTCTTTTGCTTCTTGGCAAGCTACTTGGCAATCTAGTGTAAGTAATACTTCTAAGTAATAGTCATGGGCAAATGCATCTGGCCCCCCTAACAGAACACGGGGGCCCAGTCTGTGCCCCCCAGTTGAAATGGTCTAGAGCCTCCATTAACTGTGGGGACCCAAGGTCTGCTTTATATAAAAAAAGCATTCAAATAAATATCTTCTCATACATGAACAAGCGATGGCAAAAAATTTTATATTTAAAGTGTATGGAACCTGTTGCTACCTGTGCTCTTTCCTGCCTCACCTGAAGTAAACCAGGTCATCCCAGCCACTGAGACTGAGCCCCAGGGTGTAGCGCTGAAGTCCCAGGCTGCTCAGAAGCTCCCACACGGATCCCGGAGCAACACGCAGTACCGGTGCCTGCAGACAGGTCGGTGATAAATAGCTACAATAAACATCCTTGACGACGGTCATACTTTAAGACCATCAGTTGCTATAATCTACCAACCTCTTTCTCTGAAACAGTGCTGAGCTTGTAGCCCAGATTCCTCTGCTGGGCTCTTGGAATGGCTGTGGGGCTTTTGTGGTCTACAGGCAAGAAGTCCATCTCACTGAGTGACTTGGCGATCTGCAAGGCTGTCAGAGAGTGGTCCCCTGGGGGGTCTGGCTGGGGTCCAACCGCCCAGGATGCCGCTTCCCTGTGGGGCACCCTGGTGGAGGAATAGGGGTAGAGTGCTGGAGTCTTATGCATGCCAGATGGGTGATCCAGGCTCAGCCGGGGGCTGGTTCTCCGGGGCAGATTCCTGTATGCCCAGGGCATCTCCCTCATCACAGCTGAACGGTTCCAGTACAAGTTCCTTTGTACAGCAGGGGACCGTGGCTGCAATACCACATCATCCCTGTAGGAGAAGCCTTCTGGGGATTGTGAAGTGCTGTTCAGAGACAGCCTTGTGGAGGGGTTCCCCGACCCCCTGTCCTGGGCTGGAAATAGCTGGTAGGAGGTCGGAGCCTCACCAGACGGCCGACAGTGGGGAAGGCATCCTGGAATTTCGATCTCCGTAAAGTCAGACCTGCGGGTGGACTTCCCCTGCTGATTTTGGTTCGGGGACACCTTGGGAAGCTGCAAGACAGAGTCCCTGTCCCATACCACCCGGGGGTCCTGCTTCGGGGTGGGGTCCTCCGTCACGAAACGTTGAATGGGCATCCCCTCAAAGATGAAGTATGCAGGGTTGGTGTAGCTGTTTGGCACTGATGCCGGAGGAGCTTGGGCAGGCTGAGCTGGCACTGGTGTAGATGGTCTAGCTGGGGACCTGAAGGAGGCCAGATGAGGCTAAATGCAGCCTTTAGTGGCTGAGCTAACATCATCACAACCATTAGCTGAGTCATTAGTAGGAAGGATTCAAAACTCAAGAACTTTATTCAGTTTGCAGCAGGTGCATTGAATGCTTAGTCATTCTATTTCATTCAATAATAAAAATCTAAAGGCAATTCAAGACAGTGTCAAACTACATGTTGATGCAGTTTGGGCTGATCAAGGCAATAACAGATCAATAAAATGCATGTGCCGAGGATATGACTGTTATGTTTACCAATCCTTAAAGCATGGTATTCTCACCGTGCAGAAGGGCCACCAGTCACTGGGTGGGATGAGCTACCTCTAGCCAAGCCGCTCTCGTCTTTCTCAAAGCAGAACCACTCTGAAAATGACAGGCATGACACCGGCTCTCAGGCAGAATTTTCTCAGGACTCTGCAATGCTGCCTGCTTACCATCTCCGTGGTGTCACTAGACAGCCAAAGAGATGCCCTTAGCGTATGACCTGGAAGCAGCTCAGGATGCATCTGCATGCGGTCCGCCAAAGGGGAAGTAGAACAGGAAATCTTGAGAAACTTGGCGAGGAACTAGACAACACTAGCAAGAACGCGAGAAGGGGGGGTTTGCCCACCGTAGGTCCGTTCTCGCCTCTGTCGTCGGTCTTTGGGCACGTGGACTCGTACTCTGCCCCGAAGGGAACCCATCTCCTCACCACGGTGGGTCAGGAACGTCTCAAACGCCTCCGCTGTAGAGCTCAGGAGGCTTCGGAGGGCTACACAGCATTCACCTGCAGGAAAAGCCATGCAATAGGGGTAAGAAAGTCAAGAACCCCAACAGCCACAGAGAATTCACATCTGCAACGAAGCACAAGAATCAGACAGCAGGAGCTGGAGGAAGTGGAGACTAACCATAGGATTCGAGACCATCACATGACTTAATTGACAATAGCAGGTGCTGGTCCTGAAGATGCTCCATGTCTGAGAAGACAGGAAAGAGCTGATGGAGAGAGAGAGAGAGAAAGAGAAGGAAATAATAAATAACATGGAGGTAAACATATCATGCCATTTCTATCCTTCAGCCAACACAAAATTCATAGTTAGCATTGAAGATCTATCGTGATATAACCAAAAAACCTTCGGCAGCTGTCTGGAAGACCAGCCCAGTTTGAGGAAGCCCGGTACTTCACAGATCTGGGAATCATTCTCGCTGGAACGCCGGAATTCTGTGGAAAGACACGAGCCCAATGATTCAACCTGGCAATGTTGGCAAAGACTCAACTTTAAAACTGAATGTTTGGCGAGAATTAAGTCTAAACAGAGATCAGAAAGAGTGTCAGAGCACCTTCCAGGCAGTAGGAGTGAAACTCCAAGGAGAATTTGGCCTTGCTGGCTGTCTTGACGATGACCTCCACGCCGTCCAGGTCTATATATGCCCTCTCACTTGGCCCTGTGTCTGTTTGCAGCAGAAACATTAAACACACATAGGTTCTATGAACTATGACTTTTGAC
Organism: Stomatorhinus walkeri; assembly: GCA_026784285.1. Classification (NCBI taxonomy): domain Eukaryota; kingdom Metazoa; phylum Chordata; class Actinopteri; order Osteoglossiformes; family Mormyridae; genus Stomatorhinus; species Stomatorhinus walkeri. The sequence continues at coordinate 26,535,869 of JAODUD010000002.1, forward strand.
CATTGCTCAGATGTTGGGAATAAGTGTGAGTAACAAGACAGAATAAGGCATGTAAACATGCAAGAACATCGTGAAGAAAGATGTGTTGTGAGCAGGTCAAAAGTGGTTAGTAACCCTAACCCTAACCCTAACCCTAACC
>JAODUD010000002.1:26563152-26574609 GCA_026784285.1 Stomatorhinus walkeri
CTTAAGGCCTAAAACATAACGGACCCAATATGCCTCCCTTCCTGGGCCTACTAATGTCCAATTTTACTTCCACAACCCATTTGGGGCTCTCCACAATGATAAGATTAGCTTCTAAAGGCAAGGACACGTCTAAGTGTTCTTTGACAAGACTTGGACTTTACTTAGACCTAACAAACTTGATGGGACCATATTAAAAACAACCAGTCAGTCCATTTCAAAGGTCACAAAGTGTGGAGAACAGTGACCACAAGAAAGGGAGAAAGACAAGGTGCGAATGACATAAAAGCAGCTTAACCAAGGGTATAGGCTTCATATTAACACTGGGGGGCAGGGGTGTGACATCACATCGCATTATAGGGCGATTCTGTAGTCATGTTAAATACAATCCATATTTGTGAACTATTACTGTTACAATTATAATATATTAAGTGAAAATCTTTCCATTTTCACTGATATTCATCTTCATTAAAATGACAGATTAAGTGTGGTAATTTTCCACATTATATATTTGCATGAATTATTAAAATTATGCACAAATCACGAGACTTCTCCACGACTGTCAGTCTGTGGAAAAATGACCTCACTTCTGGCTCCACTATAATGCCCCTGTCACTGTCCTGCACCCTGTCTTCTCTTACAAACCCGAAAAGAATCATTACCACAAACAACACACATAAAATAGCAAGTAGGAGATCTTCTCCTAGAGACCCATAAATATAAATATAGAGGATTTACTGAATCTCTTAGTGATAAATGGGACTTTCTGCCAGCACTGTTAATGGATGGAATGATTCTGAGTTTCTAGTAACTGAGTAACTTTATGGCGTTTGTGCTTGTACATGCCAGGTCTGGCCCCGTTTTTTAATAGACATCTTATTCATTCTTATGCCCTGACAGCAAACACAGTGGGATGAGAATTTTGACTGACACAAAGGCTATTTATCACTGCGATATTATGCTATTTGTGCTGTTGTTACAGCAGGGCATGACAACAGAGGGACAATCCACATGGCGACTTTCAAAAGGGGTTTTGTTAACCCATATGGAACAGAAAGGGAGAAGCAGAAAACAAAGAAACCACAAGGGGTCAAAACAAGTAGTCAGGAGCAAGAACTAAACTAACAAACAATGTAAACTTACACAAAAAGAGACAACTAAGACGAGGAACAGAACAAAGGCAAGGACTTAAATAAACTGATAATGAAGGACAGATAAGAACCAAAACCAATTAGCCAATCACTAAGGACTCAGGGTGACAAGGCACAGCTGGGGTATGTTTACAATCAAAGGTCCAAACTGCTTATCCTTCTGGGTTGCCTATCGGAGAAGCTATGGACACAAGGCAGGAAACTACCCAGGATGGGGCAGGGGGGGCAGCCCATCGCAGGGCACACTCACACACCATTCACTCACACTTGCACAGATATGGGCAATTTAGTAACTCCAATTAGTCTCAGCGTGTCTTTGGACTGTGGGGGGGAAACCGGAGTACCCGGAGGAAACCCCACGACGACACAGGGAGAACATGCAAACTCCACACACATGGAATGTAGGTGGAGACTCAAACCCTGGTCCTAGGGGTGCAAGGCAACAGTGCACTGCACCACCATGCCGCCCCCTCAGAGGTCCAAATACCAAGGAAAATTAAAACAAAGAAAACTAAACATACTACAAACGGGGAACGGAGAGCAAAAACAAAGGACTGTAACTGAAATACACAAACACATAATAAACCAAGAAAACACAAAAAAAGGTTAAATAACAGCTAGCTGCCCACAATGAAAGGGGAGTCTGGACAACAGCTAACTACTTAGCCTGTTAAGCCACAAGGCGGCCAGGAAAACTGCGAAACACTAAGAGTGAAAGATCTGGGACAAGTCAGCGCCACCTGCTGGCCAAACAGGAAACATACATAACAAAGAGGCAGGACGGACTGATACTGAACTCTATGCTATTAACTAACCAAGTTAGCTCCAGCACAATCAAATACGAGAATCTTTATAAAAACTGTTCGACACGAGGCGATTAAATTCCACCATTTTCACATAATCTTTTATGGGTTAACTGTTGGTTATGATATGAGGTCTTCAACAAGTTAAGTTTAAAAAGCCACAATGTGCTTTTCCGCCTACCACTCTCTACGTGTAATGTCTCCAGGGGCCAAATTTGGTCAGCTGGTTGGAGTGAAATTTTCAGTTCAAGGGAAGTATGCACACACATGCACACACATGCACACACATGCACACACTTTTACAAGTCTGTGTCACAGTTTCATGACCGTGTAGATAGTCTGTAAGGTTTCCAAACTACCCCAAAGCATCTGACATAGCTAATTTTAGGTTTATTAAGAAATAATGCAGATTTGCTGTAAGATTTCTTGTTTGAGTATGAGAGTCTGAACGCGTAGGTGTCATGCCAGATGCGTGAGAGTCTTTTTGCCTGCAGGTCTGGCTTTGGAAACGCACCCTTGAGCAGAAATTTTGACTAAACCATTTTAATGGAGGGTTAGGGGTTCTCTTAGTGATAACTGTCAGAAAAAAACTTTAAATTATGTGTAAATTTATCATATATATATTTTTAATAAACCAAGCATTATTTTATATATGATGTTATTGAAGGGGATACCCCCACATCTCAGTTTTGGGGGGGTGTCCACAAGTCCCATCCTAAATCTACACCTAGGAGTATAACAACATATTGCCAAGAATATATGATTAAAAATACATACAACTGTAAAGACCCAAGTTTCACTGACCCAACCCAGCGCAGCACCCCCTCTGGTTCTCTTTCACTGTTAGGGCTGCACTGTCTGCGTTAGAGACACCCCCAGACACGGCCTTGTCTTTACAGTGTTATTATGGTCTGTGTATGGCAGTCCGGGCCTCCCTTCAGGACTGAAAATATGAGGAATGTTCTGCTCTGTGCTCATTTTTCTCCAGCTGGACCATGAACTGTTACCATGGTGATGTTCTGAGTAGTGAGTGGCTGTTTTCATGTATTTTTGTGTTCATACTAATTGGACACTTTGTGCTTAGTGGCATGGTTTAGACTTTCTCTTTTCCAGCAGTTCAGTGTGTGGAGAGATCGTCACCCTTCTCCGTCTGCCTGTTGTTGCGGTCCATTGTTTACCCAAGAAGTTGTCTGTGGTCAGGATTCGCTTTACCACCAGGCCTAGAAAAGTCATGGGGTGCATAATGGAGGCCCTTCCCCTTTGAAAACATACCGCCCCCCCCACCACCTCTCTAAATTGGACCACTCATATAATTAATTAATTTCACTCATATAACACGGGCTCCGGTCCAAAACACAATTTAGTCTGAACTATATGATTGTAAATTTTATCATAAGGAAAACCCCCCTCCCCCCGCAGCTGGCAATTTTTATTTTGGAGAACCCCCACCCAAGCACTAACTCTCTTGACCCCCCACTAATTCCCTTGAAATATTTTTACATCTACATCACTGATTATAATACATGCCTCCACAATGAACCAGCAGCTAAATTCCTCTCTCTCTCTTCCCCTTTCTCTTTTTTCTCTCTATTTCTCACTTCTTCTGTCCCCCCCCCATTTTTTCCTTGGTTCTCTCTGTCTCCCTCTCCTTCTGTCTTTCCACTGCTGCAGAAACAGCTGCAGCTTCATCATTCGTAAGATCCAATATACCCCAAGCCAGACCAGCGCGGGACCCAGGGCCAGCATCAATAAGCGGTTCCTGATGTGCACCAAGGCCATGTTCCTGGAAGCGTCTCTGGATAAGGAGGTACATCATCCTGCCTGATGGCCCTGCAGACACTCCTTAACATTAGATGAAGATTAGGGGACCTTGTGTTCCATTAGATTAGGGGACCTTGTGTTCCATTAGATTAGGGGACCTTGTGTTCCATTAGATTAGGGGACTTTGTGTTCTGACTTCCGCGCAGTTCCCGGCTCTAGCAGGCTAACGCCACGGAGGAACGACCTCCCAAATGCTCATTAGTGAATTGAGCCCTCGATGGCAATGACAGCACACTGCACACAGACTACTTCAGGTGTTAGAGATTGAAAGACATTCAAAAAAGTCCCTTAATGGGACTACTGGTTTACAGAAATCATCCAGGCTTCCTGTGTCTTCATAATAGCAGTGAGTGCAGGTTTCCTGTGTCCAACAATACCAGGTCTACTGCCATGGTGAGCCAATCTCCATCAAAGTGAAAATCGACAACAACACCGGCAAGGTAGTGAAGAAAATCAAAATAACCAGTGAGTATGAAATGGTGAAAGATCCAGGTGAAGGAGCATAAAGATCAATGTTTCTGTACCAGAATGAATGGAAATCTGTTCAATAATACAACACAAGTCAAAGGTTTTTGCACATCACAGATTTTTACCACATTTACATTTATTTCATAAACTGCAGATTTTTTTATTCTCGTTAAGCACTGGAAAGTTGAATCAACAAGTATAATATAAGTCAAATATAAGTCAAATAAAAGTTTATATCATAGAAAGAGTATGTAACAGTGCATGTCTGACATCGTTTTGGTTGTGTGGTGATGACAGTCAAATTCTAGGCTGTCCTTTAACTTTAAATGCAGTAGTTAACTGTTTCATCCCATAAAACACAGCATTATTTAACGTGCCTTGTAGAAAGAATCCCTCAAATTTTCTCTGCCATTATCACTGCTAGAGAAGGTTGCTTTGATGAATCAAAGGTATGACATTTTCTTGCTAAAAATGTACTCAGATGGTGAACATGCTGTAAATTTATATGTTAGCAAAGAATGTTGAGTATATTTTAAGGAAATGTTAAGGAAATGTTTAGTTAATGTTAGGTGAGTAAAATGCACATGAATCTCAGTGTGTGCAAAGCTTTTGACTGGTAGTGTTAATGATTTTCTTATACCTTAACTCTAAAACCTAAATCCTAAAGTGAAGCTAAGTGAGGCATAAATTAAATAAATCTGTTATGTGCCTTAATTTAGCGCAGGACCTGTAAGTGTGTTAATTCCATTCATTGCTCATAAATTTGAAAACTGGCTGGTGAACATGATTACTGTTACATTTTTACCATTACAAGCAGGTCTTGACTGACGTAAGTCAGTTCCACAAACAAGTCAATTTTTACTTCCTCATACCATTCAGCACATCTTATAGAAATGAAAAAATAACATGTAAATTTACGTTGAGGCGTGTGTGGTCCTTTTGCGTAAAGTGTGTGACTCTCAAACTTTTTTTGCAAGAGAAACCTGCATACTTCAAAAGCACACCATATATATTTACTCATGCGTGTAAACATGCATGTGTGTTCAGCTGTGAACATGACATGCCGTTTTCTCTGTCAATACAGTCGATCAGACCACAGATGTCGTGCTGTACTCCACAGACAAATACACCACATCGATCCTGTATGAGGAATTTGCGTAAGTGGCATCCAAATAATTCTGGAGAACGTTATGGGGGCGGGGCTTCCACTGCGGGAATCAAAAACCAAAAAAAAAAACATCGATCAACCACAGGGCATCCTTAAACCACAAGCCATATGAGTCAGAAAGCATGTCACAAGGTGGGGAACGCCCTAGGTATGATGGCATTCCATTAAAGGTCACATACATATAGAAATGTTTTAGTCATTTAGAGACATACACCTGACTGTCTTCCTGTCTTTTAATTGACTCCACAGTGGGGGGGGGGGGGGCTGTGAGGATTTGGCCCCAGAATTATAAGTCCATTTCATAAGCTTGACCTGCCTACCCTGTCTGAGGGAAAATGGAACATTCATAGTTATTAAATCTGTTATGTATATTTATCTATCAGCAGCCCCCCCCAGGCCCCTTAGCTGATCCTGTGGGTCACCCACCAATTTGATTAGAATTAGTTCATTCTTAGCAGACGCTAAAAAGCAAGGTTAGCAAGGTTGTTGGAGCAACTGGGGTTTAAGGGCCCTGCTCAAGGGCCCAACAGTGAAATTGCTCTGCAGACTCTAAGATCTGAACCAGCAACCTGCTGACCCACAAGCTGCCCCCCCCCCCCCCACACACACACACATAATTCAAAGCTGGAGCAGAGCCTGGAATTAAAATAAAATGCCTTTTGTCACAGAGACCAAGTCCACGGCAACACAACTTTCGAGAAGGTTTATCAAGTAACTCCTCTTCTGGGCAACAACAAAGACAAATTTGGCTTGGCCCTAGATGGCAAACTGAAGGACGAGGACACCAACCTGGCCTCTACCACGCTGTGAGACACTCGCCTTTCATACCCTCAGATACAAATGAACTGAATTCCAGTTAAAAAGGATTTTGTTTATTGTGAGTTCTGTTCTAACGTCACTGCATGCTCTTGGAGGGAGTGACACACAAGAATGAAATGTTCACCTTCATGCCTCTCTGCTCCTCTCACAGCCAACGGCCTGGCATGGATAAAGAGATCCTAGGAATTCTGGTGTCCTACAAAATCAAGACCATCCTCATGGTGTCTCGAGGCGGGTGAGTAACACATTCAGAAATACCTGAAATAACGAACGCTTACTGACAAACCTCCATCTCATGGTCTTGTCGTGATGTACAGTCTGTGGGGGTCCTTCCCTAAACACACTTTTCTGTCGTTTTATATCTGCAGCCTCTTGGGAGACCTCACAGTAAGGTAAAACATAGTGTTCGTCACAAAGCACACAATGGCCAATCAGCTGTGTGAAAATCAGGACACAAGTATGTTGTTGAGCTCACATGGTATTACACCAATATGATGTCACATGACATTATAGTCACATGGTTTTACATTCATCTAATGTTATGGTCACATGGTGTTACGCTTATATTACATTATGGTTATATGGTATTGCACTCATATGGCATATGGTCTTACACTAACCTAGAGTTCAACTGGTGTTACACTCGACCGGTGTTGCTGTCACCAGGTGCTGGGCTCACAGGTTCTATCTTCTTTGTCCAATCAGAGATGTGAGTGTGGAGCTACCCCTTGTCCTGATGTCCCCCAAACCAGCAGGTGAGAATCTCTCTTGTGAAAATCAGGGTACCTGAGCATAGATGTGCTTTCAACTGAATAAACATAATGTATTTGAAATAAAGTATATATCGAATGAGAAATACTGTGTTAGTGTAGCACAATAGCACTGAGTGCAGAGTGTTCTTTTTCATTCAGGCTAAAAGTGTTTCTGTTTTGTTGTTGTGCTGATGCTTTTTGTCTGCTCCAGAGCTATTGCTAGTGGTTACCATGTGCTCTCCCTCTCTTTCACTGCCGATCACTGCATGCAGATATGTAAGTAAAAAACCCATATATGGCAAAGCTGTCACGCCAACGATGAAGACATTGACGACACAAAGCATCAGGATATTAGCACACCTGACGGTCATATAACATAGCATGATTTGGCATCTTAAATCGTAATGATATGAAGAGTATTTTATAAAGAGCAAAGGGGACTGCAGAAGACATCGCCGCCCCCTCCTGTGTGAGCCTTACATGAGATGGGGGGAGCTGGAGTGTGGCCATCTTCACTCGAACCTTCAGGCATGGAGAGCTTAGAAGATTGAAGACAACAGATGGAGAAATGAACATAAAACTGCAGAAGCAAAAGAAGAGCCAGACACCAAGTGGACAGGCGGGATGCCAGGCAGTGCTGAGAAATGAAAGCAGCCACACACCCTAAGGCAGGGTTGCCAATGTATGAGTTACAAACCTAAAATTAGCGACATCAAAAGTATTGGGGTCATTGACAAATCCTACAGACTGTTTTCAAGGTAATAAAACTGTTATATGCATGTAAATGCGTGTGCATGTGTCTGCAGATATGTTTCGAACTGAAAATCTCACACTAACCAGCTGACCAAAGTCGGTAAACGTGCAAAGGCAGAATGTAACCAAGCCACATCTGTTACTGTCATCTTCACATGACAGATACAAACAGCCAGCACTGTTTCCTGTACGGCAGGCGGCAAGCTGCAGTCCGGTAGGGCCAGTTTCTCCAGAGCTGTTCAGACACTGAGTGTTGATTTTCTAGACTGAAACTCAACATGAACAGCAGGGCACCTTGTAAATATGCCTTGTACATCTATGAATCACATGTTAAATAACTGTGTTGTGGATTTAAAACAAAATGATATCATAAAATCTACAATCATTTTATGTTGTAGAAATATAATGATCACAGATGAGCCAATGTCTGGCTTCCTTTTGATTTCTTAGACTATTAGTCAAACTGAGGTATCTATCCTCTTTTTCTTTACTCGGGAGTGCATAAAGGGGTACATGATGTACGGCTGCCGGAAACAAAAAAGTCAGGAACGAGGAATAGCCGCCCCTTTTACGTGTTACGTCACACGCCATGAAATCATCCTTTTATTACCCCGCCCCATGCCCCGCCCCGCCTCCAGTGCCACCCCTTATTCAAGGTGACGTGATGCTTTACGGGTTCCCATCGCTCCCTATCTCCGCTCCTCCGGCGTCTTACTGACTGTCTCTGCACACCACTCTCACCCTCGATTAGCTGCCAACCAGCTCTAACGGACTAGTAAAGATGACCAGCGGCGTTGGCGGAGGGGAGCTCGGCAGCCCCCTGCGGAAATTCAAGCTGGTCTTCCTGGGCGAGCAGAGCGGTAAGTGGCCTGGGGATGCCGACCGGATGCGACAAGTCCCGCAGCACCGCGGAAAACATCCGCAAGCCGCTGCTGTGCCTTGCGAGGGCGCCCCCACACGGCGCTGAATGCGGGCGTCGGTGCAGCTGAGAGGCGCTTCCTCGCTAAACTAACTGGCTTTGATTGTTATTAACGGTCCAGTGACTGTACCGGAGATGCCAGTACGGTACACTACACATTTTCAGCAATTCCGGTCACACCGGTCGAGTGAAGCACCTATGTGCTGAATGCGTGTAAAACAGTTATAATAATAGATCATAAAGGTGCATAAACGTATATCCAATGCAGGGCGACGGTGAACCTATAGTATTTCCCAGGAACACCCAGGACAAGATGCTAGATTACGATGTCATTGGAAGCTCACGTGTAATGTACTGCATATGAGAGATGCTCTGTCCATGTAGGGTCAACCAGGAATTAGAAACAATCCCTGATTTAAGTCTAAAATTTCAGGGCCTGCCTCCAAGTAACATGTTTTGAGTGCAGCAATCTCATGTCCCACAGAACCATAAATAGGGGGCTTGATAACGAGGCCAAACCACAGTGACAGTCAGCAATGATAGTAACTCCAAACAGTTAGATCCAAGCGTGGATGGATTAACTTGAGGTACCCCGTGTCTGAAAAAATAGGTGGACTTTGCCAAGTGACTCAAGTCAGTTAAATTGATTTAATGAATTGATTTTTCTGTAAATAGGTTACAAATTAAAGAGAATGTCCATGAAATGTTTCTGGGAAGCAGAGAATGTGGGAGGTCACTGTCATAATTACATAGTTGCCATAGTTAATAAGATGCATGTCTCCTGTGCTAGACAGTTACCTCAGCCATTCGTCAATGGTCTGTTCAGATGCACTTGATCACCTCTGATCTCCTTGCAGTGGGGAAGACCTCTCTGATCACCAGGTTTATGTACGACAGCTTTGACAACACATATCAGGTAACTACGGCCAGTGTCATCCCTGTCGCTTTGTGGACTGAGCCCCCGTGGAGCCGTCTCTCAGAAGTTGCACTAATCCTGGGTCTCTGTCTCCTCTTGCACTACAGGCCACCATTGGTATAGACTTCCTCTCCAAAACCATGTATCTGGAGGACCGTACGGTACGGCTACTTTTTTCTGTATATTTTTGACCTGTACGGTCACTCTTCTTTCAAAGTCATCGTCACCCTCGCGTTTCCTTATCTTTAGCTGTGCTGTCTCTTGATTTGTTTCTGCGTTTTGTTGTCTCTCGGCTGTAATGTCCATTTCTTATTCCCCGTTTTAAGTTTGTCCCTTGTCCCTCATGTCCCTCATCTGCCCCATATGGTACAGTCCATGAACTGCTGGCCAGCAAGTAGGCAATGAGACCCCCTTGTGTTGACACCGGGGTTCCCATCCCTTGGTGCCCCTTAGCTGTCCCCCAAGGAGTCAAAGACGAGTCAAAGCATCTTTTGTTCTCAACCACAGGTATATGATGCATGGAGTCAAACACTGAACCGAAATATTGTTTTCGTTGGTCATAGTGGAAATGAGAAAGTGATAGAGTATAAATATTCAGACCTATTTACATAATATAAACATGACATTTTAAGACATGGATAAAAGAAATACAGTTTCCCACCTAATAGGTCCGGAAAGATGCAAATTTGGCTTGGACGTTTGCCATCGAAGCAGAACGTGCAATACATAAATAGATGTAATTTCGGAGTTCTGAGTCTGTAGCTAGTTGCCCTTTGTGGTGTTTGTGTCAGGAGGGACAGGAGTGGTTTCATTTCCACAATTTATGTAAGGCGCAGTGTCCGCTGTAAGCGTGAGCAAGGCGAACCGTATGTCTGTACGAGACACATGCTGGATTGTATAAGTCGTGTCCCAGGGCCTGTTTAGAGAGGCTGAGGCTGACAGAGTGCCAGCCTTCACGGAAATCCCCGCAGGTCTGTAGTGAGGAAGCTGATTTCCTGTTGCCACTCTTTAGCTTCTCCCCTGCCTCCATAATCCTATCCATGCCTTTCAGGTGCGGCTCCAGCTGTGGGACACGGCCGGCCAGGAGCGTTTCCGCAGCCTCATCCCCAGCTACATCCGGGACTCTACCATCGCCGTGGTGGTCTATGACATCACCAGTGAGTTGGGGATGAGGTCACAAGGTCACGGGGTCACCCTGGGCGTGCCTGGTGGCGTTCCAGTTGCTGTCACTGCTGGGTCACCCTCCACGCTTGTCCACCCAGACTCATGCCTATTAGTTGTGCTTTAATGCCCCCCCGGCACACCTGCCTAACTGTATTTCATTAAGAAACATGAGGGTGTGTCTCTCCGCTACTGATCAAAGGTTAAAACACCCGTCCTATGGAGAGACGAGTTTGCTTGGCTGGAATCTTGAATCGGACCATTTCTTTCCTCCAGACCTCAATTCCTTCCAGCAGACCTCCAAGTGGATTGATGACGTCAGAACGGAGAGGGGCAGTGACGTCATCATCATGCTGGTTGGGAATAAGACCGACCTGGCAGACAAGAGGTGGGGGGGTCTGCTTCTGCATTCTGTGAGAGTGTCTACAGGGAAGTTCAGTCCCACTGCTGGTCCTCCCCCTTGTCCTGGTGCCCCCCCCTGCCCCGTCCTGCTTCACACACCACCACTCCATTTAAACATCCTTTTCAGTACGTTAGTCACTCACATTCATTCAGCTTTATTTTCATTTTTTATTTTGTAGACCTTTCTGCATTTAGTCATATTGTTTGAAAGTTTTGATTTTTTCCACATCTTCTCTCTTCCGCTTTTTTAAAATACCATCCATGACACCACCACCCCCCCCCCACACCCGCCCCCCGCCCCGGCGGACCCTGGCAGAGGGGTGTCGG
>JAODUD010000002.1:26576024-26586574 GCA_026784285.1 Stomatorhinus walkeri
TACTTAGCGTTAGCATTTTTCCCTTTGAAATGAATGAGCGGTCCCCATAAGGATATGTTTACCCTACATGTGCGTGCCTACGTGTGCGCATGCGCACGTGTGCACACACCAATCCTGTGTGTACCCCTGGCATCAACTCTAGGCTTCCTGCATCCCTGACCAGGTTAAGTGGTTAAAAGTTGGATTAATGGATGGATGGAGACCATGGACATTTTCATCCATCCATTTTCTATTCCCTCTTGTCCTGCTCAGGGTCACAGGGATCTGGGGTGTATCCAAGGAGGCACCAATCGCAGGGCATGCACACATTCATACCTAGGCAACTCCAACTCCCCTTAGCATGGCTTTGGACTGTGAGAAACTCCATGAGAACATGGAGAGAACTTGCACACTCTGCACAGGTGGGGATGGAGCAGAGACTGAAACCCCATCAACAGTGCTAACCACTGAGCCACGGCACCACGCCAACATAGACACGTGAAAAGGTATATTGTATTAAAAATGGCTCTGGGTAATGTTGAATAATAATGAAGCAAAATAATCAGTTAACTATAGTTATTTGGTTAACTGTTTGTAAGCTACTGTGTTGTGTAGGTATTGCTCCTTAATGTCCCACCTACAGTGATTGATATCAAACTGGAGAAGACCCCTGAGCAGCCAATCACAGAGGGCAGTTGTTCATGCTAATGCCCACCACACATCCTACCCAATCACCTTCCTCCCTCCCCCCCCAGGAGCTTGTCTCTCAGTGGATGACAAAGCTCCATTGGCCGGGGCCAATTTGAAGCCAACCGTTTCCTGTCGAGTCAGTGATTTTTGGAGCAATTGTGTGTGCAATTACTATTAAACATTTTAAATGCAAAAAGGTTATGGTGATGTTAGAGAGAGAGAAGAGACTCCACAAGATAGAGATATGGTGAGAGGTCCATGGCCTTTACTTGGTCTCGCAGCTGCTCTTACAAAACCATTTCCCTGTCTGCTTTTGTCTGCAGATTTGGCACTGTCTCACGTAATGTGGGGAAATCAGAAACGCATCGCTAGGGCCCAGCCTCACCGTATGTCCCAGTGCCCTAAGACTTTATCTAAGGCACGCTTCTAACCTGAGATGTCTTTTAGTGATTAATGTGTGATACACTATATTCAGGGTTAAATAGTTTCTTGCTTTTTAGTGGTTCATTTTATTACTGATTATAAATGAGTGTTTCCTTTATTCGCAGCTGTTACAGTTTGCCAGGCTCTGTACACCTGATTAAATTACCAAGACCGCTACTCTTGCCTGAGGTCCTCCACAGTCTGAACCATTTTAAACAGTTCAGTCCAAGCAGCCAGCCTGACTGCGAGAAGCGCAAACTGTATGCGAATACCTGATTTTCCAGACTATTACAGCTAAAGCTGTTTAAATTTCATGAATAATCTGGGAATGAGTCCGAGTAGTGAACCTATTGCTATTATGATCTGTGTATAGCAAATCCTCCCAACTCACACTACAGAAATGCTAAATAAGGTCCCCGTGTGTTGAGGTCCTGTCACCATGGCGATAAGATTCTTTGGCCTGTTTGTCCTTTGCCATCATATGCATGTGTTTCAGCAGAGGTGCTGATTGATTGCGTGAAGTTAGAAACAAGCCTGCTGGAGATGCTAACTCCTCTGTGTAAAGCGACACTTCTGTAAACCCGGCACAGACCGAACATTCAGCTTCATGGTGTCTGGAAGGGTTTGGTTCTGAAATATGTCTGTTGATGTTTAGTAATGTTTCTGTGAATAATGTGTTATCTCTAGTGAAACCAGGATTATTAATTAAAACATGCTACATATAAGATGAAATAAAGTTTCAACAAATGGCATCTGGCTCCAGTGCTCCTTCCATACGTTTCTGGTGTGTGTACTAACTCACCCTCATCTTCGCGTGATACTTTGTGTGACGTGGTTCTCAGGAGTCAGGATCAGCAGTTCTGCACTTTGTCCCAGAGCTCCGGTCCTCATTGGCACGGACGGGGCTGTTTGGCAGGGACGTGGCATTTCTTCACATGTCTAATTTTGTTAGAGAAATGTCTCCAGAGCTTTGATTACAAGGCTTGCTGCTTTAACAATACTTCTCGTTTTTTCCCCTTGCTGTATATCACTGTTGAGGAACGTGACACGTCAACTTTTTATACCAAACCGGGGTCTAGACTTTTCAACATGAATGTCATACCGGTTCTGCCAGGCCACCGCTATGTGAGGAAAATGCGGGTATTTCATGACTCAGGTTTCGCGCTTATGGGTATTATCGCGACTATCGGGCAGGAGAGTGTTTGTAACCCCCCAGCAGACACGCCTCGGTTTCGATCTTTACGGACCCTTTTGTGTTGGGAGACCTACCTGCCAGTTGCAGTACTCTGGAAATCGCCTAATATTTTCCAATAGACATTGTCTTTTGATGCGATAATAATTATATTTTTCATACCTGGGCATTTACACCTTTGTATTTACACAGTATTCCGAGGTGATGTTTAAGGCAAACAACATAAATCACAAGTTATCGCCACCCACATAAGAATTTCTCTAAATGATTATAATTCTATTATCTTTCGCCAAACAAATTAATCACGCTATCAGTTTTTCTTGACATTAAGAATCTTGCAGAGGGGATCATGCCGAGAAGCCGTGAAGCGAGCGCGTTTTGCGGCGCCCTGACGCGCAAGGTGTGTGGACACACCTCCGAAATCTGGAGGTATGATGCAGCCCATCCGGCAGCTTAGGAATGTCACAAACATCCAGTCTGTCTTGATATGCTAATCTGGGTGTATAACACTGATTTAGAAATATCTGTTAAAGCCGAGAGGGCTGGCAGTCGTGGCACAGACGCAGAGGAAACGAGACCTTTACTCTTTTATCTCCCGATCCCAGATTTTAACCAGACTGCTGTGGAAGCAGCCCAGCGAGCCGGGGCCATGTCGCGACAGAGCACGGTGATCCCAGACGAATCAGTCTTTGATGAGTTCAGAGCCCAATGCCTGTCCACAGAAAATTGGCTATGCAAATACAACAGCTGCGACATGGAGGTGTGGACGGAGATGGCGCCGGGGGACGGGAGCAGTGCATCCAAAGTGCACAAGATCAAGGTATGTGATTAATAACTTAGGTTGAAATATACTTCGACATCAACAGGTCTTTTATGAACACCGGAACGCTTAAAATGTTCAACTTATGTACGATTACAGGAGTTTGAAGTATTGTTAGCGTGTTACGGGGGGGGGCATATTTATTCCAGGAACCCGCTTCAGAGTTTATTCGGTCATGCAAGAAATCGGTCATTTTTTAAGAATAGGCTGCATTATAAATGTACATTTATAATAAGGAATAAAATATTGTTTCCGAACTTCGGGCGCTTGTTTTCTTCCCCAAATGAGCACAAACTGTATAAAATCATCTCCTTAAGCCTTTCACCTGCTTAATTTTGTACTGATAAGCCTATGCCCAAATGTTTAAATAAATCAACATTTTGAATGTATTTGGAAGTGTTTCTTTGCTTAAAAGTTTTGTATTTAAAACAGGCTATAGCCTTCGGACGTGCTGAAATGTTTATTCAAGGTGAATTAGTAGTCAGCTGAGTCATTCAACTCACCTGGGACAAAAGCTGGGTTGGGGCATAAAGTAAGAAGTAAATGGTTCTGATGAGGGTTTTGACGTCATCTCCTTGTCCTGCGTCCACCACAGTGCAGGAGAGTCATTACGGACGTTTCTGCGGCCACCATGTATGACGTTCTCCACGACTCGCAGTTCCGCGTAAAGTGGGATCCCACCATGCTGGAGAGTTTCGACATCGGCCGCCTGTCCGCCAACACCGACGTGGGATACTATTCCTGTGAGGCACTGCACACAGAGCTTTATTAAGACTAATGGCTATCATAGAGCTCAGCTTCTGGGTGTTTTATGGACACTTTGCAAAAATACTGTAGGAACTGAGTGGCTCTGACTCTCCGGCCATTCCGTTCCCGCTGTCTTGTCAGGGCTGTGCCCCAAGCCACTGAAAAATAGAGACGTGGTTACACTGCGATCCTGGAGAGTCAAAGATGACGAATATCTGATCATTAACTACAGCGTCAAGCACCCGGTAAGCAAGATCCTCCAGTTGTAAACCTAGATTTATGCAAAAAATATTCATGTACTGTTTACTGAGCTTTAACACAGAAAGACCCTTTAAGTAAATTTGCATCTTTTTATTTATTTGATGTTTTCGTTTATAGGCCTACTTATTACTAATATATTTTGGTTTATGTGTTTTTTACTATAAATTGTTCTGCATTGTATGATAAGTTTAATCTAACTTTAGTCAAATTTAACTTCCATAAGGCTCTATGGAACGGATTATTTATGTCAGTTGAAAACTGCCAGTAAAATATATCTAATTAAGAGATGTTTCTTCACATGGTATTGATTCTAGGAGGACAGCAATTACGTTCCCCTCAGAAGCCCATAAACTTGTATCTGTGACATCAACGTGTGGGTGTGACTGAGTTGCGGTTCTCTGGTGTTGTTCACAGAAGTACCCTCCTCGCAAGGACCTGGTACGCGCAGTCTCCATTATCACTGGCTACATGCTAAAGGTGACCGGGCCCAACAGCTGCATCTTCTTTTACCTGTCCCAGGGTGATCCAAAGGGTGAGAACAGCACCCCCCCCCCCATGCATACCTGACTGTGTTAGTGTTATCAGACTGCATTTCACCTGGTATGAAGATGTTTTTTTTCTAGGAATCACAGTATTAATTTATAACTGCATAGTTACTCTCAGGAGTGTAGCACGGACATGGAAACCCTGGCACATTCAGGGGCCCAGTACATTAAGGGGGCCCGGCACATTCAGGGCCCTGGCACATTCAGGTGCCCAGTACATTAAGAGGACCCGGCACGTTCAGGGCCCTGGTATATTCAGGGCCCCAGCACATTCAGGGGCTCTTGAATACGAAACATTATATAATGTAAGGGGGTCGGTGCCGCATAGTCTCTAGCTCTGGCCAGATTCTCCAGTCTGTGTCGGAATTTGGGGGATTGGATGCAAACCACCATGTTTATCATGCCTCTCTCTTTTATCCTTCTCTCCAGGTTCCATTCCAAAGTGGTTGGTAAACAAAGCCTCGCAAGTTCTGGCTCCTAAAGTAAGACATAGACTATATACCAACTTCCCATGCTGTACCATGAGGGCTGTCGGGAGAGGGGGGGGGGGGGCATGTTCATCGATTATTTTCTCTGTACGCAGCATTTAGTCTGTTTGAATATGGGCAATGTGATGAGTGACACCCCCAGCGTACATATTAACTTTTATCTGCCACATTTATCCAAAGCAACTTGCAGCACAGCAGTGGTTTTCAATCCTGTTCCTGATTTCCCCCTGGCAGAATGTTTTCATTCCAGTCCACACTGCATTCAACCTGCCGCATTCACCGTTAGCCTATTAAGGACCATATAAGCCTGATTAAGGTAGGGTTGGAATGAAAACATTCTGGCACATGGGAAGTTTCCAGCAATAGGATTGAGAACCACTGCAGTTCAGGGATTTCAACCCACAACACTTCTGTTGTTAGTGCAATTCTCTGCTTGCTGAGGTGCAATGAAATATTTGCATATTTAGTTCGGTTATGTGTAAAAGACCTGGTAGAGGAGGACGTGAGACTCAGCCACCGGACAGGTCCTGCAGGTTGTGTGTCACATGATGCACTGACGCGTCACATGACAGAAAGCTGCTGTCTCCTGCTCCATGTGCAACACTGAGATTTGCGCAAGAGGCCAGTAGGCGGGAAGGCAACAAAGTCCTGATCCATTCATGCCGAAGTCTAACACTGTTTTCCTCTGGGGCACGCGGTTAAATTACAGACTGTCTGGTATGACGGGACTCAGACAGGTAACAGGAAGACAAAGAAGAATAACAACGGCCGACATTTTAAAATGTTTTCTTAGGTGATTTAACAAAAGTGCATGTTCTACACCTCTTCATGTAGTTTCAGAAAATGGCCTCCCAATTTGCCGCCATGTCTGGTTTTGTTACAATTTACGGTTAAAGTTCAACATAAATTATAGCAAATGTTACATTAAAGAAACAGTTCACCATGTGTTTGCTGGTCGCTCAGCACCGTGGAACTGTTTCCAGTATGATTTTCTTTTGTATGAAGCATCAGGAGTTTGTCTGTACAATAATCAGCCATCATATTTACATTCCAGCGTCCTTGGCATCTTCGCTCCATCTCACTAATATCTTGGTGAAATCTCTCACCTTGATCCTCACCATACTCACACAAATTTTCAGGAAAGTAGTCAAGGTGCGAGTCTAGGAAATGCAACTTGATCTACATCCAAGATCTTGAAAATGACATTTCATATCCTTGACGTGAACCTCATAATCAGATGACTTCTTGTTTCTGAGAAATCCATCAACGATTATGGAATTCTTCCCAGGCTTGCCTCTCCACTGTCACCATTTTGGCTGCAAATACACTGTCCTTCAGTGACCTTCTTATCTGTGGTCCAACAAAAATTTCAGCCTTTAATTTAGCATCACTGATTTTTGGAAATTCACTGACTAGCTTATATAAGCTTCATCTTCCTTATCTAATGCTTTAACGAAGTTTAAGGTCGGCGTCAGTGGACATGCAGCAGCATACCTGTAAGTTTACATAACTGCAAGCTGTCAGTAAACCCTGCTGACTAGTATGTACAAAAAATGAGTCTATGACATGTTGCTGGTGATTTTATATGACTGGTATCACAATGACATCATTAGGTGTACGATGCATTGTATATGAATAAAGTCAATCACAGAAAAACCACACGTGCTGGAGCAAAACTAAATATACTAAAAATGTTTGTTTATGAAGGGTGTTTGGAAAATGTCATTTGATATTCACCAAATTTGATGTCGGCTAGTGTACATGGAAGTGCACAAGTAACCATCTCAGAATTGCCTTGAGAGGACCGGATGTCAATCTGAGGCACATTAGCAGAGAGTCAGCAGAGATTTAATTAACCTGATAATCCCAGTTTATCTTCCAAACTAGTATAAGGATTTGAGTTAATGTAGCTTTGTCTTTCCATGGAATTTTGGAGTGATATTGAGCCTGATGTAGGTATCTGAAAGACAGCATGATGAAATAGGAGAATTAGGTTTTCTAGCTCATACTGCATTATAAAGTCCATCCGTCTTATTCAGTAGAGAGTTCCTGGCCCTGATGGGTGGAAGAACTCTGTACAGGATTGTAGAGTGTGTGTATATTACACTGTGAGGACCAAATGTCCCCAAAATGTGATAAAAACCTTTGATAAAAACATTGTGGTTATTATTTATTGGTTCCCTCAAGGGGAAACTCAATTTTATTTTAAAAAATGTGACTGAAAAAAAAAAAGACAAAAATGTCAAAAGTCTTGTATTTTGTTTGGTTACTTATGGTTAAAGTTAGCGCTGGGTAGGGGTTATGGTTTGTATAACTGGGGTTAGAGTTTTTCCCTATAAAACTGACTGGACGGTCCCCACAAAGATATGAATAGAAACATACGTGTATGTCTGTGGGTGTCATCACAACGGTTCAATGCTAAATCACAGACATCAGCATTCCGTATAGGTTTAAGGTTTAAGGCACTGTACTTATCCAAAAAGATTAAGCGTCTGTTCTGAGATTGGTGTTACTTCCTTTATGTATAGGATATTATACTGTTTCCGTCATTGGGGGTGTGTTAGTTGAAACGCCCATGAATGAAAACTGAACATGGCTTCACAGTATTTCCCTTTGTCTCTGTCTCCCCCTGCAGGTGATGATGTGCCTGCACAAGGCAGGGCAATGTTACCTAGACTGGAAAGAGAACAACTCTCCAGAGAGGAAGCCTTGGCTGTACCCCGAGCAGAGCGAGTTACCCTGGATGGATCCAGCAGAATTGGTGATCCAGCGCAGGGAGTCACTGGAGAACGTGGACGAGAGCACATCACAGAATTTTCCGGGGGGCGAGAAGGCCGAGGACAGTAGCTGAGTGGGGGAGGCGGGGCCACCCCCTCGCCATCATGGGCCCAGATCACTTTCTGAGCCCAAACTGTAACTGTTATGGGATAATTCCCCCTCCAGGCTGCCCGCTGGAGTCACTGAGTTATGCAGTGTTTTGCACTCAGATGTCAGGCAGTATTCCTGTCTCTGTTTAAGTTCCTGTCAACATATTAACCAGATGGGTACAACTGCAAAGAAAAGATGTCTGCTTATATCTCGCAATGATCAGCCATGGCTCATTTGGTGCGTACCCATTTCAGCGCAACAAAACTTGGAGTTTTGTGATTTTATACGCAGTCATTGGCCTCCTTTGTCGCGGATGCAGAAATGAAGTATTTACACCGGCTCAGATCTTAGATTATGAATAAGATGCTGATGGTGGTAAAAACTGATCTGAAGCAAGTGAAGCTGCTCTTGGGAGGAAAACAGGACCGGTGCATCGATGAACTGCAGTCTGGGGGACACACTTTTCTTTTGTGAAGGGGGGGGGGGGTCTCTTGAAATCTGATGAGTCTGGGGCTCAGAATAGCCATCTGCATTGTTAAAATTATTCATTTGTATGTACTGTAACAACAGGCAATTTACTGTTTTGTTATTTTTATGAACTATGCAACTCCCATAAACTGTAAAGCCTTTGGTACAGAGAAAAGCCCAGTGAATCAAGGCGGAGCTTGAAGACTCTGTTAGCACCTAGACGGTAGAGCTTCTGAACCTGCTGTCAGACTTTAGACAGCTGTTGGACTGAGATGTCCTGCCGTACTGCTGGGACAAAGTACTGCCGCTTTTCCTGTGTGATTGTGTGACACAGCACTAGTGAATGTTAACACACAAACAACTATGTAGATGTTGTCATGATTCTTTCATTGAAAGAGGAAACCACTATATTTATTAACATACTCAATAAATGAACCCGAGTAAAATGTTCTTGTTATGCTGTTCAGAGTGTGTATGGCCACTGGTATCGCAACAAACAGATTATATTTATGATCCCAGCTGGTGCCTTACTCTCTATGGGAAATGAACACTAAGTTACATGGTTTCACAGGTTATCCCTTTGATTTAATTATTACAATAACGGAATGGAAAACAGACCCTTATTTTCTTTAAATAATAAAGAGAGAAACAGCCCCTGCTGTGCTACACACAGCTGCAGGAATCTGTACAAACCCTCCCTATAGACACTACACAACCTTAATGACAGTACTGTCCTCTTAAACATGCAGGAGCCTCTTTTGTCTCTTAGTCTGAATCTAATCTGCTCCCACTTCACAGGAGGTCCTTAAATTCCTGGTCCACCTTTACCTAATATCTTGACACAGCACAGTAGTGATGGCCAAATGAAACTTCATAAAATAATTGCTGTATTTTTTGACCCCACTAGATGGCGTCCTTGCTTTGGGACATGCTTTGAGCCTTTTTATGTACAGAGAGCGCCATCTAGTGGGGTCAGACAATTCAGCAAGTGGTTCGGGAAGCTTCATTTGTCCATCACAACAGCACAGCAAGCCCAGCTGCTACAGCAACACTAGCTGACCCTGCTCCATGATCCCCAAGCTTTCCTCACCTCACTGTGGATATAAACATCTGCTAAATAAATGTAATGGTTAATTCTTTCTTGTGTCTATACACATCGCTGCTCCTGCCCGTTAAATGTCGGTTAAGGTAGATGCAGTTGAGCTCGGTGCCAGTAGAGGGCAGCAGTAACAACATATAAAGTTCAGATAAATCAGAGGTCCAGAGTGTTTCTTTAAAAACACTTAATGAACTAAACGGGCACCTTAGCCCAGAGTTAGAAGATGTGGCTCTCTGCCACAGTGACAGCAAGCGCACAGTGTCCGTGTGTGACAGAAAACAAGGTCACTCCGACTCCATTGTGGCCAAGTAACCCCTTCCGCACATTGGCTGTCTAGTGGACAGTTCTCTCCTTCTGCCGCTGGTAGTCTGGCGGGGGGGAGGGTAAGGATTACTGATTAAAATCATTGCTGGAATACCTGCAGGCCGGTATCAAAAAGGAAGAAAACAAAATACTTACTGTAAGGGAAGAATCGCACTTTCATCTGGATTTCCCGTGCAGTCTTAAGAATCTCCACCGCCTGTTGAAGGAGCACAGCAATCACATTACGGAAGATCAAAGCAAAGCTACGGGTTGGGGTGGGGGGGGCTGCGGCAGGGGGCGGTGCTGCCCCTCTGGGTGTTGGAACCGCACGTCCGGGTGTTCCATGCCTGATGCCTGCTGCCCTGCATACATCCATGTCACACCACTCTTTCACATAGGGCCTTGGAGGGCGGGGGGAGCTGTGGAGGTCCTGGGTCGGCTGCTTCGGCAGCCCACAGCTGGACTGTGCGGCTCCCTTCCCCTCTATTTTAACTCCACTTTAGACACTTAGGGCTTGGGGGGGGTGGTGGGTGTCTTTTCCCCATATGCTCTCCCATACTTTTTAACGACACCTTAGTCCACACACATGTACACCATCAATGATCAAGGTGGATGCATCTGTGGGGCGCTGCCGGTCTCTGGGGGGGGGGGGGGGGGGTGCCTGCAC
>JAODUD010000002.1:26633324-26643619 GCA_026784285.1 Stomatorhinus walkeri
GGATGAGCTGATGGTAAAGGCACTATACCAGGATGAGCTGATGGTAAAGGCCCTATACCAGGATGAGCTGATGGTAAAGGCACTATACCAGGATGAGCTGATGTATTTGTGTTACATGCTCAGGGTGCAGGCAGGCTTCCGATCCGCCGTCTCTGATGTGTTATGTAGGCGTCTGCCCACTGATTGGCCCTGGCTGATCAGAGCCACCGACGCGTTTGGTGTTTTGTATATTATATAACATTAAAGGAACATGCCGGGTTCGCTCTGGAGACGGCGGTGCGCCCACGCAGACACACACACACAGTAGATACACTGTGGGGACTCTCCATTCATTTCTATGAGCAAATCCCCTAATCTTGACTACGATGACCCTAACCCCTACCCAGCCTTAACCTTAACCGTAGATAAGTATGAGACTACTAGCTTTTTTAGTTATTTTAGATTTTGATTGCATGCTGATTTTTATATTGTGGGTATCTGACTAAGGTCCCCACAAGCTAAATAGTAACAGGTTTTATCACATTGTGGAGACATTTGGTCGCCACAATGCAGTAAATCAAATCCATCCACCCACACACAGACACTTTGGATTAGATCATTATTCCCTGTTTAGCTGTATCTTATTCTTCTTTTTTTCACCCTGCACTGGGACGGGATGGTATATAGTATATATAGTAAGTGCATGATATATATGAACCGTTATGATTGGCTAATGATGAATGTACTTGGGATTAGTGTGTAACTAACACTTAGTTCTGTTTCATTAATACATTAAGTAAGAGTGTACTACTACATTATTTGTGCCCCCTCAGGTAAGGTGTTAGCGATGTTGATTCTGATTCTGAGTTTCTTTACGGTAGCTCTTCCAAGCCCCGCCTCCCAGCTTTGATTGGTGCTGACTAGAAGGATCTGTGTTATTGAAGCTTCACTCTCTTGGAACTTTTTTTTTTTTTAATTGCTCATGCTCAGCCTGCAAAGCTGCATAACTTACAGGAATAGAACCACAAGATAACGTAATTACTTTCCTGTGCATGTAATTAAGGGCACAGTCTGACACATACACACATTTGTAGTCATATTACATTTGGTCCCCACACTGTAATTTATACATAACCCCCCACATACACGCACACCCATACACTTCTTACTTACAAGAGGCATTACTGTATTATAAATGAAGTATTATTTTAATGTTTTAGCATTGTTCTCCTCATTTCCTTCCCCTAAACCCGGTAACCCTGCTAATCGTGGGCACAGTTGCTGGTGGGGTGAGACACTTCCCAGAATGCACCTTTGCTCTGCTTCCCAGAATGCACCTTTGCTCTGCTTGGGAAGTGTTCACAGTACAGTAATGGAAAACCACAGAAATAACAGAGGGTCACCTTAAACAATACACCACTTGTCTATCTGTGTAAAAATGATCATTTCCAAGTTGAAGGTGCATTTTCACCATCCAGCCGCTTTGTGGCAAATATGTGTCCTGTCCCAAGGCGTATGGGCCCTGACAGGCATGTTTTCAAGATGTATAAAGAGGAAACCTGCCTACTACTCTCTGAATATTTCAATTCATCATCCAGATGAACCAACAGTTTGTCTCCATGGTGACGGGTGCTGATTGACAGCTGCTCAGGGCGAGTCAGAACCTCCTTCATGTTGGTACGCCATGTGCTTGCGTGTCCCTCTGTGGCCTTACAGCCCCTGGCCCCCTTCATGCCTTTTTGGCAAATGGCCACCTGACAAAGGACTCATTGAAACTTGTGACATTCTCTGGAGGTGACTGTTATTTCTCTTATTGCTATTATTATCATTATGATCACTGTCAGTACAACCCATCTTATGTGCCAGGTTGCCTGAAGTACCATTTAAACCCTGCAGTCGGAAAATCTATGGTGGTGCTGAGGTGTGCATGATCTAAGACTTGGCTCTGTGGGGTCATTGATGTCTCTGTCTCTGGCTCACACGGTGGTTTAGAGACTCAGGTTCTGTGAGCATGCCCCTTTAAGAAGCAGCCATTGACACCCTATGTACCAGTGTTCTTGTGCATCCTCTCCCCCGAGGTGCACTCCACAGCCCATTGCGTGCGCCGCCCCTTTAAGAGGAGCTGCCGGAGCTCTCCGCTCTGCTGCCGACGGCGAGGCCGGCAGCCGATTGGCCGAGCGCATCCAGGGCCAGGCGCTATGCTGCAGCCTCCCTCGCTCTCCCTCGCTCTCCCTCGCCCCCTCAAATCTCTCCGTATAATCAGCAAGTAGGACAGGCAGGCAGGCGGCAGGCAGGCGGGCAGGCGGGTGGAGCGACGATTTGGAGCTGCAAGGGAGGAAAGCAGAAGGAAGAGGAGCGGAGGGAGAGGAGAAAAAGCACAGGCAAAGGGAGGGAGGACTCCAGCAAAGGATTAACCACATTTCACGCCTCAGTTTAAAGATATCCTGCTTATATGATAGACACACACATCCACGCCGGCAGAGCCCAGCGTCCTAACCCTGCTCATAATCACATCTGAGAGTGTGTCTCTGAGATGGACCTGTGAGATCGTGAAGCTGGCGTGATCCTCGCGTGAAGCTGGCGTGATCCTCGCGTGAAGCTGGCGTGCAGCTGGCGTGATCCTCGGCTCTCCGTGGGACGCATCATGCACTGAGGCTCTGCTCGCCGCTCCGTGTTTCTCGCCGGCATCTCTGTCCTTCATCCGGCTGCCGTGAGGGGGGGGGGCCACAGCGACAGCGTCCCCCCGCCGTGCACCCCCAGCATGCTCAAGCACCAGCACTGCTGCAGGTGCCCAGAATGCGAGGCGCCCCGCCTGGCCGCCATGCGCCACGGCGACTGGCAGCAAGAGCCCTACGGATACCCGGCCGGCTACGGGGGCGGCGGCCAGACGCTACCGTCCTCAGCCCCTGGAGGGGGGGGCGGCGGGGGAGGAAGCGGGGGCACGCTCGGGAGGAGCAAGGGGAAGAGCTCCTCTAAGGGCGCCGCCAAGGCCGCGGCCAAGATCAACAGCAACGGCTCAGAGGGCCAGGGGGCGTGGTGGCCAGAGTGCACCTGTACTGGCCAGGAATGGTACGACCAGGTATGCCACCTCTGTCACTGGGAGCGCTGGACATAGTTAGCTGGGATTGTTGGGTGGCATTCACTGAGTGCGGTGGGCAGGTTTAACTGGGAGTATTAGGCATAGTTAGTTAGAAGTGTTGGGCATGGTGAGCTGGCAGTGTTGGGTGCAGTTAACTTGCAGTGTTGGGCATGGTTAGCTGGCAGTGTTGGGTGCGGTTAACTGGCAGTGTTGGGCACAGTTAGCTAGGAGTGCTGGGCACGGTTAGCTGGTAGTGCTGGGCACAGTTAATTGGCAGTGCTAGGTATGGTTAACTGGCAGTGTTGGGCACAGTTAGCTGGCATTGTTGGGTACGGTTAGCTAGGAGTGTTGGGCACAGTTAGCAGAGAATGGTGGGCGCATTTAGCTGGGAGCAGAGAAGGAGTCTGATTTGATGGTCAGGTTCCTGTCCTGCTGTTCCTGGTGTCTGACTCAGGATGAAGGTCTTATACAGAGGTGGCGTATAGCATCGGTGTTTGCTGTTACACACTGGAGTGTCACAGCACAGGGTTGAGGAAAGCGTAGGGAGTGTAACATTCCTAGCCGAAGTGTAGGATGCCGACCTCCAACTGCACGTCACCCCAGCTCTGAGAGTGAGACGCCATCACACTGCGCCATCATGATTTTCACGAGGAGGGCAAACGTATCTCGTCAGTCAGAGGAACAGAGATGGGGGGGGGGGGGGGGCAACATGAGGAGTAAGCCAGAAGTCCTGAGGAATCATATAAAAAGGGTGAATGGGGAGTAGGAAGAATGTCACTGCAAGCAGCATCCATTTGCGGCCAGCACCTAAACATCCGATGGAAAAGTGACATACATGACAGTGCATGTTCGTGAGGCTGGGCTCCAGCATGCAGATCCTCCCCTCCTCCCCGCTTACGCGTGAAGTAAGCATGAGAAGAAGGGAAGGAGCTCGTGCAGCACGGAAGTAAGATGGAGAGTAGGATGTCCTGGGGAGAAGGAGAGAAATCCCCATGTAGAGCTGAACACAGGCAGAAAGTTCCGGGTTCTCCTCTGGTTCTCCCTGCGGCACCCTCTGTGCAAACAAGCATTTTGGAGATTAAGACACAGTGATCAAACACAAAGGCAGGCAGGCAGCCAGTAAGAAACGTGAGTGGATTCGGATGCAGAGGGTCTACCCTTAGGGTCATTTGAGAAACTGGATCCTTAGAGCCATGGTACATCTGGGCATTGGCGCCCCCAATTGGTTAGCTCCTGCAAGGCCTGTCACAGGAAGGGATTTGTTGAAAGTGAGGAATGAGAGGAAACTCAAATAGCATGAGAGATGGGAAACAGGGAGGGAGGTTTTGTGTGTTACATAGATTCCGATGAGCAGAAACTAGGAAGCTGTTGGTTTGGGAGAGAACAGCTGTGGCTGTGTGTCCTGCTGCTACTCTGTGTGGCTCAGCCAGTTAGGATGCTGTGCTTGTGAGTGGAAGGTCACGGTTCAAATCCCAGGGTCAGTACAGTAACTTTACCGTTGGGCCCTCAAGCAAGACCCTTAACCCTCAATTGCTCTGGGGACTGGCTGATCGTGCTTCCTGTCACACTCGATCAAATAAAGAAAAATAGCTGTTGACAGGATGTGTGTGAACATCTCCACCTGATATGTCTCAGGCTGGCTCTAGTGATCACCTGCTTCTCCATCATTGGCATGGTGAGGGGTGGAGGTCTTGGTATAGCGCACATTACTAAAAAGGGTGAGATGTAAAAGAGGGAGATAAGCGTACAAGGGGCTACCATCAGTGGGACACCGAAACGGGGGGGCTACAAAGACCCAGGGGAACCTGCTGCCTTCAGGGCCCAATCTGTGAGAATCCTCCATCCAATTCTGAGGCTCAGTTCTGTGGCCAGGATCACTGTGAAATATTCATGGCCCTTTATGTAATTTATTAACTTGGAAGATATTGAACATTTTCCAGAAGCTTCTCCAGCTCCTTTCACCCCATTTCCAGCTTTCGTATCCACCGTGGACAACATAAAACGCTGCGCTCTGAATGTGTATGGGGGAGATGCATTGGCTTAGATCAGCACTGCAATGGCCCAGGATCAGACCAGGATCAGCCCTGACATTACATATTGGGGTGAGCTGCTTAGAAGGTCAGGAGTCTGTGCCAGTGATCAGACAGTTGCTGGGTCAATACCCTGGGAGAGCAGATTGATGCTGCTGTTGAGCCCTTGAATATGGTGATTGAGCCCCAGCTCCAGGGGTGTTGCATGCTGGCTGACTCAGGTATCGCTCTAACCTGTGTGTGTCTCAAAGGAGGGCATGATTGGATATCTGAAAAGAAGCATTCAAATGCACCTGTACTCATACTTGTATAAATGGCATCTCATTTCATTATAAAACTTCAGATTTTAATATAAGCAGACTGTGTCTCCTGCCAGCTGTTTCATAAGGGTGTCCGCTTGCATAACGTGGTGATGCGTCCGTTGGCTAGCAGGGTATGGCAGTCAGCAACAGATCAGAGTCATTCACACTGCTTGTTGTGTACCTCAGCCCAGCTCTCAGGATTTTAAGGGCCATCAACAAGCAGCACTTCTGTTCTGGGTCTGCTGGATTCTCAGGTTCATGAAAATCAAATGTATTCAGGATTTAGTTTCTACCCCGATGGCGTGTTTGCACTCTGTCTTCCTACGCGTTGAGTCCGTGTGGCGTGCTGTCATGTCACTGCGCAGCCTGTGATTACAGCAGCCCTTACTCTCATCGTAGTGAATGCAAAACGGGTGAAGAGAGCGGTAAATGAGTGTTGAAAAGCCCCCCTGCTGGATTTTAATCGCCGTTCGAGCCAGCTGCAGGCGGTGTGCAGGTCAGTGGGATGGATGCTGCACCTGTGCTTAATCCCAGAGTTCACAGAATGATCTTACTGTTGGACCCTTGAGCGTGGTCTTAACGCCCAGTCGCCCCATGGGCCGTCTGTCCCTGCATTCTCTCAAAAAGAAAAAAAGTCAATTTAGATAAAGCATCTGCTAAATAAATTAATTTAAACTTTCTCCTGCAGTGTGAATCAAATGTCTGCTTGGGTCTGGAATGTAGTGGTGATCACATGATGAGAAAGCCACCAATAGTAGAAGAGAGAGCCCTCAGTACAGAGATACACAGCAGCATAATATATTCACTGAGGGGGAGGTGCGTGGTGGGAACCCAGGGCAGTGGAGCAGGTCTGAAAAGCAGGTCAGTCTGTGAGTAGTGCAGTGCGAGGGGGCTGGAGCGCGAGTCCGTACCGTCACTGTGACACATCCGGTGGCCAGACGGGCTGGCGCGCAGTGGCGTCTCACTGGACATGGTGTCTGTACAGTGACTGATGATTACAGCACTGACTGACTCATGCTCTCTCATCTGAGCAATTGCTCGCTTGTTATGGGGGTCGTGTGCAGACAAAAACATAGAAACAGAATCCATCCCCATCCCTACCAGGCTCTTCTGAAGACCACCTGCCACTGTCCTTCAATGCACTGCACCAAACTAGACTGACCGCTTAGTACAGCATCATGCTACAGATTGCGTGTGTGACACAGAATCTACGGTCCAGCAGTCGGCCCATTTCATTTATCCAAAATATCGATTCAGATTCTGCGTACATATTTGTCACCTTACAATTAAACACAAAGTTCAGAGAGTGACTCAACTTACAGGAAAACGGCAAAATGGACTTTGCTTCGAAACTGGAGCATGCATATTTGAACAGGGCAGCAGTATCTGGTTAAAAAAAAATGAAAAAAAAAGAAATGGTAAAACAAAGGCATCTGAAGGGGTTAGGGTTAGGTTTAGGGTTAGTGTCAGGGTTAGGGTTAGGTTTAGGGTTAGTGTCAGGGCCGATCGGCGCACAATGTGCCTCTGTGATGTTGTGTGACAGTGAGTTTCTGCGGCTCTTATTCCTGCTGAATAACACACATGCTGAACTCAGAATGAACTCAGGATGAGCCCTCAGCTGGACTTGACCCAGAATTCCCAGTATGTCCCTGAGACACCAGCATGTGACCTCAGGTACACACACACACACACGTTCTGCCCCAAAGGGCCAGAAAATCTGTGCAGCGGGAGTCGCCCTGTTTAGCTGCACCATGCTGATGGCTTTGATCTGTGGTTTTATACTGACCTACAGAGACAGAGCATGCAGTGTAGGTAGCCCCCCCACATCCACAGACCCCACCCCCACCTGCTATACAGAGACTGTCCACAGTATGAGATAGTGAGTCTGCTCATTGCTCAGTGGTTAGCTTGCAACTTCAACTGTTTTCTGCACTTCTTAAGACCTGATGCTTGGGTCATGCTTTCGTGCCGCTAATTCCTTTGTGGTGAATTTTTAAAACCACTTTTCCTTACAGGACCCGGACTGTGACATCCACTAAACTTCCTTCTTTTATTTTTGGCATCTGTTTAATTATTATCTTGCTGAGTGAATTATAAATAATTGGACAACTGAAGCTAAAAAGAGTATATTTTATGTCCTTGTTTATTCATTGTATTCCCCACTGCCAACCCCCCCACCCCACCCGACAGTGATGAGATCAGAGCAGCGTGTTGAATCTAGGAGAGGAACACAAACCTGCTTTTTGCTCACTAACCCTAACCCTTCATGGAGACTGTGCTGCGTCATCGCCTCCTAATTCAAAGTCAGTAAATTCCATGATTTCAATGATTTCAATGATTGAAAATGATTTTTCAGTGCCCCCAAAAAAACTTGAGTCAGGGAGCTGAATGGCTCATAAATGCTGAAGGCGGGGGCACCCCCTATCCCCCCATGGTCTCGTGCCCCCTTCCCAGGCCTCTTGCAGCTTCTGCAGCTGAAGCCGGCATGCTGCATTGCTGCAGTCGCAGTCTGTAGCGGCTGCTGTCCTGTTCAGCTGATCATCAGGCATTGCAGGCAGGTTGCATCAACCCAGCAAAGCCCCCACACTCAGTGCGCTCTCTTGCCTACAGACTCCACATCAGGCCCTGCTTCTTATCCCACCCAGAAGCAGCAAAGCCTGCAGAGCTCATGGATCAGGATTCGGCACTATCACAGTGCGCCGGCCGCCCAATGACAGCGGATGGGATGGCATCTATGGGAGGGGTATGTGTGCAGGGAATTGTGGGATTGGGCTTTGTGGGAGGAGCTTGTGAGCACGGAATTGTGGGATGGGCTTTGCAGGAGGAGCTCATTGGATAAACTTTGTTGGTGGAGCTTGTGGAATGTAATTTCTGGGAGGAGCTAGTAGGCAGGGAATTGTGGGAGGAGCTCATTGGATAAGCTTCGTTGGTGGAGCTTGTGGAATGGAATTTCTGGGAGGAGCTTGTGGGTAGGGAATTGTGGGATGGGCTTTGTGGGAGGAGCTCATTGGAGCTTTGCTGGTAGAGATGGGCTTTGTATGTTGGATAGGCTTTGTGAGGGGTGCTTTTCAGATGGGCTTTATGGGAGGAGCTTGTAACTATCTGGGTTTAAGGGATGGCTTTCAGTAACCAGAGTAGTTTAGGAGGCCCAGGGAATCTGGCTAAAACACAGAGGGCAGATTGTGCTGGAAATCCCCGAGGTGATATAAAAGTTTAAAACAAATCCTTCTCTGCTCGGCCTGGCAGTAAACAAATCAACATATGGATAAACATGCACATGAATGTATTCATCAGCTGCTGAGTAGCAGCTAAGCGTTATTCCTCCGTTCTCCCCACTGCGATGTGCTGCCACCTTCAGCTCCTTGCAGATTTTCTAGGCTGAGATGGAGGCGTGTTGCTGTATCGCTAGCAGGGCAGCATGGAGAACCCCTCCTGGAGGCATTTCTCTGCTTCCTGCACGGGGGCCAGGACTCACTGGGAGTGCTGGATTTACAGACCCCCTCCAGGGTTGGAGCAGACCTGGCCCTTCTACCCTCGGCGGTCTGTCTTGACCAAATACATTGTGAATCACAACATTTCGTGACCTTCACTTGGATCTTCTCGAAGTGTGTTTTTCGGGGGTTTGGGGTAAATACACAATGCAGACCACATCTTTCCATACTATGCCTGTTCCAGTCTACCTACACCAATGACGCAAATGTGTCATTTACATCAGTGCTGCAGAATGACATGAGGCTCACTGCCCAGATCATGCTGGGTCATATGACTCCTATGGGTCTGTGCCACTGTTCTGCCTGGATGGAGCAGTAGGAGCCAGTACTGTGCAGCAGCCAGAGCGGCGTAGGGTAACCAGCTGTCAGACCTTGGTACTGGCCTTTAGGGCTGGCTGTGTGTTTGCTCTATGTCCCTGCCATGCTCTGTATGAGAATGTTCCAGAAACACATGCTCTGGGAATGCAGCTGGATGCTTGAACTGTGAACGGGAGAGCCTCACTGTACTTCCTGTGAGCCGTAGCACCACCATCTGTCCCCTCTACTGGGCCGGTCTGTTCCTCCCCTTTCAGGGACAGACATTGAGAGCAGGGGGAAAATTATACAGCACAGTATGGCCCCCAGCCGGAGACCTGGGGTGGGGTATCAGGGAGGAGATGATGTTTCTGCTTCGTGCTGTATAGCACAGCGGCGCTGGCTGGTGCGCATCATACCATCTGGCTCCTGCTGCCTCCGTTCGACACTCACTGCCACCCTCCCCCCTCCCCCCTCCCCCGTGTGTGTGTTCTTCCTCCCTGCAGGCCAACCCACCCCCTGTGATGGTGAATGCAGACTCCCTGGACGCTGGTCCTTATGTAAGTACCTGCTCACACTCCCAACTCTCACGGGGGGCTGTAGAAGGCCTGGTCACTGAGGAAGCGAGGGGCCTGCTGGAAATGTAAAGGAAACATTGTTATAATGTCCCCATGACATTTCTGAGGAGTGTCCAAACCCACAGGGAAGAGATGCTTTATTGATCTCAGAGAAACACTGTTGTTGGTACTAACAGGAATGCCTGTTTCTTGCTGCAGGTAAATGGGAGTGACGGGATGTACAAATATGAAGAGATCATCTTAGAAAGGGTGAGCATTGTTACTCTGAAGATCATTGCTGCAATAATCAGTGGTATGTCTGCAGACCAGCACTGAGTTTGGCTCAGCTGAAACACTGTCCACTAGATGGCGCCTTTTGCCCAAATTAAATACAGTGATGGAAGGATGATGCTTCTCATCCTTACATTTAAGTCTTTTATGAGCCTGGTGTGTCGGATGGCATTTGTCAGATGTTCAGTCCTGTCAGATCTGACTGACATCCAAGTCGCATCAGCCACGATCACAGAGCGAGGACAGCCCCAGCCAGGCAGGAAGAAAGGAAT
>JAODUD010000002.1:26645104-26664203 GCA_026784285.1 Stomatorhinus walkeri
ACACAGACACAGTGACATACCAAACACACTGAGCACATTGAAGAGACTGACATACTGACACTGAACACAATAAGACTGAGACACAGACACAGTGACATACCAAACACACTGAGCACATTGAAGAGACTGACATACTGACACTGAACACAATAAGACTGACACACAGACACAGTGACATACCAAACACACTGAGCACATTGAAGAGACTGACATACTGACACTGAACACATTAATAAGACTGACACACAGACACAGTGACATACCAAACACAATGAGCACAATGAAGAGATTGACACATTAAATGACACTGTCATTCTTGCCCAGTGACACATTGCTACCTGTCACACATTCCTGGTCTTGTTTGTGTGGTAATTTCTGACATACGTGCACAGTTTGTTTGTCCGCCTTGTGTTCACTGCGTGGGGAGCGTTACACATGGGGACACAGCGGCGTGTGTGTGTGTGTGTGTGTCTGCAGGTGAATAACATCGTGCTACAGGATATCCGCCACGAGGAGGCAGTGGCAGCTCTGAAGAACACCTCCGACATGGTTTACCTCAAGGTGTCCAAACCCGGCCCCGTGCACCTCAACGACATGTATGCCCCCCCGGACTACTCCAGCAGTATGTACCTTCTGCTGCATCCCCTATCTCTACTTATTCACTTCTTTCCCCCACAAGCTCGATGTCGCCACCCTAGTGGCTACTCTGGGTATCTCTACTTTTACTCTCCTTCTCTTCCCTCTACTGGTCTCACACTTCCTACAGCCTTCCCAGGAAGGACAGAAAACCATGTAGGCCACAATTCCGGTGTGGCTTATATGAGCGAGCCCCCCCAGAACACTCCCCCATGCTACTCACCCTTACCCCGACACATGATGGTGGAGGATGATTTCACCAGGTGAGTGATGGACAGCAGGGAAAAAATTCTTGCCTTTCACGATGCACTGCAAACCCATTGTAAGATTTTCCATCTGCTGAATTGTTTGACTGACAACAGGTCAGGTTGCATACTCTGTTCTATGGCACCAGAGGGCAACAGAGAGCAATAAAGTAGAAAGGGAATAATGGTCAGATCGTTTCCTGTCAGTGAACACTGGCCCGTCAGGTGTATGCAGAGTGGACGTCGGCCTGTTCGCAGACTCTCAGGTGTATACAGAGCAGATATTGGCATATTCCCAGATTCTGAGCTGTATATATAAACGGAGCTTGGTACTGCACTGAGAGTCACAGTACTCAACAGCTGCTCCTGGCCACACACATCCCTAAATGGCTTCCCAGCCAGGGCCAGATGCACACACTGACAAAAAGCCTCAGGAGTTATGACCCATCTGTGACCCATCAGGATGAAGCGACCTTTGCACACAATGTGCAAGACATACCCTGAAACGGCGGCATCCTCTCAAAGCTGGTGCAGGTAGGAATGGCAGAGCAGCAGGGTGACGGCAATCAAACCGTTAACAGCTCATCGTAGCTGATTTATTCTTAGCTCCTGTGACACGCTTAAAATATCTCTGTCAGCTCCCCCCCCCCCACCACCTTCCTTTGTGAAAAAGCACATCTCGTGGCAACAACAGGAAATCCACAAGAACATGCGAGGAAAAACCCCTGTGTGATGTGCAGAGCAGAAGAGACATGGAAAGTCGCGGTTCCAGCCACAAAGCGACGCATCCTCATCCAAAGAGTATCTCTGCGAGTCAGTGCTGTTCCAAAGCCTACTTACCACATTAGTACACGGGAACTAGGACTGTGTGGGGGAAGAGGAGAAGAAGAGGAGGATGTTGGCCAGTAATTACAAACAGAGAGAGAGATAACATGAGAGAACTGGAGTGGCAGAACGAGAGGGGGAGAACCAGAGGAACTAAGAGAAACAGAGAGTCAGACACAGAACAGTCGAGAATCATTCCAAAGCCTGGGGTCTGCTTGCATCCCTAGAGAGGATGAACTGAGGTGGGATGTCCCATGACCAAGAGGGACAGCTTGTTTCCTCCCCATGAAAGACACACAAAACATTCCTACTGAAGTACTATAGCTCATTCTCATTATCACCCAGATGTCAGGGGTGATGTCTCCTTGCTTGCTTGCTTGTTGCTACCAGACGGCCAAACCGTTACAGGATGGAAATCTGTAGCTTCACTTGGGACGTCAAACTACTGGCAGGTTCCTCTGACAGCTGTGTGTGAGAGATACCAGAAAGGTGATTTGTATATGGCCAGAGGGAGGAGTCAGGACGATGCCAGGGGGAGGAGCCGGGGGGCGGCCCTGAGTCACACTGGGGAAACCGCTCTTTGGTGGAGGATTCTGCCCGCCCCTTGTTGACATGGGGAGTCACCATGAACATCAGAGCGCAGATAGCTGGAAACAAGTCTTACGCGCATGAGGCCACCTAGACAGAGCAGTGATCTTACCAGTGTGTTCAACGGCGCCAAGAGCAAGACAAGACCAGGCTGGGGGCCATCGACCAGCACCTCCGATTCCCCAGGCTGGGGGCCATCGACCAGCACCTCCGATTCCCCAGGAGCAAACACCCCAGCAAGAGCTGCCATGTTCACCGTGAACATTGCATCAGCCGCGCCACACCTACAGACACGCGCAGAACACCCCGGAAAGAAGCAACTCCCTCTCCCAGAACAAGGCCCCAGGTAACTGGGGTGCGAGGGGGCCACGTTCTGATCAGCACTTTGGGTTGGACAGAGTGGTACCATGTCTATGTGTGGATCTTTGTCACTATCTGGGTGACCCCCCAGGGACAGAGGTGACACTGATGGTGACACAGCCTTTTCCTAATAGGTGGTTGGGGAGAATCAGCTTTGCTGAAGTGAGACTGCAGAGTTAGTGTGTGCGTGATGATGATCCTCACCAAGCAACAGGAGATTAAGGCAACCCATGATCAGAAGAGTTGGGGTGGTTGGGTTTGGTGAGGGGGTGTGCATTTGTAGAGCCTGTGGGTCTGTGTGTGCGCTCAGGCTTCCATGTGTCCACATCTGATGACTTTTTGATGGTATCTCGCTGTGGTTATTACTTGCTATTGAGTCTTGTCATTGCCGTAGCGTGAAGCTAACAGGAGCCAGATGCAGGTTTGCCCACGTGCCAAACCCAAGAAATACAGAGCAATTTAATGCCGATGTCTTCATTAGCATCCTAGCGGCCTCTGTGCCACCTCTCTCCAGACCTTTATCCCCTAATTCTCACCTCACTCCACCAGGGAGGCACGGAAGGTGGTGCTGCACAAAGGCTCCACGGGGTTGGGCTTCAACATCGTGGGTGGCGAGGATGGCGAGGGCATCTTTGTGTCTTTCATCCTGGCGGGTGGGCCAGCTGACCTGAGCGGAGAGCTGAGGAGGGGTGACCGCATCCTCTCGGTGAGACCTACTCTTCCTGTAGAACAGGTTGTTAAGGAAGACAAACAGAGTACATTTACTGTGTGTGTGTGTGTGTGTCCGTGCGTGTGTGTGTGTCTGCCTGCCTGTAGCATCTCTTGCCTTGTACCTTGATGTAATGTAGATTCCAGTTCCCAACCGCACGATGACCACAGACCGGTTTACATTGTGCAAAAAAATCACAGATTAGTAAAACTTAAGACAAATTTAAGAAATGTAATAAGTTTAACCGTCTCCATTTCTTTCACATGCAATCGTGATGCACGATTGTTAGCAGTCACAAAATGTGCGTGGCTTGCAACAATATATAATTTATTCTTGGAAATTAACTAACCAAGCACAAAACCTCTAGTATCCCGCAATACGGTGGGATATTGGGAACCCCTAAACGAGATGATTCCTAATGTTCTTCCAGCTGAAATGAACCTAAAAAGCTCAAAGCTGCTTTAGACTTCAGTTCTGGCAAGGGCGGGGGTTCCGGCAGGTGCGCTGACGTGTCTTTCTCGTCACAGGTGAACGGCGTGAACCTCCGCAAAGCCACCCACGAGCAGGCGGCGGCGGCACTGAAGAGGGCGGGACAGACAGTCACCATCATCGCCCAGTTCAGGCCAGAAGGTAGAGACCACTAGATATAGGATAATAGGAACGGCATCCAGGTATATTTTCGAGCTGCTTTCTCGCTTATTCATATGGACGGGTCGTACTGTCAGGATTGGTGTTACTCTCCAGTGCTGTGCGGAGACTTTCTGAGCTACAGGTGCTTACAGGTTAGAAAGGGGCCACCAAGTTCTGTTAAAGCTCACGCACAGGGACATAGTAATTAGTAAATAGTTGGGACAAAATGGGGAGGTGCTTTGATTAAGGTTGAACGAATCAGATCCCAAATGAACAAGCAGCGCATTTCCATTTTTTAAATATTTGACAAATAGCTTCATGTTTAAACTGTAAAATCACTTTCTGCCTGGTCTTCCAATCTAGTTATACCACTTCTTGGGTCTCATCGCCGAAAGTTTGTTTCTGCTTTAGACACAATAAAAACGAAGCACGGCTCTAAGCAGAAACATAACCGACTCGAGCAGTGCTGCGGAGTGTATTTTAAATACACAAATGCACAAGCGATCCGCAGATTATATGGTTGCCGCCCGCTGGAATAATACCGGGTACCCGGTGTGTAGGTGCAGGGTGTTGGCTGGCGCTCCGCAGAAGGGCGTTAGCTGCTCCTAGCCCTTTAAGGCAGGTGGGAAGCGTATCGGCGGCTCAATTTCCCGCAGCGCCCCAGAGGAAGCCCTGCTCCTCAAACGAGGACATGCTCTGCCGAGGCTGATTGGCTTCGTGCTCGGACTCACCCCCAGGAGGATCTGCCCACCGCGGCGAGCGATCGCTGAAAGCCGGGGACCTGCACAGTCTGCGAGAAATAGGCGCCGTGCGAGCCACGCGTGGGGGATGGAGCACCCCGGGTGTAGCTAGAGCATGGGAGGAGAAGTGCCGAGCGCAGGGAACCGTACGAGCAGCCAGTACGCTTGGGGAGGGAGCGGTTTTGGACAGCACCGAAGCAGCTTCCGATAGCCGGAGCAGCCGCTGCTATCATGTTGGCTGGAGGTGGCCGCGGAGCCGTGACCCCTGTCCGGCCAGGTAGAGGAGTGAACAGGAGCGCCGCCGCGCCTCTGGGTAAGCGATTCGTGCCAGTGCTGGAGCCGGCTAGATGACCGTGACCGGTCGTCGATCAGGAGCAGCTCGTCTGCTCCCATTCCGAAGCTGCGCTTATGTTTAAAAAGTGAACTGATTTCCTACTGGCGAAGGGATGGTATGTCGATCTAAACTTGTGTGGTTAGGTTTAGGTTTAGAGTGTTAGGATGAGAGTATGAATTAAAGTTAAGATTTAGGAGTTAGACTTATGATGTTAGGATGAGGTTTATTGTGTTAGGGTTCAGGTTATGGTGTTTAGGGTTGGATTTAGGCTTAGGTTTAGGGTTAATGTGTTTGGGTTAGGGTTTTAGGGTATTCAGTTGGTGTCCTTCAGCATATAGCTGTCCTGTAATACTCAGGGCCCCTGCTGAAGACTTGGCCTATTTAAGAAGAGGCGTCATCACACACACACACACACACAAAATGCCATGGCTGAAAGCAGAACAGTGTATGCCATCCCAGGGAGATCAATGGAAGCACTGCTTTGTGGAATTACCTTAAATATTTAATAGATGATGTCATACTACATTCAGGAATTCCGGCATCACCCGTGGTAGCAGTGGTAAATACCCTGAGCTTTCAAATATTTCGAAACATATTATTAGTTGTTTCAGCACTGAGGATGACAGAATCAGTTTGGGGGTTTGTGGTTTGCTACAGTTCCCCCCCGCCATGGTCCCAGTAGATCACTGTGGTCAGTGTCAAGTGTAGCCCAAAACTGGCAAGGCTGGGTGCTCCCAGCAGCGAAGCAGTTTACCATCGAAAGCACGAGTCTAAGCCGAGCGGTGGGAGTAGCCAGCTGTTTGTGTGGATCGTGGTGTCAACGTCGAGCAGACGCGAGTTTCTGTTGAGACGTCCCTTCTTCACTATGACAGGAATGTGGCAGTGTAGGTTCTGTTACGGCATGTCTTCCTGTATAGCACGCAGACTCTGGCCCGGCCCTGCCCTCTGCGGTTTGGACCTGCCCCCAGGAGCAGCTATTCCAGAGAGCATTTGGCGGTGTGGGCTGGGGTGGCATTGAGATTTTGGTTGGGTGGGGTGGTTCTGTGAGGTGGGCTGCTCGCTTTCCAAGCCTCGTTTCGATGTCAGTTGAGCGGCTTCTGCACGGTTTGCAGATATACTGTTCTCTATTTCTCTCTTTTTCCTTGCCTTCTTAAGAATTCCCTTTGATTATCTTGATTATCAGATCCCTTACCATTTTTCCTAGGCAATAAACATTTTATAGAAATAGTGTTTAGGCTTTAGGGCCAAACTTCCAGAGGCCAGGTCTGGACAGGCTGTCTGGCATGCTGGGCCTTTTCCCAGTGGGCTGATGGCTTTGTGGACCACCACAATTTTTCATAGGGGACTCCCAGCCCCCCCATGAATTGGCAAAATTCACAATGGTACATACTGTAGGTGCATGGGCCAGTCTGGACAAAAGTCCAGAGCCCATTTTTAATTCTAGTCCAGCCCTGCCAGATGCCACCCAAGTCTGACTACAGGTGTGAAATATGCCTCTTTTGCATCACCTATGTGCAGGAGTTGGTCAGGATTATGGGATGGCGGTCAGGTTCCTGCTTTTGGTGCAGCATTGGGACCAAGGCAGCTTTCCGTCTCTCTTCGGGGATGCTGGTGACGTTATAGGACTATAGCATCGCATTCAGACCGAGACACTCTGGGGCTGCAGAGGAGACCTCATTTTCAGTCTCCCCTTCTCAGCGGCTGCACAGAAATGCCAGGAGCATTTGCACGTGCATGTCTGTCGGATTGGTCACCAGCTTGCCTCACCCCGACGAGTCATCGTGCATTGATGGTGACAGGTTCCTTGTCCATCCCTGTCGTCTGCAGTGACTGTGACAGTACTGTCATGTTCTGGCCCAGCCGGTCTTACAGAGGAACAGATATAGCCATCTGAACAGGATGGGTAGGGCATGGACTCATCTAACATGCCTGTCGCTTGGGTTATTTTACGGCTGTGCCACACGGCACTGAAACCCCCCAAACACACAAACACTACCAGTACCACCTGTTTGTTTTCCCACATCACAACAGGCCTCGGCAATCATGAGGTGGCTCCCCAGTTACCAGGAGGGCTGTTGCCTGGCCTTTTTTATCGCCGTGTCACTGGGTGGCTGATTTGGCTTTGTTCCATGTGTAGCAAGATGGATGCTCCTCAGAGTCCCTCTCTCTGGTAACTTGACTCGAGTCATGTGAGGTGTAGTGCCCAGGGTGGAGGTGAGGTCCCACATGAAGACAGTGGTGCTCTGATCAGTTTGTTTCTGACCTGGATCCTGCACCTTGCCAGTAAGGATGTTATGGTGCGTGTTCCCCAGTTCACTGGAGTCACGTTGCACTCCAGCGTCCTCATCAGTCCACTCCAGGTCTTTCCTCTCGCCATCCTTCTGCTTGCCCTGGGCACTATGATATGTGACGTCTGGTCATGGTTGCAGCTGCAGCTCACTTGCAGTACCTCTCTGTTAGGAAGCCTCTGTTTCCATCATTTGCAGACCATCGGTCCCTTTGACTTACTGCCAAGAGCTGTAGGAACTGTGCGAGGAACAACCTGTTAGAAATGTGTCAGTTAAGATGGACGTCAGTTTAATGTGCATAATTTTTCATGATGATGCAGGCAGTGAAACTTGCCAGATGTGCTGGTGCAGATTAGAGGAATGATGTTACATAGTTTTTTTATTCTGTGGAAAATGAAAGATCAATCTGTGAGCCAGATAAACATCTCAGGCCAATACTTTGAAGACCAAAAGATTGAGCCAAAGATCCTACAGAGAATGGCTGATCATCTCCATTATTTGGTACTAACCTTCAATATTGATAAAGTATAAATATGGGCCTTCAATATCAACCAAGACTGACACATTGGGCCCATGCTGATATCGTGATTTTTATTGAAAATTGCCCAATACCAATGTTAACCAATATATCGTGTATCTCTAGGATGATACCCTGGGGTGAATGTGAATTGAACCTGCAAATGGCTCCACCCCCTCCAGGGAGAGCCTGGGGTTCTGGGTAGTGGCTTACGGGATGTTTTTTTCTGGCAGAATACAGCCGCTTTGAGTCCAAGATCCAAGACCTACGGGAGCAGATGATGAACAGCAGCATGAGCTCAGGGTCAGGCTCCCTGCGGACCAGCGAGAAGCGCACCCTCTTCGTCAGGTATGGCCCCTGGGGACTCTCACACCCAGGTGTCTGTCGGTCTCCGTGGGGCACCCTCAGACCCTTATGGGTATTTGTTGGACTAAATGGGGGACCCTCACACTCCTTACGGGTGTCTGTCGGTCTACATGGGGCACCCTCATGCACTTGAAGGGGTCTGTCGGTCTACATGGGGCACCCTCATACCTGTACAGGTGTCTATCTGTCTGTACATTTCCATTGGATGTTTGTCTGATCAGCTTACAGGTGGACTTTAACACTTCTGCAGTGTTTTGGAGAGGAACTAGGCTCTGGTGTAAGCTCCTGACTTTCTGAGAGTATGTAGGTACTTTTAGGAGTACATGCACAGATAAAATTGTCTCTGGAGTGGTGAAGTTAAATACAGAGAGCAGTTAGTGGATTTTTAACTGAACTCAAAGCAAACACGGGTGAATGTAGGTCATGGCGTTGTAAATGTAGGCCTTCCTCTGGGTGATGTCACATGATGAGTCACTGGGCGCCCATGCCATGACCAAAGTTAATGGAAAACTTTTTTAGACAGAGTCTGGCCCACACACACATGTATATTATGTAATTACAAAGTATATGGTGTAACATTGGTAAGTAGGAGCAGAATATATAGAGCTAAAGGAGGTGTTCAGTCACTTTTGATTTAAAATGTGCTTTAGGTTCTTAAAGAACTCTGCATATTTGTGCAAATCCTAAATGTGGGAGATCAGCATGAAGAGCAGGCAATTGAGGATGATGGACAGCATCCATGACGAGGTGGTGCATTCAGGGGCAGTATCGCTGAGGAGGTGGGGCATACAGGGGCAGCACCCCTGAGGAGGTGGGGCATACAGGGGCAGTATCGCTGAGGAGGTGGGGCATACAGGGGCAGCGCCCCTGAGGAGGTGGGGCATACAGGGGCAGCGCCCCTGAGGAGGTGGGGCATACAGGGGCAGCGCCCCTGAGGAGATTGGAGTGGAATATGAGGCTGTGTGTTTGGGAACTTCAGGTATTCACAAATAGCCTGTACCTGGAGGAAGGCGGTACTCTCCTCCCCCAGTCCTCTTACTCGCCAGCTGACTGGTGCTGGTATCACCGGATATCCTCATCCTTGCGTGTGAGCTGCCCAGAAAACCAGCAGGACCGGTTTATGGTATTGTACAATGATGGCCCTGTGTTTTGGTCACCAGCCTTCAGGGCAGGGTTTTCCAGACCCTGGGACAGAATACATTGGGATTAAGCTTAATCCCTATGTTTTGTGAAGGGTTGATGTGTGTCATCCCTTTGGTGCTGAGCAGTGGCCAACCTATGACAGTTAAACCATCTGGCTGTCACAAGCGTGGTCTCCTGTGTCTGGCTGTGCAGGGCCCTGTTCGACTACAGCCACACTCGTAATGGCTGACTGACTGTCACAAACGTGGTCTCCTGTGTCTGGCTATGCAGGGCCCTATTCGACTATGACCGCACCCGTGACAGCTGCCTGCCCAGCCAGGGCCTGAGCTTCTGCTACGGGGACATCTTGCACGTGGTCAATGCCTCTGACGACGAATGGTGGCAGGCGAGGCTGGTCACACCCCACGGGGAGAGCGAGCAGATCGGGGTCATCCCCAGCAAGAAGAGGTACTGCTGTTTTTTTAAATTTTTTTTTTTTTACATGGTATAGCATTGACTCGATGAGACAATTCAGAAATCAGTGCAAGAGAGCGGAGAGTCGCCCTCGTGTAGATGGCGGGGCAGGGTGGGGCGGAGGAGGTCCCTGCAGCTGCCCAACTAACCTATCGTCTCTGCCAACAGGGTGGAGAAGAAGGAGCGTGCACGGTTAAAAACTGTCAAGTTCCACGCCAGGACGGGTATGATCGAGTGTGGCAGGGTGAGTGTCCGGCTGCACCCCCACCCAGCCACTTGGGGTTCTGAGTATGGCGGAAGGGTGGCAGTCAGAATAAGACGCCTTCTTTCCTGGAAAACCTATGGCAATTACTCTGATGAGGTGTCTAATGTGATGCTGCAGGGACCGATTCCCAATGGCGTATCCTGTCCAGATAAACAGTAAAACCAGTGTATGAAGGCACAAATTAACATTTATTTTGTCGTCTTGTGTGACTGGTTCATTTTAATTTCGAAATTTTCTTTCCTCTATCCGTTCCTTACATGTCCAGATGTTAGCTTACGGATGTACATAGATGGTTATGTACTGTGATGCAGAAGCGCATGCGCTGCTGGTTGTGTGTTTTACACCCCGCTTGTGTGTCCTGCATCTCACACCCTGGCCACTTCACAGCACCTCTGTCCCCCATCATCGTCATGTCACTGTGAGCCATCCAAAACGCAATGACACAAAATCATACTGTGCTGCTGGCATCTCGTGTTGGGCGGGGCGGCCCTGTGGCCCCTCACCCCCGCATCCACCCTTCTCCATCTGCATCGCCCGCCCCCACTGAATCAGTAAGCCCAGGCCCCCAGAGCCTCTCCAGACTGCTTTAGCGCCTGATTCACACCTGTGAGTTGGGTATTTTTTTGTCCCATTGTTGACTTCATGGAGGCAACGAAGAGCTGCTAAGGTCAGAACTGACGCAACCCCATCACTTTCAACTGGAGTTAACACCTCCCCCGAAACTCTCCTCCCTTATCAAAACACTGGGGGAAATGTAAGCTATGTGATACCTGCAGTGATCTGGAATGCATCCTTTTGGATGGGAATGTCCCCTGGTTGGTTACCCTCCCATTCTCATTGTTTCGTCATTTGTCGTGCATCTCATTAAGGCTCATTTATGTTTGTCTTTCGTTCTGTCCATCTCTCTGCTCCCTGCAGTCAGTCAAACTAAAGCGTAAAAAGACATTCATCCTCTCGCACAAGTTCCCGTTTTACAAGAGCAAGGAGAACATTTTGGAGGAGTATGTGCAGCCTGACCGTGAGTACCCATGAGTACCCAAGGGGATAGGGCGACGCCCACTCTCCTCAGCACTT
Source organism: Stomatorhinus walkeri (assembly GCA_026784285.1). Classification (NCBI taxonomy): domain Eukaryota; kingdom Metazoa; phylum Chordata; class Actinopteri; order Osteoglossiformes; family Mormyridae; genus Stomatorhinus; species Stomatorhinus walkeri. The sequence goes on from JAODUD010000002.1 coordinate 26,656,278, forward strand.
TCCTCCCTCCCCTCTCGGCTGTGGGTGCTGTTGGCCCTGGGGTCACTCACGTGGGGTGGGGCTTTGCTGAGAATGTGTCAGGAGGAGAACCAGCTTTATGATGCTGTGTCCATAACTTGTTCAATTTAGTTTTATTTGTCTTATGGTATTAAATTAATTTGCATATTTCCACGGCAACCAAAAATAACACAGTGGGGAGCCACATGGTTTACATTCTGCTTCAGCCCTAATGAAGCTTTAATGAAGATATTAGGACCGCCCCAGAGTTCCTGGTGTAATTCTTTAGCATCCTGAAAAGTGGTGGAAAAACCTTCCGACACCATGTAGAGCAACAGCATAAGCCGTTATTAAACTCTGTGGGTGTGTCCAAATTCAGGGGCTGCACCCTTCTAAGGCTGCATTCAAAGGCCGAATGCATCACAGAGGCACAACAAGGCTGCCCCATTTGGAAGGCTCCTTCAAATGCAGCCTAGAAATGCGTCCTCCTTGTGCCTAATCGCAACATCTCCCAACAAATCCCAAGACACCCCTCACAGAGATAAAGTGGGTGTGTCTGTGTCTGGCTAGGCGATAGGAGGGGCACTTCATAACTCCAGGGTAAGGGTGGGAACAGCGAGTGATGACCAGACTGTCCCATTTGACAACACTTTCCGTTCGACCTTTGAAGAACGCAGCCGACAAAGGTTATGCCTTCCTAGACCGTGTCCTTCGAAGGAAGCAGCCCCTGAATTCAGACAGGGCTAGTCTTTATTGTTGTGTCTCACCCAAAGGAAGGGAAGTCCTGCCCCTATGCCAAGGTCTCCCATTGGCCACTGGGCTGACAGGCTAGAAGGTGCTGGTCCTCTCCCTGCTGTCTGTCTGTCTGGCTCTTGCTAACTTCTCTCCCTCCTGTCTACTCTCTTGTCTCTGTTTCCACCTTCTCTTTTTGGAATGTCTTCTCAGGACTTCCCAGGGTTAAGCGATGACTTTTATGGATCAAAGAGTATGAGTAAGTGTGTGGGGGGGACTTTTTTTTGCAATTTCTGCAACCTCAATCCTCGCCTGAGAGGTCACTGTAATTTTAAAGAGCAAAAGCTGAAAATCTTGAACCAGACATATTGTTGGCCCCTCCAGATTCAGTTCTGCAGGGATCATAAATGAAGTTGGTTCTGTAACTCTAGTCTAGTCTGATCATATAGGATAAGTTAACCAGGATGGGTCTAAGGCTTTTGCACACCTTCTTAAGATTCCCAACTGTTGGCCATGACATAAAGGCACCCCAGGCATGAGGCTTGTCTCCAAAATATCTGAGGGACTTTTGCCTTAAAGGTTCCATATATGGTTTTAACTATTAACTGAAAACCCCTGGGAAAATAAGTCTGTATGTGGGTGATTTCTGAGATGTTTTTCTTCTTCCATAGAATGTTTAACATCTAACACGAGTGACAGCGAAAGCAGCTCAAGTAAGTAGACCCTGTTCCCTGAGATCTTCCGTGAAATCCACATCACACATCACTGAGGTCACTGTCCATGCTGTTTTAAAGCCTCTCTTTTGTTGAATGCATGTGTATTTTAGGCTCAGCCAACCCAGCCCTTCTCAGCTCTCTCTTGTCATTTCAGAGGGCCAGGAAGACACCATTTTGTCCTATGAACTAGTGATCCGACAGGAGAGTGAGTGAGTTAAATGCTGAATATTTTTCATGATTGCTTCAGAATAAGGTTTTTAACATGTTTTTTCTTTAAACTCTATTTAGTTCATTACACAAGGCCTGTCATCATCTTGGGGCCGATGAAGGACAGGCTGAATGATGACCTCATCTCAGAGTTCCCTCACAAGTTTGCCTCTTGCGTCCCACGTGAGTGACCCAGTGCTCTGTCATGACAGCTCGGTGGGCTTGGTTTCCTTGGGTTGGTCTTCGGCTCACTGTGTCATTTGGCAGACACCACACGCCCCAGGCGGGAGAACGAGATGGACGGTCAGGACTACCACTTCGTGCCATCACGGGAGCAAATGGAGAGGGACATACAGGACAACAAGTTCATCGAAGCTGGCCAGTTCAATGAGAACCTGTATGGCACCAGCGTGATGTCTGTGCGAGCAGTAGCACAACAGGTACGCACCACCTAAAGGATCAAAGGCTTTGCCCCAGGGCTTCTCAAACATCACGTCACCCAGTCTTATGTGCCGAGTTCCTTGGAAAACAGCATTGCACATGTCAAACTTGTGTCCCAGCCCATGATCAGGAAGCCCCAGTTCTTAAATTGACATTGCTCTGCCTTTGTCATCCTGTTACAGGGTCAACATTGCATCCTCGATGTGTCTGGGAATGCCATAAAGAGGCTGCAGCAAGCTCAACTCTACCCAATAGCCATCTTCATCAAGCCAAAGTCTGTTGAGGCCCTCATGTGAGTCTCGCGTGCTGTGCTATGCAGGCAACAGCTGAGCATAAAACATGCTGCTATCTAAACCACATTAAATCTGTCTTTGGGCTCAAATAATGAACATGTTACCATTCATTTATATTTGATCATCTGTTCGGAGTCCTGCCCTAGTTAGTCTTTACAGGTGTGAATTTTTACCTGGCTAATTACTGATCTGTCTAGTTCTGTAATGAATGCTCTATTGTGTTGTTCTTCTCTAGGGAGATGAATAAGAGACAGACATATGAACAGGCCAACAAAGTCTTTGAGAAGGCAAACAAGTTGGAGCAGGAGTTCAGCGAATACTTCACAGGCAAGAAGCACTCACCAAACTCACATAGTCTCCCACTACTTGACATGAAGCTGGCTCTACCTTGTTTTTGAGGGGGCTGAGCTTTGCTGGATGGTTACACTAACCCCCCCCCCACCTTCCTTACACAGCAATTCTACAGGGCGACTCATTAGAGGAACTTTACAGCAAAGTGAAGAAGGTCATCGAGGACCATTCTGGTCCCTACATCTGGATCCCTTCCTCAGAGAGGTTTTGATCCCTCAGTCCTCTGGTCCCAGGAGCCTCTCTTATCTCTGCAGACCTACATGTGCTGTAGGGTTTGTACCACTTCACGTCTGACGCCACGACTGCAAATGTGTGTAACTCCTGCATGAGTTTTAGAGAAATCCCCTCAAATCTGGAAGTAACATTCCAGGCTCATTTTATTCATGGACATGGAAGCAAAAGGAAAGGTACGTGGCAGAAGATGGACAGTAAGTCTGAATGTATGAAATTGTGTACGAAGTGGGGTCTGTAGATGCTGCTGTCAGATTGTGGATGAAGACGGAATAGTTTTTTTTAAGTGTATAAACACTGGTGTTAAAACACAAAAGAGTAGAATGTTGACAGGCATTTTGTTTTAGTCCTATATTATGTTAACAGCATATGAACTGACCCCCCCACCACAACCCCCTATAATGCTCAGACTATTCTGCTCATGCTTTGTTTTTCTAATTTATGATGTAATTACAAACTGCTTACATTTTAAATGGCTGCATCAGGACCTCTTCAGAAAAAGGGGAATCTGGATAAAATAGCATAAAAATTGTTTATATTCTTGAAACTTCCACACGATTGGTAAAGATGTACGATTTTAGTACATATTAAAATGTTTTACACGTGATCAGGTTTGACTACACAGTGGACTCGTTGAATCTGATTTTCTTTGTGTGTGTTTACTTTCTGCTGGGAATCAGGGAGTTTACAGGTGAGTGTGGACAAATGTCAAATTGCCCTGCCTAATTAGCTAAACACAGTTTAGAAGGGCAATCATTAAATGTGACTGTGCCTGCAGTTAGGCAGTGGGGTAGTAATTTCCTGTTCCCCCTTGCTTTCACACCCATTGTTAAAGGGAGAACATCTCCTCATACTTCTGGTTTTCCTGTGATAAAGGGAGGGTGTGTTACCATTGAGAATAGCAGTCCTTAGGAATACTAGATGCTTTCTCATGTGCTCCATGAGGGATTCACTGCACTCAGGAACTGTAGCACGGGCCCCAGCCACTGTAAACGTGAGGAATTTTATGATGGGCCACACTGGCAGAGGCTAGTGGAACACAGACTGATGTCAGGCTGGACAGAGGTATCACTGCTATTGGGAGTGTAAGAATGCTTTTTAAAATGTTTATCAGAGCTGTCCTCCCATGCAACATGGCTGCCTGGGCCTTCTAAATGTCCTCCACCAAACCAGCCATTATATGCGACACACTGTTTCAGATCTGCGAATGTAAATGACCCCGAATGTCTCGCTCCCAGCGCATTATGCAGAGGTTCAGACTTTATATTATTTATTTATTTAACGTTGTGTAAGTCGGCTTTGAATTATTCCAGGGCTAATTTCTGCGCAAATGATGGACAGTTTCAGCCAATCCCGGCAGGTCTGAGTGCCTTTTTAGGCAACCTGTGTAGATATGGACTTACTGTAGGAATCATGAAGTCATCACTATAATTCAGGCACTAGCCTGCCTCGGAGGGTGCAGGTAACTAAATATTCAAGGTGACAAGTCCTCAAACGCAGCTGGCACTGTTTCCACAGGCAGCCCTGTGCTTTAGGGTTTCCCTGTTAGACCTATATGTTTTTCCTTTTTCTTTGGGGAGGGGGGTTATTCAGTTGGCATGGTGGCTCCCTGTGGCTGACCTTGCTGGAGTCTGGGGAACAGAACAGTACGTCTGCAGTTTCTCGACGGCAAGCTTCATTTTGGCTTTTTTTTTTTTTTTTTGCTTTTAGTTCTAGGAGTTTGAAATAAAATGTGATAAAGGGTTGCAGTTTGTTTTTTCCATTGACAGAATAAGCTCACAGCAAAACTTTGACTGCTTTTAATCCATAACAAGCTGGTTATCTGTGTCTGAAGGCTCATCACTCCATCACACTGAGATCTTAGGATCTGGTCCTTTTTTCTCCCAGACTTTACCAAGCACAGTTTTTGAAACGGATTGAGGGGAGGCCAACCACTTACTGCACACATACTGAGAGTCAGCAGAGAGAACTTCACAAAATCGTAACGAGGAAACAAGTAGTTCAGTAGTTAAAGGCTTCTATCCAAGCCAACAGAGGATTGTAAACATTGGGGGATCGGGGCAAAGGTGCCATTTCAATGTAGGGCCCAAACATGGAAAAGGGAGGAAGGCCATGAGACAGGCCCTGTGAGAGAGAAGGGCCAGCTGCTTACTCATCTATGATGACATTCCTGTTTGTTTTATCCAGCTGGTCGAGCACTTCCGCATAGAGGCTTGACATCTGTAAAGAAAGCAAGGTGTGGCCTTTCACATATCACTTCACCTATTCATAGTGGGGATCCTTTTCCTAAAGAAACTGCAGGATGTGAACCACATACTGGTTACATTTTCTTTGTGCCTATACTGGCTCCTAAACCGAAGGTCAGTACGCTAATTAGATATTCTGAATCTCCAATGCAATAAACAAATGATACTTTTCTGCATGTGCAGTGAATGGGTTCAGTTGGGTTTATAGAGGAATTAAACAATGTTTATATGTCTGTCACGGGGAATGGCCTGTACATTAACCAGTGCCCGCTGCATTCTTCACATGACAATGGTCTTATCTAATGTGCATGGGCAGGAGTTCAGGGCGTGAGCTCCCCCTGGTGGCCATACCTTTATCCGGTAGCTCTCCTGCAGGGACCGGAGATGGCAGAGGAAGGCCATACCCAGGCCACACCACCTCTCTGCCTCAGGGAACTGGGCGAGACTGAAGAGCAGGATGCCTGTGTTCCAAGCCCGTGTGAGCAGCCACAGAACCTCCAGTTCCGGCAATTCCTCAGGCTGAGACGGCAAATTGGGTACCCAGTAACCTTTTTTGCCATTACTGTTCTTTCTCCCATTGTGATGTTGTGCCCTTCTCATGGCCTCAGTCAAACACACAGCCACCAGACTGGGCTTGGCATTTTTATCATGGTAGCGCTACACCAGGCATGTGGTCTAGAAGTGCATTTGCACAGATAACTGCCCTCACTTGCATGTCACCCTTCTGGGAGTCAGGCTGTCCTGGTTAAAGGCTTCAAGTGGCTCATTAAAGATCTTCTTCCAGTGTTAAAAGAAAACTGTTTGCCTTCTGAATGGCCTCTATCACACAGACCACCAGGAAATGGTGGTGGATTTTAAAGGGGTCAGTGGAGCTTACCGCAGAGGCGATGATGGAGCGGGCCTCCTCAAAGTACCCCCACACCTCCTCCAGCATGTGGGGCTCCACCTCAGACACACCTCTGGGCAGCGACAGCTCGATCAGACTGCACACCCACCGGCTGCAGGGGAGAAGGGGTGTCAGGTGAACGAGCAACTTATTTACTCTGAGAGAGACTGAGCCCTCACCTGCAGCGGGGCAGGTCCTTCTGGGGCTGCCTCCTATGCAGGGACAGCGCCACCTTCAGGGCTCTCTTGGACACCTGAGGGAAGTAAGCCGGAGGCTCCACAGCCAAGGCTGTGGGAGAGAAAGGGAACAGCACCAGACAGACACGGCTGGACTCGACCCACCTGCCAAAATAAACCCTCTCTGATGTGAGAAATTGAATGTTGTCCCCAGGGAAAGGAATGGGGACTGTCTTTTCCCAAAATAATTTTCACTTCTTTGAAACCAGAGCGGCTCATTACAGATGAAAGCAGCCAGCCAATCACGCTCACATGCTGTTGGGGAAGGGGAGGGGGGGTGTGTCCACCCAGCGCAAGTAACACAATGCAGGCAGTTCCTCAGGAGACACCAGGCAGCTCCAGCACTCTATTTTCCTTGCCTGCAACTGTCTCCAAAGTCTTGGTTTCCACAGGGTCCATCTCGAGGATGGCCTCCAGCACGGCCTCCAGTTTGGGGTCACTGAGCTTGGCACGAGCCTCAAACTCGTACAGGAAGAGCAGAGTGTCAGTGGGATCCCTCAGGAAGTCTCCTGTGGAAACAAGTTTCATGCTGCACCGCTTAGCAATGCCATTACAGCTACACATATTGGAAAAGCAGGCGTTTGATTACCTGGCAAGTTCTAGAAAAAAAGAGTTACTGGGAGGAATTGAAAATGAATGAGAGACACCTGTGGCTTTTAGAGTTTTCCAGATTTCCCTGCAGCTCTGAATGTGCTCTAAGGTCTGCGTCAGCTGCTCTGTCTGAGGAGTAACAGGAATCTTTGTGTCACACTATGCCCTCTAGTGGCTGCTACCTGACATAGCAGCTGGGAGAAACTCCATATGAGCAGTGCAGTATTGTGGGTATTCCCCGGAAACCTTACCTGAGGTGCTGATTGTGCAGACATCCTATAGAGCTCCAGGCAAGCTGCAGCAGCCATGAGGAGGCAGGTCTTCTGCCCCATGAGCACAGCTTTTTCAGGCGGGCAGAACTGGGACAGCTAGAGACATGCACATGATCATGCATGTTTGGAGGGAACAGACCCCATGGGAGGTGCTAGATAAATGTCCACATGTAGCTGAACTGCTATTTCCAGTGTCTGGGACAGGAATTTCCATAAGCACCGGGTACTAACCTGATAGGAGAGCACAAAGAAATCCCGCGTCCTGTCAGGAATTCTCACACATTGGAGGGCCAGGTTCCATGCTGGTAATAAAAAAAAAAACAGTCAAGGGGGGCGGTCTCAACTGCTGATTGGGGAGGGGATGGGGAGGGGAGATCATTTACCGATCTTCCTGAACCAGCTGGCCTCATCGGCCCGTTTTGCTGGGTCGGGGCCAAGCTTGCTGGGGAGCTGGGATACCTTCTGCAGAGCTGTGAAGGTGGGGGGCGCATGGTTAGCGGATCACTGTGTACCAGACTGAGAGATGTCCTTCTACAGTCAGTCAGTGTCATGTGGGAGATCCAGTGGGCAGACAGGACCTCAGCCTGCTCTAGACCCACGCTGAGGTGTCTGTAAATGTGTCATGTGGGGAGATCCAGTGGGCAGACAGGACCTCAGCCTGCTCTAGACCCACGCTGAGGTGTCTGTAAATGTGTCATGTGGGGAGATCCAGTGGGCAGACAGGACC
>JAODUD010000002.1:26711907-26729714 GCA_026784285.1 Stomatorhinus walkeri
CCAGCAAAACGGCCTATCGTGGGCTTTAAGCCACCATGCAGACTAATCATAAGATCTAATGCTTCCCACAAGAGGGCTGGGCTGCCCAGGCCACCAGGGACCACCAGCATTGTGAGCTAATCTCCTATCTCCAAAAATAAACCCCATCTAGATGCAGGACTTCTGTAGCTGTTATTGACTATGTCTTGTAACCAAAGACTTATATTCTGGAAAAATATGTGAGTACTTTGGGCCATTTGCTCAGATTGTAGTTACACATGGATGCTGTTGCGAGCGGTCATCAGAAGCGCATGTGTGGTTGTGTGTCTGCACCACGTCGGTCTTTAGCTTCAGCTGCCCTGAATGTCCTTGCTGCTCTGTGGTTAGGTCCCTTTTGCGCTGCGTAACTTTGGGTGCATCCAAGTCCTCCCAACTTCCACACCACAAGCTGCTGAGAGGAGCATTTCGCTGAATGTCTGTGTCAAAGCGCACTGTCAGGCTTCAGAGAAGTGAGTTATTCGTGGGAGATGAGCACCCACTGTTCACTGTAATGAGCCAGGAAAAGCAGAGGGGAAGGGCTGAGCGGATGGTCATTCTCAGCCAGAAGCAGAAACAGCTACCAAAGCAACCTACCTGCATAAACGGCAGAGTAACCTCCAAGCAGATAGGGGGCTCAGTGACACACGGGGAGACACTAACACTCACTGTTCTGTCATCTACAGGAGGGTAAGCACTATATCCCCATGAACACAGGCCTGCTGAGCAGAGGTACAGAGCCCTGCAGTGCCCCTGTGCAGAGGGATTCCGGGGGTACCTGGTAAGGCCTGGCATACTTTCCTTTCACTTGGCACATGATGAAGTGTGTGATACTGCTTTCAGTAGAAGAAGTTGGAGATGCTAGTTTATCAACTGTGTGTGCATGTGTGTGCGTGTGTGTGTCTGTGTGTGTGTGAGCAGGTATACCTACCCTTATGGGGACACAATGTCCCCATAACATGATAAATATCCATTTTTTCCCTTATGGGGACTGGTTTCCTGGTCCCTATAAGGGAAAACTCTATTTTATAAAAAATAGGTGACTGCTATGAAAAAACTAAAAATGCAAAAACGTGTATTTTGCTTGGTTACTTATGGTTATGGTTATGGCAGGGTGGGGGTTAAGGTTTTCATGGTTAGCATTAGCATTTTTCCCAAAGAAGTGAGTCTGCCATGGATATCCCCCTTCAGGAATGAGGACGTCATCCCTAGCAGTGTGAAGAGCATCTATCAGGTGACCATGGAGGAGAAGCTGGACCAGAAGCAGGAGGTGAAGGGATCCTGGCCCACCACACACACACACACACAGTCACGCACACATTACTCACATTGTCTTACACACTTGGCAAAGTTTTAATTGATGGTATTGATAGTATGCGGGACTTGCAAGTGTTTCATCACAAGCCGTTCTTCGATTACTGCACTGCCTTGTGGCTTGGTATCACACTGTTTAATTTCCCACAGTCATGCTGCAGAAGAGAACTGCTTTGTACAGTGAATAAATCAAAATGGCCAGCCAGGCATTGGTGACGTGTGACATCATCAACTGGAGACAAAATAATGTCATGTTTGATGCCCTTGTTCTTCTGCCCTCCCCAGGGAGCGCAGTCAGGCAGCAGTGTGATCCTGTCAGCTGATGACACCGCGATGCTCCAGCCAGGCTGGGCCAGATCAGTTCTCGGCCGGCCATCAAGCATCACAGACCTGGCGTAAGTGTTTTTAATCTGACCTCAAACTCACCTCGGACAGCCCGGCATCGGAGGGCTCTCCTCCCCAAACACTCTCCCACAGTCCTGAGTGCAGATGTGACCGTTTGCCCACTGGTGAATATTCACATTCCTCACAATCACTAGACACCGGTCACTGCCCGACCTGAGCGGACTGCCGGTCTCTCTCCAGGCAGACCAAGGAGAGAAACGGGGAAATTATGGATTGTTGGGAAAGGGGCGTGGGGCTTAGTTCCCAAGGACAACACAAGGACAGACAACAAAAGTGGGAAGGAAGTGTGGCTGGATAACAGCAAACTAGAAAGAGACACTCTCAGGCAGTACGGGCTGTATCTGGATCAGGAGTAGGAACTGAACCGGTGCATACGTGCGTTTCTCTGAACGCAGCACCTGCAGTGCAGCGGCTGTGGTACCGTGGCTCAGATCCTGCCGTTCCAGGTTCATATGGCCATACGAGTAAAGCAGCTTTTCTCTGAGTGCTGCATCTCAAGATCAAACACAGCAACACCATACAAGGAAACGAAGAAGTAAATCTTGCGCCAGGAACATATTACAAGTTACCGACGTCGAGGGGGAGTTATGTGCTGATATGAGGTCATGAGTCAGCCCCCCCCCCCCCCTCCCCTCCCCTGAGTTGTGGTACATGCTGGGACTCTGGAGGACCTCAGTGACCTTACACACCCTCCACCTCAGCCGCCGCTTATCTCCCCTCCCTCTCCCAGCCCTGCCCTTCACGCTGTGACTTTTCTACAGGTTTAGGGCAGCGAGCAGGAGCCGGGAATCCATCCCACATGAGGGGCATAGAGAACGAACCCAGCACCCTGTACCTCCTCTGGACCTCAGCCCGGACGATGCCAGCCTGGAAGAAGCCCTGGAGTGCCACAGTCCACCCCCTGATTATGATGACGTGGTCCGCTACTCTACTCCACCCATATAACTACACCCACCTTGAGGAATCCAATATACTGACAATATACTGGCAACAACAGAATAACCTTTCCTGCTCAACATTATACTCATGATATTGTGTGTGTGTGTGTGTGTGTGTGGTAATGCGTGGCTGATACAAAGCAATGTAGCAATACAGCAACAGGCCAATAGCCAAGGCTACAACCTTGCAGCTAACGAAAGAGAAGCATCATTATGCAGTACATTAATGCAGCAGCACTGCAATATATAATCGACATCTTATGAATCGCTAATCAGGCCAGAATATTTGGAAGAATGTGGCTTGGTTGGGTGAAGTAGTGCTGGACAGCCAGTCCAGAGGTGAAGGATCAGTACAAGATGAAATGCGTTCAGAATGAGCTTACTGCTCTTTGGCGAGGTTTTTGTACAAGCAGACAGCAGAGTTCCAGTGCAGAAGCAGTGGAATCCAGGAACAGTCTTTCGCCATCACACGGAAACAGCAGCCTGAGACGCTGGCTGTACGCAGGCGATGGGCGATTTAAGGCCAGAAGGAGAGTCGTCGCTTTATTAACGCACCATTTGTATTGTGCTCCTACTCTCATATCCTAGGCTGTTTATTACACCAGAGTGAACTTTGCTGGGTTTCCTCCTATTCATGCATTGTAGTTCTTTGAGTAGCAACAGATTAATTAGTTCTGGGGCGTTAGTGTTCCAGGGGAAGACATCAAGAATCATGCACACAGACACTACGACGGTAGCTGTAGCTACAGGGACAGTGAGTTACGTTTCCATGGTAACAGATGGTGTCCTGATGGGAGATATATGTGGGCTGACAGAATTAGCATCGGTACCACAGGTTATGTCAAGATGCGGACTGCTTCTGAACCAGGGCATTCTGAGAAATATTTACAAAAGCAGACCTAAGATTATCAGCTCTGTGATTAATATGTGTTCTTTGGTGTGATAATATAAGTGTATATAGAGTGTATGTAATCCTGAGTACCCTGGGGGAAGCGCGCAGGAACCCGGGGAGGACATGCAAGTCCCACTTACACAGGACAGCAGTCGGCGCCCAAAGCTGCAGTACCTACTGCTGCACATTGTAGTGGCAAGCAATTAGCCAGCATTGGGAACCGCTGACATCCATGTGTTTTTGTAATAAGGGGCATTTGAGCAGCATCGGCCCAGACTGTGCAGCGTCTGGATGCGGAAACCTTCTGTAGTGTCTGTGCATGACCCTCGTCCCTGTGCTTATGGCTGGCTTTCACCCTGGGGTCCCTCTGCCTCCTGCCTGGGGTCATTTCCTCTGTGCTATCCCTTAAAATCTTCACATGCTGTTGCCTTATTCATTTTTCCAAGAAATTGCGACGATTAAACTGTCATTCACCAAGAATATATGCTAATGCTCATTTGAGAAAACGAGCAATAAACATCATAGCTGTTAGAATTTCAGTATAAAACTGTCTGACAGTCCAATCTATTTTTTTATGTGTTTTGCTGCTCTCTACTTCACGTAGTGGCATATTGAAACCAAAAATCGTGTTTATGCTAATACAAATGTTTTGTCGTGTTTCTAATGTCTGAATCACTGGAATCTGCAAAGCAGTTGTGTGGATAACTGACCTCAAGCTGGCTGATGTAAGTCGCCTCTGTAAAGTGGGGCGGTGTGTGGGCTCCAAACCACCTACCACGAGTACTTTGACAGATGTGCCCAGTGACCAGCACGAGACGAGGTATCCACTACTATAATGAGCCAGAAAAAACCATACAAACAACCATAAGACTATTATCTGAGCAGTGAAAGTGTTTGTTGTCTTAATATGGACTGGAAGCCCAATATGGAGAATTATAAGCACTGATATTATTGTCTTTCATATGTAGTTTAGTTTCGTATTTCACACATTATTAACCAAAATAATGGAAACATTTTTATTATCATTATTGTTGTTGTTATTATTATTATTGAATAAAGATTTATATATTTATAGACTAACTCTTAACTGTGATTCATTGTCTTGTTTCCTTGGTGGAATGGTCTTTCCTGTAAACATGTTTCAGACTGAAGTGGGGTGCTGATAAAATGGTTTGCTTGCACATGCATGTTGGGCCGATTCACCCCTCTGCCCTTTCGAGGATAATTGCTATCTGCTCAGGTGGTCTGAAGCCGCATCGGGAGTCTGCTTTATCACACCCTCAGGGTGGGGGCCTGCATCTCCCCATCCTCCTGATTTATTGGCTTTTGGTGAGTTGGTGGTTGTGTGAGGAATAAAGGCTCTCAACAACGAGTATGATCTGATGTATCTGCCTCTCTTTGGGCCAGTAAGAGTCGGAAGTTACTGACATTCAGAGTCTGTCTGTCCAAAGCAGGGCTTGCCCATCAACTCCTAGCAATTTCACAATGATTATGCTAAATGATATTTAGTGGGGTCATGGTATGGTTAGGGTTCCTCCTGCGGAATGTGATGTCGGATGGTTGCGTGGCTCAGCAGGTTTGGACTCTGTGCCTCTGATCAGAAGGTCAAATCCCAGGGTTGGCCGGGTGATTTCACTGTTGGACACTGAGCAGAGCCCTTAACCTCCAACTGCTCTAAGGATCATCTGAGCCTGTTTTATCAAAGCAAAAGTATCTTGCTTTGGATCAAAGCATTTGCTAAGTAGAATAAATTAACTCTGTATCCATTGAGGACAGAAGCATCACCATTGTACACAGCTGCTAATGACTTCAAACGATCAAACACTCACTGGAGACATCACGAGTATGACCCAGAAAAACTAAGCTCGGAGCATCCAGCACAGCACTTCTGAAGACAGGTTGTTTCAGCTGATGGCAAAAGTGATGTGGATGAACTTAAAATGCATGAAAGTTCTTTATTATCTGCATGAAAATATGCAGTGTGTCATTGGCTCTGGACTTGCAGAAACTCCTGCCTTGCTGTGCTCCACAAGACACAATAAAGTCAATCACATGCTTCCTGTAATTACAGTACAGGCTCTCCTCTACTCACTAACTTTCAATTTACAAACTTTCAGACATACAAATGAAGAGGACTGTAAGTCCAAATTGTGTTCGTTGGGCTCCCATTTCCTGTCTGCAACATCATTTTTTATTTCTGCGTGCCAATTCCACCTAGTATAACTTCTGGCCGCTACTTCCGCCGCGCAGCAGCGTAGCGTGCGTACTCCCAGCATCCGAGTTCTTTGTACTTGCATATACCCTTAAAATGACGTTGAATTATGACTTACGAACATTTCAAGTTACAAACAGCCACTTGGAACGTAACTCATTTGTAAGTAGGGGAGCGTCTGTATATACCAGATTCATTTCCCATGCATTTTGCCTGATATGATATTTTTCCATGGGTCAACAAAAATTAAAAAAGGTTAATAAAGTCCATCTTCTAACTGCATATCCTGGTCTGGGTGATGAGACACTGGGGTCTATCCCAGCCAGCAGAGGGGATGAGGCAGGGGAGGCTCTAAGTGGGATGCTAGACCGATTCATATCAGATCAATATGGATTTCTACAGCTGGGCTTCCTGAAGTAAAAGGAAATGGTTATTTCAAAGACATGAGGGGGCAGGCGCTGTTTCAAGGAAGAGTATGAAAAATGCTGGATGGTCCCTGAGCCAGCTTCTAAGTTTCTGTTGAGGAACAGTAGCGCCCTCTAGTGGTCAGGACAAGGCGAATAGAGTTTTTATTTTGGGGTAATCTGTGGCGGATGACTTCGAGAACTGAAAGAGGAAATCTAGCTCAAGCTGGTCAGCTACAATGTTGATGATATGACAAAATTATGATCTCAGGAAATTGTGAAACTAGCTCCCGTCCAGCTGCCTTCACAGTAGAGTAGGTTTCCCACATTTTACTAACATTGCTGGAGAACGTTTCCCCTGTGTGAGCTTGTACACTCACTGAGTTTGCAGAAATTGATCTGTGAAACCAAGTCATGAAGAACGGAGAAGTTCTGCTCCACAGATAGCTGCGACTTTCTAAGGCAGCACTGAACGTGTCTATCATCCAGCAGGTCATTGTCAATCCTGAAGGCAACTGAGTGGAACCTCAGTGGGCAAAAGATGAGCCTGAAGCTGAGGCAGTACCAGCTGTAAGGTCTAAATGACAATCTAAAACATTTAGGACAGAAGTAAGACGTCAGTGGCAACAGGCATTTGCTGACAATCCAAAAATGTCTCCTGTCATTTGTGGCTGCTGAAGCAGCGAAGGAGCCTTGTTTGTGCAGAATTTGACCCTGTGTCCTTTCTGGCAGCACTGACTAACTCAAGCCTTCTTCTGGATAAGGACTGTGCAAGAACATCCCTGACCTTGGGGGGCTGAACAAACTGGAACTTCAGACAGTGACTCCTCCAGCTCTCAAGAGCTCCCCAACCCAAAAGGCCCCCTTCTATTGGCTGATTTGGAAGCCCCCAGAATCCCATTCTGCAAGATCTGGATCCGGGAAAGTGTTATATAAAATCAAAGAGACGTTCCTAGCAGAAATTGGAATATGAGCAAAAAAGACAAAAAATATATTATAATACCTTTTTATCTCTGGGCATGATGCGTTACATGTTCACCCACCTCCAGCTCTGTACTTACTGTGTTCGCTTGCTGTAGTTATGTCGCCTGCCCACACGGGGACAGTATTAAAACGCTTAACAGCTTCGGTCACATGGTCCACCTGTGGTAGGCGGAACGTAGTCTAGGTAGGGCTATGTTATAATATAGTGTATGGCAATGTGTCCGTCTTGCTTACAGTCAGGCTTCTAATACATAACACGGTTACTGTTCAGCTACTTAAGGATCCGGAAATTGGTGAATAGATTATTTTTACTGATTGAATTTATAAGAATTAACATAGACCTAGACGAAACGAATCTGAATGGAAGTAGTCTGACAACTTTAACTAAGTGGATGAAATGCATTAACTAAATGTATGAAATCAACACAATCAAATTCTTAAATACCTACGATTGGATGGATGGATGGGTGGGTGTTGCTGACGTGTTTTAAAAGGCGACACACCTACAATGAGATTAGCGTTTCTTATGATTTGGCTGTTGCCTGATTATAGACTCATACATTCCTACAGATAGGCTATGAAATTAACGTTATCTGAAGAGATGTCATGACATGAAGGACGCTGTGTTCCGTTATTCCTCGAACTCTAAGAGGAAGATCAAATGTGTAGTGGCAATTTTAGGGATTCAAACCTAACATGTAATTAATGGCTTAAACGGTTATTCCAATGCATAAATATGTGCCCAGGAGTTATAGTCTCATGCTATAGTCTTGTAGATGTTTTCTGATGACCTTCGGTGATCACACGGAATTTTAAGTTGGCTAACATTTTTGTGAAGGAATTACCGAAAACTGGTTTAAGCGGTATTCGTAGTTAATTCTCTCCGATTCATTGGTTTGACACAGCACGGAAGTTCTTTTGGATTGTTACATGTTACTATGTGGTTTATCATACTTGTACTTTTCTGTACTTATTTCTGACTAGGTACAAAAATAGTGAGAATTGAAAGTGAAACATAGTTAAGCTTATCTTCGTTTTAGAAGTAATGGTAGCTACATTTTCGACGAGAAGAAATAAAATGCATATCTTCACGTATTCTGCAGTTAACAAATCCCTTAAGAAAAGGCTGCCCTAGTTTTATTGATTTCTATACTAGTCTGATGCCTCTTAATGCTCCCTAAATGATCTTACGTTGCACTTCTGCTCTATTTACACTTGTACTTCGGCATTAACTGGAACCTCACCCTAGCTGTACCTAAGCCTAGTTGATTAATTGACAGCATTTATGTTTGTAATGTGCTATTTGCCTCACTTGTATGTTGCTTTGGACAAAAGTATCTGCTAAATATGTACATGTACGCCCAATGTGATGTAAAAACTGAATTATAACTAGGCCTACTTAAAATTCTGAATGAAATGAACATGTGAGATATCCTTACACCATAGAAAGCTTTGAAATTTCCATGTCAGATTTTTTGGCTTTTAGGCCAGCTGGGGGAGTGGGGATAAGATCCATACAATTACTATATATTCCATCCATCTTCCAGCTGTTATGGTCGCATGTTGAGTCTATCGAGAGCAGCAACAGGGCACAAGGCTTGGGTGCAGCGTGGAAGGGGATGCCAGGAAAATTCTGCGTCTTTGTAAAATTGAATAGTGCCGCTAAAATAAACATCGATATTGAAATGGAAAAACTGTTTCACTTTTCGTGCAATCAAGTACTTCAACTTCACAGATAGGCCTAATTTGTGATGGCACCTAGTAGGAGTCCGCATGTAAACTGGTTAAACGCATTTTACCTGGGTGAAAGTGGTGCTCTGCCCGTGCATTTCAAGTGATATTCCAGGATCCCGACAACCGGAATTAGCTGTGGAAGTGCGACCTCAAAGTGGTGAGGTGAGAAGGAGGCGGAAAGTGAGAAGTCCGCCGTAACTGCATCGAGTAGCGTCACTTTTCACCTCTTTTGCAGGAGTGCGTGTTCAACAAATACTCGAGGCTTTCGAGAGCCCGGAGAGCGTGGATGCATCGCGTTCCCATGCAAGCAGGTCGCAAGCGCATGCCACGAAATTCTTGCAAAATATGACGAGGGGACAGTTACAGAAAGCACCGTGTATAACTGATACTCTCCCTGCGACGTGGAACTTAGATTAATTTTTAATACAGGTTTATTAAACCTATTTGAAGTCTATTTCAAAAAATACTGTCAAATTATATATATATATTAAATATGAGTGTGAGCACTCATGGAATCGACTGAATTAAATTAGGGCGTAATGTATTGGAATTGCTACTACAGCGTCTTTTAAATATTGGACCACGCAGGCTGGTTAGAGGTTTGTGGTGCGTAAAACAGGGGCACTGGGGGGAATATAGGAGGTGCATTTTGGCGGGGTTGTCGTCATTTGAATGCAAATGTCATGGGTTTCAGGCCCGTTCTGACGTCAGGCGGGCCTTGCTATACCTTTGCCAGCAGCACCTTGTCAACAGACCTTAATCATGTGCGACTGAGACGCATCTGGAAGTACGTCGCAGCGCTATCAATCTGCAGAGCCGCACTGGACTACTCTACAGGCATTTAGCAGAAGGTGCTGAGGGAGCAGTAAGACCTTTGGCTTTTGAGTAGCTATTATGTCCCCATAAAAATATTTAGCTGTTGTGTTTGTGAATCATGTACGTGGGTTACCTTGTGGATAAAGAGAGCAACATGTACCACCAAGGACCTATGAGGCGTTCCATTAATCTTCCTCCGCAGAACTTTGCGCCCAGCGCACAGTACTCCGACTTCACGGGGTACCACCATGTACCCAACATGGAGAACCACACGCAGCCCACAGGGGCCTGGGGCTCTCATTATGGCGCACCAAGGGAGGACTGGGGCGCCTACAGCCTAGGACCCCCTAATAACGTGGCTACATCCATGAACACCTCATCACCCGGCCAAGTCCCGTACTGCTCCCCCGACTATAACTCAATGCACCCGACCGGATCATCAGTTTTGCAGCAGCCACCAGAGAATATTAATGTTGCGCAAATGTCCCCAGAAAGAGAGAGACGCAGTTCGTATCAGTGGATGAACAAAACTGTCCAATCGTCTTCTACCGGTAAGTAGGAAAAACAGAGCTGTTCTTTTGCATAAAGTTTTCTGAATCTACTTCAATCGTCCTGAATCTGAGTGTCGCGTTAAAACTGTCAAAGTGTAAATAAGACAATTACGTTGGATTATATGTAGCTGTATAGTATGCCTATGTGCTACATAGGAATATAGTCTGTATGCCATATAATACCATCAATCACATAACACGTACAGTAAATAGGAATTTCACGTATTTTAGGCTCCCTTTAATAATAAGTGAAATAATGTATAACGAAAATTCTAGGCTGGATTTGCTTGTGTGTTTTAAAAATACCTGTTAAATGTAATTTAAATTAAAATGTAAAATTTTGCAGGTTAAATAAGCAAATCTAGTCTATCAACAAAGGGTACAGTGCATGTTTGTTCAATAAATGCATGCATAAAATAAATATATTAAATTTTTAATTTTGTACTCTGAAAGTATATGGAATAGGCCAATAAATAAATAGATATATTAAGTTAATCAAATAGGGCTATTTTATTGCAATAATAATGCAGACATTACTACGCTGATGAGTAATTCTTAAAATATTCAATAGGCAGAAATTTTATATGGGCAACAAAGTCTAGGCCTAATTGTGAAATAATGAAACTGGGAAAAACTGCAATGAAAAATAATTGTACGTGAAATTTCGGTATTAAAACATGATATGGTGGTTATCAGACGGTTAATCAAGGGGGTTATAAGATGCCAGTGAAAATGTGATATGAATTGATTTTATGGATGCTATGGTAGATCTGCACGGGTACCAGGTGTTTTGTGCATAGAACGCCAGACACGCTTGTAATGCTAATGTCTCTACTCCCGTAAACTTAATGTGAGGTCCATTTTCCTGGGCGACATTGTCTCAGGGTTTCGGTGTTATCTGTCATGTTCAGGCGGCGGCCCCTTTTAACCCTTGGGTTTACTTTGATATGCACCAAAGTTTCTTCCTCGGTCTCCATTATTCAAGGGTTATATCGCCCGGAAAGGGCGATGATTTTCACAG
The DNA here is from genome assembly GCA_026784285.1 of Stomatorhinus walkeri. Classification (NCBI taxonomy): domain Eukaryota; kingdom Metazoa; phylum Chordata; class Actinopteri; order Osteoglossiformes; family Mormyridae; genus Stomatorhinus; species Stomatorhinus walkeri. The sequence goes on from JAODUD010000002.1 coordinate 26,723,194, forward strand.
CAAATAAAGATCTTGTCCCTTTCGTACTGCCAAAGGTTCTGTTCACTCAAACGACAAGTCATTGCCAAAAAAAGACCCACTTCATATCTCACGATCTACTAAAATGCACTGCTCGCGAACTATTATTTATTTGTTGTTCGTGCTATTTCAATACCAAATCGTTAGTGAAATAGAATTTCGCCAGTGGCATTCATACTAACTCAAAATTAATAGAACATTCATGTTTAATCTTACTTATTAGCCCCAAACAAAATTAAATACGATTTTTTTTATTTAGCACTGCAAATCAAGATTTTATTATTTCTGCGAGATGAAAGGGCACCGACCTTCTTTACGGTTTGTAAATCAAACAAGTCGGACCTGATGCGGACCAGAGAAATTTCTGCGATAGTATCGCCTTGTGAGCCCTTTGTGAGACGCGTGTTGCCGCTTAACACTTCAATGGGGTTTGGCTCATTTTTCCGAGGCCCTTTGTTCTGCAGTTTGTTCAAAAGTCACATCAAAGACCATCTGAAGCGCGATTTGCATACGCAGCAACAAAGCGAGAAGCTCTGTTAAAATAGGCCCAAAGCTATCACTTACTAAGGTTTAATGATTTAATTAAATCATCTGGTGTAATATATCAACGATATTATAATGATGATTTGGCATGCATTAGACCTACTGTCCTTTTAACTTTTATTAGAGCATTAGGGATTAAATTTAACATGACTCAATGTCCACACACAGTATTGTACATCTCGTACATTAATTAAGATTCATTTGTATTTGTATTTTTACACTTAGGCTATAGGTCATCAGCTCCAAATGAAAACGTAAAAAGAATTTACAGTTAAAGTAGTTTATATAAAAAGCACAAACGTAGGACAAGCAGTTATGGAAAATGGACGGATGCGTGGATGAGTATTATGACTCAATAATATTCTCACTGTGGCAAAGTCTAGAATTTAAGTGGCTTCTTGTTTACTTTTAATACCTACCCGTTAATCGTATGATCATTATATTCTTTATAGGCAAAACGAGGACGAAGGAAAAATACAGAGTTGTATACACGGATCATCAGCGGCTTGAGTTGGAGAAGGAGTTTCATTACAATCGCTACATCACGATCAGGAGGAAGTCTGAGCTGGCTGTCAACCTAGGCCTTTCGGAACGGCAGGTAAGCAGGGCGCTACAAGCCCAGGAGCAGCCGTGCTATGAACGGAGGGTGCATTATTTAAGATGCTTATATCCGATTCTGCTGTTTCTTCAACAGGTGAAAATCTGGTTTCAAAACCGCAGAGCGAAAGAGAGGAAGCTGATCAAAAAGAAAATGGGCCAGTGCGATGGGAGCGGCGGCTCGGTGCACAGCGACCCCGGCTCCGTCAGTCCGCTGGCAGTACCCGGCTCGCTGAGTCCGTCGGATATCCACGGTTCCCTGTATCCACCACCGGGCATGAACGCTTTGCCACCAATTGGGAATATACAGCAAGTCACTGTGGGCCAGTAAACTCCTGCTGGGAACTTTGCAACTTTAACTGAGCACTCCATCACGCCGCGAGGACGACGCGGCGCGACCCGCTAACGTGGATTTATAAATTATTCCAAGAGCAAGGTCCTTTTAAGCCCGTGCTGTGGATTACAATACAGAGATTTCAAATGAAAAATGCTGGAGGCTCTTCGAAAAAGATTCTTTTAATAGGATATTTTTAAAAGAACGCGGAAAACAATGTTTGTATGGGCCAGAATTAAACATTATTGGTTCTTGTATGACTTATTAAAATATAAATAGGTCCACCATTTTCTGTACGTGACGAGAACGAGTGTTTATGTGTTTGTAAATAAAAGCAATCAGGTGCATTTTAATTGCACTGTATCTCTACCTCTGTAAATGTGGAAAAAACTCTTTAAACTGTCATGAGCTTTCGGATTAGACATAATTGCCATTTTTCATACGTACGGGTACAATTTTAAACTTTGGTGTCAAAAACATACGGGTATGACGTTTGATGGAAACGTTTATAATGTAAATAAAAGGATTTTCCCCGAAATTGGCTGTTTACTATGTGACTGATAGAATATATCGAAAATAACGTAATGAAGGCATCGCTGCTGTAGGTTTGTGTTTTTCTGTCTTAATCTAATATTACTATTATCACTACCGTCAGATGTTTAGGAAAAGGTCCGGGGGCGAAGCAATATACTTCTATCTGAAGATGCAATTGAAGTCTGTCATTTACATTCCTAGTATATTGATTAACGAACATGTCATCGAACTTACAAACAGCTGACGCTATTTAAGATACATCTGACAGGCATTTAACTCGTAATTTTAAATTGTCTTGCGAGTAAAAATAAATTTATTACGTGATTTTCGTAATTACGATGTATGAATACAATAGGCCTAGTTCAGTAGGCCTATCCTCCTTTTTCCAGGCGCTCATTCAGCACTGGATCGCGTTGAAAAAACATCCCTGAACTTTATAAATCCTTTAAAATTTCACCTTTACTCTCTAACGCAGCTAGTCCTACGTGTGTTGCAGTTAGTTATCACCGGTCTATAAAGTAATTTTATGGGCAGTTAAATTACTAGTTAAATTACTGTTATTCCTCTCTGCTAATTCTGCAGTCTTACGGGTAGGTTTTAAAGCAGCGATTTAATTGGTCCGTATTTAAGGGATTTTGTTTACCAGTGACATTAAAATAAGTGTCACTTCACCTATCTGCTATATGAAGCGATATAAACGGCCTGCAGAGGAAGGCGCGTTATTGTTCATGTAATATAAATATTCCCATAAGGGCTGCAGGGATTCAGAGTTTATGGGCACAAGGCAGGGAACAACCCAAGATGGGTCACCAAACCATCACAGGGCACATTCACACACCATTCACACCTATAGGCAATTTGGCAACTCTGATTAACCTCAGCACGTTGTTGGACCTTGGGGGGAAACCTGAGGAAACCCCACGACGACACAGGGAGAACATGCACTCCACACCATGCCACCCCAACAAAGCAATCACTTTGAATGACACAATTAACATTACCTTTTGTATTATAATTAAAGACAGAAACTATTCATGTAAGTAAAAATATTACTGGTTATTTTTGATGCAGGTGTGACTCTTGATTGCTGTGACTTTAGACGGACTGTTTACCCCTGGAGGGAAGGACTGTTAATCCCCTTCACAGGGTATTAATCTCATACTAATTAGGGTTAATCAGCTAAGAGCAGCCCTACTGTGGGTGGGTAGATGGAAGCTGGCCACTTCCAGCAGCACTTTGGGGTCGACTTCTAGCTGGGTTTTCACTCCGCCAGCCTCCTGACTGTCACACACGTTGGCTGACTTCATTCAGGGTGTCACTGACTGCTTACGGGTTTTCATGACTCATACTCACACACGGCACCATGTCACTGTCTGAATGGGGAAACGAGGCAGGGGGCCTGACATCTGCGGACCTCATGGTCATAATTCAGTCAGACGGTCAGTCACACTTAATCGGCTTGATAAATGTAGTTTGGCTGGAATAAATCCTGATCAGCCAGACAGTGGGTCTGAGAGCAACCATGTAGGGGCAGGTGAGGATGGATGGATGGATGGATGGATGGGTACTTTAGTATTCCAGAAGAAAATTGCAGGTTTACAGTAACACCACACACACATTTCAACAGTAAAAAGACTTTGAGATATGAATACACAGAAACAATAAATAATAAAAGACAATACACAATAACAGTGTAAAGAATGCCAGAGAAAGTATCACATGGAATTCCCTAGTATTGGCTCAGAATAGTATCAGACAGTAGGCTGTACTGTGAATGAATGAATATTCTGTGAATGTACAATGAAAAGTGACTAAGCGGTTCAGATCCATTCAGACAGTTGTTGGTCGGTGTCTCATTAAGTCTAATGGCTGAAGGTAGGGATGACCTTTTGTAGTGCTCCTTGGAGTAGGGGAACTGTCTGTCTGCTGCTGAAGATGCTTCTCTGTTTAGCCAAAATGACAGGCAGAGGGTGGGAGTCACTCTCCTGCACTTTCCTGAGTGAAATCTTCGTTCCACCTCGAGTTTAGCTCCAGCATCATAACTGTATGACTAGATGAAGGAGGCCATCTTCACAACCACAGAAGGAGCCTGGCCAGCCCCCCCCCCACTGGCCAGCCCCCCAGCACTGGGTGGGTCCGTCTCCAGGTGACGCGAGTCCGGGGTGGAAATGAGAGGAGGCCGCACTAGGCTGTGGGAGGGGGCAGACAGGACAGGCCAGGGGAAGTGCAGGGCAATAAAATGTACCTCCAGTATTGTGACCCGAGGTGACAGGTGATGGACGAGGTCACGATTATGATGATTGAGGGTCCTGGCTCTGCCCTTTTCGGGCTTTCTGCTGAGGGTCTTTGGCTGTTTGCAAAGGGGCCTCCACATCCTGTCATAAAAGATTACGACCCCTTGCTTTTACGGCGCTCGGGCCCTCAGAGGAATGGCCGTTCATTCATGCCGCCTGTGGCTTATCTGGCCCCTTTTTGTCCTCCACTGGCCTGAGAGGTTAGCAAATTACAAGCGACAATTTCTCCGCATCTCTGGAACACATCTGCTCAGATCTACCTGTTTATTTAAGCACCTTTGATCTGTTTCAGGATCTCTGGGATCTGATCTCAGACCTGCAAGCCGTGGAGATCGCTGGCTTTTCTCTTTTTGGTTTCTCTGTTGTTTTTCGGTGTTTTGGCCTGACATCCATAGCCAGCCCTGCGTCTCTCTAATTTTGTTTATACAGGTCAGCAAACAGAGAGCCAGAGCAGGCAGCCTGCACCTCCAGCTCACAGCATATTGAGTGGGACACAAATAGCAGCAAATAAAAAAACATCCACATGACTCTTTTAGAAGGCCATGACTATGGAGAGCAGCCACTTAGTGGGGGCCTTCTAGTCAGGCTGACATGGATGTTTCTGGATGTCAGTGCTACTGCTGGCTGTCTGTGCTGCCATTGTGTATCTGTGCTGTTTCTGGGTATCTCTGCTGTTTCTAAGTGGCTGTGCTGTTTCTAGGTGTCTGTGCTGTTTTTAAGTGGCTGTGCTGTTTCTAAGTGGCTGTGCTGTTTTTGGGTGGCTGTGCTATTTCTGGGTGGCTGTGCTGTTTCTAGGTGGCTGTGCTACCTATTTATGGCATCCTGTTCCCCACAGGCTAGCTAACTGCTCTGTGACACGTTTCTGCATCTGTGCTGTCTGGGGTTTCACCAAAGCAACATCTCAGAGCCCTTGGGTAGCATCCCCCTCCCCCCATGTGCAGTGGGGGCATCTGTGTACTGACCCCCACCCTCTTCCTACAACGTAATGTTTACTAAAGTTGCACCAGTCTGGCAAAAGTGCCGCTTCCTGAGTCTTTCCTGCCATCTTTGACGTGTCCTGAGATACGTGCAGCCATCGGCATGATGTCACCAGAGGGCGGAGCACCACAGGGGAGACGCCTGTCTGAAGTGTTACCATTATCGGCACAGAAAGTGGAAATTACTGGTTGCTTTAGTGGATTCACAGTCCATAATAGAGAAAGCTGTGTCTAATTACCATGTAGCGAGTGAATCTAGATCTGGGCCAAAGGAGAGTGTCTTATTTCAGCAGTGTGAACAGATGGTGCATTTAGAAACCACTGAAATGGGGAAATATTAAGGACATTCTAGAATTGGTGGGGATTTACTGCCCCCCCCCCCTCCATGAAATTTTAAATAACAATGCACAGAACAGTAAAATGTGCACTTGCACTTGTAACTTATAGTACTGAGATTAAATGTAAATATTGTTGTAAAGGAAAAGTTAAAAATATTATCAAAAATACCAAGCTCTGAAGAGCCCCGTAAAATGGCATGTTTTCTTGTTTACCAATTCCATGATTACAAGTTTGCATATCAAATATAACAATTAAAATAAGTTTTAAATGTACATTTTTACGATTTTGTGGATATATAGCATGTCTCTTGTAGTTGTTTAAACATTTCATCATCATTTCAAATAACAGCAGTTGCATACTGGGGGCAGAAGTGGTTGGCACTGTCGCCTCACACCTCTCCACCATGGCTCCATGTGTGTGGAGTTTGCATGTTCTCTCTGTGTCATTGTGGGCTTCCGTCTGGGTGCTCCAATTTCCCTCAACAGTCCAAAAACATGCTGAGGTTAATTGGTGTAAATGGTGCACGGGTGTGCTCTGCAATGGGTTGGTGCCCAATCTTGGGCTGTTCCAACCTCTGCGGTGGGTTGGCGCCCAATCTTGGACTGTTCCCACCTCTGTAGTGGATTGGCACCCCCATTTGGGCTGTTCCCACCTCTGCGGTGAGTTGGCGCCCCTTCTTGGGCTGTTCCCACCTCTGCAATGGGTTGGAGCCCAATCTTGGGCTGTTCCCACCTTTGCAGTGGGCCGGCGCCCCCTTTTGGGCTTTTTCCACCTCTGCGGTGGGTTGGTGCCCCATCTTGGGTTGTTCCCACCTCTGCGGTGGGTTGGTGCCCCATCTTGGGTTGTTCCCACCTCTGCGGTGGGTTGGTGCCCCATCTTGGGTTG
>JAODUD010000002.1:26731777-26750772 GCA_026784285.1 Stomatorhinus walkeri
TGGGGTGTATGTGACAGGGACATACATCTTTGGGGTATATGTGGCAGGGACAGGGTGTTTTGGGGTGTATGTGACAGGGACATACATCTTTGGGGTATATGTGACAGGGACAGGGTGTTTTGGGGTGTATGTGACAGGGACATACATCTTTGGGGTATATGTGGCAGGGACAGGGTGTTTTGGGGTGTATGTGACAGCAGGATAATCTGAGAGGATGGGGAAGCAGGAAGGTGGACGACCAGACCGGGAAAGCAGCAGCTAAATCCTGCCCCAAACTGTGTTTGAGCAACTATATCCTTTGCATATAAAAAGTAATTGAAAACATTGAAAATATATTATTGATAACAGAGACATGTTTATCTGTATATTCCCATCTTTAAGCCATGGCAGTAAAACACAAAGAGGTGGCCTGCGGCACGTAAGGAGCTCAGCTGTGTTTGTCCTCCGGCCGGCTTCTACACCACCTCGTCCTCCTTTCTGATTAACTGGCTTCCCTGGCTGTTTAACGCATAGAAGTGCTTCACGGGGTGGGAGTGACTGGAGGGGCTCAAAAAGACGCTTCCTGTCCCTCCACCTCGCTGCTTAACAGCTCTGAATAGCTCTTCAATTTGGCGATGTAGCCGTCCAATTAAGTGCCTCGGTATAGGGTGTGGGGTACCATGCGCACGCACGCACACCCCCGCGTGTCCACACAGAGCGGGGAGCAGGTGCAGTACAGGTCAGCCTAGTAAAACGACATCAGCTCATAAATCTACCCCCCTCTGCCTAGCCCTCACAGCCAGACATCCAGGCATCTGTTACAGGCCTCAGCCTACACCCCCACCTCCAGGCACGGTCTGTCCCCCCTACACAGCTACACAGCTGCATTGTGACATTAAGGTGTCAGAGTCCCATCCCCTGGATTTGGGAGGGGGGAGGCCTCTTTTTTCCTGTTTTCATTTGTTCTCGGGGTGTCTGTTTGTTTGTTTTCTCTAGATTTATTTCTCCTTTGGTCTCCCCAGGTCGTGTCTCTGTACTCCCCCCTTGTTCAGGCCCGTGGAGTGGATACATGATGTCAGGAGACTGCGCCTCTGTTTTGGCAAAGAAAACAGACACAATCTGATCACAAAACGTGGCAGGCCCACTTGCATGCATCCATTCGTGTTCAATACAGCTTATCCAGCTGGGGTCGCGGGGAGCCTGCAGGTCATCCCAGGAAGCAGGGGGCAGGAGCCCCTGGGTGAGATGCCAGTCCATCAGACACGCTGGATTAATAAGGAATCCACACAACTCTGGGAGAACCAGCAATAAGGCTGGGGTGGGATTAAAACACCGCTGGAAGATGACAGCAACTCACCGAGCCACTGTGCTGCCCATCCTCTTCCTTGTGTGTGTGTGTGTGTGTGTGTGTGGGTGGGGTGTTTACCAATTTGTAGGGACCAAATGTTGTGGTAAAACCTGTTTCAGCTCTTTTAGGTCACCACAATATAAGTCTCAATTTTATAAAAACGCAATAATAAAGCCAGTAGCCAAAAGTAAAATTAAATAGCCAAAAGTCTTGAATTTTGCTTGGTTACTTGTGGTTAAGGTCAGGGCTGGGTAGAGATTAAGGTCGTCATAGTTAGGGTTAGTGGATCGGGGTTATGCCCATAGAAGGAGTCCCCTCATAGGTATAGCTACATAATCTGTGTGTGTATCTGTGTTGGGGTGTTTGCCCTGTCAGGCCCCCAGTTGGATCGCGTCCCTCCAGCGGCTCGCTTGTTCATACCCGCCACGTCACCATGCTCGTCCGCCCAGCAGGACCCTCCATGACGCCGCTCTCTGGCCTGCAGATCAAAGCCTCAGTGATCCTTGTCAGATAATGATCCCCCCCCCAAACACACACAACGTCGTTCTTCCTCTGCTTATCAGCTTAACGAGGCCCCCTTTGATGGGGGTCACCCGGCTGTGGGCACCAGAAGGGTTCTGTCCAGCGGGTCCTGCTCTCCCCGCATTCCGTGGCACACGCGTCACCCGCGTCACCCGGGCTTCTTCTGCCGGTCCCCTCCCCAGGCAAGCTCCGCCCAGCTCACACCTCACAGGGGACAAAGCGTCCACAGGGCGGAAGGTCACTCAGGTCTGTGCGTGTTCCACATGGACTACAGCTCTACTCAGTAATACTTGAACAATCATTGAAATTAGGCACTGGTATGTGCCTCACTCATAACAGAGATTATTTATTGACCAAACACAAATATACAATATCAATTAACAAAACTACAATTATTTTATATACTATCCCTGTCTTACGCCCACTCTGGGATAGGTTCTGCATAAGACAAGCAGGTATAGAAAATAGATGGATAAGTTTTCAGGCTACTAAACAGATATGGTTTTTAATATTTATACTGAATAATTTGTGGCAATAATAAATGCAACACACTTATAATTGTAGTATATGTATTTATTTTGATTTCTGACAAACCTGATTTTAAATTCACATTACACATGATCACTGATGTCACTTATACTGTGTAGCTATAACTCACTGAGATGAAGCTTTTCCAAGGTAGCTGCATGCACAGACAAATCCCGGTGCAAAGTCGTGACCTTGTCCTGACCCGGAAGGAGGAAGTGGATCTGCTTCCCAGCAAAGACCAAGGAGGGCACCCTCACCCCGCCATGGCCGGTCCATGTGACACTCCGTGGCCTGTGTCACATGCCCCTGCCTCCAGGGTAATTATGCTCACACTGATATTGTCACACTCTCACACAGCTTGGTCTGCGCAGTGTAGTCCATATTCTAAAAATTGCATTATTTAGAGTAAACCAATTGTTGGGTTTACTCTAAATAATGCAATTTTTAGAATATGGACTAACAGCAGCTACTGGACGTGTCTCTCTCGGTGCAGCGGCAGTAACGTCCCAGTGATGCAGAGCTGTGACACCGGGCCCCCCCGGTCTGTGCAGACCCCAAGGTCGCCTGGAGGGCATCTCTATGGGGCTCTGATGCTCCAGTGTGACACATCACTGAGATATCTGCCCTCTGGTCAGACAAGGTCCATGTTTAACCCCCCCTCACCTGTCCTGGGCTCAGCTCGAGGTGTGAGGCTTGAATATCAAACAAGCCCAAGGCTTTGGTGCCTGAGCCAGCACTGAAGCTGCCCTTCAAAGGGTATAGTAGCTGTCAAGTTTCTGAGGTGGTCGTCTAGATGCATCTGCTCTGGCCGAGATATCGATTCACTGGCTCCAGCTGCCTGAAGCCTGTCGCTTATTGACAAGCACAAATAAAACACCGCCAAACCCAAACCTGCAGACACCCAATTAATTATATATTGAAGCTACCGGTTTGGTCATAGTGGACGTTCAGTACTGCAGTAGTTCCGTACATGGACTGGCCATAGGAAGGGTCCTGCTGATAGACCTGATACCACCAACTTCAAATGAAATGCTCCAGCTGCATTAACAGGGCATAATATTGACAGAGCCCTCCTGGGGGAAGATGGTGGCGCAGGAGGTAGCAGTATCGTTCGGCAACTGTAGGGTTGCAGGTTCGAGCCCTGGTTCCTTCTGACCCCCTCAAAGTGTCCTTGAGCAAGACACTGAACCCCCAATTGCTCCCGGTATGCAGGTTGGTGCCTTGCATGGCAGCCTCTGCTACCGGTGTGTATGGGTGAATGCAAGGCATTATTGTAAAGCACTTTGGAAGAAAGCGCTATATAAATGCAGTCCATTTTCCCTCCTTATGTCCAAATTGCACCTTGCCAAAGCGCAGTTCCGTTTCCTTCAATGATAACCGTTTATCATAATTTCCCAAAATTTAGTAAAAGACTTGAACAGTGTCATATGATGGCTGTGTTGTGCATGTTTTCTTCATGTTTTTAATCACTTTTAATGTTATGTCATTATGTCATTAGTCACTCTAATTTCTGGAGTGAATAAGATTCTCCAACATGACCCTTTGATTTCTGTCCCGTTTTTGTTTTTCTTTTGCTTATTTCACTTACAGTACTGCTACCAAAACTTCGCTTACTAGCTTAACTCTGCTAGAAGTAAGACGTGTGTAAGAAGCAATCAGCGAATAACTTCATAATTTACTGTATTTTCGAGGGGACATTACACTCGTCATTGTAGTGATAAGCCGTTTCGACACACGTTTCATTTACATGTTGTTTAAAAAAACCCTAATATGTACAATACCTATATAAAATAAAAACTTTTTTTAGTTTTGGTTGCATTGCTCTGGAGTACAGAGCAGCTGGTGTAACCCCTGTGTTTGAGTATCAGCTCAGCTGAAGGATGCTCGTGTAGGACATCACGCTCGCTCTCCAGAGCCTCTGATTTCTATCATACCTCCTGCCCCGTTTCTCTATGGTGTCTTTAACAAGATAATGAGGTGATCTCTCAATTGCCCCTCTCCCATTCCCTTGAAAAACACCCACTGTAAGAGCATAGGGGCAACCAGCCAGCGAAGCGTTGCAGATCGCCCTCTAGTGGCTGAGGTTCACAGCTCATGACAAAGTGTCCTTTGGGTAAAATGCCACCCCATTGTTTCACATTAGGGACCACATGCACACAACAAGGAGATCAAAGGGAACTTTCAAAGGAGGCAGGGGCTTTTTACGGCCCCCGGGAGCAGAGACACCTCCCATTCCCACTGCGACATCCTTCCACCCGTGTGACACGGCGGACATTCCCTGATAGTGAAGGCCCTCCTACAATCAGCAGCTCTTCGTTTATCTTTATCTTTTCCCATCTTGCTGTGCTTTAGATGCAGCATGGCACAGTGGAGGCCTACCCTCCAGGCCCATCTGACAGACTGCCCCACCGTGCACCATAAACACAACCACACAGACCCTCAGGGTCCCTCTCAGCTTCCAGTTGATCGAGGAGATTTGCTGTCCAAGCTGCACAGCCTCAGCAAAAGGTAGCATGGCAGGTCCTGCCTCCCAACCCCCAGCCTGAATCTGGCCCTTGGGAGCCCCTTTTGAAAAGGCTGTCATTTCCCCTCACAGGCTCTGTTATTCCAGTAGCCTTTGTGAGCGAAGCCAAGTGGCCCAACCTTACACAGGAGGTGGACTCTTCACAGGGAGCTGAGGTCGTCAGCCCAGTAGGGGGCGGGGGCCGCCAGGGAGCCCCCTGCCAGGGAGACACAAGCGGAAAACAAACACTATCCTAGACAGGAAAGGAGCTACAAGACCCTGCTGAGAGAGAGAAAGAGTCAGACAGGCTGAGAGAGAGAAGCAGAGGGAGGGATGTGAAGGACACAGCATTCAGTCTCTTACATTATGTATGTCACTATCCCAAGAAATATGTATTGCACCCTAACACACGAGCATGGCTGGGGTGCCATCATCTGAGCTACTGTTTCCCAGTCCCGTCCTAGGCGATTCCCAGACAGGCCATGTTTTTGCATGTTTTTGTGAGGGAGCAAAAACTTGGACTGTCTGCAGTTCAGACTGCGAAACATTGATCTAAGGACATTTTCCTTTGAATGCAGACAGAAAGACATTTTTACTTTAGATACTGTATTTATGTGTTATTGGAATTGTTGGCTTTTGCATGTCCTATTGTGCTCTCCATGAGAGAAATGGTGTTTGGAACAGAGTGTGAGGTCAGCCAGTGTGCAGCTCCCGCAGAGCTCAAGGGCACAGCGGTGATCAAGGGCGGATAGTTCAAGCGTAGAAGGTAAAAATCTAGACAGCCAAGCAGTTGAGTAATCTGCGCTTGTGACTCTTTATACTCAACTGGTTGGTTTAAACAAAATCTTGGTCTGTATTTGTACTTTCTGGGCCACCTTTGACAGTAATACTATATTTATATATTCAAATAACGTACTGTGTGATAAGTTTACTAAACACATTGAACATGCTGCCTTTTTAAAAAATGTGGTTATGAAATCCAAAATTTACCACTGAATCCTGAAGCATTTCTAGTTCTTGAAAGGTATCATCACGTGGTTTCCTCAGTCCGTACTGTTGCATTAATTGGTTTGGAGCGCCCCCTTCTGTTATTTTTTTCTTTTTTTGCTAAAAAATACCCCCACTCTAAATAAATCATAAACTATGTTATCATAACTCCAGTTCATGCATTAAAGATTTTACAGTAACAGAGTGTGCTGTAAACAGTGTTCATTTAGTCGCGTGGTGCAGAATATTACTGTTTATCTTATTTAATGTGTGTTCGCTAATTTTGTCAACTTTCACCGTTTGACGGGTTTCTAGTGGACTGCCATCACACAGTGGGTCTTCTGGTAACGCACACAAAACCATGTAAATTACAAATTAGTGTTCCAGCCTACGAGGAAACCCTTCTGGGACGTTCTGGCTTCTGATTAACTGGCGCAGTAGTGATGGGTATTTCACGGACGAATGTGCGCTTTGAATAAAGGCTTTTAGTAACCACACTGCTAAGTAAACCAGTTACGTTCACATGGCGTCTAACTGCCAATAACAATAGCTATCTAAAGCCAAATTTCCAAGGAAAGGCGACTCAGACAGGCGACAACGTGGAACACGATATAATCCGCATGAGAAGAGCGCTGAGGTGTTACGTGCTCTCACCTGACAATCACATGATGCAAAAACTGTGATGTGTGCATTGTGTGAAACTGTGTTTTTTCAGTTTATTTCGATTTATTTAATTAAACCTATGTTCAAATTTTCTGAAATAGTTCGCCACACGTCGCCAAAGCCCCTCCTCTCCAGGCGAGCCTGATTGGCTGTCAGCCTGGGAGGTTTGACTTCGACGCTGAGCAGGATCTCTGCGCAGACTCAGTAATCCGGTGTACTAGGAATGCCCAGCACGGTGTGATTGCCGCGGCTGGGGGTCTCCACGATCCGATACCCTACGGGTAACGATGGCGACCGTGAGACGAGATGATCGCCTGACGGGGCTCCAGGGCTTCATGTGCGTCGGGTTCGCTGGGATCTTCAGCAAGACGGCCACGGCCCCGCTGGAGGTCGTCAAGATCTTAAATCAGGTGGGGAGCTTTCACTGCAGAGCGGGATTTGTACACAGCTTTGCCCGGGTGTCCTGCAGCGAGGGGTTCCGCGCCCTATGGAAGGGAAACCTGGTGTCCTGTCTGCGCCTGTTCCCGTACAGCGCCGTGCATCTGGCCGCCTACAGGAAGTAAGAGCTCCGCTGCTCTGCATCTGCCGCCGTGCTGTCGCTTTTCTCTTTTTTTCTATTTATTACTTCCTTTGCATTGTCATTAGTATTAATTCGTCGGGGTCACCCAAAGTTACCGCTCGTACAAACAAGTTACCTGACCCTCGGAGGGCTGTCTCGTTACTAGCTTGGCGTGTGAATGCTTATTTCGAATAGTTTAGCGTACAGTCTCTGTGTTTTAAAATTTGCTGGCTGTATTCATTATTTTGTAAAAAAAACAAATGCGATGTCATGGACTGTGATTTTACGGTATTTAAGGAAATTTCCCCGTCTGACAGGCAACTGTTTTGTTATAAAGAGGCTTTTGTTATTGTTTTCAACATTCATTTCCGCTAAACGTCACGCTCGTTCACTGCCTGTCATGCGCCCGTCCGCGCACACGCCTCGCCGTCGCATCCAATCAGGTAATGCGAGGCCTCGGCAGATGTTTCACGTCATCATAGCAAAGCGCGATGTGCGCGCTTATGTGAGCTCACGTCCTCGTCGCTGCATACTTATCGTCTCTCGCAATGTAACATCCGTTCTGCTGCTAGCATTCAGTTCCCGTTTTCATTTCTATTGCAGTTTCTGATATCTTGGTGTTTTTGTCGTTACTCACTTTATTGATCGTTATCTTGAGGGACATGATAGAGGTGGATTATCTTCACAAGATCCTCCTTCTGTTATTTTAAGCCGTCTCAAGCTGGGAAAGCTTGCATCTGTAATAACATTGTTTTTTGGCATATTAAACACTGCAATAGGCAAATACAGAAATACTCAGCTATCTCGGCACACACTCGGTAGTACGAAACATTTTAACCGCCCCCATAGTCACCCAAAATGGTGAGATATCTATATATAATAATAGCCTAGAAACGTTTCTGAAAATTACTCATACAGGAGTTTGGTTTGAATGTCTAATAAATATTGCTTCCTTGAGCTTTTGCTTAGATTAGCTGCCACAGTGAAGAATTGTTTGTAATACCCAGCGTGCTTTGCTCCCGCTTCGCAGATTGATAAACTTGCACATGGATGAACTAGGATGCATACCGCAGTGGAGGGCCATCTGCGCCGGGAGCTTGGCGGGTATCGCGGCTGCGCTGGTCTCGTACCCGCTGGAAGTAGCGGAGACGCGGCTGGTAGTCCAGAACATGCGGGACCCCACGTACAGAGGGGCGCTTCACGTACTGTCCAGCGTTTACCGCGATGAGGGCCTGTGCGCCCTCTATCGCGGATTCTCCCTCACAGTCATAGGTACGGCGGGGGAAGGAGAGGGCTGGGCATACGTCAGAAACCTGTGAGCCATGAACAATATATAATAACGTTCATGAGAAACCAGCTTAAAAGGTGTCAGTTGCTGCTTAGACAGTGAAACAACTAAATGTCCCTTAACCAGTAGCTCCTGAGAATGGCTGACACATGCTCTGATCCTCACTTGCACGTCACTTTGGACAAAAGCATCTGCTAAATAAATGAAAGTTAAATGTGATGACATAGGTTAACCAGAATGTGTGTGTGATATGTGTTCACATGCTCCTCCTAGAAGCTGTATTTGCTGGGTAGCAGTTACACATCAGTTGGGTGTCATGTTTGTTGTGTAGATGCTAGCATGTCACGGTCTCTGTGTGATATCTGGCTCTCTTATCCATCTCAGGGGCGGTCCCCTTCTCCCTGGGCTGCTATATGGTCTATGTCAACCTGGACTGGCTGTGGCAGGAGCCCAGCTTTCATTTCACGCCCCTGCAGAACTTCATCAGTGGCTGCCTTGCGGCAGGTCTGGCCCAGACCCTGTCCTTCCCATTTGAGACTGTCAAGAGGAAGATGCAGGTGAGTGTGTACTCAGCCAGCAGAACCATTTTAACAACACAAAAGGTGCATAATCGCTTAAAAAAAATCTGGCTATTTGTTACTTTTACTGGTTCTTAAAAGCTTACAACCTCTTCTTTTGTTAAATGATATTATAGTTATATTGTAGTTATAAACAATATTTTAATCTTTAAAAATGTATGGCCTTTTAATGATCAGTTTCCTGAGGTGTTGTATTACCCAGAATGACCGTTAGGTGGTATCGTGGATACAAAATCCAGTTCACAATTCTAAGCTGAATGTACTTCTCATAAGACCTGAAATACTGACAAAGCGTGATCTTGCTTCTGTGCTGCTGTTGTGTTTTACATTATATCCTACTAAATTCAAGCAGTTTATGTTAATCAGGCCCTGACATACTTCATCTCTAACAGTACCACCAAGTTTCTGTTTTGATCTAACCTTGGGTTTAACTGAATGACAAATGGACAGCAATCAACTTTACTGCACACTCAGTAGCTGCACTTACAGATGATAAAAGTTAAACAATTTTAAATTAATGGTTTAAAATTGGGTAGCTAGACGTTTTTAAAGGGAAACAGTTTAGTACAACCAGCTGGCAGAAGAGCGGTTAAAGACAGTGACTCGTGACCATAAGGTTACATGTTCATTTCCCAGGATGCACCTCACTTTTGTTCAGAATGGTTTAGTCTCTCTGACCTGAATCAGTTAAGTGTAATTATGTCCTCCTCAAAGGTTAAAGACTTAGAATTGAAACCTTTTTCAGTCAAAGAATTAGGTTTAGTGTTTAGGGAAATGACCTCAGCTTTGAATATGTGGGTTTAAATGAGGAAGTGATGTCCTGTGACAGACGTTCGCGGTAACCCAGAGAACGGAGACTAGCGGCCAGTTGGAACAGGCTTCGCTTACTTCACCTGTGCTGATTGACATATTGTCAAGACAGAAAATACACAGATATACAAAATAATAAGTGGAAGAGACAGAGAATAAGAAAGTGTGCTATTAATAAATACTAAGGAGCTTTGCTGCTCACAGCACTGCTATGTCTGCTCTCTGTAGGCCTTTGGTGAGTTTTTTCCCCAGGGTCTCAGGGCTTCCCCCATTTGGCCTCCTCTCTACAGGCTCAGAGTGCCCTGTTGCCGCAGGGTGGTGGTGTTGACATCCATTTCAGCGGCATGCTGGACTGTTTCCGACAGACAGTCCGAAGCAATGGCTTCCTATCCCTGTGGAACGGACTCACGGCCAACACAGCCAAGGTATGACTCAAGTATCTCGAGAATATATTTGGGTACATTGCTTTCATTTTTCTTCAGCTCCATTTTAAAGCCTAAATTTGTTAGTCAAGATAAATTAATTAAAGGTGATGTTCCCCATTAATTTTTATGCAGTCAAACCAGCTATAGAGAAACTTTTAGGGCAGTCTGTCTTAACCCAGTTCCCTGGGACCCCCTGACAGTCCACATTTTTGCACCCTCCTAACTCCCAGCCAATCAAGAGCACAGAAAACCTGGTTCAGGTGTGCTGCAAGCTATGAGGGAGCAAAAATGTGGACTGTCTGGGAGTCTCCAAGGACTGAGTTGAGAAACAGTTCTAGGGAGCTTGATTTGCTGTCCCCTCTGGCATCCTGAGGTGTCATCCAGAGGAGTGTTAATTCACCGGCCACACCCATGAGGCTGCCGCATGTCGAAACAGTACCCAGAGGGACTCACCTGAGCTATGCAGTCTGCCATAGCGTTTGTGCCAGGGTTTATGTATGACAACATCCTCAACCGATTTGAGGCAGATCAAAACAGAAAGCAAAACATCCTGTTTGTTGTTTGGCTTCACAACAGCTTGAAAACCAGATGTTGATGATGCAACATTTCCTTGTTGACTGTATGCTTAAATCTATACAACTAAGTGGAGTTTCATGATCACCTGGAAGCTGCCACGAGTCGCTGTCTGATGATAAACTCGAGGCCTGAAAATTCTAATATTCAATTAGACTAACGACAGGTCCTAATAAAGATATTTTTTGAGCTGGAAGTTTTTTTTCAGCTTGAGAAAATAATGTCTTGAGGTCTGCAGTATGTAACTTCAGCTAGGCAGATATCAGGGAAATGGAGGGTGGTCTTGATTGAGTTATTGTGAAATCTTTCCACAAAGAAAGCAAAACATGAGTGATTCTGTGAGCCAGTCAGTAACTGAGATTTTAACTCCGCAGTACTGAACATATCAGATCAGCTGCCTGTCAGCCTGATGCTAGATTCTCGCACAGGAGACCCCAGTTCTGAATGGCTGAGGTCTCTTCTCACTGATGGGGTTCAGAGGTGGAAGGAGGCTGAGTCGGTGTTCTGTGTCTTCTCAGATCGTCCCCTATTTCGGCTTGCTCTTCACATGTTTCGAGGCCTGCAAACAGGTCTGCCTGTATCACAACGGATACATCGTGTCCCCTCTGAGCTTCCAGCCAGCACCAGGCGTGGACCAGAGTCTGGGTCCACACGAGCTTCAAGAAGTTCAGAGGTACCTGAGTAACAGGGGCTTCTCTTCACCGCAGAACAATATGGACGACCGGTGGTGAGGCATCTCGATACTGTCAATGGGATAAAGTCGGTTTCCTTTTGTCCACAATGCGCACAATTAAAATTAAACACATCATCTAAACATGTGCACCAGTGAACCAGCTTGGACAATGAGGGATTCCAGTAAACAGATAAGTGCAGCATCAGGACAAATAAATATAGCACTTCCACACATGGTGCCTTAATAGTGGCTGGAGATTAAGCAGTTGGCCTCCCTGCAGTGCATGAAATGTCTGCTGATCCTCCTGAAGACCCCGATCTGATGCTGATCATCTGCAGGAAGCCACTGATATCTAAACGTGATGCAAAACTCTTGTACTGTGTCATTTTTGTGCTACACATTAACTTGTGTGTATGTGTATATATGTGTGTATCATGATCAAAGTATATTTTATTCAGGAAGTGCCACGTGTGAAACAAATGTATGTGATACAGTGGTTACTAATGTGTTATTTCATACTTGATGGTGGTTTCTAATTTATAATTTGCAGAATGTTAATCATACTTCTGAGTATATTTAACATGAATCAAAATATTTTCAGTATTAAACACTCCTTTTAACTGGTGATTTTCTGTGTTGTGATTGGAGCATGCTGTAAAAGAACTATAAAAGTATTTTCCTCCAGAACCGTAAATGGAGAAATGGTCAAATTTAATGAAGTAATTCGTTATTGATAGTGGAGTATTTTGAAGCTGCAGTGCGTCGCTTTGATTGTTCTTTAGAACTGGTACCCTTGGCACTGCTCATTTTATATAAGAGCGCCGGTGAGAGAAATTCAACGTTTTCTGGGTATGGATTTATGGTACGGATATAACCCATTTGAAAAGCGCACACGTTTTATTTTTTGCCTTAAAATAAAGAGAAATGAAAATCAAAGTGCATCAACATGAATTTTCCGTTCGTTTGATCCTCCGCTCAAATACTACATTAAACAGGGTGATCAACCTTCACGTTAAGAATTTTAATATCAATAAGTATACAGTACGATGCCGACGAAAATATATGTGTGTATATATAATAACAATAATGTATACCATGCAGACGATCTGGATATTCTAGTCTCCGGACCAGTGCAAGCCTTACGTTGTTGGAGGCGTATTCCCAGCCCTTTGTGCACAGAAATATTTTCTTTGTCCGGAACTAAGTTGGCCTACGGCCACGTTCTTTCATATAGCATGTTCTCGAAAGAATATAGCGCATAATAAAATTTTGACAAGGTTCTGTTTATGGTAAAATGTGGATAAACGGTGTTTTCACTATATATTCTTTTTGACGGTAGGCCACGGAGAGGGTTAAAAGGCACGTGACAGAAACCGAACGCCCTAAATGGGAGTAGAAGGACAAACCGGTAGCTATGCAGTGACTCACGGCGCCCCGTGAATGACGTGTTGCTCCGCCTCGGCACTGTCTATCCAATCAGCTTTTTGCACGCTATTCTCGCGAGAACCCACAACTTAAATGCCTTTCTGCGCGCAGAGGTCGGCCATTTCGACGCAGCGACGCCGCAGTCCCGCCCCGCCATGAGTGAGCAAGCTGTCTCCTTCGCCAAGGACTTCCTGGCCGGCGGCATTGCCGCCGCCATTTCCAAGACTGCTGTCGCGCCCATCGAGAGAGTGAAGCTGCTGTTGCAGGTGAGAATGCGGAGGGGACAGGATTAACTGGCCTCACAGCAGCGCACTGCGAACTGCCGGCCAATCGGAGCGGCTTCCCCGCTTGCTTGTCCGGTTGGGTCCGGATGGCCTGCTCCACGGCTTAGCCGGCCGGTCGATGTGGAGGTCAAGGGACCAAGGTCGCGGCAACGGGAAGTTTCGGCATTGTACCCCGGGCGGCAGCTTCTATTTGGCGGCCTAGTTTGGTCGGGATGGTGTTTTTGGCGCTGGGTTACGCCGTGATGGCTACGGTCTTTTCCTTTCATTATGAGCTCTGACTAAACCCGATATGGGGGGTGGGCGGTGACCGTGGTCCCCATTGAGGTTTGCGTTGGCGATTGAGACGGTGGGATCGCTCCCTTTACCGTCGGCTCCACGTGTCCTTGCCGGAATGTCTTCGGCCTCCATTTTGTCTTTAAGGGCACAAGTCAAGGTGTGTGGCGCCGGATGATGGTGCTCTTCGGGATTGGAGGTTCATTGAAAGACTTACACATGCTATTACATCCGGTCCGGAACGATTTTTACATCAAACGCCGATCCTTCATCACCTGCCTGTTGCGTTTACTTTGACAGCTGTGCTCTTCGCAGGGTTCGATTCTCCGCTAAGCACGGCCGATTCTAAGTAATCCTTTAATCTTTCTTTATGCGTATAGGTACAGCATGCCAGCAAGCAGATCACAGCAGATAAGCATTACAAGGGCATTGTGGACTGTGTGGTCCGCATCCCCAAGGAGCAAGGGTTCCTGTCCTTCTGGAGAGGGAACCTGGCCAATGTCATTAGGTACTTCCCCACCCAGGCCCTCAACTTTGCCTTCAAGGATAAGTACAAGAAGATCTTCCTGGATGGTGTAGACAAGCGCACCCAATTCTGGAGGTACTTCGCAGGCAACCTGGCCTCTGGTGGGGCGGCTGGTGCCACATCCCTGTGTTTCGTGTACCCACTCGACTTCGCCCGAACCCGCCTGGCAGCTGATGTGGGCAAGGCTGGTGCAGAGAGGGAATTCACTGGTCTGGGCAACTGCCTGGTGAAGATCTCCAGGTCTGATGGCGTGAAGGGTCTGTACCAGGGCTTCAATGTCTCTGTCCAGGGCATCATCATCTACAGAGCTGCTTACTTTGGCATCTATGACACGGCTAAAGGTATGTGCCCAGGTTACACTCCCTTATGTGGATGCTGGGAATGGTCAATGGTAGCGTTCAGCTTGCGTTGTTTATGCCGCTATGATTCATCCTTACAGGTTTCTGTGGCACTCAGGGCTTGACTGAGTGTAGATGTCACGCCGATGAAAGGATTCCCCTTGTGAAATATGATATCGTCTGGTACAGTTTCCTCTGCCTTAGGCACTGACAACGTGTCTCTGGTTCCTCAGGTATGCTGCCAGATCCCAAGAACACCCACATTGTCGTTAGCTGGATGATCGCTCAGACCGTCACCGCCGTGGCCGGCCTGGCCTCATACCCCTTCGACACTGTCCGTCGGCGCATGATGATGCAGTCTGGCCGTAAAGGAGGTGAGTGGCCTCGGGGGTCGTTCGCTTCTGCGCTGTCACTTTTTGTTTTTGAGGTGTCCGGTGTAAGGACCTGGTCGTGACTTTTCGTGTTCTCGTCCTCAGCCGACATCATGTACAAGGGCACCATCGACTGCTGGCGGAAGATAGCCCGCGATGAGGGCAGCCGGGCTTTCTTCAAGGGGGCCTGGTCCAACGTCCTGAGAGGCATGGGCGGTGCCTTCGTGCTGGTCCTGTATGATGAACTGAAGAAGGTCATCTAAGTTGTCATCTGTCATTAATGTTGCGACTGTAACATATATCTGTACATTCACACGGACTGTCAGGCTCCACCTTATTTATAGGGACCAGCTAGTTTTCCTGTATAGGGTGGGGGCACCTCGTCCCTCTCCCTGTTGTCACTGTCATTCCCCCAGCCAGTCAGGTTCTGAAGCGTTACCCGTCATGCAGTCAGCTTGTTTTTAACCTTCACTTAAATAAATAACCTGCTGGATGAACCAAACTATCTCTCTGCTCCTGTCGTTTTTTTGATGTTTTTCAGGTGTGGCGTAAGTGCCCCTATGTCTTACTGTGAGTTACAGTGCTTCCGTACAAGCCGGGGAGATGTTGATAAGCTGAGGTAATGGCTGTCCCGCTTGGCTGATGGGATGGTTTGACTCCTAGCACCTGCCTGCAGTGCCAAACGGGTAAACGGAGATGGTGTCGGCCTTCCGCCAAAGTAAAGTGTGCAAGCTCTGGGGCAGCTGGTTTTACGAGTGATTTACGGACCAAAATAAGTGGTTGACAGGAGGTGGGTCTAATGACACTATCACATTTAACTTCCTATATAACTCAGCAGCTGCTGAGGGAAGCCGTTCTAATTGGGGAGGATTTGACGTGGTCTTAGAGTGGCATGTTTTGGATTAGCATCATCACACGGGTGATTAAGTTCTGCTTCTAAATACCTACCCTTATTTTCTCACCTGTGTGCTGACGCTGCAGTGGTTATGACTATACAGGGGTAAGTTTCCCAAAAACCCAGTTCTTAGGAATGTTGGCTATTTATATACTGTATAAGTAGCTAGAGGAAGCTTTTGGATCTGCTCCTCACATGCCAATCCAGGTAGTGTTCCAGGCCTGAGTGTAATGGTTGATATGGCCAGAAACATTCTGTGACATTTTATGGGGATTATTGGGGAATTTGTATTTCCCTGTGTATGAGCAGTTGTCAAAGACCTATGCATGCTCATTGAAATTTTTCAAGATATTTACATTTAATTAAAAAGTCACATTTCCCTTTCTATCATTATTGAACACAAACACACTGCAATCTGGGGAATCTGCTCAGTCATAAATCCTGACGCCGTCAGAATCCACATGTTCAGAAAGAGCCCTGAATACGGTCTTATTGCCACCAGTTCTCCTGCTGTACATTTCTGAGCCGGTTGCAGACCTCTGTGTGAATATCGCCAAAGAGAACAGTTGTGCCCAGAGGCAGGATGTTGGATTTGTAAAAATTGTTGCTGCCACTGACAGGGCTTCAGGAAAGAGTCTTCACTTACACCAAATTGCTGCCAAGATGGCCTTTGACGGCCTGGTTCATTCTCCATTTCAAAGGTCATGTTTGATAACTTTTCCTTAACTCCAGGTGACCTTGGTTATGCAATATAAATTCCCAAAAATCCCATACTAAAATTTTCATGCAAGATCACTGGAAAATTTGCAACCCTAGGCCGCACAGATTTATATAAAGTATAATTTTACTTTTTACAGACCGTAACATTAAATACTGTACATTGAAATTGGAAGATGCTGACGATACTTGTGTGCCACCTAGCGGCCAGGACCCCGGACCATGTATTGCTTTCCGGTCTCCGAAATTGAAATACTTACCTTCTTCGTGATCAGTCGTTTTGAAACCGATGTTTTTCGCTTAAATCTTTATAGTTGTTAATCGCGCCTCATGCTCCCATTACTTTTAATGTATTTTTTTATGTAGTCTCCCCATTGAAATGGCATACAATGTTAAACGTCGTGATTCGCTTGGTATTCGTAGGAAGTTAAGGTCCCAGTTACGCAAGGACAGGTGTAACGCCGTGGAGGTCAGCTAGGCACGGACAGGGTGGCGCGTACCCGGCAGAAACCGCCTCAAAGACTACAGTGAAACTATAGGGAAGAGGTTATTGTGATCGTGAACGACTGAACATTTTTACCCCCGTTGTATGCTTTGATTTATGAATTGCATGAAAATTGAATCTTTGGTTTCTTCATCTGGCAATAGCTTTACATATGACGTTTCGAACACCTCTTTAGTTGAGGCAGTACTTACTAGGGAATCTTTGACATACACACGTACCATCTTGTGAATAGACTCAGAATGAAACTTTGACTCGACGTGAGTTTCAGCTGGTTTTACATGAGACTCGCTCTGTGGGAGGGCGGTCTCCTGATATATTTTCCCCGATATACCAGATGGCCAGGCTGTTTTCGTTTATTCATATTTATTCTATTACCTAATTTAATTTTTTTCGAAAATATTCTCTTGTTGATTTGTTTTTTAGTTTTCGATCACTATGACATGGGATGTGCTGTTCTGGGATTTTATACGTGAAGTGTGCCGGTGTTCTCACCGGTATCCAGATACAGAATAACGAGGGGAGAAGCAGCGCCTGCATTTCCACACTTCAGGCACCGGTGTTTACGATGAAATTTGCCGAAATGTGCAGCGAATTAGACATATGAGACAAATCAGTAAATGGATTTAGAATAATTATTCTTCAGGGGAAATAGGGAGTCTGAAGAGCGACGGTCATGGGCTCTCCTTTCCGGGAAGACACTCTGGGGGCGTGTTTAGAAGCGCTTTGATAAACTCGGAGCCAGAGGGTTAGGACGGAGCAGAAGTCGTTCTCCAGCAATATGTGTCTTATACTTTTGTCTGCTTCATGTGTCTGTCTATTTATTTTTGCGGCGTGGCGATTCGCCCCACTAAGGAATCCCGTCAGAAGGACGTTACAAGACGGCAGCGCACAGACGGAGGAGACGCATCAGGTAGAGAAGGAATGAAGTTCCGCTGGTCTCACAAGACTCCAGAGTTCTGCTTCTTCCTTGCTACGCACATAACTTACTTTCACTTGTATTTATAAGCACGCGCACTGATATATTGGTAAATGTATTTTTTTCATTTGTGTCATCCGTAGGTTAATGTGATAAGTATATGTGATATTAGAAGTAAAAATTCCGCCTTGGTCGTGCCTTCTGAAATAGCCTACAGTGTAGAAAATGCACTGCCGATTAAAACTGTTAGAAATTAAAAATCAGGAAGTCAGTCTCTCTTACATGAAGTTCTTGCGTGTTGAAGTTCCCCAGTAAGTTGCTCTTCGCTTGCCACTTAACAGAAACTCTGTGACTCAGCAATAAGTATCCTTGCTGGAGATGAAGTTGACAAAGGTGACCCAGAAGAGGTTCCGATGCAGGACTTGCAGTACCCCAATGTCAAGACATCCCTTCAGCAAGGTATGTCCAGCTGCTTCATTCAGCACATAACCCACAAACTTCACATTCTTTGTGTAGATAAGGGCAGTTGTGGATCTGGAGGTTCAGTGAGTTAGTGACGAATAATTGCAAGTTCTGTTCATGGGAGGATTTCTGCTATTAGTAGGTTTTGTGGCCAAGGTGGAGTTGGTGTGAGCACTCAGAAGTCAAACCAAGTCCACTGGGTGTTATTTTTATTTAGCAGATGCTTTTATCGACATCTATGTACAGTTTTGTACAATGAGAAAGCAAGTGGTGTATAGTGATGCAAAATAGCGATTCTCCATGACCACAATACAACACACCAACAGAAAGAGGGAGGGGGGGGGTTTCACAATACCTAAAGTGCAAAAACAAGTTTGGGGGGGGGGGGAGGTTTGGTGGTCAGGTCTCTACCCATGGGGACTGACCGGAACCCGAAAGAGTTACGAGTCCGCCCTCCTGTGGGCTCACTCCTTGCTGTAGGGGTTAGGGAGGTCAGGTGCTGTGTGTATCTGGTTGTAGTCAAAAGCAGTGGTCTAATGTCCTATCTTTGGTTATTTTTCAGTTATGTTGTTTATTAAATATGTACCTAAACTTTCGCATATAACCGTATTGTATATTGTGTGATTGCCAAAGCCTTGTGGTGAACTGAGACAGGACAGGAGGACAGATTCGTGCATGGCTGGTGATACAGCATGTGTGTCATTTGTTTAGTAGGTGTCTGTGCTGTGTGTGGGATGTGTAACGTCTGTCTGTTTAGTATGTGTCTGTGTTGTGTGTGGGATGTCATGCTGTGTGTGGGATGTGTAACGTCTGTCTGTTTAGTATGTGTCTGTGTTGTGTGTGGGAT
>JAODUD010000002.1:26752261-26772008 GCA_026784285.1 Stomatorhinus walkeri
TAAGTCAAGATCCTGTTGAAGCCTCTCTGCTGCTAGAACAGTATCAGCTACACCACCCACCTTGGTGTCGTCTGCAAATTTAACTAGTTTACTGTATGTATTTGTACTTGTCCCCTTGACTGATGGTTGTTGCTGAATCCTGACAGCCTTGGACTAGGCCTGTACCTTAGAGTGATGGCTAGTTCTCCACATTTGTTTAAAGGGTTGAAGTCCGTAATAGAGACTCACGGTGATTAAACACTTTGTGCTGTTGACCCTTCCACAGTGCTGCTGCAGCTGGTGACATGGCTCTCAGACCCGAACACACTGAACCAACTGGTGGTGTGTTATCTGGATGTTGCATCTCCCTGCAGCTCCACAGAGGAGCCCAAGGAGGAGGGGACAGCAACAGCAGAGCCAGAAGATGGTAGAGGGTGAGAGATGAGAGCCCCTTCATCCTCGCTTTGCACACACAAGAAAGAAGAAGATGGAGGGACAGTCATGAAGCCTAGTCTTTTGACTTTATATGCCTCTTTTCCTTTGATATTTGCAGATTCCAGACAACAGGTTCCACGGGAACCACAGACAACAGTGACAATAAAGCTAATAGAAAAGGTGTAGACCTCTCTCCTCTTCAAAGGAGCACGCTGTGGCCTGTATTACAGCAGCAGCCATCGCCTGCTTTCTATGGGTCATGCATAAACATGTGTGTAGTGTTCAAGCCGGTGCATGAATATTGTCTCATTCACCAGGAAAAACGATCAAGATGTCCCCTGGGAAGAAACTTAAGAGGTTCATTAGGAAGTTCTTTAGGAAAACCAAAAAATTCACAGGAAAGAACAAAGAGGCAGAGACTGGGCCAAGCTTCCGGGCCGTGGAGCTTCAGAATCTGTCCGATGACGAGGACGATGACAGCTTGTGCAGCTTCATGAGTGTGAGCCACCTGCCATCCTGTCTTTCTCAAGAGTAGAAAATGCTCTCCAGAGCCTGCAGCTCAAGTCTATGGTTGTCATCTGGCTTTCATCTTCTGGGTCTTGCAGGAGGACTTTCCTCTTCTCAGCAATGACCAGGAGAATATGATGCACAACCTGCTGAATGAGCTGTGGAGGGATGGTCAATGGACGGTCACTGTCCCTCAAGTGAGTCTGAAAGGACATTAATGATCGTAACCTGAGTGGCTGAGTGGATCCAGCTGTCCGACACGGGCACCCCCGACACACGGGCACACGCCCGACTCCTTCTGGCTTCTCACTCAGTGATGTTTGAATGGAATTGTATCAAATCATTGCTGAATCAAAGAGTATCAAATTATGGTGTTTAAATATATCTATATTTTGTATTGTACCTTAGACCATGTATCAAGATGCTTTTATCATCTGAGACCAGGAGAGATGCACAACCCTAAAATGTAGACATGATATTTGGTACGAATTAGGGTGAATTAAATCCAAAATGACTTGGTAGGACTTAGCACTTTTGCTATCTTAGTGGTGTTTTAGGGAACAATTGGAGTAGATGATGTTAGAGCAGAGCGGCCTGTCCCCTCAGGTGGAGGAGCACAACAAGGAGTTGATGTTCACCATACACCTGAAGGAGCAGAACAGTCCCAAGGACCTTCATTGGGATGTCAGTGTGTCGGAGAAGCAACTCCAGGTTCTGAAGGTAAGGGAACCATGGGAAACAAGAACATGTGCTCATGATGTCGCATTGGTCCAGTGTGTCAATCTGTGATGTTGTCACTAATATTAAAACTTGATCAGTATTCATCAATTTAGCAGAACCATATAAATGTGCATTAATAAAAATGCAGTGGTACCTCGAAACTCGAACTTAATCCGTTCAGAACTCCAGATTGAATCTTAAAAAGTTCAAGTTCTGATCGAATTTTCCCCATAAGAAATAATGGAAAACCAATTAATTGGTTTACGGCCCCAAAAAAATACACCTAAATACATTTTTTTTTATTTAAACACAAAATGAATCGGATAAAACAAAAATAGCATATACTGTATTAAAGACATCTAAGGATATTTATCAAAACAGTAATTTATAAAGTAAGAAAATAAATGTATCCATACAATGTGTAAAGTTAAAAAAAAAATGTCTTGCCCTGATCATCTGCTCCTTCCGTGAATCCTGCCCCCTTGTTAATCTTGTATGAAATCCCCATGTGATCAGCTGTTTCTGGTTGTTGTCATTAGTCCTCTGTATTTAGTCCGTGTTTCAGTTTGTTTCCCCAGTCCGGTCATTGTATTGTCCGTCTGTGTTTTGCCTGCCTTACCTGTAATTAAACCCGCTATTCCCCAACACCCTGCATCTGTGCCTTTGTCTGCGTTCTGTCCCCGCTCGACACAACAATATTATTATAATTAAATGTATTAATGGTTTATTATTAATGATATTAAAATAATAGGAAATCTATATTTTTATATGTATTTCATTTTATAATAATAATTACTGTTGCTGTCTGACATTGTCTAAATGTATTTTTACTGTCTAAATATATGTATTCAGCTAATATAAACATGCACGATGCTATCACAGTGAATGTGAGGCTGAGACTGAAGCGTTATCCTTTGTTTCTGCTGAGAGACGTGTTGCATGACTCATTTCCCCGTGCGTATAAGTTCACGGTTTTACTTCTGAGAATCAGATCGTGCTCTAGGTCATTTTGTTTCTAACTGGTTGGTTTGACTTTTAAGAAATTCAAATTCTAATGAGTTCGAGTACTGAGGTACCACTGTATAAGAATTGTTTTTCTTCCTGCTTCTATTTATTTATTGCTGGTTTATTTATTTAATTTTTTTGTTTCAATGATGCTGCAATAAAATAAGTTTTGAAACGAAGACTGTCACTTTCACTCATCTAGATGCGGAGGTCTCTGTGATTGTAAGTGCTTCCAAAGAGACCTGTCTCTAGTGGCTGCGGTTTAGAGCAGTTGAGCAATTAGCCACAGTTAAAACCTCTGGTGGATATGAGTGTAAGGAAAAGATGTCCTGAATTACTAAGCAGCTTCACAGGATGGCTGTCCAGGGGCTCGTTTCCCACAAGATCCTGATAGCGACTTGCATGGTTGTACCCATTTAGTTGGCAACTGTGCTTTTAGGAAACGTATGCCAAGGTGGGTTATGCCGCCATCAGATATTCTCATTTGTAACCTGCTCCATTGCAGAAGTTTGCGATGTTTTACTTGGGAAGAACCGGCAGCATTGCACTTTTTTCCGACTTGAGTTTGCTCTCTGAAGTCTCTTATATTATCGGCAGCACCATTTCATCTGGAATATTAAGCATTTTTCGTAGCAGTCCTAGTAAGCTGTTCTGGGGGCTATGCTCTGAGACCTGCTGTGGATAGCCAAAACCACAGATAATAGCGCAGCCAATATTTATTTAGCGATTGCTAACTTACACTTAGTCTAACATTACTAACACTAAAACATTGGATGAAAGTGACAGTTTGCATTTCAAAGCTAATTTTCATGTCATTTGTGGCATTCTGGAAATAGATAATTGAATAAATAAATAAAATTAGCAATAAATAGTTAACTAAAAACAGGAAGATTTTCTTAACAGATTTATTTATGCTCACATTTTATATTATTATCATTAATTTATTGCCGCACACCATTATTTTAGGCAGAACAATCCCTCCATAAGTACCAGCCCTCTCCATGTTTTTAATTCATTTTTAAATTATACCAGCATTTGTACTTGGTTTTTCTTCCCTATTTTGGGAACCATGTTTTGCAGGTTGTAGCTAAATCAGCATATTATGTTTCTGGCTACTGCCTGGTCTCTCTTTTCCCAGGACTCAACTCATCTGCTCCCCCTACCTGACATGTTGGAAAGCACACACAGAATCTTGGATGACAAGTTCAAAGAGGAGGCCAAAGCCAAACTGGAGAATTTCCTACAAGTACGCACGTGCCCCTCAGGGACCATGTAGGGATAATGCTGCATTCCATGTATCTCAGAGCTGGGAATGACGTCACACCTGAGTTAACTGCATTCCAGTTACATCAATTGAGAAAGTTATTCAGCTATACCAGAAACCTGTGCAAGATTTCTTAGCCGAATAACTTGTCTTATTTAAGGTACCCTAGTTTAAGTTACCTTTATGTTCGTTCACTTACATTTAGCTCAGACTACCTTAAATCCACCAAATTATCTGCTTTCTGAAGTGGCCCCCACTTCAGTCTAGTTTCATTGTTAGCCATATTAGTGGATATCAAATCAGTACATGGTTTTTCATCCATCCATCCATTATCTACACCCACTTATCCTACTGGGTCGCGGGGGGTCTGGAGCCTACCCGGATGCAATGGGCACGAGGCAGGTAACAACCCTGGACAGAGGGCCAGCCCATCACAGGGCACACCCACACACCATTCACATACAGATACACAGGCACACCTACAGGCAATTTAGGAACTCCAATTAGCCTCAGCATGTCTTTGGACTGTGGGGGGGAAACCAGAGTACCCGGAGGAAATCCCACAACGACACAGGGAGAACATGTAAACTCCACACACGTGGAACCCAGGCAGCGACTCGAACCCAGGTCCCAGAGGTGTGAGGCAACAGTGCTAACCACTGCACCACCATGCCACCCCTACATGGTTTTTTGCACGTAAAAACACAGTAGCAACATGTGTACAGGTAGCGGTTGTACAGTACTGTGTGTATAACCGATTTAATGAGCCACATACAGTATAAAGACATAAGTGCTAATAGACAGTATAAAACTACAGCTTTAACTTCTGTTGATAAAGGGTGCAGCCGTCTTTAATTCTGAGCTTGGGGTTGCAGAGGTTCTTCAGAAGGCGTTCCAGTCCAAATGGAATGCAGCATAACTCCTGAAAGGCAGCAGGGTGGGGCCCTCCAGGGGCCTTGCTTTCTGCCTGCTGCCTTATAATTATTTAATTTAAGTAATAATCTCGTCACTTGACGGCTTCCTCAGTGTTCTGGCTGTAAGTCAGTTGCTAACTGAAATGGTATCTCATGCCAGTTTAATGACTGACTTATTAGCTTATTCTGCTAGTTAATGCTGCTGAATGATACGGGTGCCTTTCCATGTCTTTTAGAGTGAGGTTGGCCAGAGTCAAGAAGTCTTCCAATTGCTCTTCAACCCATTCTGCGACAGCCTGTGTGATCTGCTGGACAAGCTGCCTTTCTTATTCAGCTCCACCCCGGATGATGAGGAGGTGCGCCGTCCATCCGTCTCAAAAATCATCACACCCGTGACCTTCTGTAACTCTTGTCTAGCCGTACCTTAAAAAGGCACAATTTCACAACTTTATTTAAGTCTTTAGAAGACCACATCCCGTGTGTTATCCATCCAAGCTGGTATAAACCACAGTAAATTGCGAAACTTCACTTGCAAACTCTGTGCTTATAGTTTGCCGTGTATTACAGGCATGTGGCAGTAAATTCTTGGTATTAGCATTTCTCGATTTTTCAGAGCGTCGCTCACAAGAAGACAGACCAAGATGGGAACAGGAGACGACCCGGGGTAAGCCCTGAGCCCCCCACAGAATCCACGGGGACCTGTGAAGATGAAGGGGTGCAGAAGGTCTACGAATGTGCCAAGAAAATACCAAATATGGACCCCTCCATAAGTAGACCAGACAGCTCCAGCAATCAGTTTATACATGACTCCTCTGGTTCAGCCTGCAGTCTGGACCAGCTAGCAAAACAGAGCACAAGTGAGCCAAGAGGACCAGGCACTGACCAGCCACCTGACCCACCTCCTAAGCAGGGCACTGACCAGCCACCTGACCCACCTGCTAACCAGGGCACTGACCAGCCACCTGACCCACCTGCTAACCAGGGCACGGACCAACCCACCGACCAGCTTGCTAACCGGGACCGGCCTGCTAAGCAGGGCACGGATCAGCCCACCAGCCACCCTGCTAACCAGAGCACGGACCTGCCCCCCGACTGGTGTCCTAACCGGGGCACTGACCAGCCCCTTGACCAGCTTGCCAACTGGGTTACAGACCAATCTGGCAACCAAGGCACAGACCAGTTTTCCTACCAGGGCACAGAGCAGCCTGTTAAACAGGGCATACACCAATTTGCCAAGCAGGGTACAAACCAGTCTACAAACCAACCTGCCGATGGGGGCACAGACAAGTGCACAGAGCAGCTCGCTGTAGCTCCCACGCCGTTACTGTGCTCTCTCAGCCAGGATGAGAGCAGCAAGACTAATGAAAAGAGTAACCAATCAGGTGGCATGTCAGTGGGCATCCATGGGAATGAAGCTAAGGAGCAGGGGCCCAAGCGGGAGGAAAAGACAGCCTCACCACACAGGAGCGTGGACGAACTAATGAAAGCTCTCATGGATCTGCTGAAGGAGATTTTCAGTTTGTATCTCCCGCACCACCATGTATCATCACTTACACCCCTTATGTCATTCTCAGATTCATACACACAGATATTCCACTAAACTTAAGAATTGGGTGTAAGGGCTCATTCCCATCACTTCATTATGACAGTAATGAATAGAAGTAATGAAGGTGTGACTGTGATATCTGTTGCATACTGTCTCCTTTGTTGGAGTGAAGCTTTCAGTCAACCATTCCTCAGCTAAACTGGAGGTACAGTGTGACATGAAGACCAAAGTATGACCGTGTCTTTCTTCACTCTTACTCTTTATATTTCTGCAGGTAATTCCTGGTGTATATTGACACTGAAAACCTTATCGACAATGCTTAGGCCGCTGGTGCTGAAGTAGGTGCTTCCACACGACACAGGGTAAGCTAGAGGATTATGGGAAATACAGACAGCAGGACTCGCGTCTCTCTCCATCGCTGCAGGAAATTGACCAGCGTCTTAGACATCCTGAAGCTCACAGACACCCAGGTGGCATCTTACCTTGACAGCCTGCGGGAGACACTGTGGCCCAAGGGGGTACCAGCAGTTCAGGGATCCCCATCAACCAGCGAGGAGAAGAACAAGACTAAGGAGAAGGCCTGCAGTCTACTCATTGCCAAATGTTTGTGCCTCTTAGCTAGCTCTCAGACACATCTTATGCCTCACAGACCATTGTTCTATCCACAGGTTTAAACAGGCTCACTTATTCCCTATTCTTTAGCCCCCTGGATCTTGAAGAGTAACGTGAAATCTGCATTTGAACTCCTCCAGGATGCTCAGGAGAACAAGAAGCTGGTGTATGTGAGTAGCGTGTTTTCACAGCTGACGCTTTCGCAGCGATTCCGGCCTAGTCCAGCTTGGTGGACAGTTCAATAGCTGGTGGCTCTTTCCTCTCTTAGACGCTGCTGTCACTCCTGCTGAGGAAGCTGTTTCCTGGCGACAGAGAGTTACATTCAAAGGCTGGGGAACTGCTTAAGAATTCTCTGTGAGTGGAAGAGCAACAAAAGAGTGGACGACACAAACTTTAACTATGATGTTTCAGGACTAAATCCGAGCAACAAGATACAGCAAAGTGCCCCCAGAGAAAATCTGTCTTCTGTGCCGATGTAAAAGTGGTGCTGCATGTTGTGTGAAAACCGTTCATGTGTCCAGTATACGGTATAGACACAGAATAGTAAACATTTAATATATACCCAGGCAGCTCTGGACTTAAGCTCTGGCTCAAACCCGTTTATGTAAAGCTGGACTTTGGCAAAAAAGCCAAATGAAAATAAAATATATTTTATTTTTATTTATGTAATGTACACTTTTTATTATGTATTACCAGTATAATTTAGCTTATGTGTTTTTTGCTATAAAGTTTCTTGAATGGTTTGGGAAGGCTTACGGAAGGTTTTCTGAAATGGATTACTTCCAAGAGTCGAGAACTTCCTGTATATGAAACTGTGATATTTTCATAAAGGCAGAGCCAAATAATCAGAATGTTAGTTTCTAACTAAAGCAAATGTCATTGCAAGACTGTTCATCTGTGCCATCATTACTCAGGTCAGATGTTTTGTAATCCTTTGTGATCTATATTTTTTTGTCAGAATATTTATGCCTTTTAATGTTTCTTTGAGCAGGGATGATTGTAGCAATCTGCAGTTTTGGTGCTGTAATTCCAAGCAAACTATTTCAGGAGCGCACTGGAGGGCACTTTGTTCCTGCATCAGGTGTGAAATGAAATGATTTTCAGGATTGTGTAAGATTGTAAATCCTACAATCCCCAGGATTGTAAATGTGAATCCTCTATTTGTCTGTGAGCTTTGCATATTCCCCTGTTGTGTAGATTTCCTCCTGCAGTCCAAAGACTTAGTTAGGATTTGTGCCCTGTGCTGGACTGGCATCTTACCCGATGTGTACCCCAGCCTTGTACTCTGCAGGGTTGCCAGCTTGGCTCAGCTGGTTGGTCTGAGATTCGAAGCAAGTCTTCAGCACACATGCACATGCATTTACATGTATGTAGCAGTTTTATTACCTTGTAAATATTCTGTAGGGGTTGCAAACTACCCCAACACATATGATGTAGCAAATGTTAGGCTTATAACAGAATAATATTGATTTGCTGTAAGATTTATAGGGTGAGTGTGAGAGTCTGAAAGTGTGACTGTCATACCAGATACGTGAGAGCTGGGAGCCCTGACTCTGTGCCGCATGAAATAGGTTCCATAATAAATGGCTGTATGATGGAAAGGTGGATATTTAAGCTGGTACTTTAAAATCAGGTTTGTGTGGCTTATGTTAAATAAAATGTTACAAATCTACTATTTATTTTTTGTTCTCTGACTTGTATAGATATCTGTAAATGTTATTTGCTTGATAATGTAGCGGGTTCATAGTTTCTCAGAATTTCAAGGGTAGATGTGCTTTTATCTCCAAGTTTTTGCACTTTAGCGGCAACCGGATATGGTCCTTTTCTCATTTTTTGTTATTAATAAAGTTTTTAATTCTGTTTCACGAGAAGACGCTGTCTCCTGTCTGTTCTCCCCTCACCACAATACCTTACTAATCTTTAAACATTTAAAATGACTGCAGTTTTACTTTTTAATGTTGCCCATTAATCTCCGTATATTTCATATATTTTTATTTTGTATGTCTGAATTTGTATGAATTGCTTGACAGTCAACTAATTTTCAAGCTTACTAGCTGGGTTACATCATAAAAGACTTGTCTTTTAACCATAACCGCTACATCGAACGACGTGATTCATTCACAGGTGACTCCAGACCCCCTTCGGATCAGATGGTACGGTCAAGCACCCCGAGTCGGAGCGGATGTTACAGCCTCGGTCGTGGTTCGGTCGCTGGTAAAAGCTGGTGGTTTGCGGGCTCCGTTCGGAACATTAGACCGTGAACAGATTATATCCGGGTTGGCGCCGTTATTTAAGCGCGATCCACTCCTGCAAGGCAGCGCTCGATGAGAGACTTTAGGCAATAAGCTTTGGGGCTGGAGAGGCTATGGCTAGCTGGCTGAAGCCGGTGATTGATTGACGTGCCAACAGGACTGAGTGAGGGGTTTGGGTGATCGTTCATGGGCTCTACTGTCCCATGAAAACGGCAAACTGCAGGAGGACCTGCCAGCCGGGGTGATTGGAGCTCCATCCGAGAACATCATGCTGTGGACGCAGTGATCTTCGGCTGAGTGTCGGGGCAAACCGAGCTGAGCCAAACCGTGAGTCTGTGTGTCCGTACTTCAGCTCTGTAATGCACGATAGTGCAGCTGACCATCAATGAAGGAGTTTTGTGTGAGTAGTAGCATAGGTCAGTGATTCTTTATTCTTTATTTTCATAGGGCTGAGGGAACACCTTTCGGAGATGGTGAGTTGAAATTGTAGCTGCCTGGTCGATTTAATGTATCATTTATATACTATACAAAAAACATAATATTGTCGGTGTACACCTCTAATTCAATCAATGTATATCATTCTGCTTTTATTGCTTGTGTGACTACAGTGGCATCAGTGAGAGTAGGACTGTTAAATTCAGGGCATGTCCTGGAATGTCCAGCATCTAGGTCTTAAGTCTGGGTCCTACTCAGCCTAGGTCTTTATTCAGAATAATACAATGAAATGGATTAAATGCTATATAAAGCTGATGTTATTTTAACAGATCCTTACCTGCTGCTCCCTCTTTGTGCTTCATACAGCCTCCCTTTCTCTCGCTAATCAGTGAGCAGTGATTCAGTTATGTGGCATGTTAAGTCATATCCGTCTATCGGTATAATCTTAGAGGGTTGGGGTTAGCATCTTAGAAGGTTAGGTTCACCCAGGCCTGTCTGTAGTGTGTTGTCAACTTACTGCCACACTGAAGTTGCAGAGTAAAATCACTGTTGCGAAGTTCTGTCTAGCCCTTGTAACACCAGTACCATGTTCCTCATAGCTGGAGCGGATAGCGCCCCCCTTGGCCCTATGAAGGAAGTGTCCATCATTTATGTGCTGTTCTAAATCTTTCTGTAACCCAAGGAGAAGGAAGCTGCTTCTGTTTTCGCTTGTTAATAGAGCCATGTATTGACTGACACCTGTTAAGACGTCGATCCGGTTCTGGTTCATCGGGCTCAGAGGTGGTGCCACAGAACTCTGTCTGCTTGATCTACTTCGCTTGCCAATTGTGAGAATAGGGATCAAACAAAATCTCATTTCTAAGCCAGTTTTCGTACAGTCAAATGTAATAAATTTGGAGTTAGAGAGCAGATGTTGTTACACATTGTTTTGGTCTGAATTCTCACATTTGAGGGACCTTAAGTCTCATAGGATTTGTTCCATCCAAATGGTGAGTAGTCTGCATCCTGTGACTTATGGTTCCATGCAGTGTGACAATCCAAAACTGTCTTTAGATTACACTGTTACACGCTGTTATTTAGCAGATACTTTATCCAAATCATTCCCCCTCAAGAATGCAGGGAGCAGCTGGGGATAAGGGTTTTATTCAAGGGCAGTGAAATCACTGCTGCTGATGCTGGGATTTGAACCAATGACCTTCGATCAGTCCCAGTGTCCTAACCTGCTGAGTCACACAGTGCCCCCCTAGGTACTCTTGTGCAAGGAATGTAAAAATGTAAAATGTGCTGTCCTCTTAAACATCACTGTTTCCGCTTTTTCTGTGCAGATGGTAGCATTCGCTTAGATATTCTTCAGAACCGCTGGAGTCCCACCTACGACGCATCTTCGGTCCTGACATCTAAACGGTATCCACCACTCTGTCCCCCCAGGCTGGAAGCTGCGCTGATGGTCTCCCCCTTTCAACTTCATAATGGCTACACAATATCCCAATTTTGTATTCAACACTAGAATTTCAAAATATGATTCCTGCTTTTGTGTGAAATTCATGGCAGGTTTTCACAGAAAGGGTCTCTGGTGGAAATGTGCTGCATGGGACTGGGCCCTGCAGTGCAGGCAGGGGGCTGCTGGGCTGTCTGCTCGCTGCCTGATAAATTATTTAGCCAGGTGAGGCCAGAGGGCTGTAACAGCTTCTGCTTCCTTCCCCCTATCAGGTTCCTTTAGTATCAGCATTTTGATTTTCTGCTTTTGCCAAAATCCATGCTTGTGTGAGACCACCAGTACCAGGAACTCCAAACCTACAGTAAAGGCTGTCATCTGTGTGAGACCACCAGTACCAGGAACTCCAAACCTACAGTAAAGGCTGTCATCTCTTCAGGCCAGGATTCCTTAGTTCCAGTCCTGGAGGGTTAGTCTGCAGACTTCCCTGCTCAAATATGCATGCTAAACCTATCAATAAGCCGGTGAGCTGAATAAGGTGAGCAGGGAATTCTGCAAACTGTCACAGACTGGCCCTCCAGGACTGGATTTGGGGATCCCTGCTTTAGGCAGTATTCCTCAACCCAGTTCTCAGAGACCTGCAGACAGTCCATATTTTTGTTCCCTCCCAGGTGGAAAAAAGTATGGTCTACAAATCTTCAGTTTACAAATCCACACCCTCCATCCAACACCGTGTTCCTGGCCCTGGACTGACATTTGCCCTGGAAGCAAGTAAAGATATTTCGATGTCCCTGTCACCTGAACTCCAGAGCCTGTCAGACCTATTGGCCCCAGAAATTTATTTCGAGCTCACTTCCAAGGTGAGATTAGGGTTATACTTGCCCTGAATCCATGTTCATTCACATATGAAATGCTGTATCTTACTGAAAAAGTGACACTCTTCTATTATTCTCTCCGCACTAGAAATGTCAACCTAAGATAATAGTATTTAAAGTATCAACATGTGCTGTTATGGGCATAATAAATCAGGGTCTTGGCTGACATGCTCAGCTACACCCAGAGTCAAAGTCAATCTCATGCACTGTTGTGGGTCTGTGAATTTCATTTTTTTCACCCTTTCTGTTCCATAACCTTCTGTGTCATCCGCACATGAACTCTGCAGGATACTGAGATTTCACTGTTAAACATATAACAAACTTCAACAAACTTTTCTTGTAAATATAGAAAACATCTGATAGGGGGTTTGGGTGGTTGCAGCCATTGCAGCAGGAAGCTGCACTGCAAACAGAGACTGTGTACCCCAGTGAAATACTGCAGGCTGTGTCCCAAACAGGCACTGAAATGCCTTGAACGTATTAAGTTAGCTTCGCTCCGCAACAAACACACATGCTGCCATCCTGGGTTCAGATGTGCAACACAGCAAAGCCATTCTGCTTAATCGCTTCAGTGATATATTTATTTGTTATTAATAGTTAATACAGCTGTAGAAACAGAGAAGGGTCATCTGTATTCACTGAAACTAAACAAACGGACAGTACGGCAGACCGGAATCAAAGTGGCCAACTCAGAGGCAGTCTTGACTTTAACCCAACCTTTACCTTCCACTTGTACAGAGAACATGAAACAGCAGAGAATGATGTTGCCATTTTTACATGTCAGGTTATTCTCTTTTTTTTCCCCCCCATATTCAACATCAAGGTCCAAGCCCGGTCTTTAACATGCCAATAACCAATGTGAGTTTCCCCCTACAGGGAATACCTACCTAGGGAACTGGGTTAAGATCCCAGGCAACCCACAGTTAAAGAGCTGATCATCAATGTTATCAGTCACTTTAATATGAGGTGAAAGGTCAATGACTTCAAATGCAATTCACAGGGAAGCTGGTCTTGTAAAAGGTGGCTCGTGTGAGAAGACTAACCATAACATTTCCACTTCATCTTCATATGAGAACAAAAGGGCAACAGCTAGGTTGAACTTTGACTAGTGGAATGACAGCTTTAGAGATGGATAGAAGGAGAGCAGACCCATACAAAAATAAATACAAATTTGCCTCTGGTAAGCACATCACTCATTCTTCACTTCTGTAGGATGAGGAATACAGAACAGAGGGCTTTCCGAAAGCCACACGCCTTCGGAATACGCCGTTAATTTGTGTAAAGCAGAAATGTCTAACCACGAGCTTCACAAAGTGTTTCCTGTAGCAGCCTTGTGCCATCCTAGAACATTTTGGTAAGTCAATGCGAGGCCTGAGGTTTCACGAGCTCATAACGGCCAACCTGGCCTTCTTGTAGGAGCTGGTCGATCAGCTGGTCCTTGTGCACTTTACGGCTAACAATGAGGAAACGCTGGCGGCCCTGACCGTATGACTTGCTGCGCAGGCCATACTTCTGCGACACCTGATGGATCTGCTTGCGCTCATCATTATTGAGTTCTGTAGAGAAGCGCAGGTCATCCTGCCGATCCGAGCCGGCGTATTCACGGATAATGTCCTCGATGTCCTTCTTGCTAAGCTGATTGCCTGGTTTGTCTGCATCCAAGCCCAGCCCTTCCCTGGAGAACTGCTCTTTCACTCGGATCGGCTCTGCGATGCCCTCCCCATCGCGGCCGAGCCCGCCACCCTTCCAGCCCATCTTGCGTAACATTTGGTTCCCAATGTTGTCCTCCTTGATCTCTTGCCGTGACGCGTCTTCCCCAACACGGGCAAGGATCTGGTTGCGGGAAATGACATCGACGTTGCCCTCCTTTCTCAGGTTGGACTTCACCACAGCCTGTGTCTGCCGCAAGGTGGCCAAGGCTTCCTCGGCTGCGATGTGCTTCACCGTCTTCTTTGGCCCTATCCCGGAGGCTACGTACTGGCCCTCCAGATACACATCACACTTCCAGCGGTGATCCGGCAGAACTGCAAACTTGTAGTCAGCTGCGACCTTGTTGAACTGGGCTGTGTCGTTGATGATGCAGATGGCGTTATCTGAGTTTTCCAGGATGACAAGCTCGCTTAAGTGCTTCTTGCGAGTGCCATAGCGCCCCCCCGGAGCTTCGTAGTGGTTTCCTCGAGAAAACTGCTGCTGCTGCTTGGCCGCTTGGTTCATACGCAGCTTCCGTAGGGCTTCCTCAGCTGCTGCGTGCTTGGAGGTCTTCTTGTTCCCATTGGCCTGGGCCACCAGCTCATCCTGTAGGTAGACACTGCACCTCCATGTGCTGCTGTTGGGCAGGAGATCAAACTTGTAATCTATCTTCATTCGGTTGAAGGCGGCGGAGTTGTTGAGTATGCAGATGGCATCATGAGCGTTGTCCACGATCACAAACTCAGACCAGTGTTTGCGCTTGTCATGCTCATACTGGCCCCTAGAGCTCGGGGGCGGCTTTTCCTCAGGATTGCGCAGGGCAGGCAGGAAGGAAGGCGTTGGGGAATGTACTTGGCATACCACCATGTCGTTAACGTACGTGTGCCTGTACCGGCGCTGGACCACCCGCACCTCCACAGGCTTCATAAAGAGCTTGACGGCCTGCTCAGATGCCCGGTCCCGAGCTCCGTTCTTACTGCCCGAGTAGCCAGTGGCCAGATACACACACTGACAACGCAATTCACAGGCATAGCCATCCGAGGGCACCTTGCGGTTCCTGGGTAGGTCCGCAGGTGGGATGTCCTTCAGGTTGACGTAAATGTACTCCGGGTTCGTCTTACAGGCCTGGATGCTGCGGCTGAGAATGAAGTTGTAGTTTGTCGTGTCTGGGCCATTCATGCATGCGGGGTCCTTAAAAGTGGCCATTAAGGCAGATGTCACCCTGGCAATGAGCCTCTGCTTCTCATCCAGTGTGGACTGGGTAATGGGCGCAAGATTACCAGAAGTAAGTTGGGAAGATGAACTTCCATACACTCTGCTAATAGCCCGGCTAGATGAAGGCCTGTCCTGGTACCCAAAACCCTGCCGCCCTGAATCCCAGGTACCGGAACGAGGCCCCGTGTACTCATCAAACCTGTGTACCTGGGAGGGGTACCCAGGATGCCTGGTACCGGGCATCTCAGGCCGCCCCATGTAGTCCTGCTGCATACGGCTCATAAAGTTTGAGCCGGATCCCCTGCTCCCGAAGCCCAGGCCGGTTGTGCCGCCAGCAACCAAGTCCCTGTCTCCCTGCTCATGCCAGGGGTCCGGTGTGTAAGTCACTGCTCTTCGGAAGGCAGGGTACGCAGCAGGCGACCCATAGGGCCTGCCTCCGTGGAAACTGGGGTTGTTGGCATCCCTCTGCCTGGTGCCGTACACCTCCCCTCTCCTGCGGTCCTTCTCGTTCTCCTTCTCGTCGGTGCTGCCAATAGTTCCTCCGCCCACGCCGCTGCTCACAAAGTGCACGGGCTCAAATCGTGGTCTGGGACCAAACTTGGACACAGGCATCTTCCTCACCGGCTCTTCCCCTGAAAGCGAGAGATTATAATTCAGAGTGACATCACCCCGGGATCGTGACCACAGCCGGACTGGTTAATAGGAGGCGGAGGAGGAGACGGGACTCACTGCCATCTGATGTACCCGGCCTTTTTTTTGCTTCAGGTCCTGCAGCCAGCTGAGTAGAGGGCATTGTGCCAACATGAAGCCCTTCTGCCATTGCCAGCACCTTCAGCATCAGTTGTGGGCCATACCTTCAGAGAAAGGACTGTGTTTTAGTACAGCCATCCCCACCCAGTATCTGCACAAATGTAGTCTAGTCATATGAAAAGCTGTGTTCACCGTCCTGACAGACAGGCATTACATTATAGTGACACTTGCAAAACTACACATCCTTGCTGCTAAGGCCGGGCGATATCATATCAACATTATGATACCAACATTATATTGTGCATATGCAATAATCAGATGAGGGGAAAACACTTGGCCGGACACCAGCTTTTCAGTGCTATTTGGACATTTACTTACACCCACAATTTGTTAAGCAGATTAGTAGTACGGCTAAATTGGCTAAATTAGTTGGTAATTCAGCATAAATTCGGGATATCCTTATGTTTAATAAATGTATCAGACTTTAAACTGACCCATCAACCACCCATCAAAAATTTTTGCAGTCGCATAGGGCAGGGCAGTACGTCAAATTTTCACAGTATATGGATACATTTTCAAATGAGATATACAACAACATAATACTGGTTATATCTTGTATTTTTTATTGTGTGTTAAAATTAGGGGGTGCCACTTTACAATAAGGCTATCCATATAAAGGGTTTATGAATGGTTTATAATCTTATCAATTAGGTTGTAACACAATTATTTAAACAAGTCATAACAGTTTTTTATTAATGAGTTACTACTATTTACAAGTGGCAAAAGGGAGCATTATTGTAAAGTGATACCAATTACAGTTAATTTTTTTATAGAATCCATTAGTGTTCCATCCATGTTATAAACAAAGTAAGTTTCAGTGGTGACGTTGCACGGACTCCCAATATTCAAAGCTAAAAATCAAACCGTAAGCATCTGTTTTCTTTCAGCTACCTTGCAGTAAACCGCAATGATCAGTGACCTTCGCCTGAGTAACGTTGAACAAAAACACCTCCTCAGTTTAGATCCTTCCACAAAGCAACATAAAACCTTAGAGCTGCAGGAGAAACGTCACACGCTACTCGGAAGCTGCAGAATTCTGATGACCAGCATCCTGCCGGTCAGTGCTGGGAGATGAGGATGTTCAGCTACAATTACCAACCCTGCATCTCTAGGCCTGTCACTTAATGCCATTTAGCTAACAGCACACCTTACTATGGACATAACCCATAATGAAATGACAATGAAATATAAGACTGTTCCCTACTTATCATGGGATTGTAACTATCTGACAATTATACAGAGATGTACAGATCAATAATGGCAACAGGCTTTGAATGCTACAAATGGTTTTCAGTTGCAGCTGATGACCCTGGGTCCTAGTGGCCGCATCTTCCCAGAGAATGAAGTTTAGACTTCAAAGACACATTTCTTAAGGGCTCACGACATCTAACCAATCGTTGCATTAAAATGACACCGCTGAGAGATGTCTCAGCTGACACCAGGGAAGCAGTTGCTTACTTGTAATATATATGGTACATCTAGATTTGCTAAATTGATGAGAGCAACCATGCAAGACATGAACTATGAAAAGCAAGCATCATAGATCAAACTCCACCTTTGCAACCTGCTTCCAAGACTTTTCCCAATGTGACAAAAACAAGGCACCTTTCAGCGTTGTTTTCTGATCCACGCAGCCAAAGGAAAATTTAAATAATCTTTGAAGTCCGGTATGTATGGACTATCACTTATCCCATTCAAACCAAATGATCCATGATTGGCTAGCAATGAGATATGAAGGGGATAAGCATTAACCTATGCTTATGTACCACATGCTGCACTCCTCTCCGGTTCCAAGAGAAGGACAAACGGCACCTTTTTCAGGTCATGCCTTTTTACATTATGAAAACAGCGAAACCGTGTACAAATCAGCGCGCGACAGGGGAAACATAGGGGAACTAAATTGCCTGTAACACCGGGTATCGGTTAAGATTTTACTACGCTGTCCTATTCAGGCCTTTTTACGAAGCTCTTGAGGTAAAAAGCCATTTATTTTAAAGCATCACATGCCTTTTAGATGTTTTTTGTTTTTATAGATAATAAATGAAAGTATTTAATTCGCTGGATAGACATAGGCGTATTTCTTGATGAAAACGGTATAGTATTGCTTATGACTATATTATGCGTGACGATCTACTGTATTCACATGTAAGGATGTACCCGAGTTATTTTCAGACATCTCGCATACATATTTGCCTGAATATTATGAGAAACATTATTTCCTGACACCCAGGATATTTGGTTCCACCCTGTTAAAACAGGTATATAGCAACTCTGGGCCTCGGTACTAATAACGATACAGTATTCACATGCAATAATGTACCTGAGTAACTTTCAAACATTTCACATACCTCTTTGCTTTAATATTAGGGGAAAGATTATATCCTGATAGACAGGGGAAACACTGGGAAAACAAATTGCCCGGAACACCGGCAACACGTGAAGTATATCTCATGCTTTAAAAGTTATTCTGCATATGCTGCCACACAGGGAAACTTTCTGCTTATATTAAATTATGCACGAATACATTTTATCGAGGACTCCAGTACGCCTGCGGGAATGACCTGTATCTGGGCCTATGTTTATGTTATGGGAACCCAGTCCATGTTGGTTCCCCTCATGCTGTCACTGGCTAAATACCTACCCTTAAAACACACGCACACTTCATCCTTATTTATGCCCAATGCACACCCCTACAACTACTTGGTTATTTAACAATCAATAATACGCTTAATTAAAGCATCAACAATAACGTTGAGTCAGCCCAATAAATGTTTTCAAAGCAGTCGAACGGCATTCTCACCTGCAGCCATACACATTTCACATCATAGAAAAGAACGTATGTACGTTATTGTTCTTCTTGTTATTATTAATAAATACGCTTAATTATGAACGGCAACAAACAGATTATTATCCTAAGAGTAGCCGCGAAATGCCAAACGGCGCGGAGCATTGTGGGTATCAACACCAAATGCGTAAAAACTGGCGTCGTTTATAACTAAATTTACACCGCATCTGACTTTTATGCTAGG
Source organism: Stomatorhinus walkeri (assembly GCA_026784285.1). NCBI lineage: Eukaryota > Metazoa > Chordata > Actinopteri > Osteoglossiformes > Mormyridae > Stomatorhinus > Stomatorhinus walkeri. Next base: position 26,770,984 of record JAODUD010000002.1, read on the forward strand.
GTTACCCCAATTTCCCCACTTTAAAAGCCATGTTAAATCATGGGTTGCATTCAACGCAGCTGACTACCTCAATGACCCGTCGGCCGGCCGCCATCACGGGCACGCGTTAAGGCTTTGTTTTCTGTTCCTTCTCAGGGCACCGAAGCCGCACGTTTTCAAGAAATCGTTGCCAGCGTCAAGAAAACTCCGCAATCCTCCGCATCTTAACGCGCTAGCACGCCGGTCGCTCGGTTTGGCCAAGTGACGCAGTCTCCGCAGCCTCTGCTAGCAGGCTAGTCGGCTAACAGGCTAGCTGCTTGTCAGGCTAACCGGCTTGCAAGCTAGGCGGATAACAGGCTAGCATCACCGGCGCCGGAGCCACGCCATATTTAACGCGGCAGAACCTCGGCAGGTCCACAGTGCGACCCTCGCGACTGGCTGCGGTTCTCCAGTTGCTGGGTTCCAGCTGCGTGGCCGAGGCGGCCTGTGAGACGGCGGGACATACCGTGGAGACGGACGGCCGCCGGGGAATGGCGGTTTAGCGGTTTGTGCGGTCCGTAGCGCCGCGATGTGCAGGATCGCTGCGCCAGCAGGCGTACTGAAACGCGCCCAAGCGCGCCGCCACCCGTCAAGTCTGTGCCTCAGAAGCACCGCATGTCCGCTTGCTTCATTCTGGAAAGAAGCAGCAGCAGCAGCACGCGACTGATATAAGGGATTATAGTGGTGAAGATCGCGAAGATATCAAAACAGGGGCGATAGCAAGGGTTGAACAAACGTACGATATCATAGGAGGGCTGGTAGCAGTTATGATAGCGGGGATATCATAGGAGGGATTATAGCAAGGATGGTAGGAGGTGTATCATCCCAGGGCTAGTAGCGGGGATGATTGGAGACCTATTATAGTGGATACAACGTGGATAATATATATGAACAGCTTAAAAATTCGGCTGAATTAAGATGTCCTGGAAGACACCACTGAAAATACATCGAACTACATCGTACCTTGGTGCCTGCTTAATTTTTAGTACAACCCACTTAATTTACCA
>JAODUD010000002.1:26772108-26792070 GCA_026784285.1 Stomatorhinus walkeri
ACACCACTGAAAATACATCGAACTACATCGTACCTTGGTGCCTGCTTAATTTTTAGTACAACCCACTTAATTTACCAGTATTTAATTGTTATTCATTACTCGCTCAGAGTGCATTTCTCACATTAAAGTGCATGGGCATGTAGTTCTAGACTGTAAAACTATTTGTTTCACTCTTGGCATGAGTTTTTTAAACGATCCTGGTCCCATCTTGAAAATATCACTAGCCACAAGATGTTTTTTTGGAACATGAAGGCCCTGGATGATAGTGGAGTACATTATGCTATGTGGAGAAAAAAAGTGGACAAATGCCTTTTTCACTCATGGAATTTTTTTGTATTATTTAAATAACAATAATAATAACAATTAATATTATCATTATCATATATAGTACCAGCACTTTTTTTAAGCAGAATATTTCATAAAGAGATCTACTCACTGAGCTCCCGGCAAGACAGTCACTGAATTGAAGATCTCTAATAGGCTGCAACGTAATGTTGGTATTGAACTGCAAGGGGCCCAACACAGCACAGCACAGCACACAAACTCAATTTAAAAAACACACAAGCAAGTCCAACAATGAACATGCACTAAATAATAACAAAGCTGGTAACAGCTACATTCAGTAAAATTCAAAACACAAACAGGACTGCACACCCAGAACACTGCTGGTAAAAGTGCTTCTCATTGTACCCCATGGTTTATGCAATGTTTCATAATTACCCTAATGTCACAAATCCTGTCTTTTGTGCTTAAAAACACATTTGGGTAATGCCACAATTGAGGTACCATCTCCTTTGCTGGATTCTTGAACCAGTAGGATTCACATGAATAAAAGAAGCTCACAGCTTTGTAACAGTTTTATTGAAAATGTACACTACTGGCATCATACTTCAGTGTAATATTTCAGGCTTTGTGGTTTGTTGCATGCTTAGCGACTGCAGGCTGTTCCTTACATGCTATAACATTTAACATTACCACAAAGCTACACAAAAACATCACTGGAATCAATAATCATTACAGGAGTCTCCACACAAAAAAGTGTGTTCATACACAAAATAGATCCATATATGATACGAATATAAATCACTGTCGATTTATAAAGATTGGAAATTTTTTAATAACTAACTGTGGCAAATAAAAGACAAAAGATACTTGGAAGTCCGACTCAAAAGAAAAAGGCGATTCAGTCAAGACTTAAGCATGACATGTATTTCAGTGAATACAAGTAACTGGAAGACATTACAAAACAAATTAAAACCATACGGGGCCAACATGGCATTTGATAAAGTTTTGTTAATGACAACCCTAGAATGGGTAAAACATCATGATGGGTGTGTAAGAGTCTGCAGCAGCCAAAGTGATCTGCTATAAGTCAACGAGGGACCCCATCACTATTGTAGGCTCAAGAGAGGATCATTGTGTTGAATCTCTCTTTAAGGGAAGCAACTTCAGACTTTCCCACTGTATTGTATCTTACAGAGAAGTTCAATGTTCTCTAGTCAAAATAACCATGTATGGCCCACATATGGTTGTGTTGAGTTGAATAGATGGAATAAAAAGTTTTATTATGCTAAATAATAGGAGAGGAGAAAAGTGGAGAGCTGTCTAGCTCTTGGGCAGGCTGCAATCTCCTCTTTCGGATGCATTAAAAGAAGCTGTAGACAAAGAGACAAAAAAGCAGGTTAATAGACTGAGCAGCTAGTGAGCTCAACCATGCTTGGTGAGTTTAATGCAAGGGTCAAAGGTCAGAGATTACCCTGGGGAGTTTCAGTTTATGCTCCTAATAAAAGTGGACATCATTATCTTATGACATGTTTATCTTTAATGTTTATCTATAAAATTCACAAACATGATTCTTCCCAGTAATTTCTGAGAATCCTATTTAGCAACTTTTATTTTGAGAAAAAAATATAAAACACAGAATCCTTGCTAGATAAGTTGTCCATCTTAATTTATCCGTAAAAACTGTCACACGTGTATCTAAAAGGTTAAGCTGCTATGGTTCAATCCCCTTCTGGAGCAGGTTAGACATAAAACTTACACCTAGGAGTATGAGAATCCAAAGAAAATGGGGTTAATGTTGGCAACAAACAACACAGAACAATCAACACGTATACACCATGATTTTGTCAGCCACAAGTTAGAGAGTTATGGCTAATTCATTAAAGTACTACAGGAAATATTCAGAGCTTAGAGGAACAAAGAAGAAAGAAAACACCATAGTGAGTAAGACAGAGCAGACAGGGCAAACGGCACAGCAGCACGGCAGATAAACAGAGTGGATATGGGAAGACTGGCTTGTGTGCTGCACTGGGGTTCTGCTCTGCTTCACCCTGGCCATAAGCCAAAAGCTGGTCCCAAAAGGCCAGCAAAGTGCAGTGTTTATCCCAGGAGGAAGGCAAGCACACAGAAAGCTCTACACGGAAAGTCCAGTAGTGGTGGTCTCTTATTGGTTGCTAGTGAAAACATCTGAAACACTGGAGTGTGACATGCAATCCCGTTTCCAAAATTCTATATCAGGAAAGAATGGGACAATATTTCACTTTCAAAACTAGCAACTGGTCTCTTCAGTTCCCAAACGTTTGGAGTGTTGTTAAAAGAATAGGTGATGTGACATTGGTAAACATGCCCGTATCACCTACTTTGAAACGTTTTGCTGGCATCAAATTCAAATTTAGCATATATTTGTCATAAAATGACAAAATTTGTTTCAAAATTTGATATTGTTGTTGTATTTTCAATTAGGATCAAGTATGATTTGCAGGTCACTGCGTTCTGTTTTATTTTATTTATTTTGCACAGCATCCCAGCTTTTTCGGAAATGGGGTTGATTTACCAGAAACCCTGTGAAGACAACCAACAGGACAGAGTTGTTTGATCACAAAGCAAACTGAAACCAAGACACAATCCCATCTACTCAGTCTCATGTTAACCACATTACTAGTTACGGGAGAAATGAAAGTAGGATTTTTTACTTTATCTTGGTTTAAACTAGCCGGTAACTAACTACACACAATCAAGTTGTAGGTCAATCTCAGTGGCCTTGGATTTAATTGCCTCATTGCTTCCATGTTGTTAACACCTTTTCAGTGTCTATATGTAATAAAAATTACATATGCTTCTGTTTTATTGTCAGATAGAGAGTCCATCACTTATTGGGCTTCAATACAAATGGCTGGTGTCTATATCGCTTTCATTCTGAGTGCAGGGTTGGGTGTTTTTTCACCTGAAGCTTATTGTTCATAGTCTTTTTTAGCTTTTCATCTGCTTATAAGACCTACTAATAAAAATGAAACTCAATGAAAAAGATGAGGGACAATGAGGAATGACTGGAAACATACGAAGATTAATAAAGCCATTCTCATTGTGTCCCCTGAAGGCGTGCAGTAATCATATCTCGCTTTCCCAAACTGCCAGATAAATTATATCAATACATTTGGGCAACATGCACTGTCACAAGAATGAGGTCTCTTCTCTGCTATTAATTTAAACAACTGGCACCTTCAGAAGTAGAGCATGAATATGTATTTAAAAACAATGACTGGCTAAAAAATGATTCCCAGTCCTGATTATACTGGCACTGTACAGGACTCGTCCCACTAATCAGACATCTGCTTTGTTAATATGACAGCACGTGCACAAAAATAAAACACACAAGAGTTTATTAAAAAGCAAGTTGTGTAACATGCCATGAAACGGTCTTTAGAACAGTATCTAGTAGCATGTGAACAGCAACAGTAGCATGTGAACAGTAACATTTGAATAGTAACATCCACAATTCCTCTCACAGTTAAGCCTATTACATCCTCCATCAGCGTGAGCTAGTCTGTGAGTGAACATTGGGGGTGAGGGAGGGGTGAGGCTTGGGCAGGACTGGGAGAGAGCTCATTCACTTTCGGCAGGGGAAGCCTAAACTGGGAAGGAGAGACAGGAATGGTTATGTGTTATTCTGGGTTTTGTCAAACTGTTGGAAAAAACAGATGTATAAGTTATCAAAAGGAGCGTTAATGACAGGTTACTGGAGGTGAAAACGAACATGCCAGCACATCTGCAGATGAGCTGAGCGTATCATGGCGTGAATATCAACCAAACCCGTAATTCGACACATAATTCTCAATGTTGGGTTCTTGGTACATGTGCTTATCATCTGCGTCTGACAGCTAGTAAACTGCCTTTGATATTGACTGTTGTAGAAATAAGCATCATCTTTAACTATTAGTATAAATTAAAAATGAAAGATCTGACTCTGAATAGTGTGAAGCGTTATGGGAACCAGTGTGGGGCATCTGGGAACAGCTTCAGGGGCATTTAGTAAAAAAGCAGTTAGTACCAGTATGGTTAGAGGTGGAAAATTAGTGTGTGATCCATCAGGAAAGGGCATCTGAGGAGTCTATGGGGCAAACACACTTGCAAAGTGTCTTACTGGGTGAATGCTCTTGGGACCCTGGAAGGTCACATGACTGGCGGATGTTAGGGGGGTGGCCTTACCAGTACGGTGTCTCTCATGAAGCATGCAGTGAGCAGAGGTTAACTGGAAAACAGCACACGACAAACATGAGACACTGGAACATGCATGGCACATGTGACACGTCTCACAGCTGACTGTCGCTTTAGGAAGGTAACTTCTTTTCAGGGACAGTCAATATACAGTCCTAACCGACGTAACAGTAAACATCTCATTATGCACTTGAAGCACATGAGAATGTTTTAAAGGTTCAGGTTGTCTCACTATAGGCTGCAAGTTGCATTACATCACTAGGGCACAGAAGGAGAAAATAACAGTGAGGGGATAAAAGCATATAAGAGCCTTCAGTCCATCCTGGAAGAAGAGATTAGAAGAGACACAGCAGCATTCCAGTCGCTGACGTGCTCCCAACATAATGGGAAAGCGGTTAAGCGACAGAAAAGCACTGCAGACTGTGGGATGTCACTCTTCAGATGCAGAGGCGTGTAGAAGGACAGGGTGCTGGAAGGCTGAGGGTGACACAGCAGAACAAAACTCCGGTTCATACTTCTCCGCACGAGCGCAATATTCGCGTATCCACTCTGCGTGTGCGTACACGGAAACATTCATAGTTCTCCAGTCAAGCCACGTACTTCGCACAACGTGTTGCATTTACAGTTTTATTAATGATAATAATTATTATATTATAAATTATTATTCTGATATTCCCTGCACACGTACCACAGCAGTGAGGTTTGTGTCCATTTCTCTATGTTTTACAAATTCAGAGAGCCAGCTCATGGGGCTGCCAACTCTGGTCACCTGGCTGGCGTGAGATATTCAATTTGAGGCAAGGCTGCACAGACATACGCACGCATTTACATGTATGTAACAATTTCATTACCTTGTAAATAGACTATAGGGTTTGCAAACTACCCCGATGTTCGTCAAAAGCATCCATGTTGATATTTAAAGTGGATGATAGCGAATCAATCATGCGCAGTGTGTCCAGAGCTGCGCGGACACAAATTTGGAGCGCAGCAGGTGTTCATCCACGGAGGCAAACAATGACGTCAAATACATCATAAACAGAGGTGGAAATTTCAGGCCCAGAAAGTAAAAATCCAGTCCAGGATTTTGCTTCAACCAAGCAGCTGAGTACTCTGTGTCTGTGACTCTTTATGCTCAAATGGTTGGTTTAAACAAAATCGTGGACTGGATTTTTACTTTCTGGACCTGAAATTTCCACCTCTGATCATAAATGTTTGAGCGGACACGTCCACTAGTACGCGTGTGGGGAAGTTTGAACTAGCCTTAACGGGTATCAAAGCAGTCATGAAGCCACCGAGGGACTCTTGTCGGCCATTTCACCCAAATGTCCTTGGTACATATGTCATTTTTAGAAGATTGATACCAGGGGTGCAGATACATACTTTTTCCTCTCCTTGTCCTTCTTGAGTGTGGTGCTGCCCCCAGCCTGCTGGCCCTGGGACTGCAGCAGCTCCATGGCCATCTTCTTCTGCTTGAACTGATTCAGATCGTCGTCAAGCTGCTTCTTCCTGTCCTCCACCTTCTTCTTCTCATCCTGATGCAGCTTCTTCAGCCGGTCAAACTTCTCATGCAACTGGAAGATAAGATTGAAAAAGAAACTTCAAGGTGTCTCCATGCCTTGCAAACGACCCCCAGCTCCTAAGGGCACTTTTCCACCACACCAGGTACCGTACTTCTGGTACTTCCATAAAGTACCAAAAGTATGATACTTCTTTTGTGTCAGTTTTCCACTGGTGTAAAAACTGGTACCGGCTCTAAATGACATCAGTGACTGCCCCTAACTGACATCATCACAAAGCGTGGCGCAGTGTTTCTTTAGCTGATTTCAAACATGTTATTATGATCCTTCACTTTTCTGTAGTCCTGCTTAAGTTTTTTGATTTTCAAGCGGCATTGTTTGGTGTTTCATGTGTGCCCCATTTCTTCCAAGCGGCTTGCTATTACAGCAAATACTTATTTATTTCGAGTCGTGCCATCCAAATCTCGCTGGAGCTGTTCTTTATTTCGTTTCTCGCTGTTCGCTGTGTGTTTCAAAAGATGGCAGTTGTATTTTGTGTTTCAGCGGCAGGCTAATTGCATAACCAATTGACAGCAAATACATTTGCAAGTCCCACCCCAAAGTACCGAAGTACCAAAGAAGTACCCCAGCTGGTTTGGCACTTTCGGTACTCGAACTTTCGGTACTGGTACTCAACCGGAAGTCAATGGAAAAGCGAAAGTACCATACTTTGTGCGGTGGAAAAGTGCCCTTACTGTGAGCAGTTTGTATTGATCAGGCACACTCACACATGTGTATGCTCGCTCTCTCTCTCACACTCACACACTCTCACATGCACCCACAATCTCACACACCTCCTTCTCTGCTTCCTTTAGCTCGGCCTCCTTCTCCTTGACTCGGAGAACAAACATCTGCCTCATCTCCTCCTCCTTCCTCTGAAGTTCACCCATGAACTCGTTCCTCTTGGCCTCGTAGGTCTCCTGGAGGCTGCAGGGCCACAAGGGCTGTGAGACAAGGTTTCCCTTCCTTATACACCATATGCTCACCCCCCCCCACCCAACTGCACCATAACCCTTTTATGACCAGCAGGGGGCGCAGCTCTGGTTTGGCCACCTGAACGGCTCGCTGTCGGGGTCCGTGTCCTTGAAGCCCATCTCCTCCAGCTTGCAGCGGCGGTACAGCTCATAGTGGCGGGTGTGTGTCTGCTCCCGCAGGTCCTCCATGTTCACACGAATCAGCATCTCCCTCAGCTTCACAAAGTCACAGTGATTCTCGTTCTCCACTGTGAACGGGACAGCAGGGATGAACACCCCGAAGGTGCCAGTCGCCTCACACACGTGTGAAATCCCACATCACCCGTTTGCTGCACCTACTCACCCTGCACCGTTCCCCAGGGATACTGCCTTGCCTTCATCATCTTGTTCCCGATCTTCAACTCCTCTGTACTTCCCACCACAGCAAAAGGCAGGTGACCCTGATGACCCACAGACACAGACACCTGTCACACAAAGAACGCAACCCACTGCACGTTGTGTAACTACACACCTTCTCAGGTGAATAGTCTGTGTCCTCAGGCCATTTACACACAAATACCCCTCCACCCAGCTTCAGTCAGTGTCCCCTGTGTCAGTATTTCTGTTTGTCAGTATCCCTGTCTGAATTTCAATGTGCCCCTGGCTCTGCATGCCTGCACATCCCTTTCCCCCAGTGTCCAAGTTCCCATGGTGCTGTCAATTTGCCAGCTCAAATGTGGGCCTGTTCCCACAGCTGACACTTCCTGTAGCAAACATGGTCTGGTCAGAGTACCAAGGCCATTTCCTGTCTGCAGGCGGAGGAATGCAGCACACAGCTGTTTTACAGCCAGAAGCTTTGCCTCTTTTGTATACAAAACACTGTGAGCCTAAATGGACTGGACGGCCTTCTGGTAGAACACACAGATGAGATGTACCTCCCCTGCCCTGTTTTTAGGACTTCAGTGCAGCATCTAGCTGTTATCCACAGTTACCATGATGACTATAAACAGGGTGCAGCATAGGCTTGCAAAGCCAGGTTATGACAGCTTCATGACTCACGTTCATCGCGGAGTTGATCTCAGCCACCGTCTCATCATCGGTGGGGAACTGATAGATCTGGACGCCATTGGTGACCAGCTCACTGCAGATTTTGATCTTGAACCTGGCTAGTTCGGTCTTGGTGATGGTATCCGACTTGGCAATGACAGGGATAATGTTCACCTTGAGGGAGGCAAGGACTGGGTGTCACAGGTCTAGCAGAGTCACGGACGCATTGCGTCAAAATCATCCCTGCATGGGATGCCAGTCCATCACAGAGAGCACAGTCGCAATTCATTGACACCAGTTCACTGCTGGAACAGCAGGCCTTCACCGTGAGTGGTCATGCCTTAATTACTTATAGGCATGCACTGGCTAAACCAATGTAGCCCTACCCCTGAGCTACATCTGGCAGGCCCATCCTGTGACAGGGCCTCGCTCGCTGCTGGCCCTAACCCTAACCTACCTCTTACATAACCCTAAGCCCACCTTGCTGTCCAGCTTCTTCATGGTGACCAGGTCCAGGGACTTCAGCGAGTGGCCGGTGGGGGCGATAAAGTAGAGACAAGCGTGGATGCGAGTGTCGTGATAGCTGTGTAGCGTCCGTTTGATCTTCAGCTCCTCCTGCAGGTAGGCCTCGAACTGCTCGTCGATGAAATCCACGATGGGTTTATAACTACAGGAAGTGAAAAGGTTCAGAGCAGATCCCCAACTCCATCCATGGCGATCCTCCTGTCAAGGTCATACTTACCTGTTCAAACCTCACAGGTACCTTTAATTTCCTGGTTATAACACCAGACATTCTAATCATTCTAAATTTAAAAAACAATCAATGGACCTGGATTCAAGGCCATTTTGTACTATCATGTCCACTGACTTACTACATATGATTTTGCTCACTTAGAAACTTGGAAATTTTTACTTGGAAGTAAAAAAATGAAATCGATGGTCTGGGAAAATGTGGATGTAAGATAACGAGAAACATCTGCCAGAAGCCTAAAGAGCAGAAGAGGCAGAGATCCAAAGGTGCTGCCGTGAGACCCACCTGTCCTCCTTGTTGATCTGGTCACCAAAGCCCACGCTGTTGACCACGGTCAGCTTGAGACAGACATTGCTCTCCTTCAGCTCGTAGGTGCTGGATCTCAGCTGCACACTAGGCTGGCTGTGCTTGGTGGGGTCCCCCTCAAACTTGGTATTGAACAGGGTATCCATGAGCGTGGACTTCCCCACGCCAGTCTCACCTAGGGCATGGATACAACACACACAAATGCACGGGGTCACAGGTGACCTTCATGAAAACACTGCTTGCGTTTAACAGTGTCTATTCGTCACTGTCTCATGCTATTCTAGTATCCCCTGATTCACCCAGGGCTGATACATGAACTTTGCTGGAGAGAAGCCCACGGTGATGGAGGCTACAGGATATTGATGTCCTGTTCCCCCATCTCCCTAATAAGGTTGATACTGACACCTCCATGGGTCTCTGCTGACAAATATATAACAAAAAAGTCACCACAACACTCAGAGCATAAGGTCCATGTCTGTGATACAGGCTTTTTGCTGTTGCTATCGTCTGTCTATGACTGTGACATTTCAGTAAGGTGAAAATGGCAGTGGAAAGTATCCTCACTATAAAAGAGCATCAGAGGAACACATCATACCTCCAAAGAAAGCTAAAGCTAACAAATTACTCTTTATCTTTATACGTCCACACTAACATCTCACTAAGACACAACTGCACAGAGCAGCACTGGTCCAGAATGCTTCAGAGTATTCACTTACAAAACGCCACTCACAGCTACCCAGCAGACATAAGCATCAGCTTCACTCAGTCCCGCCCCAAAGTGACACATATGAAAGCCTCTGCATTACTCACCCACACAAAGGATGTTGAAGCAGAACCCGTGGCCAACGGACTTGTTGACCAGCTGGTCGGGCATGCTGTCAAAGCCCACATGACCAGAGAGAGGGACAGAGCGGGCGCCATCTGGCTGTGAAGAAAGAGACAGATAGCATGCATGTTCCTCCATTTACTACTCCACTTCGATCAGATGGTTTATGCTATCATGATCACTGCCCCAAAGGGACCAATGCAGCCTACGACCGAGTGTTGATCTTTGCAAACGCTGTGTCGCACTTCAGAGACAGTGCATCGCCACCTAGTGGGCGGCTGGGACAGGGCCTAACAGCTTACCACCAGACAACCTACTCTCCAGTCACCTGATGTAAATGTAAATATGGAACCAAAGCTTGGCAGGAATAAAGACTGAAAGCTGCTGACGACATTTAATTTGGTGACAGCATGAAAGCTGCTCAAACAGGAGGCCTCTTCACTGCAGCCTCCTGTACACTCAGGTACAACAGTTTGCTTCCTGTTTCCTGCCACAAACGCTCTACATAGCAGAAAACAGTGAGAAACCACAATGTACATATTTGGAAACTTTCAGTTACTTCTGCATCGAGGCTGCTGTGCACGCATTCCTGTACAAACATGGCGGTTGTGGACAGACCCTTCATCAGCTGCACCTTAGCATCTGTCCTCAGGATATCCCTCAACCCCCAGCCCATTCTTTATGTCCATATGTATGCAAAGAACTAGACGGCTGGGCATTTAATTAGAGAGCAATGAGTGGAAATCTTAGTAAGACTATGTTTTACTATGTTTTCATCACAGTTTAATAGCTTAAATGTAACTTGCATCCCATCCACGTTGAACCACAGCCTTGTGCCCTGTGCTGCCTGCGACAGGCTCCAGCTCCCTACTATCTCTAAGTAGTTAGAAAATAGATGGATGGTTAAAAGTATTGCATTCATAGTTGTAGTATATATAGTATACGCAGCTCTCCCTAAGCAGGATCAACTCGCAGCCCCTGGAAAAGGGGGTTTTGGTACCAAATGTAAGAAGCTCGGGTTGCATGGGACGAAGGCCTGTCTTCAGCTGCCATCCTGTGCAACATTAAGACCAGGCATGAAGGACACATATGTCGTTTACGTTAACCAGCCCTGCGGATTTAGGGGAATAAACATCCCCGGCCCCAGCCCCCCGGACCCTGTGCCGGGACTGTCCCATGTGCTGAGCGTTCGCCCAGCGGCCCTCCTGGCGGCATCCTCAGTCAGTCAACCTGGCTAACCGCACTATCAGGTTGTATTCATTCCTACGAGCTTTTTTGTTAGGAAATAATTCGATCGTTTGTCGTTAATACCGATTTATATTGATATTTAAGTATGTGTCGTTCTAAATGTAATCAATCCCGATTTTTTTTGTCATCTATCCGCCACTTTCTCTTATTTTACGTATTTAAAAACATAACGGAAATAACGGTCCGGGGTACGGAATAACTCGCCCATAAACCGCGTGCGGTAAACGCAGCAATGCCGAGCATAGCTCGGCAACTAAGGGCTCGCCTCGCACAGTCCAGCATCTGAGAGCTCCCCGAGATGCGCCGTAGAGACTCACCGCTTGACGAGCGACCTCCGCGGTGGACATACTGCTCCGTAGCCGGGAGAGGAAACGGCACCTCCGCTTGCCGGAGGGAGGAGAAGAGCTCGGCGGGGAGCGCACCACTGCGCCGCGCTGGAGGGGAGGGCAGCGCAACCGAAGCGCTGCCTCAACGCGGGGAACAGTCAACACCACAAACGATTTCCCAAATGTAATAGTTTAGATAAATGTCATACGTAATCACACTAATGTGAGACTAAATTATAGCGTTTCATTATGAAAAAAGCAGCTCCCCCTTGTTTCTTAAAATAGTTTATTCTGAGTGCTTTGGAGATTCAGATAAATCGTCCAGTTCCGAGATAAAGCACGAACCTGGTAATACAAAAGCGGGATGAAACGGCGAATGCTATATAGTCTTATATTCCCTCCAGCTTCGTGTCAATGGAAAATGCAAAGATAGATTTCTTTTTTTAGCGTGCTCGAAAAAAATGGCATATTAAAGTTTATTGAATCTGAACTTCTTCAGAGTATGAAATGATTCAAAACATATTTTAGAGTTCTTTCTCGGATGCTTAAATCCGAAAGGAGATCACACAATTAAAGCAAACTTATCAAACCACTAGATTTCTCTAAACCTTATGAATAATATGGGGACTAGGAGCCGTGCAAACACTGTCGGACGCTCCAAGCAGCTCGCGCGATCGTGTGAACATGGCCAGGAATCAAAATACTTCATAATCATTTCCATTTAGTGGTGTGATGGAGTAAGCATAGAAAATATGAGGAGGGTCAGGACATGACCACCAATCGGATGACCGGATGGGGGTTCCGGGGGTGCCACAGGCTTCCTTTGATATGCATCTTCCGGGAGTGGATTGATACTGGAAAAAGGCCAGTGTGACATAAAGCAGACTTGATAAACGGTTGGACTGTCAGGCGTTGAATAATCGGGAAAATCCAAGTTAAAAGTTTATTTCTCATACTGATTTTCCATTATCTTAAGCCGGTAAATGTACCTGCAATTCCTTATAGACATGTCAACTTTAACTGTAACACAGATTTTTTTTTTTAATCCGCTTGAACAAAATTGTCGAATACACAATAAAAAAAACGAATAAGCGAGTACCCTTTACCGCCTGAAGGTGAACCTTGGGAGTGCCTGTAGTTGACATGGGTAGGGTAGGTTGTCTCCTGTAAATGCAGGGCAGGCAGTGAATGTCCTTCTCCTTTTTGTCACAAGCATACTTAATCACTTTCAAATGGCATTTCATGGGCAACAACACCTGACCCTGATAGCATAAAAATAGGAACACACTCTTCATTATGATATGTAGCTCTATTTCCCTGTCTTGACAGGATCATGAAGGCTGTCATAGTTAGGCTGATCTGGAGATTGCAATGACAGGTCATAACAAAACCCTTAGACTTGCTGTTAATTGCAATATAATTTATTTTGTACTTAAATATTTCCAAGACTGCAATCAGCTACAAAATTGTACAGATATGATTTGCCCTTCGATGAGGAAGTTGGTTAATTTGCATGGCGCACATTGCTGTTGTTCCAAGGGCGCAACGCAGTCATTTTAATGGGTGATATATTATAAGTGACCTAATGCTGTGACGTTCGAGACGTTTCCACGCACTAACAGCGAAAACTGCAAAGTCGTCGCATGTTGAATCGGTCTGGAGTTGAACTTCGTGTTAGTGACTCCAGCAAGAAAAGGAGTGAAAGAGAGAGAGAGGAAACAGAAAGGGACAGATAAAAAGGAGAAAGAAGGAACTTGTAGTGAGAAGATCGCCTTCGGAAGACGCAACACTTCAAGCTGGGATTATACACAGAAAAACAACGTTTTATCTATTTATTTTAAGAGCGCTTATTTCTTAATAATGTAGCAACAGCTTTGACCATGGGGAAATGAAGGACTCTTCCCTGTATCGGTGACCATGCTATCCTCAGGTGAGAACGAGGAGAAGATCATTATTAATGAATAAAGGAAAAATATTAAATAATTAATAAAGTTGGTGTGATACCATGCTAACGTTTTTAGGGTGGGTAATGAAAGTAACAGGAGTGATTGGGTTTGTAGTAACATTTATATACTTCGGGTAATTTCTTTTCACTATAATCCAGAGCTGCGATTTGTTTTGTGGCGAAAGTGGAAGCAACGGTTGAAATGGGGAAGAGCGGTTCATGGGTGGTGCTATTTGTTTTATTTAAAGAACTGAAATTCGAAGACTTAAATATCTCAATAGTTGGCTTGTGTCATAACAGCTGCACTACAAGAATAAATGTCACAGGGCATAGTTTTTATTGTCGTTGTAGTGTTATATTTGTTCTTTTATTTGGAAATTAGGCCTGTCCGTTTGCTCATTTCCAGTGGGAAACAGTTACCTTAATGCACAGTACGGGATTTATGGGAAATGGTTCACCTTAATGCATTGATAAATATGTGGATTGATACGCGCGTTTACGTTCGTCTTATAAAACAGTCATGCTGTTCTTTCGTCTTGTTACTTTCAGGGGTAAAATGCAGTAAGAGGCCGCTAAGGGACGCCTCAGTGTAACTATTTCCTCAATTGCAAAATAAACCTCCAGTATCGCATCGCAAATCTTGAACTAAAGGAACTAGGAGCGAGCGGCGGAAACTCCCGAAGCCGTATGACAGTGCACACATCTCTGTGATGTCCGGCTCCAATTTAACTCCCCCTCCTCTCGTGCCTCTGGGCGAGGAGGAGGAAGATGAGGAAGAGCCAGGATCCATGACAACAAATAGTTATCGCAGAGACTCCTGTGTCACTACGGGAGTCAGAGAAAGTAATGACAGGGTTAGTGTCCGTGCATCGCAACCTGTCTCAGTCCGCAGGTTGAGACTACAGCGGCAGAAGGAGGTAAGCGACACCGGTTGTGATCCCTCGGAGAAGGGATCTCTCACTACAGCCATGCGCAAAAAATACCTAAAGGAGTTGTTCTTGAGTAACAATCTGAGTAGTGGTTTCGGAAGCATTTTAGAGTCACCCAGAGACTCCTCTGCCTCCTCTTCCAAAGAGTGGGACAGCCACCCGTCCGACACCACTGAAGAGGGCAACAGCGGCTGCTCGTTCTGGGCTCTGGATCCGACGGAGCACGCTTGGATGATCTCAGTGGTGGACGGCAATTACGACACCATCATGAATTACCTTTCGGAGGATTTCAGCCTGCTGACCAAAAAGGACGTCATCAGCGGCTTTACCGCTATTCACTGGTTAGCTAAGTACGGGAAGTACGAGACTCTTGTGAAGCTCCTGAGATATGCTGAGAAAGAGGGCTCTCCGGTCAACGTGAACCTGAAAGCGGGTGGAGGCTTCACACCCCTCCACATAGCTACGATGCACGGGCAGAACATGGTAATCAAACTCTTGGTGGGTGCCTTTGGCGCTGATGTGGAGGCCATGGACTACAGTGGCAGACGAGCTTGGCAGTACCAGACGGGAAGCTCTTCCATGGAAATAAGGGAGCTGCTGGGCGCGCCAGACTCTCCCTTTGAGACAGCCGGCCACCAAAATGCCAACAACAACAGCTCATGTGCCATGAATCTCACCGGAATGGAGCCCGCCAACAACGAAGTGCGGACAGACTCCTTTTTCAGGACTCGTGACTGGTGGAGGTTTGGCTCTCTGAAGAAGCTGTTTGCCCCAATACTGCATACTGGCAATAGTATCCGGAGTTCAACTCAGAGTAATGAAAATGTCGATTTTAAGTCATGTTCTGACTAATCAATATGTATATGTTTATATAAGGATGTCAGCAAATGTTTCTTGAAAATGAGAAAATTATATTGTTTGGTTTTAAATGACTTAGATGAAGGGAGTAATAAATGTCAAAGGCAAAAAATTATTCTAAGCACATCCTATTTATGATCTGACCTCATGCCGTTTTCATTGCATGCACCTTGGGTTTAAACATGCGTGTTTCCCACCATAGCAAAGTCCAAGTCTCTGAGTGAGGAAATAAGGACAAATTACAAAAGTTGGCAGGAATAAAGACAAAGTTTTTGGAATACATGAAGATAGGTCATTGCATTTGGACAGTAGTACTGTTTGCATGAATTAGAAGTACCATTAAATTAAGAATTATTCTCTTTCAAATATATTCCTCAATTAATAAAGTATTAAGACAAAACTAAAGGTTGCACAATCCATAAACCAGCCCACAGTAGGTATTCATTATTATTTAAGTACAGGCGCTTTGATGCACAGGAAAGTTACATGGTATTGGGATCTCACCTGAACATTCCAAATCCTTAAAGACATACAGAAATGATCATTACAGACACCAGTGACACAGCATGGCCTGTGCCACACTACTTGCCAGCCCTTAATTGGTTTACACATATGGCCTTTGGACCAATCCAAAATGAAGCACAAATGGGGGGTGTGGCTGGAATATGACAAGTGTTTCAAACCCCCTGTGTAAAGTTACCACGGATGAAACAGCTTCCGAAGGAATTCAGGGTGTGACAAAGCCACTTGGGACAGCATGGACACAGGGCTAGCATCATTTGCCTGAAGATTGTTGGCAGTAATTAAATCCAGCCTGCACTGAGTGATCAGAGCAGAAAGAGGAGGGGTTACTCAAAGAGAAAAGCCACAGGACCAGCAACACTTGAACAACTGGGAATTAGAAAGACCCAGGGATTGTGGACTGAAAGTCAAACTGACATTTAGTAGATGCTGTTACCCAGTGACATACGATCAAGAAAGCCAGGTCAACCTTGCTACCTCGAGCTGGCAGTTAAGGGCCCAGACATACGATTATTCCGCCAAGGCTTGAACCAGCGACATTCCAACCACAGTGGCTTAGGTGGCTGAGTCAGTTACATACAGCTACACAACACCCCAGTAAGACTCAAATCCAGGTACTCTACACCATGGCACTCTATGTGAAATCCAGTTTACTCACATTCAGTATAGTGCTGTCTGCTACACTGCAGCTGTGACAGCATTTTGATAGCAAAACTCAGATGAAATCACAGGGTTCCTTAACCCTAAGACTAGTGTGTGAGGCAGAAACAGACGATCCAAGGACCAACATCTATTCGAGGTCACCAGACGCGCATGGCTGTAACCTTGTGTGAGTCTATTATGAATTCAACATCCCCATTTTATGCTTCCTTTACCACTTGATAAGACCCAGAAAGATTTACATATAAATCACTTGAAGCTGTGACTGAGTACCACATTATATCATGCCCCGCTGACAGTCTTTAAAAATCACACGGCACGGTTTGCTCATTTCCTCACTTTATTGTCGGCAAACTGACAAGCAACGTCTGTAGAAAAATTAGACACCAGGATGGCTTCTCTGCAGGTCTGGGTGCAAACATCTTCCGACAAAGTTGAGGAGAGCCTGGGGATGCTGGTGTGCAGGAGGTGGGCGATTACAGTCCCAGCTTGGTTCTCCTCCAGTGTCTCCTCTTGGAGTTGTATCTGTGGAGGAAGGAAATTTCAGTGTTACTCTCGACAGTGTTTGATATGGGGGGGGGCAATTTAAATCAAGTTCTAGTTATCAGAGGAGATGAATCAATACAAGCTAAATACCTGTTTCCCTCGATTCCTATGCCCCTGGTTACCCCCATGTAACATTCTTACACAAACATTTACCTGGAGAGCAGTCTATTCCATGTGGGGTTTGATTTGTTAGCAAGATCCTGGAATAGCTGCTTTCACTAACAGTAATGTACTAAATACAGTGATTGCAGGTTCTGGTAGAATAAAGTTCTGGGTTAAATCGCCGGCCTGTGATTGCTCCCCGAATTCGAAATGAAACCTGACCAAAACGGGTCTGGTTTCGGAGGCAGACTTGCAGAGTTAAATCAGAGAGTAAAGCGCGGCCAGCGCCGGGCTCTCAAATGTCACTGCCGCAGAGCATCCCGTCCGGCTGACCGGCCAGGTCACCGTAACTTCGCCGCAGCCTCTTACTGTCCGCAGGGTAATGGCAGTACTTCCACACGATGAAGGACTGTAATTGCATCCTGCGTTGGACATGCAGCCACAACACCCAAACCTCGCCCCCCCCGCCATCAGCGGCCTACCTGATCTTGTTGCCGGTCTTCATCCTGATCCACTGAGGAATCGGTCTGTTCTGCTTCTGCTTTTTTGCCAGGAAGCGCTTGATCCGGAAAGTCTTGTGCGACGACTGAACGAGAAAGGTTGAAGAAACGTGAATATCGTAAAGCTTTAAAGGAAAGGCCGAATTATTAAAGGCGCAAACGGCACCCGTAAACACGTTTATTTACACACAGATATGGCTGCTCTTCTGTACACGACCCCCAGCTTTTCAATTAAGTAATATCCCATTTTTATTTCCCTTATCCGGAAAATACATGTACCGACCTCCACCATAAAACACAAGCTTTATACTCAGGCCATTGTTTAACCAGCGCGAGTCGAGGAAACTGAGGATGTTAGGCGATATTTCCTCACCATAGCGGACCAGGAATCCTATGACCACAATGGCGTCTGTCGGAGAGAGAGAGAACTCTGGGTAACGACCGGAACGTGGAGGCTCCACTGGGGGCGTGTCCAGCCTTTCATAGCCCGGCGCCTATAGTGCAAACACGCTACTGCCACCTGCTGGCTCGGCGGCGCTCCCTAAACAGTCACATACCATAACCAGGCGGTACAAAACCATCAGACGTGTAGGGGCTTCATGTTTTTTTTTTGTATGAAATTAACCGAAAGCTTGAGTGCTCTTTTTGAACTAAAAGTGCACCCACAACTGCTCTGAGACAGCTTCCTTAACCAGTGCATACGTAGCTTTCTGGTACCTAAGTACGTGAAAATCTGATTGAATTTGAAGAAAAAAAACACCCCAAGTAGATTGATGTTCTCTGTTTGCGATGACGACAACAGACGACGACAGTAACAAACCGGATTCCTCTAGACTCCTGAATTAATAAGCATTGGAATAGCTGGAAATTTCATTTCCCTAGCTGGCAACAAACTTTTCTATTCTCACAAAGATTTTATTACTGAATTAGAATTTGGTGATCAGCGCACAGTGTACAACAATGAAATGCGTCCTCTGCATTTAACCCATATGTGTCATTGTGATGTAGTGGCAGCTAGTTCAGTACCTGAAGAGCAGTACCTTGCTGGTTAGGGATTCAAACCAGCAATCTTTCAATTACAAGTGCGCTTCCCTAACCATTAAGACACCACTGCCCATTGAGTCACACCATGCAGTACAGTAAATGTCATCTTTGCCTGGCCGTCTTTAATGGCTTTGGGATTTGCCCAGTACATTTCACTTGTGTTTTGATTCTTGTACCATCTTTCTCTATCCCTGTTACCGTGCTATGCTTTTAGAGTTATTTCTGCGTGAAGAACGATCTTCAACTGCTTCCTTATAATTATGTAGTTGGCACATTGCCTTAGCAATAAC
This sequence comes from Stomatorhinus walkeri, assembly GCA_026784285.1. NCBI lineage: Eukaryota > Metazoa > Chordata > Actinopteri > Osteoglossiformes > Mormyridae > Stomatorhinus > Stomatorhinus walkeri. The sequence continues at coordinate 26,791,015 of JAODUD010000002.1, forward strand.
TGCACTTATTTTATGTCACTACATATTAAAATGACTAGTAAAAATTTCACCACAAACGGTAATGGTTGGGCAAATAAAATATTCATGGCTAGAACAAATGTATATCAATAGTTCCACTCAGCTCTAAATTCATATTTTAACCCAGACTATATAACTGCATCTGTCTCTGGCCTGTACTATGAAGAGAGGTTACTTGGTTATCAGGGCAACTTGTCGGATTTAAGGTACCGCAGTTTAAATTAACTTCATATTCGTTAACTTACATTTTGCCAGACTACCTTAAATCCGACATGTCACCCCGATAAGCCCGTAACACCGCTTCGTAGTACAGGCCACTGGTCAAGAAGCGTGCAAACACACCAGGTAAAACAAATGCGTTTAATAGTTTTTTGCATCCCTCCTAAAATTTTGTAGCACACAAACAGAAAGTGCACAAGCACAGGTGACCATGCAGAAAGGCTCTGAAACATTAACCAGATTAAAGGAAGATTCGGTTCCAGTACAACTATCATCTCATCTGAAAACAAAAACAGCTGGATGCTTCACCATAGCAAACTGGCAGCAATTCATGGCTTTGTCACAAACTAACCACCAGAGAGCAGCACAGAGCGAGCTGTCTGCACAATCTCTAAATGTATGTTGTGAACAAACCAAAAACATACAGAAAAGCTTCAAACAGCTAAGAAAAAAATGGCACAAAGCATTTTAGCATTCCTTAGCGAAGCAGCCGCCAACAGCAGCCCTCAGAAAGCCAAAAACAGACTGGCATCACTGCTTTACTAGAATCATTCTTTGGACAGTAATTCACCTTTCATTTATTTGCCATTCAGGGGGGGAATATTCCCCAAATCCTGAAGGGATGCAGCTTTAAAGAACTGAGGTTGGCCCCCAGTCTTGCAGAACTTAAACTGAATGCAGTTATGGAATAAATGGAGAAAAGAATATTGCTGTGGTGGAGTCCCGTGAAGGATGTGTGTGCTGTTCAACCTGGAAGCTATCTGTATGCAGCATATGTAGCCCAGAGCTATACTAGTGCAGAGTACAGCCATAGCCTTC
>JAODUD010000002.1:26801948-26829241 GCA_026784285.1 Stomatorhinus walkeri
TCCTGGGGATTCGCTTGCCAGCCTTCACATACTCTGCCATGGCTGCGCCCTCTCCAGGCAGCAGAGCGTGGCCGAAGCTGGCAACACAAAAGCAGGTGTTCCCATCAGCTACAGAAGGACTGACACTATTATGGGCTGTAAAAAAAGAAGAAACAGAGAGGGCATCTCTGGGCCAACTGGAGCACTTCCCCCAGCAGAGGCTACTCACTCGAGGGGTTTGTCATCCTGTGAAAGGTGCGTCAGTGGAGCCTCCGGCCCCACAAGGTGCCCCTCTGTGCAGGTTCTCTCAACCCACAAGTCCTCATTCAGGTCGTCTTCCTCTTCGTCTTCGGAGCCGTCACTGCTGGAGTCGCTGGATGGCTTATGGCTTTTTCTGCTCTTCTTCTTCTTGGACTTCTTCCTGGAGGGCAAAGGTCATGGCAGGAACGGTAAAGGTAAGGTTCTTAAGATGCATGCAAATGAGTTACTGTGGACAGCAAAGGCTGAGCTTACTTTCTGCCTTTCTTCTTCTTTTTCTTTTTCATTTCCTCTTCTACAAAATAGGAACACAGACATTAGTAGACCAGAGAGATTGCTGGGTCTTAAGCAGAGACTGGGCAGTGGTCAAAGTACCATCAGAGTCACTCTCTAACTCGCTGTCTTCAGAGTTCTTCCTGTGCTTCTTCTTCTTGGACCTCTTCTTCTTCTTTTTCTTCTTCTTCTTCTTCTTCTCATCTACAACGATGCATGGGCTTCAGTTACTCTACCAGAGACGCTCTGGAATCGAGGGTCCGGCCAGAAATTTGTCAAAGCCGCACCACAAGTCTGCTTACAGCACGGCCCAGAAACCAACACAGCCTGACGTCTCAGACTAACCTTCTGAGCTTGAATCGGAGCTGCCGCCTTTTATCTCCTCCACGGGAGTGTGCTCATCCGAACTACAAAGAAAAACAATGACACAAATACCAGTGAAATTCACAATACCACCGATTCCCTCACACACTGTCCCGCACCGCACAGAACCCACTTTGCAAAAAACAACTTTCTTCCTGTTTTTATATCGTATTTACATGTTTATAAACAGGCATCTTACTCAGGTTCCCGGACTCTTGGGGAAAAACCCCAGACCTCTGGACACCCCAGCTCCCCAATTCTCTCCCGCTCCTGCAGACGCCTGGAGATTGAAATCAGATAAATGTGTCACTCAGTAATTACTCAGTACTTATACGTTTGCAAAGCTGCTGAAGGTGTTGCCCCTAACATGTCACTGAAACATCCCCCTCCTCCTAAGAAATCCAAAAATGATAAAAGAAATAAGCTGCCTTATGAACTACAAAAAAAACAATAATCGATTGGAGAAAACAGTAAAAGAAAACACAAACTGAAGGTCTAAAGAAATTCATTTATTTGTCAAGATGTGGCAGATTTAAAGAACAAGAATGAAAACCTTGTTAGAGAAAAATCTGGAGAAAATGAAAGGCTCTTGTGAAGGCTATCTGCAAAGAAATAATTCCAGAAACATAATATAGTACTGTATTCCATATGAATGTGTTTTATGTTACAAACAACTAGAATTTGAAATATTTTTGCAACAAGACAGAGAATACCATGGGTGAGTGTCCCTACTAGTCTTTACAAGATCATTTTAAAGTGAGAGAAATGGAAAGTACTGAGAGATATGACACACGAGCACAAATGATTCATGAATTTGGGAGATATTGGGAGTTAATGAAATCTGAAATTAGAACACCGGCAATATAAATGCAGCTGCTACAACAAACTCAATGTACAATTATTTGAGTATTGCTTTATCAAGTTAAAGTAATTTGACATCACAGGACAAAAGGAATTTGACGTATCACTACAAATACAATTAGACAATATCTATGAAGAAAAGGCAAGAGGAGCCTTTATTAGATTGATATAAATGAAGATTCAAAAGGCTTAATCATCACGTACATAGTTGTGCACATGCATAAGAGAACAAGGTAAAAGTACTGTGCAATACGCAAGAGACCTGAGAAACATACCGACAATTTGGACAATATGAGCTAAATGAAAACAGTACTCGTAGGATTATGAGCACTCATACACAGTGTGTCAGTGTCACTGTAGAGTCTGGTGGGAGACCTAGGGACACTGAGACTTGTCCTGGTTTAGGAGCCTTATGACCTGAAGAAAAAAGCTCCTCCTTGACCTTTCAGTTCCGGTCACAAGGCTGTGGAACCATTTGCCCAAGTTCAGCAGGCAGAACAGTGTTATTGGGGTGGGATGGGTCCTTGAAAAAGGTGAGAAAAATACAATGTTTTTTTTTTTACTTGGAAAAGCAAAATGGCAAAATGACTTCTGCAAGCAGGTTAAAAATTAATGATAATGTCTCTGAAGATGATAAAGGAATATCACATTATGTTGCATCAATTTTATCAACCTTTGTCTCAGTGCATTCTCTAAAACGGAGTAGACTTGGTTGATCGAGTTTTATAGTCTGTGTACATCATCGATAAGAAATCGAGATTGTTTTATTGTCCAGCACTAGCCGAGAGCATCTCTAAAAGATGAATAAGCTGTGGGATCGGGGCACTACCAGTGTAGATCTTGCCCAGGAATGGCAGCAGGCAGGTGAGAGTGCATCTGCACGCACAGTAGTGTAGTTCTGGTGTGAAGAAGGGAAGCAAAGAAGACACTTCTCTCCAAGAAAAACATTAGGGACAGACTGTTATTCTGCAAAGGGTGCAGAGATTGGACTGCTAAGAACTGGGGTAAAATCATTTTCTCTGATGAATCCCCTTTCCGATTGTTTGACGCATCTGGAAAAAAAGATTGTCCGGAGAAGAAAAGGTGAAGCTAGACTAACTGGAAAGCCATGTCGCTGCCATCTTGTGACGGGATTCTCACCAGTATACAAAACAAATGGAAGATGCGGGACTTTCGTGCTGCTTATGGGGGGGGGGGGGGGGTTCTAATGAAAGAATATAATAGAATAGTAATATGAGTATATAGTACTATTTACTATCTACATTAGATAATAAATATGAAAACCATCACTTTTAATATGACCAAGTATTCTGTATCATGAACACACGTCTGACGTTCGTAAAAATCCTAATCGCTTGAAAATTGGTTTAAAATTCGGTGGATTTTAACTGTGGAGAAACCTTTGATTCTACAGATGGACAAACACTAAGGAAGAGTGGCTACCCCGTACCAAGATGGCGGCTGCATTTACTCATCGCTCCAGCGAACGGTAATGACCAAAGCGACACCTAAATGCATTCCGTCACACATAAAAGTGACTTATGTACACTACATTGCACGATATCCCGCATTTCGTTTTGTCCATTAATCATTTTTACAATCCAAATCCAGTATAACATGCCACCAAAGTACAGCGTGTCCTCACCTGGCGATGAAAGCTTCTTGCCTCTGCCGCAGGACATCATCACTTCTGTCGTAGTGGTCAAATCGAGAGCCGTAGTTGTGCCTTACGTCTCTCTGACTGGACCAGGCGCTCCTCTCTCTGGACCTGGAGCGACTCCGTGGACTCCCGACGTGAGACCTCGCAGCGGATCGTTCCCTGGTTTCAGGCCACCGAGACCAGCGCTCCTCCTTGACGGATTTGCCCAGTTTGACGGAGGGACTTGGTTCGCGGGAACGACTCCGGTCACTGCCGCTGTCCGATCGACTGGCTCGTCTTCTTTTCGAGGCGGTCACACGATCCGCACTGCGGCTTCGTGACCGATGAGCCGGAGGCATGATCCCGTTGATTTTGATAAAGCCTCAGTTCGTCACTACCTGATCTGGACACAGAAACCCAATTTTAAATACGCATGCGCAAAACCACGCAATTTCCACTCGGTACTGCTTTATGGCAGTTGCTCGATTTTACGATTTGGTTTATTACAGATAATTTTGAAATAGTTGTCAGTTATTTGAAATATGTGCGTATGTATCTTTGATTATAAATATAATTAGATTTAAAAACAGTTCATTCTTATCACGATTTGGTTTATTACAGTTTAAAAACAGCTTGTACATTTGAACTATATATCACGTATGTATATATGTATTTTTGAATTAAATATAATTTATTTTATTTAAAATAGTTTGTACTTACCACTTAATTTATAACTGATGTATTGGGTAAATACGTAATTACTGGATTTTAAAGGGTACAGCTGCGTCAGTAGTTAATAGACGGCTAACCAGTCCCCCCAACAAACTTTATCCCAGCTTTTCACATCGTAATATTTGATATGTAAAATGTTTATGTACCAGAACATGCGAACAACAACAAAAAACATCACTTGATAGCTGTGCAAATGCGCGCAGTTAAGAAAGGCACGACCTACTTCCGGTCAGTTTTTTTCTGCCTCCTGTAACCGGGAGCAACAGCTGAAGGTTCCGACCAGCAGCGCGGACATGTTCCCTGTGTGCTTCACACATAACAATCCGAAGCGCCATGCAGCAGATCATAACGCATATCAGTTTTGTAAAAGTAAATAATTTGTGATGTTCTTTGAATAATGAAAGTTGAATTGCGACAACACCCATCGATAGAGGGTACGACTAACTGTACATTAAACAATTTAATAATACAATTAATTATTAAACAATTTACACTTCTGGTACACAAATTAATTCTTTCTAAAAATTAGGCTGTATTACTTTTTCTATTCGATTATCGTTACATACAATTAGCATTAAGTGTACGCGCAGCACATATTTACAGATTACAGCTCTCGGCTCATCAGACTTCCACCTTCTCCGAAAGAGTTCTTTTTCTTTCTGAGGGAACTAATGGACGGTGATTTTAAGGTACTTAGATTATCGGTTTTAAAGGCTGAAACGCTTAAATATTGACGGGTCCATTTGTGCTAGGACTGGGAAACCAACGCCCCAAGTTCAATCATTCTTTTACCTAGTCTCCTCTTGGTCTCTGATGTTTAAATATTATAGCTGGCCATGGTTTTGATCATCTTATTGAATAAATAACTAATTTCTACAGGAACTGTTTCTATACACTCTCCCTGACAGATATTTAAACCTGGTGAGTGAAGGTTTTGAGAAACTTAATGTGCCAAACATCAAGCAGCTCAAGCGTTATTTAAATGTTAGAATTTCACACCGCTGTATTCTTTACTGAAGTGACTCAAGGTATAGTATGCATTCAATTCCCCACTATCAAATCTGGAAGGTTTTGTCAGGTTTGCAAGCTGCACATCATCTGTAGCAGCCAGAAGGAAGCTATTTATAACAATGATTGTACAAAGAGACAGAAGGCATATGGTATCCTTTTATTTTATATTCTAAAAAGAACAAATGCAAAAATAGGGCTTTAATTCATTGCCAATTTCACTTGGATTCGGACAACAGCTGAATGTAATTACAAAAGCAAAAACGTGAAAACCCATGGAAGAAAAATCACCCCGTGGCCTTACAATTACAGCATAAAAGTCTAGGAAGCAAGGTTGACCCATAAGAAGAGAGGTGATCTGTCACATTTTCATTTCTTTTTCAAATTACCTGTGTGAAGAAAACGAAGAGATTAAATCCCATGAGAACAGCAGGTCAGGGCAAAAAACATGGTTACCAACATATTAAAAAGAAAAAAAAAATCATAATGGGTTTATGCAACATTGGCCACGAGCTGAGCACCATCGCAGCTCCGTTAGCACCAATGCTATGCTAAGCCGTCATCCACCGCCAGGCCCAGGATGGCCGCTCACTTCATCGTGTCTGGGTTTTCTGCACAGAACTAGAGGGAACGTAAACGTCTTACACCTGAAATATTTACAAATTCTCTATTCATAGAAATGTCTATCAGTAGAATATCAGCTAGAGTTATGTGCACAAGCAAGCAAAATAAGACAAAGGAGGCGCTCTCCAGACACAGGACAAAGAAATAAAGTCATGTGACCAAGGAAAGCAATATCCCAGAATCCAGACAGCAGGTATGATGAATACATTAATACACTGTAGCCCCCCACAGACACCCCCCTTCTCAACCCACAAGCCTGTAGCGATCACTGATATCTCACAGTCGCCATGTTTCAATGACCTTTTAGGTAAACAATCCTCAGTAACTGTAGCCTTTGCAGGAGCTAATATATCATCACCAGATATTGAAAAATTATATCCAGTCCAAACCAATATTCTTCAGCTAGACAAACTGAAAACAGTAAATTCAATTTTTAAAATTCTACACATAATTCCAAACCATAAATGAAAGATGTTTTTAAATCAACGGGATACAAGAGGATCAAGTTTTTGGCAATTGCTGACTTCTTCGTAGAATAAAAATTTGAACCTAAGACCAAAACATGTCTATGATAAAGTTAAGAATCCACTGAGAAGAAACTAAGTGATCCAATTCTAGTGGTCTCATAGTAGAAGTACTGAAATTCACATCCCAGGAAGAAGAAAGACCTTTGCTTGAGGATGGGCATCATCATAGACAAAACAGTTTTTAATAAAATTAACAAAAAAGCAGAACTTCCATAAAATTAAAGGTGTTTTGTCCATGTCTCACATATGGAAGTGTGTTTGTAAAAAGTCAGGAGAGAAAAATATTCCAAATTACATCAGCAAGTTTAACCAGATTTAAAACCGTTTAAGGGATTTTTTTCTTGAGAGCAGGATATAGAAACCAGATGACATGTACTGCATTGATAGAAACACACATGAAACTATTAAACAAGTTTCTTGGCCTCAAAGAAGCTCTTGAGATGCCTCATTTGCCAGAAGCCAATAGCGACCAGGATGAGTGTCTGGACAATGGACCACCAGAGGACCCTCTGGTTGGTGCTTTCGCTGGTTTGTCTGAAGCGTTCCTCACGGTACTGGAAGATAAGAGGACACCTTAGAGACAGCCCACAGCAACATGGCCACCACATTCTACACACTCTCAGTAACACCTAGGATGGTGCCAATAGAGCCTCCCATGCAGAACCATGTAAAATAAGATGTTTTCTAGACACATCAGGAAGCGGAAGCAGTCTGTTCTGGGACTGGGGAAGGAGCATTTCTTCACCTCTTGGTATCATGTCCAAAAAACTCTGCTTCCCTCTCAAAATCAGGAGGAATTTACACTACAATTCCCAGCAGGTAAAGTGAATGGAGGGGTTAAGGGTGGATTAAGCCCACTGGGCAAAGCAAACACAAAATGACAAAGAGCAGGTGACAATATTAAGAGTGGAGGATTCATAGCAGACAATACATGAGAGGGCGCAGGTCAGGTAATGAATCTCCACTTCGGGACACAATCACAGCACACGTTTAGCTTAATCAAACGGAGACGACTCACCCTCTGGTAGTTCTGTTCTTTCTGAATCTGGTCCACCTGTTCGACAAGCTGTCTAACCCTCAACTGCAACTCTGTGAGCTTATCCTTGGCTGCGATCTCAGCATAGTTATTGGTGTGCTCCCCAACCTGGATATCCAGGTGAACTCTCTGGTGATGGAGGCGACAGATGAGCAAGACAAGTCATTTTCCTTGTTGCAAACAGTGTCACGGATTACTATTACATTTAATCACAGATTTAATGTGGGATTTCACCAGCTCACCAGCATCCCCCCAGCAAAGAGGGCAAACTTTGATGAGTTAGAATGAAGGCAGATCTGGTGTTCTCCAGGGGTGTGGGAGGTGAAAGTGAATCTGCCTTCTGAGCCGTACTGACGGGATAGGATCACCTAGACACAAGCAGAGCTAGCATGAGCTAAAACTAGCTACAGTCAGGGCAACACATGCTCTCGTTGACAGAGTAGCAATTACCTTTTCGTCCGGATCTTTCACTTCCACAAACATACCAAGTCCTTGGGTGGCAGGTAAATACTCCTCTCTCTGCTTGTCATACAACTGCGTCCTATAGTTTCCTAAGAAGGGAGAATTCAGCGCAACAGCATAAACGATTATTGATCTTTAGCTAGAGTGGTCAAAATTGCTTCTATCATTGAGTACAGACATTTTTAAGAGCGTGTTTAATGCTGCACCCGAAGCATGTATGATAATCATACAATACTTAAACATTCTTTCCGGATAGCAAAAGGCAGCCAGCCGGCAGTGTCCAGCCGTGGAGCTCTGAGCGGTTTATTAAAACCCAGCTGACAGAAGTGTCTACACTGGCTGCTGCACACCATTTAAAACGCAACCCCCAGCACTCAAAGTCGGGCATACTGAGGATCGAGTGATTCGGCCGCACGTCTTAAGTGACAGAGGCAGGAAGTAGGTCCGCACATAAGCACCGTTCAATCGTCTCAAAGCTCTCGGCGCTCTCTACTCTCATGCATCAAGCTAGGTTCGGGATTAAGCGGCGGCCAGACCAGGCAAAAGCTCAGTTACAGGCGCACGGACCTCCCCAGCTTTGGTCGCGGATACGGACATCGTTACGCCTTAACCATGAACTAGCACCGTAACGAAAGCATTACCTATGATCATGGTTTCGTCGGGGATTTCCTCTATGAAGCATTTCTTTTCCGTTTCCCCAATATGAAAATATAAAGAGTGCGTCAGTTTGCACAGAAGGCTAACCAACAACACGGACAACACACTACCTTGCATTTTTAAGGCCACCATCTTACTACCGGTGCCTGAGTGGACGGCTGTAACAGAGTATGCGCAAAAAAGCTAGTGCCACGTTAGCCATTACCGGGGACCGTCCAACCACCGCTGGCGACGTTGCAACAAGGGGATTGTGGTTCTTGTAGTCTTAAGCCTAGTTCAAGTCCCACTCGTACGTGTGCTATTACGGTCTGCGCACAGTACGCATGACGTAATTCCGTCCCCGGGGCTGTCCGCGCGGACTGTAGGTAAGGAGTAATTGTTATGGGTGCTCTCGATGAACGTCTGTGTGAGGTGGTGCGGAGGTATCCGCACATATATAATTCGTCATTGAAAGGGCATAAGGACGTATTACGCTGCACGGAAACATGGAAGGAAATCGCCCAAACACTGGGCAAAGATGAGAGCTTCTGTAGGCAGAGATGGAAATATCTGAGAGACAGATACGTGAAAGCAAAACGGAAGACCTGTGGAAAGGGTGGCGATGCGAGTGGCAGCGATCGAAGCCCACATATCATGACCATGCTGAGCTGGCTTTCCAGTTTTGTGAGACACAGAGAAACGGATTCTAGCGTATTAAGTGAAATGGTAAGTGCCGAATTGAGCGGCCTCAAAGAGATGGTTATAAAACCTAGAGCCACACATCCATTCTATTGAGCTAGATGGCTGTTTATAGGGGTAAGTCCATGTAATACAAAAACCTCACTGAGCACTATTTTATGTTTCATTTTATTGGCTGATGCAACTAAAACAAACGATGTAATTATCGACTAATTTGAGTTCGTATTATTGGACACATGAGCTTTATGCACTAATGCACAAAGTGTTTGTTTAAAATGTTTGTGATCATTGATGCGACTGGAAAAAATGAAACTGTTAACTTTTAAGGCTATCAGAATTACGTTTTGCACTGTTAGCTGGTGCCTACACACTACTGAATGCATCATGTTATCGACGTTTCAGACCGAGTGCCCACCGCGCAAGATTCCCAGGACCGGGACAAAATTACTTCAACCGGGCCCCCAAGACACACAACCGCTCCCACCTGGGCCCCCTCTTGGGTCCGGGCCCGGAACAACTTCCCCAGTTGTCCCCAGAAGACAGCAAGCACTGGAGTTTGAGTGCATCGCTTCTGGATCCTCTGTCACTGACACGGAGCAAGAGACATTTTCTGGAAACCAAGGCCAGCACGCCTCCTCCGCTCCATGGTCACCGTCACCATCTGAAAACTCAGACCAGCACTCATCTGAATCTCCATTTCCCAGCTGTCGGGGTTCAAGAAAGCTGAATGAACCCCCGGAGTCTTCAACTGAAACAATGACATCACAACTGCAGAAGAGCATTCAGGAAGGTGGCTGCGAAGAGTTGTCCTTTGGACAGTATGTCAGTCACGTGCTGTTAAAAATGGGCCAGAAAACCAGATCCTGTGTGAAATTTGAAATCAATCAGGTGCTGCACAAGTGGGAGATGGAGCCCCACCGTGACGACATTGTCTAATATGTCCTGTCCTCCGTTAGACACATTGCATATAACATACTATACCATGGAGATAGTATACAAGGTTTTATGTACTTTTGTATGAAATAATCAGGTTTTTTATTTTGTTACATTGGTTGTTGAAGTATAACAAAGTAGATTATTCATAAAAGTTTACCCATTTCACCCTGCTTATGTTGGTTGCAATACATCCTCGTGGATTGGTTCAGTCTACAATGATTTGCAAATGGTAATGTTGGAAAATGTTGGATGTTACCTTTACTCAATTTATTAGCTTAGACTTTAAATATGATCCACCATTGTAGTCTTTGACAGTCTGAAAGAGGGTCATTACACCTATAGGAACTTTTATGACATTCCATTCTAAATCCATAGGCATCAATATGGAGTCACCCCCCCCTTGCAGTTATAACAGCCGCCACTCTTCTGGCAAGGCTTTCCACAAGACTTTGGAGTGAGTCTTGGGAATTTTTGCCCATTCATCCACAACAGCATTTATGAGGTCATTCATTGATGTTGGATCTCTCGAGGCCTGGCTTGCAGTCTCGACTCTATTATGGACAGGGCTCGGTGTGGGCCAGTCAAGAACTTTCACACCAAACTCACCCAACCATGCCTTTGTGGGCATTTAGTGGACTTGGGGCTGAAACAGATATGGGGCTTCCCCAAACTGTTCTCTCAAAGTCATAAGCATAGAATTGTCCCAAACGTCTTTATATGTGAAGTGAAATTTGAGTCTATGGGGAACTACGCAGAGGAAAATATAATTACAGAGAAAAAAATTTAACATGAATGATTTATCTGGAGTCCCCCCCAGTACATTGATTGTGGTTGAAGGTTCTGGTATCTGCATGCACAAATCAGAAATACACCCTTGAACATGGCTAGCAAAAACTCACCAAAAAAGGGGGCGTCAGATTTTCATGTAGTGAGAATGTGTTTCCCATAAAGGTATTCGAGCTAAGGCTGTCTGCATCTGTTAGTACAGTTATGGTGGCAGTCCCACCTCCAGGGTAGTGCCCACTAGTGGAGTAAGCTTAATACGTACCTAGTGATGTCATCAACAGGAAATTACCCATGTCAGCAGCGGCATCTGTAAAAGCACTATGGGTTAAATACCTTTGGTAAACCCAAAGTCTTATGGGGAGGATAAGTCTTCAGACAATACAGCTCCTAAATGCTGATTGGTCGGTGCACAAAACCTGCAGTGACGAGCAATTTCATGTGGATTTGCATCCAGCAGGTTAGCAAGACCTCAAAATCCCAACTATAACAGCACACCATTTGGGTTAAAACAACATACAAGTTATACTGGATACATGCATAATAGGAATGAGAGAAGGTAACTTACCCTAAAATCCAATGGAATCAAGAAAAAAAAAAAAATTTTTTTTAAAGGCACGGTACATACAATATAAAATCAAGTTAAAAAGAGAAACTAATGAATCAAAGTTAATTTATTACATTGGAACCCAACAATGGAAGAATCATTTATACAACAGTGGGATATGACAGAGCTTCCAACATTCCGGTTAAGTATGTACTCTGGAAATACTCATAACCATGTTTTTGGTAAAAAGGTTTCAAAACTATGCATGAACTGATTTTTGACTGCCATAGACAAAGGTAAAATCTGTATGTTGTAAGATTCCTTATGAAGGTTTTTGATACTATGAAAAGCAGCTACAACCTTTGGCAAGTTTAATTTTACACCTTATATATTAGTTTGCAAATTGGCCTCCTGTATGGTTGTTCCTTAAAACAGAAATCAGATTGCAGTGCAGACTTGCTTTAGGTGGAAAAATTATCTTCAATACTGAACATCTTCAAAGGGTTTATAAGCAGCTGGGACCTGTCATGTAATAAAGTAATATTACACTCCAGTGAAGCAGCTTCACCCCCTGACAGCCAGAGTAAAAGTCACATGTAGAGTGTTTAGAAAGACGCATCTCACCACAATGGTGGATGAAGATGACCGACGCATAACAGCATTCGTAGGAAGGCTCCCGCGGTGAGGTCAGCAAATAGGATAAGCGTCCCAGACAACAAACGCCTCCGAACGTGGGTTGGGGCCTCATTCTGTCCAATACTGCAAGTGCTGTAATGTGCACAGGTCCATTTTCACCGTCACCTGTAGAACACCATCCCGGCTTCCCTACCTCTCCCGCACCGTAAATTACGAGAAAAAAAGAAAAAAAAAAAAGTCTTGATGCAAACAAATCGATCTCATTTAAAACCTAGAACGATCGGAAACAAAACCCCCTGGCGTAAACGAGTGCATTCAGAAAGCAGAGATTAGAAAAAACAAACAAAAATGACATGTTTTATGCAGCTCCCTGCGCAGAAATGTCAGCCAACAGGACTGATCATTTCCTTTCCACTTTCATCTCCAGGCCTCCAAATATCAATTTTAACTTATGTTGCTGCAACCTTATGAAAAAAAAAAAAAAGAAAAAAGCCCCTCTTTCACACGGCCACGTCACTATGGCGTCACCCAGCTCCCGAGTTCAACAAGGGGCCCCAAACCACTTTCAGCACAGGAAACATCACTGCTGTCGCCTCCATCCAGGACTTCAGAGATACGAACATTAGGATTTCACACGACCTCCAGCTATTCACATTGATCTGCGCAGCACAAGCTGCCCCCTCCCCCGCCCCGGAAAGGCCATCCTCTAGTAGAAGCGTTTGTTCCTCTCCTGGCGTTTCTGGAAGACAACGGCGCCCACCACGGCGCACACCACGATCCCGAGGAGGGCGCAGAGCAGCAGCAGGAACACCTTCCAGCCAGTCAGCGGGGTGCTGCGGAAATTGCCGGTCGGGTCGTCGATGTTGTCTGCGGACGGAGGGAAATGGGGGCAGAGTTACGAGTCCAGATATCTCATTCATATTTGGGCTTCATCCGGCACCTTCTAGAAGCTTGCCGAAGTGTAAGCGCATGCAGTGAACCCCAAGGATTCACCCCACACATGGCCACCAGCACACGTTTTAAGGGCCAGCTTGGTTTTATCACTGAAGGTGTATGAGGGTTCACACAATCATGGTAACCCAGCATCCGCAGGAGCCCCGCATCTCTGCACCTTTGGGTGATTTCAGCAGGCTGACGCTGGGCTCTATCTTTGTCCAATCCTGGCTGTCCTCCTCAGCAGTGTGCTCTACCATCAGCTGGTACATCTTCATGGAGATGATGTCATGGTTATCTGTGACAGACGTATGCAAAGGGTTAAAAGTCAAAGTATCTTTTGTCATCTTCAGATCTCTCACACACCTACCCTGGGGTCAAATTGACCTCAAAGAACTATGTAACATAATTATTTTAGGAGCATGTAAGACATATGATGTGTAGAGTCTGAGCTGAAATGTCCTCGTTGGTCGTGGTACAAATGTAAAACAGTTAGAACATAAAAAGTAAGAAACGTAACACGGACATGACATTAACCACCTGATTGGTGGGGTGCAAATTGTTGCTAGAGTTTGCCAGTGAAGCAGAATGTGCAATAAATAAATATTCAAATAGAGAATTAGATTTCGACTGTTCAGCAGTTGAATAGCTTCACGGAAAAACATTTTTCTATACACCACTGTCCTGCTGGGAGGCTGCAGAACTTCAGAACAGTGGAGCAGAGTGTTCCAGGCCAGGGTGGTGTGTGACAAAGCTGGTTAGGAACGAGGTAGATGTGCAGCAGGCACCGGGAGAGGGTCTTACCAGCCAGGTCCCCAGTGGCGGCAGAAGCTCCAAAGTAGTAGCCGGTGGGCATTCGGACACCTGCGATGTCGATGCACTCCTTCCATTCGTTCTTGTCGTCAATATCGATCATGACCTGATGTTCAAGTGGAAGAGATGTGAGGTTTTTCAGGACGAGGTCCAGAAAAAAAATTAAAGACTGAAGAAGTAGAAGCAGCGGAGGCCGGCATGCTCACCGTCAGACGGCCTTTGGAGTAGCGGATGGCCAGGTACGTGTCGTGGTCCTTGTTGCGAATGTCGGCGGAGCAGCCACCCAGCTCGGAGGGACGCCCGTCCTTGCTGTGGTCGTAGGGCTGGGAGCCATTATTCACCATGGCTGAGATGTAGGGGAAGGAGCGCTGGGGGGTTTCAGAAGCAGGATTACAATCATCTGAAAAGAAACTACTTCTAGATACAAGGAACCTACATTGGTGTCATTTAAAACAATCATGGACAATTTTTGGTGTGTTAACTGTTTTTGTTTAGAAAAGGGAGATGTTATTCACCACTTTTGTTTCATTTAGAGTTTGTCAGTTTGATATTTTTTAGTTTCCCTTTATTATTTAAGGTTAGGGCTTTATTATTATTTTCACCGAAATTTTTAATATTCCTATCATTTTATGTTTTGCTATTCTTAATTGAACACTGTGAAGTCCATTTTGGTCTGACAACTGGAAAGAGATTGTGGAAGATTTTTGTGCTATAATCTCCCCTAGATGGACCATAACATTATACAGTCTTGCACACATAGTAAATCACACGCATAGTAAATAATATACACTGATGGAGAGACGCCTGAAAGGGGAAGTAGGACGACGTTAGTGGGTGTTTCGCTTAGCGTAACAGTTGCAGGAGAAGAAGCAGCTTAGTGTGACGGTGGCAGGTGGGATCAGTGTGGCATTCGGGCAACAGCGGTAGGGGGTGGGTCGACAATAGTTTAAAGATTCTGAACATGAATTTACAGTTCCTGGTATTTTTTCCGGGCGAGTCATGTTTGCATTGGAAGCTTGTAGGACGAGTTTATATTGACTTTCAAAGTGAAATTTGCGAACAAGGTGCGATAGCCAATCAATGAGCACCACAACCACAACATTAAATAAGGTTCGGACATGTTTTCCAGGTGGTGTTGACTACACTTAACCCCAAAATGGAAAACCTATTCCAATAATAATGATAAACTCTTCTGCAGACAAAGATACAGGTCAACTGATGTGACATTTAGACTCATATTGGCAAATAAAATTCTTCAGAGAATGCACAACTATAAATGATAGCATAAATAAGTCAACTGGCATATATTTTCATGGAGGCTCTTTCATTGAATGTAGGCAAAATTCATTTATTAATCTACATGCTAGAAATACACAACATTATCAGCTATAGGTGTGACACCACACAGATCTTTGTGTGGAATTATGCTGCAAGTTTATGAGAAAGGTCTTTATAAAACCTAAATAACAAACGCAGTGAAAGTTTGTTCCCACACACAAACAGGAAGGTGAAGTCAACTGACAAACTCACATCAGAAGCTTCATTATTGGTATTTATTAAGACTGCCAAACAAAGGCAGTGTTTCCAAACATAAGTCCCCAGAGACAGAGGCAGTACTTACATCCATCCCATGCTGGTCATTGCGGAAGGTGTCCAAAAACACGGCCAGGCCAACGAAGTGGTCTTGGTTTCCAAAGATGGGGCCTGAGTGAAGGCAGAGACAGTGTTACATGTAAAGGGAGAAGTCGTGTAACGTAATATCTCTGCCACAGGACCGCAGCTTTCAAAGCTAAGCGGCTCAGACAGCTGTTTGATAGATTACCGGGCTGCAGCCTGTCTTTCGTGTACCAGAGGGCGATACCGTCGCCATGGAGATTCTTCTTCCCAGAGCCGTGCAGTCTGAACTGGACGTGCATCTCCCAGTCCTTGAGAAAGCATGGCTGCAAAGCAGAGAAACCCGTGCTGAACAGGTCGAACCGCAGGAATCGCTTCAGCATAACTGGACGCAGTCGGGTCGCCTGAGTTTATGGGCGCGTTGCTCACCACCGTGTTCCAGATCGAGCCCTGTTTGCTGCGCTCGTCCGGGGTCAAGCGGACATACTGGCTGGTCACCAGCGTGCTGCCCCAGAAGTCCCACTGACTCGACGGGCTTGTTCCGACACCTGCAGAAATGCAATGCGGCGGTGTGAAGCGCAGCTCAATAACAGAGCGACGTTGCAAATAAGGTCTACCTAATATGTGGTTATAGGTCGTCCATCAAGACCGCTAACTCCTTTCATGAACAGTCAGACCCAGACGCAAATAAAAGCATAGCACCATGCCGCTTGACAACGGCTACTAACCCTGGTACGGCTTGGTCAGCGAGTGTTCCCGTTTCATGTGTTCGCTGTTTCCGTCCGTGATGTCAGCACGGACCGGCAAAGCCGTCAGAAGCACAACCACACAGCGCAGACCCATCATCGTCCTCTTAAAGCCACCCCGATGCTGAGTGCGAACTATTCCTCCGTTCTTTGCTGACGCCATCTTCCAGGCCGAGAATCGCACTAACTTCCGGCTGGTTGCTCTGTGTGTCCCTCTGAATAAATGCCCCCCGGAAACATCGGCAGCGAGCTGGAAGGTACTTATAGACTCGGCTACCCTGCCCACTCACTGCAGATTTGTTGTTCACTAAAATCAACAAGTCACTACCAACAGGAACATGTTAAGTGAGGCAAAATACAACTGATCCTGGTAGAGAATCTATGGTGATGAAATGAAACCGAATAAAGGATTTCATCCTATGTGCAGGGCTGTTGTAATACGGACTAAATTGACTGTAGGATCGACACTTTGAGACCAATCGGTGACGCGCACATAATACCGCTTTGGGACGGAGCCGACCCCTTAAAGAGAAAGTAGTTTTGCTCATAGGGGACTTGTTCTAATTATGCTTTAGTATTAAAATCGTACCAGCTTCTGTTCTCGACCTTATGAATGGGTACATCCACCAATCTATCACTTCATACTTTGTACAGGCTGGTTGCGAACCCAAAACCAGGGGTATTTTAGACCCAGTCACAGGATGTGGATGCACACTGAATTACATTTGGAGCTACAAATAAAACATTGTAAACCTCTTTACCTTTTTATTATTTTATAGCTATCTCAGTTGAAAGCAATGAAAAAATAAACGAAATAATTAGTGTGCTGTTCCTTTTCCTTGATGTATGAATTATTTTTACATTTTTCATTTTACTTTGCATAAAAATGGACCCAAATATCACCCCAGAACTGTTATTAGAATTAAACTAAGCGGAAATTGAACTGGACATTTAAACCACTAATTCAATTTATCTAATTAAAGACTTTCCCAAAGAAATTTGTATGACTGTTTGTTTTATCTTCCACTCGATGTATAAATTATTCTGCCATAACTGGCCATGTGTAAAATCATACAGAAAGTTTAGAGGTCATGAGGGACCACATTATGTAGGGAAACAAGCACCAGTTTGTCATGATCCGTCCGTCCGAGCCTCGTGTGTGCCACGCCCCCTCACTCCCCGTGTTCAATCCTGCTGGAAACCATCTGTTGTTCATCTGTCTGATTGTGATCATCCGTTTCCAGTTGGTTTCCTGTCAGTCATGAGTATTTAGTCCGCGTCTGAGTTAGTCTCCCCAGATCTGTCATTGTGGTGTTATGTGGGGTTTACCCTGTTCTGTCTTTAGAATAAACTCGTGTTTCCCGGGAATCCCTGCTTCCTCGTCATGCCTGTTACACGCCGCCGACACCCAGGCACAGCTCCGACCATCGAGCGTGATACAGTTCCTGAGTGGGAGACTGTGTTGTCTGCAGGGAAGAGCTTCCAGCACTGTAATTACATTTAATCAGTCACCACATGTTTTCTGCCAAAGTTACATGCAAATGGGGAAATCTTAGATCAGAGAGCAGTGTCAGCTAAGGGCCCAACAGTGATTGATTACTCTGCCGACCAGAGGATTTAAACTCACAGACTTTTAGATTCAGCCAGAGATTTCCGACATGCTGAGGTATACATCACACTAGGAATGGCGCTTGGTTCTGGTTCACCCTCACGATCAGATCATCTGACAGAAAGGAAGATCACTGATAATGAAAGATTTTCGCTTTTGCTGGTCCCGGGGGAGAAGCATGTAGCTGAGAGTCGGAGCACTGTGACAATCTGAAAGCAAACCTTTATTTGATATTTCCAACTTTCAATGCTTTCTAATAACTGTAAGAGGATCCTGATGCATTGATGGGACAAAGATCCATCAGTTTTCAATTTTAAAACAAACTTTTTAAATGAAAAAGAAATCATGTCAATTCGCCCAGTAGGTGTCACTGTAACGTAAGTCAAAGGAAAGTTTGATACAAGCAGCTCTTTTGGACTTCACTGAAATTGGGAAATGATAATGTGGATGACATCGATACAAGAGGCCCCTTCAAATAAGAAACCTAAACTGCAACATAAGGTTTCAGATAGAATTTTAAATGAAAGTGTTCGCAATAAACAGAGTTATATTTGTAGTCAAGATGGACTGCTTTGTAGAGACAAACATTCAGACTATTGACATCAACAACAACAACATAGTGGTCTGGTTCCTGTGTCCTGCAGTCCTATTAGTATTTTTCACACATTAAAATCAGAAATCAGTAAAATGCGAAACTACCTGATGGACCGCCTGACGCAATCAGAATGAACGGCACCTACAGTCGAGATAAACACTAACACTACTCTCAGAAACCCGAGGTGCTGTGCTGATAATAAAGCCTGTTACTGAATGGTTCTGAAGACTCAGGGCTGATGTGGGAATTAACAAGAAGAGGGGCAGGCACCCCCCCCCCCCCAAAAAATCACTTACAAACCTCCACACAGGTGGAGCTGCAGCTCCAGAAGCATTTCTGGTTACAGCTCAGCTCCTGTCACATCTACTCTGCCCTACAGCTCCTCACCTCTGATTGGACTTTGACAGCCTGACAGGTCCATCAGCTACACTGCACCTGTACTCCGAAAAACCTAGAGAAACAGGAAAGGCTCTGATTTACGGCTGGAAAGAAAATTACGGAATGGAAGCAAGGACTCGCCTAATGGGTATAGCAGCCGATCAAATAATTCGCAGGTTAAGAAGGAAGGTCAGGAAAATGAAGCTGTGAGGTACGATTTGCAGGCTGCTGCTTTTAAAGCTGGACCACTGAGAGGCTCGTCTTGACTCCCCCTTGGTGAGCACTAATAAAATGAATTCACTCTCTGCTGTCTGGACCATGAGTCAGTGATCTGCAGCACAGGCCGAGAACAAAAGCTTGCCAGAATAATGAACGCTTTGCGTAAGTCACATTACATTCAAACGTGATTAGGAAATACTAGGCAGTCCATGAAAGTCGGTAAATATGCACTAAATGTGTGCAAATACACGCAATGAATGTGTTTCCAAAGAAATTAGAATCATGTTGACAGTTTTCAGAGGGTAAGTAATGGGTAAAACTGTTTGTAGACATGTTTCTGGACGAAATATCAGCTCCCTGGGCTTCACATGGGGGGGGGGGTATGTTTTTTTTCTGGGACCCCACTCAAGAAGTCTCTTTGGGCCCCCCACTCCAGGGTTACCAACTCTCACATATCTGGTATGACACTCACGTTTTCAGCCTCTCACATTCACGCAAGAAACCTTAAAGCAAATTTATATTTTTCCATTACAAACCTAAAATTAGTGACTTCGAAAGTGCTGCGGCAGTTCACAAACCCAACAAACTATATGCAAGGTAATAAGATTGTTACAGATGTGTAAATGCATGTGCATGTGTGCGCAGATTTGTCTCTAATTGAAAATCTCATTCCAGCCAAGTGCCCAAAGTTGGCAACTCTGCCCACCATCCAGCCTCAGTCTGTGTTTGTGAAGTTTGCTGTATCTTCATCAGGTGTTTCACTTTGTGAGGAAGAACTTGGTCAGCTTAGGAAATTTTTCTTCATGGTTGCATATAACGTTAAAGTTTGCTAACAAGTAGAATCAGAAGATGCTAGCTAGTTAGCTGGTTAGCAGAGCATGCTGTTTCAGTATATTCTAAATAAGGAATGCATTTTTACATTTGTTTGTGTAGTGACTATTTGTGGCCAACAGGGAGTCCCACACAAATGCTGGGTTTAAATGGTGCCAAACAGCGGCACATATGAAACCCAGACTTAGGCAGTATCCATGATGTGGACATTCATGCTAATTAACAAACAATGTGGATCATTGTGATGTAGATAGAGCATTTCGAGTGGCTAATCATGGTGCTCAACTGGATGGGCCACCCCTGAAAGTTGAGGGTCTAGGGCATACTGATTCATTTCGGTCACTAGTCTCAGATAAATGGGACATAAGAATAAAGACACCCCAAATTCTCTGTGCTGACAACAACAATGAAGCCATATGGTCTCACTTTTCTGAGACTCATCTTAACATGAACGCTGCCACAGACGGTAAATCATTTATAGGTGTCCAGTCCACATCTCACCAAGTGACTCCTATTAGCAGCTTCCAGGAGGACTTTATAGTGGCCAACAGCCACATTTTCCAAGTCTTGCCGATTTCTGCTCTTTTATTTGTGAGTCACTTTGTGTTTTCAAAGTAACAATCTGAAATTTTGCCCAGGAAAACAGTTTTGAAAGCACAGCAACAATTATATAAAGTCTCATAAATCAAGCAAATGTTGAGAAAAGCTGTTCTCCAGTGAAAATATCTGTTTTATTATTGATATTCTTCTTGATTGGGGAATTTGTGGAGTTAGTAGGTAATATGTCATAGGGATGTATGATTTTTGCTGTCTGAGGTCTCTAGTTCTCATTTCAGAGAGTTTTATGTGCGACCCTGGACCTTGAGTGAAAAGCAAGATAACTTCAGTATCCCCTGGACTGCAGACTCGGCAGCCTGACAACAAATCCACGTTCAAATAAAATTAAACACAGAAGCTGCATGCAGTCACACGTAT
Organism: Stomatorhinus walkeri; assembly: GCA_026784285.1. Classification (NCBI taxonomy): domain Eukaryota; kingdom Metazoa; phylum Chordata; class Actinopteri; order Osteoglossiformes; family Mormyridae; genus Stomatorhinus; species Stomatorhinus walkeri. The sequence goes on from JAODUD010000002.1 coordinate 26,822,661, forward strand.
GACCCAAGTTCCAGCAACCTCCATCCCCTTAAGCCCAAATGATGGAAAATGTGACCCTTCTTGACAAATGACAATCATGTGAAATTTACTGATGGGACCCCCCCCCCGTCTGCAAAACTTACCCAAAGCCACTCCCAGTTCAAGTACCGGCCCTTTGAATAGTTACACCAACTGTGACTGACCTGAATAAGGCCTCAGTTTGTGTAGGAAGGTGAACCTTACCAGCTTTTGTCACAAGTCCTAAGTACACCTTATGCTGGCCTAGAGTGTATCCAAAGAAACTCTTTATCAGATGTTTGTGGAGTCTGACAGCTGATGGTTAAGACAACTATAAAAGAAGAGTCAGCCAGTCCCTGCAGCAATAGGGGTTAAGGGCTTGGCTCCAGAGCCCAACGGTGATATCACTCTGCTGAGCCTGGGATTTGAACCAGTGACTTTTTGATCACAGGCACAGCATCCTAACCCACTGAGGTCAGAGGCCAGGCAGTTTACAGTGTTATCACTTGACCTGGAGAATGAGCGAGATGCTGATGGGGTCGGTGCCTGAGGGGCAATGGGAATGTTAGCAGGCTGCTGCCCTTCTCCTGAAATGCTGTTTGGTTGTATCCCAAAAGCTAATGTAGAGAACACCCACCTCATAGCTAAAGTCACACGCTAGGCTGCACCTGACCCTCGAAGGGGCACAGTGAACAGAACATTCCAGATGCATTGCTTCTGCACCGCTCACTGGTTAATTAGCACTGCTTGTATATCACTGCAGTTTGCTCGATGGCAGCTGGGTGGGTTCATGAGACAATATTTGGAGTTGGGGCTTGAGTCATGAAATAGTGAAATAGTGCATGTAATAGTGAAAAGAAAAAATGTAAATGATTATGCTTATTCCTGGTAATATCCTCACCGCAGTTGGGCCCAGGCAAGGCTACCGCTGGGACATGAAGTCTGAGCCAACGCTTTGCCATCAGTTCCCGTAAGCTGCTTGGAGAGCAGGTTATGATACTGATTTATTGTAGAAATACATTGTTTTTATGTGTTGGGTTGCAACCAATATATTACTATTTCATAGTATTGGGCCAAAAATTGCACGTAAAATAAAGACCTGCAGCACTCTCTGGAAAAAGCATTTAGATTTCACATAAATCTGGTGACCATCCTCTATTGTAACTGTCAGCTGCACTCCCACCTCGGGGTCCTAAACGCTGGACAAACGGCCCACTTAGAGGCATTGATCAATCTTACACTGTTTCATTGAAATCCCATCATGGAAAATTGTTAACCTCCCCTTTCACAATTTCTGGCATTACCTACCACTTTCCAGAAGCTTAACCAAGTGCTTTTCACCTCCTGGGCACTGGGGGCACTGTTTCAGATAACACTTAAAGGTAGGCAAAATGTAGAGTATCTGTGTTGACCACCCTAGTGATTAGGGTGGTGGGAAAGCCCCCTCCTCCTGCCCCATTCCTCCTCTTACCTCATTCCTCTTCATGGCTTCACCCAGTCCCCTTCATCAAAGATCCAATGAGAACGACTCTCTCTTCACTTCCTGCTACTGTTTGATTGGTGAGTTGTGCTGTGAGTGAGCGGCATGCTGGGATTGTTCTTCTGGACTGCGCTGGGTTTGCCCTGTAAAACCCACTGTGCTGGAGGCCTGCTTGAACCTGGTCTATACTGGAGAAACACATTTGGTTCAATCAGTAAATTTGGTGAATATGCAGATTTATAATGTATTAAAAGCAGAGACATAAGGGATAGATATATATATGGATTAAAATATACCATAAGCAGGCGAAAGCGTTATCTCACTTCTCACAGACAAGCTGGATGCATACAGCCATTTAATCACTTGTTTTTTCAGGATTTTTTTCAAGGCTAATTTATCATCCTGTAGAGTTACAAAAGTGTTCTTCATTTTTATCTCCCAGCTCAATCAAGCATCTTATCAGGAGGCATTCATAACCTACTGAGCTCCTTCAAGCAGACTTGACTTGTTCAGCTATTTCAAATCAACACCCCTGATTCGCACTGAAGGAAGCAAGCATGCATTGCTCAGATTAAAGTGCGACTTGTGTTCATACACTTGAACTCAGCAAGTTTCCACAAGATGATTAAGGGAAACTTAACGAGTATGGTTCTTTAGTTCTTCTTTTGCAGGACACTGTGATGGAGCCAGAGCTAATTCTGGCAATCAGTCTTTTGCGGAGGAAACACAGTAGTTTAAAACTGAAAGAGGAGCTGAGGACAGAAGGTTGGGAAATGTCAACCTGTTGCTTTTACATAGAGGTACCAAAAGTTTTTATGATCAAGACCTTAATTTCTATTAAGATATGAATGAAGTATTCCCTCCATTTTCTGAAACCACTTGTCATATATCAGGAAATGGAACTGGAGTTTGGAGTGGAAAAAAACTGTAGGGAACAGAATTAGAATTGAATTTGAATTTCAAGATTTAAATTCCAACTCCAGCTCCACTTTCTGGCCCCAACCCTGCTAAACACACATGGTTCTCACACAATACAGTTAAGAACATGTCTCTATAGTCCAAAACCAAATCTATGGCCTTGTAGATATGTTATATTTTTAATTGCAGAGCTGAAAAAGAATGAATGAAACTTTCAGCCTCTAGAATATTGCTGCGACATAATAGAATGGGCATTATCTGAGACAGGCAAAGGGCTGCCACACACTGAGAGGGGTGCACTTGAACTTCACATTTGCCTTCATTACATTACAATTCATTACATTAACCTTCATTACATTACAATTCATTACATTAACCTTCATTACATTACAATTCATTACATTAACCTTCATTACATTACCCTCTGCCTGCCCCTCCCGTCTCCGTGTGGGATTCCCGGTCGTCCCAAATCACGCTCTGCATCGCCGCGATCCTAATTGCATAATTGGTGAAAATGCTCAGCTTGATGTTATGCTTTTAAATAACATTCGTATCTAGACTCGCTTGGTGATATTTATTTTCGTAACAGATGCCTTCGTCCAGCGCAGAGTGCAGAGTGTGCATTTTAACATGTTTATACAGCTGGACATCGTCTTAATGCGGCACAAATGAAAGGGCTACTGGTCTAGTGGATTCAATCTGGAGCCCGCAGAGAGATTCACAAATACAAACGAATGAATACATTCCCTGAAATAATTAAGCTATTTTCCCCCAACAATAACGTCTACAGTACAGGTAGAGTAACAGATATTTGTCAAGGTAGCTTAAAACACGATACTTTGATGCAAAATGCCAGGGACTCGACTGAATACATCATAAGGTTACTGTGTGCTTGAGTGTGTTGGGGGAGGTGAGTCCCATCTCATCCAGGGATGGAAACCCTATAGAGCAAGAGCAGTCATAGAAAATAGACAAGTAAGGCCAGTGCCAATAAAAAAACTCCATTGTAAGTGTGTGTCCACCAATCAGGCATCCCTTATGTCATACGGTTGACATGGAAACCAAATACAGCCTTTTGTAGAGAAGAAATAATTATCTGAGAAAAACACTGGGCAGGAAACGCTGTCTTTTACCTTCTTGCTGGTGCACTCAGGTGATGCAGACATGGTGTTTAAGAAGTAAGAAGTGGAGATTACGCTATTTGGGGGAGGGAGGGGTGACATATTTACAGCCACATAAATAGGCAGACCACCTCTGTTATATGCAGTGGCATCAGAAGGGCATGGATTTCTAGGGCCCAGGACTTTAACGGGGCTCCAAATCCTGCTGAGATAAGACATAATAGCAGCTAGATGATTGCTGATAATGAGTATGAGAGACTTTTCCATTCTTTCTCAGAGTAGCAATACTACTTCCTGTTAGCAATAGTACTTCCTGGTAGCAATACTGCATCCTGTTCACTGAGCCCTGTCCCTTGTCAATTCTCATACAGAGCGTCTTGTTGAATGCATGCGGTTCTTCGGATTAATACTCACTGGATAATTTCCCAGGAGGTTATTTCTGTGTTGCTTATAAGCATGTGTTGCTTTCAAAATACCAGACGTGGCCCTGAAGCGCAGAGACTCGAAATGAAATGAAACGATGATGGTTAACATTAATGCTTTAATTATCATCATTTATTAGAGCTGTCACATAGCAACAGAAAAAGTCATACATATAGCTCCCTGAAAGAGAAGCTGTACATGAAATACTCATCTTATTCCAACAAATAAATACTGAGCACTTTACAAAAGTTCCTGTACAATTTCTTGGGTTTTTTACAAGGCGTTCACGCTGTGGAATCTTGCCTTCTGGACCATGAGAGTGGGGTGGGGGGTGGAGTGCAGATCATAAGTAGGGTGGGGGTGCGAATGATGACCACGGACAGGTCTGGCCAGGTCTCTAAGCCATGGACGCCAAAACATGACTGTGCTCACCAAGCAAGACCAGCAACGTCTGAAGGGTCATGTCAGGCTGGAGAAGACACCCTCCCACCTACTCACTGCTCAATCTCATGGCTGCATTTTGTTGGTAACGACAAAAGAACCAGTTACCCACTGAAATGTTATTTCACTTCTGTATAATGCCACTGGCCTGAATGCATTTTAGTGCGGAAAATGTTTGAGCTTTAGTTTGAAAAGATCTGATTTCTACAGCCGTCTTCAGTTTCCTTTCTAAGCCTGTCTACCATCTGGTACCTGGTTGTGGGGGTCTTAACCCAAAAGTACCACAGAAGACCCCCCAGATGGGGCACTGAGGAGGGGGGGTGCTCAGATGCCTGAGCTAAAATCTGCATCCCGTTCAGCACAAGGGAAAAGAAGCACCATGAGAAACTTCTGAATATACCCTGGGCAGCCAATCTCAAACCCTCCCACCCCCAACAGATGCAATGGAAACAGGGGAGGGGGGGCAGTATGCTATAATCTGGGAATCCACAGAGCACAAGAAAAAACAGTTTTATCAGATTCATTTAACTTGGCACAGCACAAAAATAGGAAGGAGTGTGCGACAATGTGGCTTTTGAGTTCTGTTTTGGGCTTTTTTTCAGGGAACAATTACTGCAAAAAGTCAGTAAACATGGAAAATAAGCTAGCGCTGTGCCACCACGGATTCAGCTCGCTGGAGTATATTGCATCGCATATTGTTGATATTTCTTATCATAATCCAGAAGGACGTTAAATGAACATAGTTGCTGGTTAAGATCTACTGATAAAACACAGGACTCATATTACAGCTTGGAATAAAAATATTTCAGTATGTACAGAGAAAATACCAACAATTCTTATATAGAGTACTTTGATTTTATACAGCATTAAAACAATTAAATGGCATATTGAAGGCTTTCAGATCAAAGGGACAGAAGTCAGTAAGGAAACAAGTAGTTGGAATATCTGGAAACCTTTGCATTTCTATGGTGTTCGCAGACAAAAGTGTGGGACTGTGTTGCCAGGGAAACACAAGCCTTTCTGCTGGCTTCTATGGCCCCATCGGGCGGCAGATATCACAGGAAGGAAATTCCACGCTTCTTACAGAGGTCTACAGACAGGAGAGATCATGTGACCAGACCAATCTGACCACTTCAGCTTGAGTACCGTATGGGGGTGAGGTGCAGTACCGTCTCATCGGCCAAATCACAAATCAAATGTAGGAAAACAATTTAGTGACGTCTCAGTATCACAGAGAAGTGCGGAATCCTCTGACAAGTGCAATAAGTGAAGAACGGCTAGAAAAGGCTTATCTGAATTGTGGGATTATGGTTTAAATGAAAGATCAACACAGACCAAAAGATAAAAATAGAAAAACAGAGCACAGGATGATGGGATGGCTCCACAACACAAGATGAGGGCTAATGTTTAGGTATCAAAGCAGGAACTGCAATCGAGAATCACACAATACACAAAAAGCGCTTACTTCTCAAAAGTCATTTTAATTACAAAATTAGACCCTTTGTCTAAAAATGCAACTATTTTTGGACTGTCAGCAATCTTTTATTTCTCTTTGTCAGAAATGGAAACTATTCATTTTGCTTTAACTTAATAAGTCAGTTATTTGCATAACCTGCAAATATAAGTGGACTTATTATTAAGCAGTGAATTGTAATTAACCAGCTGGAGTTTATCCATAATTTTTAAATGGAAATGTTGGCAGCGGGCGAGGACATGAAAGCCAACCTGTGACAAAGGGCGATAAAGGAATGAGAAGATAAATGGTGAAGACCGCCGGCCCTTAGAGCAGATCCCAGCAAGCCCGGATTCCAGGATTGTTCCTGACTTGAAGATTGATTTGACCCACGATGATTAACTAATTATAATATTGACGCCAATTTCCCCACACAGATGTGTTTAGGAGAGGAATATAATGGGCCATCGATTATGCTAAAAAAGAATTAAACCATGTGTAATTAAGTCTAATCACTGCTGAGAGAAACTGTGAAATTGCCTCAGAGTTGAAATTTGGTAACTATTTATGGTAAGCTGACAGTTAGCTCCCCGCATTTCTGGGGAAGTTCAAGCAGAGACTGCCGATGGAGTGACAGCCCCGTGCTGCTCTCGTGCACGCAGTGAGCCAGGTTCGCCTACAGGGGGCGCCCAGCGGGGCATCTGCAGCTCTGCTGGCGTGTTTTCAGGTGGGACGGTCTCCCCAGAGA